>OZ007593.1:40207656-40825796 GCA_963931845.1 Maratus michaelseni | reverse complement strand
ACTATGATAGGTGACCAATTTTTATTAAGGTCTAACCCTGAAACTCAAGTTTTATTAAATTCCATGCAATATTTCTTGAGATAGGACTTCGTTTAAAATCGTGTAAATCCTGCAAAATGCTGCATAGCAGCGGCACCTGCTGGGAGATTTTTACCAAAAACTAATCAGCACCAATTTATATCAGGGACTAACTGAATCTAAAGTTTTATTTAATTCCGAGCATTAGTTCTTGAGATAGAGCTATTGCGAAAATCGCAAAAAATGCTGCATAGCAGCGCCACCTGCCGGAGAATTTTTACCAAAAACTAATCAGCACAAATTTGTATCAGGGGACTAACTGAATCTAAAGTTTTATTAAATTCCGAGCATTAGTTCTTGAGATAGAGCGCCCACAAAATTTTTGTCACATACAGACAGAGTCACAGACAGACATTTTCTAAAAATAGTCAATTCGTGTTCAGGAGCTTCTAAAACGTATAAATCCGTCAAAAACCGGAAGTCGAAAATTTTCATGAATCCAATACTTTCTTCTTGTAAAGATAGAAGAAAGTAAAAACGGGTAGATGCCAAAAGAGTTCTTTATACTAGTACATTAACTGTCTGCAATTTTACCGCTGAAAAAAAAATGGCTTGGGTCTGCGCTTTTGGTCCAAAAGTCGAAATTTTGGGTAAAATTTGACAATTTTTCAAAAAAAAAAATTTTTTTTTATGTAGAACTGGTTATGATTTAAAAGTGTCATTTCAACCTTTATTAATAAAGATTTTAAATATTAAAACGATAAAACGATATCTTTATTTTGTATAATTGAGCAAAACTGACAATTTTGGTAAAAAAGGGCGTTTGCCATTCTGGTACAGCGTACAACGAATCTTTGTTTTGAATGCAACTCTTGGCTAGTTGCTTTTACAACTACCCATAACATACCACGTGGAGTTGGGTACGTATCATGTCCCACCCGTACCCAGCCCAACCACTTTACCATCTGAGCACGATGTTTTATTTATACCTTGAATTGTGATTTTTTGTCAAAGACTGGATCGAGTTTTCTATGTATCAATCTAACCTTGGTGTATTCATCTCTTCTTTCGTATACACAAACTTGCGTGGGACAATTTCCTGGGCTCCTAATCGCTAGCTGTTTTGAGCAATATCCTGTAGAAAGAACTTTGCAAATGTCCAGCAGGTATTTCTGGTCTAAGTTGAGTGGCTTTTCACCGATTTCAGGAAATATGTTTCCAAATTACTCTTAATGGGTTCAAAAACTGCAATAAAATGTGAATGGCACTTGGACAAGGACTTTCCTTTTGGTCCGGGGAATACATGTGGACCAGAAGTTTTCCCATCGATCTTGCCTAACAAATGACGCAGATGCAATTCATTGGAATGGAGCTGGCATATGATCCATTGTAATGATCTTGCAAGCTTCTCTTCCATTCGGCGGATTATTCTAGTGTGCTTCCCCGCATTCACAGGACACCCATTACAACCCAAAAATGAGAGGCTGGAAACACATATACACATATGCAATATTTTCATCTTCGGAAAACTTTCATATCCATTTTAAAATATCTTTTGATGCGGATGAGGAAGTTATGTGCCCCAAATATTTGGAGCCAGGCTCTTCTAAGATACTAGCATGTTCTCCTTTCACAAATCTACGTTTATCACTTCTCTTTTCTATACACATTGTGTCATCTTTTCCAGAGTCAAAATATAAGGCTCTTACTTCTGCTTTAAGGAGCTGTTCCTTACGTTGAGACGGACGAGCTAATTGGCGTTCACGCCTTACCTTGCTTCTGTCTATAATGAGAACGGGTACATTATGTTTTCCAGTGTCATTTGCTGCACGCGCACAATCCTGGAGAACCGCTGAAGCAAGAGCTGCAGCAGACCGATCAGAAATTTCATAGAAAAAGTTTCAAGCTTCATTCTATTTTCAGTATTTGAAGATGAAAGTGGGAATTCGATTGTATCTATTATTGAATTATTGCATGCTGATCCGGTTTTTTTTTCAATTTCACATGCAGCATCTTCTAATTGAAGTGCTTCTTTATTTAATCTTCTTTCTATTACTGTTTCTTCAACGATTCGTTGTATGCTGTACCAGACTGGCAACGCCCCTTTCTTTCCGAAATTTGTCAGTTTTGCTCCAGTTATACAGAATAAAGATATCGTTTTATCGTTTCAATATTTTAAATCTTTATTAATAAAGGTTGAAATGACACTTTTAAATCATAACCAGTTCTACAGAAACATTTTTTTTTGAAAAATTGTCAAATTTTAGCCAAAATTTCGACTTTGGACCAAACGTGCAGACTCAAAGCCATTTTGTTTTCTGCGGTAAAATTACAGACAGTTTATGTACTAGTACAAAGGCAACTTTTGGCGCCTACACTTAAAAAAAAAAAAAAGATTTTTTTTCGCTTCACCTTAGTGTTAACATATTCTTGCCGTAATGCAAAATTAAATTGTATCTTGATCGTTATACGCAGCTTGAATCCATTTTGTACACGTTAAATTATTCTTGATCTCTGATCTCATGGTCAGATACACTTACTTGATGCCAAACCAAAGGAGTACTGTTGTGGCATAGCATAAGGATCATCATTTTACTCGTTGTGTCGTTTACAGCGCAAAAAGTAATCACTGGACAGTAAATAGATAGATAGCTTTTTAAGTTCTGAAATATAGGATTGGCTATCAGGAAAAAGCAAAACATGCGAAAACGGTTATCTGCATAATAACAAGTTCACATATTGCTGCGTTTCTGTATTAAAAACTGTAAGATGACTGACTTTATCTGAGATAGAAAAGGGAGAGAAAAGAGGTAGCAGGATTTTTGGCTAGTAAAGTACCACTATGCTGACACCAGCTGAGAAGCTGCCTTAAGACCCAACTGAAAAGCTGCATATTTTCCAATAACCAGTCTCTCCTTACACTTAATATTCAAAAGGTTCGTTTAGATTTATGTATAATCTTGTTAAACAGACCAAAGTGTGGATCCTAAACGGAACAAAAAAATCCATTATTTTCTCCGACGAAATAAGTTTTAATTTCATTCCAGTGATGAGAACAAAAATTTTTGTCCCAGAAAAAAGTGAGAAGATTGATAGTGTTGACATTAGCGTTAAATTCGCTCCTTGTCAAATTGCCTGAGCCTGCAATTGATAAAATGCAACTTCCAGACTTTCGTAATTATTAATGTTCGTAGAATTTATATTATTTTACAGGGTCACACAAAATAAGTCAGATATATTACGAAGTATGGGCAGGGATTGCTTAAAATACATTTTGATGACATTAAAATATTTAAAATAAATTTAAAAGCTTATTTTTTTACCATTAGCTTATTTAACTTAACTTGATTCATGTATGGGAAGATAATAGAATTTTGTAATCGATTTTTCCCTCACTTCTTGATAGGCTAGAATTATAAAATTTGTAAGAACAGGTGTGTTTCAGACGACAATACGATATATTAATATTTCTCCTCTCTCTCTTCTCTCTCCCACTCTCCCCCCCCTTTCTCCCACTCTCTTCCCTCTCTCTCTCTCCTTCCCCTCTCCCTCCCTCTCCCTCTCTGTCTTTCACTTCCTCCCTCTACCTCTCTCTCTTTCCCCTCTCTCCCCTCTCTCTATATATATTAAATTTAGTTTATTGATTTATTTCAGAAATATTTTGTAAAAAAAAAAAAGAGAGAGAGAGAGAGAGAGAGAGAGAGAGAGAGAGAGATTCTTTAAGACGATCACACAGAATTATGTAAAAAACAGAAGTATTAACGTCCTGATGAGAAATTTTAAATATAAGAACGCATTTCACGCCCATAGGTTTAACATTAACGAGGAAATTTCACTTTTCAGATTTTACAAGCCTAAACAACAAATTAAAAAATATTTTAATACTTCTTTATTCTTATATTAAATAACTAAACAAAATTACTGGAAACAGTTTTTTCCTGATTTTTGATAAAGTAAAATTCTCTAATGAAAGGAATGTATTCTTGTCTTGATAAGATTGCCTAAGCTAATAATCTTGCCTAAATTAATAAAAAAAAAAAAACCACTTTTTTTTTCTTTTTTTACAAAATTATGGCGTTACACTAGCGAATACCGTATAAAATGAATATGTGGAATTAAAAAAAATATTTAAGGGGAAAAAGTAAAACATTTTAAAATATATGTGTGTGCCTTTTTAAAATGTATCACAAAAGTGATTTGTAATTGGTGATTTTATATTTTGGTTTAGAATGAAATTTTCTGCGAACAATCATACCTTTAAAAATGTTCGATTGTTATATTGATGGTTGCAGAATTGTAAATATTATTTCATTTTTAATTTAAGAAAAAAGACTGATAAACATTCAACTACTGAGATAACAATGTCTTTAAACAATAAAACGTAACAATGAACTCTAATTTTGTAACTCAAAATATTGATATAACCTCTTTCTTAAAACGTTCCGTCGTATGCCTTGTTACTTTGCTTACTTTTGATAAACTGATTAACTGTTTTCGTGTATTAATTTTTTTTTTTTTAATGTTAGTACTTTGCATTTGAGTTCTTTTGAAGTTAAAAGTGTTTTTAAATTATGAAGGGAAATCGAAATATAATGCGTAGAATTGCAAGACTTTTATAAGTAATTAGTACAAATTAGATTTGTATAGCTAGATAGTAACTATAGCCTAAATTAACATTTCTTATGTATGTTAAGACAAAGATATTATAGCTACATTAATTTTCCCATATGAAGTTATTTCTATACATGCGCCGATAAGAATCTTTCCAGGGAATTTCTGCTAATATGTAATATCCTCCCTATCTGTTATTGGAGCATTTTCTGACTTTGTAATTTGGGAGAAAAATAAATAATAGTATATTTTCATATATTTAAAAAGTCAGAATACTTTCACATTTAAACAAAAATATTATTTATATGTTTCTATTATTTTTAAATGAGAAGTACTTTTCAGTTTTATTCAGAACGTGAATTTTTATATGTTCGCATTTAGTCAAAAACTTATTCACACGGGAAATATTATTCTAAGTGATCGAAAATCGACTTTTTTTTTTTAATCACTGAGTATGGATTATGTTACATCTCTTCACAAATTACATTTTTTAAGATTAAATGCGCCATAGTTACTACATCGGCAATACTCACCGAATATTCCTCCCGTAGAGCTTGCGTTCAATGACTACATTACATGTAATTTTTATCGGCAACGTGGACCAAACATTCCTTTGGAAACACTTACGCTACAAGAATAAAAGCATGGCATTCTCATCGGCAATGTACATCAAATATTTCTTTGGTGACACTTGCGCTACAAGAATTTATGACACAGCTTTCTCATCGGATATGCTCACCGAATATTCCTTCTGTAGAGCTTTCCACAGAAGAATATATGCCACACCTTCAACATCGGTAATGCTCACCGAATATTCCTTCGGTAGAGCTTGCGACACAAAAATATATGCCATAGTTTCTACATCGGCAATGCTCTCCGAATATTCCTTCCGTAGAGCTTGCGTTCAATGATTTAAAAGAAATGGATTTTTTATCATCAATGTGGACAAAAACAATCCTTTGGAGACACTTACGCTACAAGAATAAAAGTTTGACGTTCTTCTCGGCAATGTGCACCAAATATTCCTTTGCTGACACTTGCGTTACAAGAATTTATGATATAACATTCTCATCGGAAATGTGCACCGACTAATACTTCTGAAGGGCTTACCCCAGAAGAATATATGCCATACCTTCAATATCTGCAATGCTCACCAAATATTCCTTCGGTAGAGATTGCGCTACAAGAATATATGCATAGTTTCTACATCGGCAATGCTCACCGAATATTCCTTCTTTAGAGCTTTCCCCAGAAGAATATATGCCACACATTAAACATCGGTAATGCTCATCGAATATTCCTTTCGTAGAGGAGTGACTAATTGATAACGTTATGATAAACGTTTAGTGACTAATTGATAAACGTTCAGTGACTAATGATAGGAATTTTATATCGGCAATGTGGCCCAATCATTCTTGTGGAGACACTTACGCTACAAGAAATAAAGCTAGGCTTTCTCATCGGCAATGTGCACCAAATATACCTTAGGTAGAGCATGCCACACAATAGTATATGCCATACCGTCAACATCGGCAATGCTCACCGAATCTTCCTTCGGTAGAGCTTGCTCTACAAGATTACCCGCCATAGTTTCTACATCGGCAATACTCACAGAATATTTCTTCCGTAGAGCTTGCATTCAATGACTAAATTACATGTAATTTTTATCGGCAACGTGGACCAAACATTCCTTTGGAGACACTTACGCTACAAGAATATAAGCTTGGCATTCTCATCGGCAATGTACATCAAATATTTCTTTGGTGACACTTGCGCTTGAAGAATTTATGACATAGATTTCTCATCGGCAATGTGCATCGAATATGCCTTCGGTAGAGCTTCCCCGCAAAAATATATTCCATACTTTCAATATCGGCCATGCTCACCAAATATTCTTTCCGTAGAGCTTGCGTTCAATTGTTGGGACACTCTTTTCCATCTTTCCCTATTTTATTTAAAGTATAAATTCCATTTAAAATTTATTAAGTTATTGATTTCATAGATATTTAACTGGCCGTAAATCGTATAAATGGAATAGAAATTGTCCCATAAGTTATTTTAATTTGTAAGGAAATAAGAGTCAAACTAATAAAACATCAAATTATAGTTAAATGAGATTTTATTTAATTTATAATTATATTATACATGAAAATTATTTTAATATGAGGAGAGTTATTGGTATCAAATATATGATTTGATTAATTCCTATAATCACGTTAAACATTAATAAAATTTAGTATAAAAATTGGGCTCAGAGTGGAATAGATAATATTCCTTACCTTCTCTCTTTAAAGACATCGGGAAAGTAATCCGGTTGCTAACACCTAATTCACTACTCAAAATTTCTATACCAACATCCAAAAACTACTACCAAAATCCCCTAACACTCCTGTTGCTCGTGTATATATCTTTTTTTTGATTTCCATACAATTTTTAATCGCTTCTCTTCATATCCAATCGAAAGCACTCTCCGCCTCCAAAATTATGTACCCCTCTAAATTTTAAAGCTCAGTGGCCCTTTTTGAATAATGATATTAAATTATTAGTTTAACTTTCTACCCTTTTGGGGGGGGTGTTTCTTCAATACTTTATCGCGTGGGAAATGACCCCTTTTCGGTCAAAGCTGTGACCGGAGATTTTATTTATTTTTTGTTGTGCGGTGCTCACAAACACTCGTATTCCCAGCTTTCTGTATATTACGTCCTGTTTATTCTTATATAAAATTCCACAAGTATTATATTTTGAGTTTTTACGACTTTATTTTTGCCGATGTCCGAATGTCCAGGTGTTTCTAGACAGATGTTTGCATTTTAGAACTTCACAACAAACTCATAAAATTGCGTAGGTTTTCTTACATGACTTTGTTATATGTTTTATTCTGACTGCCGAGGTATTTCATATACAATAACCATTTCGATATTATTGGATTTCGTCTGAATCACAAGTGGAATATAACAAAATGTACGCAACCCTCTCATAAGTTCCTAGAAAATGTCGCACCTGGCTTTTCGTGAATTTCTGCTACCGGGTACCTCAATAATATATGAAACTTGCAAAAAGAAAAAAAAAGAAAAAAAAGAAAATAATTTAACTCCAAGTGAAACCAATAACACTCTCATACTAAATTTACAAATAAGTAAAGAAAAATAAAAGAAAATCATAAAAATCCAAATAATGAAGAATGAAACATTTCAAGAGAAGGAGGATTCAAAACTCTCAACTAGGAGTTAAATCTTACCGTGTAAATATACAATAAAATTAGATATAATATAAATAAATCCTACCGTGTAAATATACAATAAAATTACATATAATATCAAAGTACACTTTTATAAAAGGGGAAATTGTTTATTTAAATAAAATACTAAATAAAGTAAAAAAAAAAAATCCCAGTTGAGCGTTGTGAATACTAACCATGAATCACCGTACACGACAACAACAGGTGATAAGGCTTGAAAAAATTGTGATTGTGACACACACTATGAAAAGTGCAGCTCCGACAAATTTTAACAAATAAAAAGTAGAGTCTAAGTTTGGTAATTTTAACCAGTTCATAAAGGTTGATTGTGTGTAAGTACTGGACGTACGGGTATAATTAGTGTCCAATGCTAAAAGTTCAACGCTTGGCTCTGATAAACAAAATTCAACATTTTTGCATTGTACTAAAGTACTTGACCGTAAACACAGCTTTTCAGAGTAACATTTCTGTTCTGATACAAATTTAATTATATGTAAAGTGGGTTCAACGGTTAGATGAATGGCTTTGGTATGAGTTGATATATGTTGAAAATTAACTAGTACAAGTCCGGCTTGACATGTACTATGCGCCGTAAATCTTAATCTGGAAAGTATGGGACAATCATAACATCCAGAGGTCGTTATTGCTTCACCATCAAACTTTGGGCATATCGTAGTAGTCTTAACGGCGATCTTGAAATTAGAAAAGTGGAGTTGTATTCGTACCGCTGATGACATTAGGAGTGTAGACTTCAAAAGATTATTGTCTACATGAAACAAATGGACTCCTCGTTGTAAAGGCAATGCGTCTTCTTTTGTTTTTTGAAGATTTGAGAGGACGTCAGGTGCTGTAATACATCTAAGTGTGTCTTCAAAGAAATCACATTGACTTATATCCGAAGCAAAAATGAAATACTTGGTGTAAGAATGTTTTGCTTGAACAGCTCCGACCGTACCCGCTTTAGGAAAATTTTTCTCACTGGCTGGTGCCAGGTAAGCCTCTGTAGGTCTGCCCACACGTTGGATCAACACATCTTGTAAATGGAGTTGTGGTTGATCATAAGCCCCTAGAATGGATATTTTGATTCCATTTTTTGTGAAGGCTGTGTCTGAAAGTAGAACTTTTGTAATGGTATTGTTTTCCGTATGTTTTACAGAAATTTTGTATTGGCATGTGTGACTTCTAATTTTTGAAACTTCATAACTGTTCAGAAGGTCAGGTTCATACCAAATTCTGTAGAAGTTGCAACTAGCTCTTGTGAGAATTGTGCAACCAACACCTAACGATCCTGCTTGGCAACTTGAGTAGCCCGGGAACTCTCTACTTTCAGGAGGTTCGGATTCGAACTTGGCACCGTCATGACCAAAATTTCTTTTAGAGCAATGCATACCTCTACCACAGAATTTATTGAAGATACAGGAGATTTGAGATAATTGTTTTGCTTTGACGGGGAATGTGAAATATTGTCGTTCTGTCTGGAAGGAACAGACAACTTCCTCTAGTTTAATCGTTAAAGAAAAGAGGTGATTATTCTTCTGGTCGGAAAACCAGAGGCAATCCACAAGTATTATATTTTGAGTTTTTACGACTTTATTTTTGCCGATGTCCGAATGTCCAGGTGTTTCTAGACAGATGTTTGCATTTTAGAACTTCACAACAAACTCATAAAATTGCGTAGGTTTTCTTACATGACTTTGTTATATGTTTTATTCTGACTGCCGAGGTATTTCATATACAATAACCATTTCGATATTATTGGATTTCGTCTGAATCACAAGTGGAATATAACAAAATGTACGCAACCCTCTCATAAGTTCCTAGAAAATGTCGCACCTGGCTTTTCGTGAATTTCTGCTACCGGGTGCCTCAATACAATGACTAAACGACATGGATTTTTTATCGGCAATGTGGACCAAACTTTCTTTCGGAGACACTTACGCTACAAGAATAAAAGCTTGGCATTCACATCGGCAATGTACATCAAATATTTCTTTGATGATACTTGCGCTACAATAATTTATCACATAGCTTTCTCATCGGCAATGTGCAACGAATAATCCTTCGGTAGAGCTTGCCCCACAAGAATATATGCCATATATTAAACATCGAATATACTCACCGAATATTCCTTCGGTAGAGCTTGCGCTACAAAAATATATGCCTTAGTTTCTACATCGGCAATGCTCACCGAATATTCCTTCTGTAGAGTTTTCCCAAGAAGAATATATTCCACACCTTCAACATCGGTAATGCTCACCGAATATTCCTTCGGTAGAGCTTGCGATACAAAAATATATGCCATAGTTTCTACATCGGCAATGCTCACCAAATATTCCTTCCGTAGAGCTTGCGATACAAAAGTATATGCCATAGTTTCTGCATCGGCAATGCTCACCGAATATTCCTTCGGTAGATCTTGCGATTAAAAAATATACGCCATAGTTTCTACGTCGGCAATGCTCACCGAATATTTCTTCCGTAGAGCTTGCGTTCAATGACTACATTACATGTAATTTTTATCGGCAACGTGGACCAAACATTCTTTTGGAGACACTTACGCTACAAGAATATAAGCTTGGTATTCTCATCGGCAATGTACATCAAATATTTCTTTGGTGACACTTGCGCTACAAGAATTTATGACACAGCTTTCTCATCGGATATGCTCACCGAATATTCCTTCTGTAGAGCTTTCCACAGAAGAATATATGCCACACCTTCAACATCGGTAATGCTCACCGAACATTCCTTCGGTAGAGCTTGCGATACAAAAATATATGCCATAGTTTCTACATCGGCAATGCTCACCGAATATTCCTTCCGTAGAGCTTGCGTTCAATGATTAAAAGAAATGGATTTCTTATCATCAATGTGGACAAAAACAATCCATTGGAGACACTTACGCTACAAGAATAAAAGTTTGACGTTCTTCTCGGCAATGTGCACCAAATATTTCTTTGCTGACCCTTGCGTTACAAGAATTTATGATATAACATTCTCATCGGAAATGTGCACCGACTAATACTTCTGAAGGGCTTACCCCAGAAGAATATATGCCATACCTTCAATATCTGCAATGCTCACCAAATATTCCTTCGGTAGAGATTGCGCTACAAGAATATATGCATAGTTTCTACATCGGCAATTCTCACCGAATATTCCTTCTTTAGAGCTTTCCCCAGAAGAATATATGCCACACATTAAACATCGGTAATGCTCACCGAATATTCCTTTCGTAGAGCTTGTGTTCAGTGACTAATTGATAGGAATTTTATATCGGCAATGTGGCCCAATCATTCTTGCGGAGACACTTACGCTACAAGAAATAAATCTAGGCTTTCTCATCGGCAATGTGCACCAAATATACCTTAGGTAGAGCATGCCACACAATAGTATATGCCATACCGTCAACATCGGCAATGCTCACCGAATCTTCCTTCGGTAGAGCTTGCTCTACAAGATTACGCGCCATAGTTTCTACATCGGCAATACTCACAGAATATTTCTTCCGTAGAGCTTGCATTCAATGACTAAATTACATGTAATTTTTATCGGCAACGTGGACCAAACATTCCTTTGGAGACACTTACGCTACAAAAATATAAGCTTGGCATTCTCATCGGCAATGTACATCAAATATTTCTTTGGTGACACTTGCGCTAGAAGAATTTATGACACAGATTTCTCATCGGCAATGTGCATCGAATATTCCTTCGTTAGAGCTTCCTCGCAAAAATATATTCCATACTTTTAATATCGGCCATGCTCACCAAATATTCTTTCCGTAGAGCTTGCGTTCAATGACTAAACGACATGGATTTTTTATCGGCAATGTGGACCAAACTTTCTTTCGGAGACACTTACGCTACAAGAATAAAAGCTTGGCATTGACATCGGCAATGTACATCAAATATTTCTTTGATGACACTTGCGCTACAAGAATTTATCACATAGCTTTCTCATCGGCAATGTGCAACGAATAATCCTTCGGTAGAGCTTGCCCCACAAGAATATATGCCATATATTAAACATCGAATATACTCACCGAATATTCCTTCGGTAGAGCTTGCGCTACAAAAATATATGCCTTAGTTTCTACATCGGCAATGCTCATCAAATATTCCTTCCGTAGAGCTTGCGATACAAAAGTATATGCCATAGTTTCTGCATCGGCAATGCTCACCAATATTCCTTCGGTAGATCTTGCGATTCAAAAATATACGCCATAGTTTCTACGTCGGCAATGCTCAGCGAATATTTCTTCCGTGGAGCTTGCGTTCAATGACTACATTACATGTAATTTTTATCGGCAACGTGGACCAAACATTCCTTTGGAGACACTTACGTTACAAGAATATAAGCTTGGCATTCTCATCGGCAATGTACATCAAATATTTCTTTGGTGACACTTGCGCTAGAAGAATTTATGACATAGATTTCTCATCGGCAATGTGCATCGAATATTCCTTCGGTAGAGCTTCCCCACAAAAATATATTCCATACCTTCAATATCGGCCATGCTCACCAAATATTCTTTCCATAGAGCTTGCGTTCAATGACTAAACGACATGGATTTTTTATCGGCAATGTGGACCAAACTTATTTTCGGAGACACTTACGCTACAAGAATAAAAGCTTGGCATTCACATAGGCAATGTACATCAAATATTTCTTTGATGACACTTGCGCTACACAAATTTATCACATAGCTTTCTCATCGGCAATGTGCAACGAATAATCCTTCGGTAGAGCTTGCCCCACAAGAATATATGCCATATATTAAACATCGAATATACTCACCGAATATTCCTTCGGTAGAGCTTGCGCTACAAGAATATATGCCTTAGTTTCTACATCGGCAATGCTCACCGAATATTCCTTCTGTAGAGCTTTACCCAGAAGAATATATTCCACACCTTCAACATCGGTAATGCTCACCGAATATTCCTTCGGTAGAGCTTGCGATACAAACATATATGCCATATTTCTACATCGCCAATGCTCACCGAATATTCCTTCCGTAGAACTTGCGATACAAAAATATATGCCATAGTTTCTACATCGGCAATGCTCACCGAATATTTCTTCCGTAGAGCTTGCGTTCAATGACTACATTACATGTAATTTTTATCGGCAACGTGGACCAAACATTCCTTTGGAGACACTTACGCTACAAGAATATAAGCTTGGCATTCTCATCGGCAATGAACATCAAATATTTCTTTGGTGACACTTGCGCTAGAAGAATTTATGACAGAGATTTCTCATCGGCAATGTGCATCGAATATTCCTTCGGTAGATCTTCCCCACAAATATATATTCCATACCTTCAATATCGGCCATGCTCACCAAATATTCTTTCCGTAGAGCTTGCGTTCAATGACTAAACGACATGGATTTTTTATCGGCAATGTGGACCAAACTTACTTTCTGTGACTCTTACGCTACAAGAATAAAAGCTTGGCATTCACATCGGCAATGTACTTCAAATATTTCTTTGATGACACTTGCGCTACAAGAATTTATCACATAGCTTTCTCATCGGCAATGTGCAACGAATAATCCTTCGGTAGAGCTTGCCCCACAAGAATATATGCCATATATTAAACATCGAATATACTCACCGAATATTCCTTCGGTAGAGCTTGCGCTACAAGAATATATGCCTTAGTTTCTACATCGGCAATGCTCACCGAATATTCCTTCTGTAGAGCTTTCCCCAGAAGAATATATTCCACACCTTCAACATCGGTAATGCTCACCGAATATTCCTTCCGTAAAGCTTTCGATACAAAAATATATGCCATAGTTTCTGCATCGGCAATGCTCACCGAATATTCCTTCCGTAGAGCTTGTGTTCAATGACTAAATGATATGGATTTTTTATCGGCAATGTCGACCAATCATTCTTGTGGAGACACTTACGCTGCAAGAAAAAAAGTTAGGCTTTCGCATTGGCAATATGCACCAAATATTCCTTTGGTGACACTTGCGCTACAAGAATTTATGACATAGCATTCTCATTGGCAATGTGCACCGAATATTCCTTCGGTAGATCTTGCTTCACAAGATTATATGCCATAATTTCAACATCGGCAATGCTCACCGAATATTCCTTCCGTAGAGCTTGATCTACAAGATTATGCGCAATAGTTTCTACATGGGCAATACTCACCGAATATTCCTCCCGCAGAGCTTGCGTTTAATGACTACATTACATGTATTTCTTATCGGCAACGTGGACCAAACATTCCTTTGGAGACACGCTACAAGAATAAAAGCTTGGCATTCTTATCGAAAATGTCCATAAATTTTTGTTTGGTAACACTTGCGCTACAAGAATTTATGACATAATATTCTCATCGGCAATGTGCACCAAATATACCTTAGGTAGAGCATGCCACACAGCCATACCTTCCATATATGCCATACCTTCAACATCGGCAATGCTCACCGAATATTCCTTCGGTAGAGCTTGCGCTATCAGATTATACGTCATAGTTCCTACATCGGCCATGCACACCGAATATTCTTTCCGTAGAGCTTGCGTTCAATGACTAACGACATGGATTTTTTATCGGCAATGTGGACCAAACTTTCTTTCGAAGACACTTACGCTACAAGAATAAAAGCTTGGCATTCTCTTCGGCAATGTACATCAAATATTTCTTTGGTGACACTTGCGCTACAAGAATTTATGACATAGATTTCTCATCGGCAATGTGCATCGAATATTCCTTCGTTAGAGCTTCCCCACAAAAATATATTCCATACCTTCAATATCGGCCACGCTCACCGAATATTCTTTCCGCAGAGCTTGCGTTCAATGACTAAACGACATGGATTTTCTATCGGCAATGTGGACCAAACTCACTTGTATACGTTTCAGATTTTACAAGCCTAAATAACAAATTAAAAAATATTTTAATACTTCTTTATTCTTATGTTAAATAACTAAACAAAATTACTGGAAACAGTGTTTTCCTGATTTTTGATAAAGTAAAATTCTCTAATGTAAGGAATGTATTCTTATCTTGATAAGATTGCCTAAGCTAATAATCTTGCCTAAATTAATAAAAAAAAACACTTTTTTTTTTACAAAATTATGGCGTTACTCTAGCGAATACCGTATAAAATGAGAATGTGGAATTAAAAAAAAAATATTTAAGGGGGAAAAAGTAAAACAATTTAAAATATATGTGTGTGCCTTTTTAAAATGTATCACAAAAGTGATTTGTAATTGGTGATTTTATATTTTTGTTTAGAATGAAATTTTCTGTGAACAATCATACCTTTAAAAATGTTCTATTGTTATATTGTTGGTTGCAGAAATGTAAATATTATTTCTTTTTTAATTTAAGAAAAAAGACTGATAAACATTCAACTACTGATATAACAATGTCTTTAAACAATAAAACGTAACAATGAACTCTAATTTTGCAACTCAAAATATTGATATAACCTCTTTCTTAAAACGTTCTGTCGTATGCCTTGTTACTTTGCTTACTTTTGATTAACTGATTAACTGTTTTCGTGTATTAATTTACTATTTTTTAATGTTAGTACTGTGCATTTGAGTTCTTTTGAAGTTAAAAGTGTTTTTAAATTATGAAGGGAATTCGAAATATAATGCGTAGCATTGCAAGTCTTTTGTAAGTAATTAGTACAAATTAGATTTGTTTAGCTAGATAGTAACTATAGTCTAAATTAACATTTCTTATGTATGTTAAGACAAAGATATTATAGCTACATTAATTTTCCCATATGAAGTTATTTCTATACATGCGCCGATAAGAATCTTTCCAGGGAATTTCTGCTAATATGTAATATCCTCCCTATCTGTTATTGGAGCATTTTCTGACTTTGTAATTTGGGAGAAATTAAATAATAGTATACTTTTATATATTTAAAAAGTCAGAATACTTTCACATTTAATAAAAAATCTTATTTATATGTTTCTATTATTTTTAAATGAGAAGTGTTTTTCAGTTTAATTCAGAACGTGAATTTTTATATGTGCGCATTTAGTCAAAAACTTATTCACACGGGAAATATTATTCTAAGTGATCGAAAATCGACATTTTTTTTATCACTGAGTATGGATTATATTACGTCTCTTCACGAATTACATTTATTAAGCGATCGAAAACCCACCTTTTTTAGTCTTATTTTGCATTATTTTAAATTATTAACCATTCTAAAAGTAGTTTAATCTAACCTATACACAGAAAAAATGTTTGACCTTTCATAAAACTGCATGTAAAATAATAATAATAATAATAATGAAATACATAAGTTATTTTTGAAGTTATGTTGAAATAGCTGACATTACCACTAATGTATTTATTTTTTAATTTATTATATCCTCTTAACTAATGGAATGATATTAACCAAGATTCATATTTATTTTATTTCTCTAAAATTGTGATATTGCATTGATCTTTTAAAAGTTACGTTTATTCAAATTTGTAAATGATCCAATCCCCTTACGAAACTGCATATCCATCATGATAAAAGACTGTCATTCAATTTATTATTATAGTTATGCTTTTTTTCTCTTGCATTAATTAGAACTTAGTTAAAGTTAAGTAAATATCCCGTAAATTTAGTTTATTCCGAATTCTTCTTCTTTTTTTTTTATACAGGGGTTTGGAAAATTACTGGTAAAATTTGAAAATATGGTAGCATTTTTCGAAATAGAATGTGTATCCGGAAGTGACACGTTTAAGAGCTGATGGCGATTAAAAATGTGAAAGGTACAATAACGTAAAAGCGCCATCTGTTGGCGCTTAATTTCGTAATACTCGCGTAGATCCCTACATGCTAGCAAATTTCATGCCACCAAAACAATGCTTATTAGGCTCGCCACCAACGCCATTCTTATATGTGGGGAAATTTTTAGATTTTAAATTTTAAAAATGTGGGGAATAAGCTAAATATGGTTGAATGCAATCTACATTTATATTTATAGTAATTAATCTAGATTTATAATTATTTAAATATGTATGCAGTAATCTTTCAAGATTTTGTGATTTTTTTACCTGATACAAAACTAAGAGCAGGTAAACATGTGCTATATATATAACATGTGCTAATCTTTATCTATCAGGTTTTATTTTTATTTCTTTTGGTTTGACATTCCCTATATTAAGTGCACTTTTAATTGGCTGCAATTTTTTAATAGATCCAATGTATGCATGTAAGAAAATACATATAATTTTAAATATACACATGTGTTTGAAATCAGTTTAAAGGTTCTATAAAATTCTCCAAACATTGCAAATGTTATTTAAGCAAAAGCTACAGCTTATGTTGTAATATTTAAACCAAACATTAGTAATTCAGGAAAGTGGTTTGAGACGCGAGACACAGAATATATCTTGGGCACCACAGAATATTCCTTGGGTGCTTGTGCATCAAAAATTCCTTTTATGAAACTTGCGCTGCAAGTCTTACTGCAATAGCATTTTCATCAGCAATGTGCACCAAATATTCCTTATTATATGGCACCAAATATTACACTTGCGCTACAAGAATTTATGACGTGGCTTTCTCATTGGCAATGTGCAGCGAATATTTCTTCTGTAGAGCTTACCCCACAAGAATATATGCCATACCTTCAACATCGGCAATGCTCACCGAATATTCTTTCGGTAGATCTTGCGCTACAAGAATATAAGCCATAGTTTCTACATCGGCCATGCTCACCGAATATTCTTTCCGTAGAGCTTGCGTTCAATGACTAAACGACATGGATTTTTTATCGTCAATGTGGACCAAACTCAGTTGTATACGTTTCAGATTTTACAAGCCTAAATAACAAATTAAAAAATATTTTAATACTTCTTTATTCTTATGTTAAATAACTAAACAAAATTACTGGAAACAGTTTTTTCCTGATTTTTGATAAAGTAAAATTCTCTAATGTAAGGAATGTATTCTTATCTTGATAAGATTGCCTAAGCTAATAATCTTGCCTAAATTAATAAAAAAAAACACTTTTTTTTTTTACAAAATTATGGCGTTACTCTAGCGAATACCGTATAAAATGAGAATGTGGAATTAAAAAAAATATTTAAGGGGGAAAAAGTAAAACAATTTAAAATATATGTGTGTGCCTTTTTAAAATGTATCACAAAAGTGATTTGTAATTGGTGATTTTATATTTTTGTTTAGAATGAAATTTTCTGCGAACAATCATATCTTTAAAAATGTTCTATTGTTATATTGTTGGTTGCAGAATTGTAAATATTATTTCATTTTTAATTTAAGAAAAAAGACTGATAAACATTCAATTACTGATATAACAATGTCTTTAAACAATAAAACGTAACAATGAACTCTAATTTTGTAACTCAAAATATTGATATAACCTCTTTCTTAAAACGTTCTGTCGTATGCCTTGTTACTTTGCTTACTTTTGATTAACTGATTAACTGTTTTCGTGTATTAATTTACTATTTTTTAATGTTAGTACTGTGCATTTGAGTTCTTTTGAAGTTAAAAGTGTTTTTAAATTATGAAGGGAATTCGAAATATAATGCGTAGCATTGCAAGTCTTTTGTAAGTAATTAGTACAAATTAGATTTGTATAGCTAGATAGTAACTATAGCCTAAATTAACATTTCTTATGTATGTTAAGACAAAGATATTATAGCTACATTAATTTTCCCATATGAAGTTATTTCTATACATGCGCCGATAAGAATCTTTCCAGGGAATTTCTGCTAATATGTAATATCCTCCCTATCTGTTATTGGAGCATTTTCTGACTTTGTAATTTGGGAGAAATTAAATAATAGTATACTTTTATATATTTAAAAAGTCAGAATACTTTCACATTTAATAAAAAATCTTATTTATATGTTTCTATTATTTTTAAATGAGAAGTGCTTTTCAGTTTAATTCAGAACGTGAATTTTTATATGTGCGCATTTAGTCAAAAACTTATTCACACGGGAAATATTATTCTAAGTGATCGAAAATCGACATTTTTTTTATCACTGAGTACGGATTATATTACATCTCTTCACAAATTACATTTATTAAGCGATCGAAAACCCACCTTTTTTAGTCTTATTTTGCATTATTTTAAATTATTAACCATTCTAAAATTAGTTTAATCTAACCTATACACAGAAAAAATGTTTGACCTTTCATAAAACTGCATGTAAAATAATAATAATAATAATAATGAAATACATAAGTTATTTTTGAAGTTATGTTGAAATAGCTGACATTACCACTAATGTATTTATTTTTTAATTTATTATATCCTCTTAACTAATGGAATGATATTAACCAAGATTCATATTTATTTTATTTCTCTAAAATTGTGATATTGCATTGATCTTTTAAAAGTTACGTTTATTCAAATTTGTAAATGATCCAATCCCCTTACGAAACTGCATATCCATCATGATAAAAGACTGTCATTCAATTTATTATTATAGTTATGCTTTTTTTCTCTTGCATTAATTAGAACTTAGTTAAAGTTAAGTAAATATCCCGTAAATTTAGTTTATTCCGAATTCTTCTTCTTTTTTTTTATACAGGGGTTTGGAAAATTACTGGTAAAATTTGAAAATATGTTAGCATTTTTCGAAATAGAATGTGTATCCGGAAGTGACACGTTTAAGAGCTGATGGCGATTAAAAATGTGAAAGGTACAATAACGTAAAAGCGCCATCTGTTGGCGCTTAATTTCGTAATACTCGCATAGATCCCTACATGCCAGCAAATTTCATGCCACCAAAATTATGCTTATTAGGCTCGCCACCAACGCCATTCTTATATGTGGGGAAATTTTTAGATTTTAAATTTTAAAAATGTGGGGAATAAGCTAAATATGGTTGAATGCAATCTACATTTATATTTATAGTAATTAATCTAGATTTATAGTTATTTAAATATGTATGCAGTAATCTTTCAAGATTTTGTGATTTTTTTACTTGATACAAAACTAAGAGCAGGTAAACATGTGCTATATATATAACATGTGCTAATCTATATCTATCAGGTTTTATTTTTATTTCTTTTGGTTTGACATTCCCTTTATTAAGTGCACTTTGAATTGGTTGCAATTTTTTAACAGATCCAATGTATGCATGTAAGAAAATACATATATTTTTAAATATACACATGTGTTTGAAATCAGTTTAAAGGTTCTATAAAATTCTCCAAACATTGCAAATGTTATTTAAGCAAAAGCTACAGCTTATGTTGTAATATTTAATCCAAACATTAGTAATTGAGGAAAGTGGTTTGAGACGCGAGACACAGAATATATCTTGGGCACCACAGAATATTCCTTGGGTGCTTGTGCATCAAATATTCCTTTTATGAAACTTGCGCTGCAAGTCTTACTGCAATGGCATTTTCATCAGCAATGTGCACCAAATATTCCTTATTATATGGCACCAAATATTACACTTGCGCTACAAGAATTTATGACATAGCTTTCTCATTGGCAATGTGCAGCGAATATTTCTTCGGTAGAGCTTACCCCACAAGAATATATGCCATACCTTCAACATCGGCAATGCTCACCGAATATTCTTTCGGTAGAGCTTGCGCTACAAGAATATAAGCCATAGTTTCTACATCGGCCATGCTCACCGAATATTCTTTCCGTAGAGCTTGCGTTCAATGACTAAACGACATGGATTTTTTATCGGCAATGTGGACCAAACTCACTTGTTTACGTTTCAGATTTTACAAGCCTAAATAACAAATTGTTAGAGGTAATTTAATCTAAATTTTTATATTTATATTTTCATTAATATCTTAAAACATTTCTTTTTTATAAACTCATTCTATTTTAATATTTAATCAAACCCCCCCTCCTCCTTTTTCTTATTTTTCTTAAACATTATTAATTAAAACTCTTATTTTCAAAATCCAAACATTTGTATTTCTCTATAAGTCAAGACCACCCAAGTTCTTCTTTTTTTCACTATGAGATAGTTTCCAAGCAAACACTTTTACTTGAAATTCTCACATAATTTAAGGGATCGTAAATTCGGAACACACACAGGCAGATTGGATAAAGTACAAAAGGCCTTTATAAGAAGTCATGGGAATAACTGAAGCATTATTATCAGTTGTATTGTGTACAACTTTTATTACCCTCAGTAAAGAGAGTCATAAAACTATTTCGAAGGCTTGTTAGGAAGATGCATCAGTATATTGCTTTCGAGTCGTTGTTTATGGCAGGTGTCAGCGGGCGGATAGTTGTTTTCGTGGGACCCGACATACAGCTGTTTTTCAACGATGCCCACGAGCGCCTTATTTCCAGGAATTGAAGCTAGGATTTTTCACCTAGTAACAACTAATCCAATAGGCGTGTTATTTTCTCCCCCCACTCATCCAATCAGCGTTGACTTTTTTTACCCCCTGGTCCAGCGTTACCAAGGAAACGAAGAGCTAGTTAGCAGAGGCAGTCATGTTTTGAAGCTCGGATAGTTTGGGTGTGTGAGGGTGGAGGGTTCCCTCCCTCACCCCGCCGGTTAGGCAGTGGCGAATTTTTCGAGAGAGACACACTTCTCTCCCGGCAGTAGCGACTGTGGGTTGATAGAAAATGTTTGCTCATCAAGCAACCTGAAATGACCAAAAAAACATCTGTTTTTCCTATAAGTGCATACCCACGAAGAAGATCTACCATATTGTCGCGATTTGAATGTTCTAAACAGTTCGTGATATTGACACCGTATTAAATGCATAGTATTTCTCGGGAGCGATTAATTGTGAGAAAATACCTGCTGAAGTGATGATGACAGCGAGAATCTTATCGAGTGCTCTAGCCGACACTACACATGCTCTTTGTAGTGTGTTCTGAGAATCTGTGTAGTTTTGTTCTTGCAATGAATAGTTGATCGTCCCATTACTATTATAAAGCATGTCATCAACGTGGTAGTCTTATTATGATCCTCATGGAATAGCGCTGTGTTCACTAACTTGGCTGTAGAGTGAAAGGAATGCATAGAAGAGAAACTTACGTAACGACTATTCGTAGACTCGCAGTTCAGAGAATACTGTGAAAAAAAATACAAGTAATATAACCACAAAACGAGTCGCCAATGCATTAAATATTCACTATACGAGAAGGTTTGTTGTCCCCTTCACTCTATTCTATCGAGATGTAAGTAAAAACAATTCTTATCATTATTATGATTTATAAATTATGTTTTCTGTCTGATATGACGGAACTTATCTGTGTGTTAGTATTTTGATACATATATATATAAGATGATATTTAAATCATTTAAAGTGTTACTTGTTAATAAATGTTTGTTCGTTCTAATTTAATTCCTTCTCTGTTTTCTTTTTTTGATTATTTGCTTAATTACTTCAAAAGGTCTGCTTTCAGTATTTTACCTTTTATTTAATTTACGAAAATCAATCTCCCTAGGATTTATATTAATCCTTTTACTTAATGTCTTTTAATTGATTTAAATATTAATTCTGGTAAAATAAGCAAATAAATAAATAAATTAATTAAAGTAAATTATTGTATTCTCTAATCATGGAATTTCTAAATATTATTTTAAGCATTAAATCTAAAAAAAAAAAAATAAATAAACTGCTAATTTTCTGGATGTTGTAATTTTTAATATTCAAACTTATTTTATTTAATTAACTGAGACCTTTTACTATTCTTTAATTAATTACAGGACTTACTTATCTGAATTTTTTATATAAAGTAATTTTAACATTTTGATCTAAAGTCTTATGAGGAGCATTTTATAATAATGAATTACTTATTCAAAATTTAATTATTTACTCATGGTCTCTCAAACAAGGATTAATCTATACGATCACAGCTTCAGTGTTATGAATTCTTGGAATTGATTTTGCATTTTTCTAATATTGGTCGAATATTATTTTGTTTAACCTATCTCATTAATTTTATACACCCCCCTTTTGTACTTTCTTTAAAAGAAAGATTTTGTCCCCTTTATTCCAAAATTTTCATTTAGTCTAAATTATTATGTCTATGAAAATTCCTTGTTGTTACCCTTCATATTAATTCTTGAATTCACAATGCTGATTGTTGGGGAATTGGATGTAGTGCAAATTGAGAATCTTGTCAGTGCTTTTAAATGATTAATTCTTATACTATTTTGAATTCAAAACTTAGAACTCATGTAGATTTTAAATTCTTTAAATTTTAATTGTTTCTGGTTAATTTAATCCATTTACCTTTTTTCTAAATTTATTTTTGTTTGAGAATAATTTTGTTAGTATGCATATTGACAGGATTCATTTCAATCTTTAGTCATAGGTAATTTGCACTCATTCATAATCTTTGCAGAAGGTAATAGTACCTAGGCAAGAAAACAAATCACCCAACAAAGAATTGATGCCGTGACACTTACCTGTGTGGCACAATTCAAATTTTTAATGTTTATTTGTGTATACTTAAAGTTCAGGGTATAAGGCAATTATCTTTTTTTTTCAAAATGTATTGTGCATTATGTCTTTGAGTATATGTTATGAAGTGTTAACCCTCATATCTGTGCTGTTCAAATTTTTTTTTCATAATACCCCACCCGCACAGAATTTTTAGTAATTTTAACATACCTTTCCCATTTGTTTATATTTATTTACAATTGATTATATATATTGACAAAGGCGACTAGTGTATACATGGGTGTAGCTCTCAGTAATTTTATTTAGATTTTGCATTTGTGTAAATTTTTTTTTCTTTGCTTAAGGTTTAGGTAGGGTTAATTATAATTTTTTTTTATCGCTGAATTTTTTGTTGACAAAACATTTCATAAATATGGCGGAGACCCTTACCAAGGAGATGGCTGAGTTGCAGAAGAAATCGTCTTTGATGGATAATTTATCCAACATCCCACCTTTTAGCGGGGACTCTACTATATCCTTTTCCGACTTTATTGAAAAGTTCACAGATATTTCCACCTTCTTTAACTGGGATGAAAAAGAAAAAATTTTCGCCCTGTTTAACAGACTGTCAGGGAAAGCAGCCAAATTAATTAAGGCTAATAAAGGCAAAAATTATACGGAATTAGTGGAAATTATACAAGACAGATTCACGGAACAGGAGTCGCCAGATGTGGCATTATCGAAGTTTCTTAACTTCAAACAGACACCTTCAATGTCTGTCCAAGATTTTTTCGACAGAGCCTCTGATCTGTCACGCAGAGCTCTTGTCATTGATGGAATTGCTGAGGGCATTGTAAATAAAAGTAGAGATGCTATACTGCACTCTATGCTTCTAGGTAACCTATCTCCAGAAATTCGGAAGGGTGTCATTTCAAAAGATCCAAAGACCCCTCAGGAAATACTAACGTTTGCCTTACTTGAAGAAAAGGCTTGTAGGAGTGTTAACCCCTTCTACAGCTATGAACCAGCAAACATTGCCCCCCAGGTCCCCTCAGGTGTAGAATGTGCTGCTGTTTACCCCCCTACACCCCAGGTTAGCCATCCCAACCATGAAATTGTAGAACTCCAAAACAAAATGGAAATCTTAACGGCTAAACTTGATAGTCTTGTTATGCAACAACCAGCTGCAGCGAGACCACCAGCCCCGGAAAATGTCCAGTACAATCCTTTTTTCTGTTTTGGATGTGGCGACCCCAACCATTTTTTTCAGGACTGCCCCCAAAACCCCAGAAATCAAGGCTGGCAAAATTATAACGAAAATCCCTATGGTCGTAGAGGTATGGCCAGACCTAACAATAACTACAGAGGCAGTTATAATAACAGGGGATATCAGAATCAAAGAAACTATAGGGGAAATGGCAATAACCAGAGAAACAGAGGTACCAACAATGGCCAGAGAGGTAATTATAGGAATAGGGGTAATCAAAATAATGTAACCCAGCAGAATAACAACACTGCCAATGAACACAATGTTCAACAAAATTTAAACGGGTAATGGCTGAGTCTGGAGTAGTCGGACTAACTCATGAGAAGCCGAACGACAAAACCCCCTCTGTATATAATGTTTTCTCACCATCAGCATGCAATCTCCCTACCGCAAGGATTGCTGTCGGTGATATTTTTATTACTGCACTGTGTGATACGGGATCAGGTATCAATTTAATTTCTCGACAGGGATTGTGTTTATTCCCAGGTGTAAAAACTGAGGCATGCAATGTACCCATTCTCACTGTGACAGGTGAATGTGTCCCTCTCACTGAGAAAGTTAAGTTATTTTTCAATTTCAGTAATGTCAGCTGCCAAGCTGAATTTTTTGTAGTAGCAGGTAAACTCGCTGATGAATTTACTGCTATTTTAGGTATGCCCTTTTTGAGTGAGTACAAGGCTATCATAAGGTGTAGTGACAAATCTATTAGTCTTGGTATTAATGAGCAAACTTTTTGTAAATATGTTCCAAAAATTTCAGAATGTCATGTAAATATTAAACCGCCAATTATTGTAAATAACAAAATTTCTTGCCTTAAAAATATGTCATGTCAAACTGAGGGTAATGTAGAATGTTTTTCTAATGTTAGTAATATTTCTGAGAAGAATAAGAACAGTGAGAACAATTGTATGGTAGTAAAAGCCAATGTAAGGGATAGTAGAGAACAAATAGAGATTCGAGATAATGAAAAATGTAGTAGCGAAGATAGAAATAATGTGAATTTAGATAAATGTGAAGGTAATGATAGCAATTCTTCTGTTCAAAAATCTTCTGAAAGTGTTTCAAAATTAGAAAATGTTAATAGTACAAATAATCATGAAAATTGTAGTAATATGGATAGTGATAAATTAAATGAAAATAAGGCAATTGGTCGGGATAATATATGTGAAACAAATGGTTGTGATCTTAGTGTAAATACTATCAGGGATGTGAAAAATAGTGAAAATGAAATCAATGTCCCTGTATGCCAAGTGATTTGTAATGATAGCGAAAAGTCACAATCTAATGATGTCGAAACTGAAGTAAATGATACATGTGAAAAGTCTAAGATTATTAAAATTAGTTTTGCTGTTTTGAAAAATTTAGTAACTATCCCCCCCCCCAATCTATTTTTTAGCTCAAGTAAACTGCTCGAGAAGTAATTTTATTGATAATAATGATGTTGTTATTTTGGAACCCCCTAATAAAAAAATTTGGTAATGGTGTTTTAACATCTAGAACAATCTGTTCTCAGGAGCACGGGTTATATATTTCATTCGCTAACTTTTCGGATGATGAGGTTACTTTGAATAAGGGAATGAGGGTTGCTAAAATTCAAAAGTGCATCGATGATTCTGAGTGTAATTCTAATAATTGTAATTATGCCCTTAATGTTAATGTGCCCACTCCACTAGCTGATTTTGATCATGCTGATCTCAGCTGGAGTTCAGATATTAATCTTGACCATTTAGACACCCTCTTAAACTTAAAATGCAGGATTTTCTTAATAAAAATAAAGATGTGTTTGCAGCATCAGTCCTAGACTTGCCCGGCTGTGACACTATTCCCCATGTAATAAATTTAACTTCTGATAAACCTATAAAATGTAAAGCCTATAGAGTTCCCCATAATCTTAAACAAGAAATGGAAGATCAATTAGATATCCTGTTAAAAGCTAATATAATATCCCCCTCCATTTCTGAATTTGCGGCTCCAGTCATTTTGGTTAAGAAAGCAGACGGATTTTATAGATTGGCTGTCGATTTTAGAAAATTAAACAAAAATTTAGTTAAAGATGCATACCCCATCCCTAATATCACAGATTCGGTTGATGCACTATCCGGTTCAAATTTCTTTTCTACACTTGATTTAACAAGTGGCTTTTTCCAGCAAGTTGTGCGTCCTGAGGACAGACACAAAACAGCAATCATAACTCATAAAGGACTATTTGAGTGGTCGAGAAATTGTTTTGGCTTATCAAACTCAGGAAATTCTTTTCAACGACTCATGAGTGCAATATTTGGAGATCTGGGAAATATGGGAATTCTTGTATATATAGATGATATTGTTATTGCTAGCAAAGATGTAGAATCCCACCTTGAAAAATTAACAACTGTTTTTGATAGACTTCGCCAGCATAATTTAAAATTAAAACCCAGTAAATGCCTTTTTCTATCAGATAAAATTAAATATTTAGGTTTTGAAATCCATAAAGGTAAAGTCTCACCCATTAATAAAAATATAGAAGTAATTGAAAAATTTCAACCCCCTGATACCCGCAAAGCAGTTAGATCTTTTATTGGTACAATTTCATTTTACAGGAGATTTATCCCTGATTTTTCTAAACGAGCTAAAAACTTAATTGAATTAACTAAAGAAAATGGTCGTTTTTCATGGAACCCTGCAGCGCAAGCAGAATTCGAAGATTTAAAAGCTGCTTTAATTTCTAAGCCATGTATTGCCCTCCCTGATTTTTCGAAGGAATTTTATCTTTATACGGATGCGAGTGGTGAAGCTTTAGGCGCAGTTTTATCTCAACTGGATGAGAACAACTTTTTACACCCTGTGGCTTTTGCCAGCAGAAAGTTGAAGGACCCTGAAACAAGGTACTCAGCCACAGAAAGGGAACTTTTAGCTGTTGTCTGGGCAACCGCCCATTTTAAGTGTTACCTAGCTAACACCCACTTTTTTATTTTCACTGATCATGCTCCCCTAACTTATATGCTTAAAATTCAAGACCCAACTTCTCGTATGGCAAAGTGGATTTGCACCTTATCTGATTTTACTTTTTCAATCAAATTTATCAAGGGCAAATGCAACAGTGTTGCGGATTTTCTTTCTAGATACACTACTTCTAATGAAATCTCTGTAAATACAGTAAGTTGTAATTTTTGTGTACAAATAGCAAAGGAGAATATTTTTATGCCCCAAACTGATCTTCTTGAAAAAATTCAAGAACTCCAAAAGACTGACAAAAAGTGTTGCCAAATTGCTCAGAAGCTAGATCAAGGAGTGGATATAGCACCAAAGTACATGAAATTTTTCTTCCGAGATGATCTCTTGATGTGCGAGGACACTCGAGACTCTCCCATTTTAAATAAATTGCCCAAACTGGTGGTGCCAAAAGAACTAATCCCCCAAGTGTTCGCACTAACACATGATTCTCTAGCAGCCTGTCATCAAGCCTTCCAGAAAACTATTGATCGCATTCGCGAAAATTTTTACTGGCCAGGTATGTCTGCAGATGTCAAGCATCTAGTAGAATCTTGCATTAGTTGCCAACAAAGAAGAGCTTATCGACCTAAACATCTAGCCCCTTTGCAGAGAATGCCAACACCAGAATTTCCATTGGCAAAAGTGAATTTCGACATAATTGGTCCTTTACCGACAACCTTTTCGGGTAACAAGTTCATCGTGACATATATCGATGCTTTTTCTAAGTGGCCTGAAGCATATGCTGTATCCTCTATCACCTCAGACGTTGTAGCGGATACTCTAGCAGATTTCGTTTCAAGGTACGGTGCTCCTAGCTATATTGTTTACGACAAGGGTAGAAATCTTATATCAGAAGCCATTGAGAGAGTCTATAAAAACTTTGGAATGAAACATATTCACACGTCAGCTTACCACCCAGCAGGAAATTCTCAAATTGAACGTCAAAACAGAACTCTAATTAATGCCCTATGCCATGTTGTCAATGAAAATCAGTCGGACTGGGATACAAAATTAAAATTTGCTCTTTTAGCTCTCAGGACAGCCGTGCATTCTTCTACAAAATTAACCCCAGCTGCAGTAATGTTTGGCAGAAATTTAAATCTCCCCTATAAACTTTTTTCCACCCCCCCAAACTTTAAATTATAATGACGCCCCCACCTATTGTGAACTTTTATTCCCTGCTTTGAAGAAAGTGTATGCTGAAGTGCACAGTAGTTTGGTGGAAGTTTCAGAGAAGCAAGAAAAATACAGAGAAAAAACTGCTGTTTCAAAGAATCTTAAAATAGGTGATTCAGTTTGGCTCTTTACACCAGCTGTTAAACCAGGACAATGTAAAAAACTATCTAAATTTAATAATGGTCCCTATACAATAACTGAAAAAATAAATGAGGTAAATTTTAAAATCGCCCTCCAATCAAATTTAAAATTAACGCAAGTGGTACACGTCGATAGGCTGACTGAATTTAAAAACAGGCATGTTGATTTCCAAACAAATGACCAACAGCCGCAGAGTCAATTCGATGATCAATCGAATATTCAGAATCCAACTACTCCCATTCACCATTCGATTAACGATAACCCAGAACGGCGGACGAAAAAACGCAGGCGCGCGTTTATCATACCTACAGCATCAGCAGTAAACAGAGATGAAGCATTGCCCATGAAATCAACAGCCAACACGTTGCCTTCACTAGCCACCAGCAACGAACCCCTTTCCCCCTCTCTTCCTTCAGCCGAGTTCGAGAACTCACGAGCTGAAACCACCCCCTCCCCCTCCACGGCTGAAAATCCAGTTACGGACACGCCAGATATCGCGGTAGCTAACGAAGTTGTTGAAGCTCAATCCTCTGTTATTCCTTCAACCAGTCGTATTCCGACTTTAATCGAATCTCAGCGCAAACCAACTGATTCGATTTCTTCGTCCAGAAATACTTATGGATTCAGGAACAGGGACAAGCGTCCCAATTATAAACTTTAAGTTGTAGTAATTATAGTATTTTTATTTTAATAACCTTATATTTTGTTTGTATAATGTATATAGATAGTCTACAGTTAGTTTTTGTTGTATTTTAACGTGAAAAATAAGCTTTTTAGAGTACTTGTACCGTTTGTTTTGGTTAGCGGTAGCGATCTAAGCGGTTGTGTTTTCATCACATTTAATGTTCTATATAGCTAATTTTAGTGTAAATAAGGTATATTTCGATAGTTATAGTGCAAATAACCTCTCCGCAGGTATATTTTGGAATTATGTTACGTTTTTTCTCGATTTTTGGGTAATTTCGAGACTTTGAAAATGGGAATCCAAAATTTTTTTTTCCCTTTTTTTTTCATGTAGCACTCCCTGTTTGTGAAATACGATAGTATCCATCGATTTGCATATTATTTATATTTTAATTGATGTTCTAGTTAAGTTCTCAGTAGATGAGTATAAGTGGATTTACAGGATAATACTATATTTGAGGGAACTATTAATTTTACTCATTACTAGATATAATATGTAGGTATTTCGTAGTGTAAGGTAGTATTAGTGTACTGTTTTGTGTATATTTTTTTTTACCTGAAAATTTTTGAGGTTATTAATTTTGTTCTTGAGTACATTACTTCATTAAAGTATAGTGGTGTGGTTTTATTGAGAAATTTATAAAATTTTATCTGGTTCTGTGCTATTTTTTTTCCTTTTTTTTAAAGGATTTCTTTTGTCAAATTTTTATTTTTTACTGTATAAATTAAGTTTCTGATGGTGATAATCTTCACCATAGCTTTTGGGTCTTCTTCGCCCCATTATGCTTTTATTTTGGCAATTGTTTATAGCACAAATAAATGGGTTGCTCTTCCAATATGCACAGTGTCGCTGTAAGTGCATATGTAAATAACTTACTTCATAGTTTCAACTTGCATATCAATCGACTGGAGAAAGTGTTTCCCAATTTTTACACATTGATACAATTTGTGTTAACTGAATTTTAATTAGTGAAATGTATGTTATTGTGAATTAACTGTATATTGTACAAATTGCCTTTTACCCATTTTTATTCTTTTTGTTTATGTTTTTATATGCATATACATTACTAGTTCGTATGTTTTTATATATGTGTGTACATCGAGCTAACAATTTATACCTATATTGATATGCATTATTATTGTAATGGATTTGGCGATTCTTTCGGTTGGCAATGTTCTCTCCCAAATTTTTATTTGGCTTTAAAAAAAAAAAATATTTTGGCAATTTTCAAAATTTTTTTTTGTGGTTTAGCAAACAGTGTTCAGGTAAATACTTTGAATGGAACCTTCCCGATTGATAAGGTTAGTGGTGACAAAAGCAATGTCCAGCCTTGTGTTCATCTTTTAATTTTTTTTGTTATTCTACAGGTGTGTCTAGGATTTTGTTGACAAGTGAGGAGAGTTTTGTGTATGCAAACTCAGGTTATGCATTCCGGACTGTATACCTTGAGGGGTAGGCTTGCTAAGTGTTTCTTGATAATTCTTCGGACCGAAGTCTGGTTTGTTTGAAATGTTAGGCCCCATTTAGTGATCTCTCCCGCATCCATTGAATTTTTACTCGCACTTTTTACTTAAAAAACAAAATTTTTTTTTATTTTTCAAAAAATTGTGTTTTTTAAATAGAGACGGGGGATTCTTGTTAGAGGTAATTTAATCTAAATTTTTATATTTATATTTTCATTAATATCTTAAAATATTTCTTTTTTATAAACTCATTCTATTTTAACATTTAATCAAACCCCCCCTCCTCCTTTTTCTTATTTTTCTTAAACATTATTAATTAAAACTCTTATTTTCAAAATCCAAACATTTGTATTTTTCTATAAGTCAAGACCACCCAAGTTCTTCTTTTTTTCACTATGAGATAGTTTCCAAGCAAACACTTTTACTTGAAATTCTCACGTAATTTAAGGGATCGTAAATTCGGAACACACACAGGCAGATTGGATAAAGTACAAAAGGCCTTTATAAGAAGTCATGGGAATAACTGAAGCATTATTATCAGTTGTATTGTGTACAACTTTTATTACCCTCAGTAAAGAGAGTCATAAAACTATTTCGAAGGCTTGTTAGGAAGATGCATCAGTATATTGCTTTCGAGTCGTTGTTTATGGCAGGTGTCAGCGGGCGGATAGTTGTTTTCGTGGGACCCGACATACAGCTGTTTTTCAACGATGCCCACGAGCGCCTTATTTCCAGGAATTGAAGCTAGGATTTTTCACCTAGTAACAACTAATTCAATAGGCGTGTTATTTTCTCCCCCCACTCATCCAATCAGCGTTGACTTTTTTTTACCCCCTGGTCCAGCGTTACCAAGGAAACGAAGAGCTAGTTAGCAGAGGCAGTCATGTTTTGAAGCTCGGATAGTTTGGGTGTGTGAGGGTGGAGGGTTCCCTCCCTCACCCCGCCGGTTAGGCAGTGGCGAATTTTTCGAGAGAGACACACTTCTCTCCCGGCAGTAGCGACAGTGGGTTGATAGAAAATGTTCGCTCATCAAGCAACCTGAAATGACCAAAAAAACTTCTGTTTTTCCTATAAGTGCATACCCACGAAGGAGATCTACCATATTGTCGCGATTTGAATGTTCTAAACAGTTCGTGATATTGACACCGTATTAAATGCATAGTATTTCTCGGGAGCGATTAATTGTGAGAAAATACCTGCTGAAGTGATGATGACAGCGAGAATCTTATCGAGTGCTCTAGCCGACACTACACATGCTCTTTGTAGTGTGTTCTGAGAATCTGTGTAGTTTTGTTCTTGCAATGAATAGTTGATCGTCCCATTACTATTATAAAGCATGTCATCAACGTGGTAGTCTTATTATGATTCTCATGGAATAGCGCTGTGTTCACTAACTTGGCTGTAGAGTGAAAGGAATGCATAGAAGAGAAACTTACGTAACGACTATTCGTAGACTCGCAGTTCAGAGAATACTGTGAAAAAAAATACAAGTAATATAACCGCAAAACGAGTCGCCAATGCATTAAATATTCACTATACGAGAAGGTTTGTTGTCACCTTCACTCTATTCTATCGAGATGTAAGTAAAAACAATTCTTATCATTATTATGATTTATAAATTATGTTTTCTGTCTGATATGACGGAACTTATCTGTGTGTTAGTATTTTGATACATATATATATAAGATGATATTTAAATCATTTAAAGTGTTACTTGTTAATAAATGTTTGTTCTTTCTAATTTAATTCCTTCTCTGTTTTCTTTTTTTGATTATTTGCTTAATTACTTCAAAAGGTCTGCTTTCAGTATTTTACCTTTTATTTAATTTACGAAAATCAATCTCCCTAGGATTTATATTAATCCTTTTACTTAATGTCTTTTAATTGATTTAAATATTAATTCTGGTAAAATAAGCAAATAAATAAATTAATTAATTAAAGTAAATTATTGTATTCTCTAATCATGGAATTTCTAAATATTATTTTAAGCATTAAATCTAAAAAAAAAAAAAATAAACTGCTAATTTTCTGGATGTTGTAATTTTTAATATTCAAACTTATTTTATTTAATTAACTGAGACCTTTTACTATTCTTTAATTAATTACAGGACTTACTTATCTGAATTTTTTATATAAAGTAATTTTAACATTTTGATCTAAAGTCTTATGAGGAGCATTTTATAATAATGAATTACTTATTCAAAATTTAATTATTTACTCATGGTCTCTCAAACAAGGATTAATCTATACGATCACAGCTTCAGTGTTATGAATTCTTGGAATTGATTTTGCATTTTTCTAATATTGGTCGAATATTATTTTGTTTAACCTATCTCATTAATTTTATACACCCCCCCCTTTTGTACTTTCTTTAAAAGAAAGATTTTGTCCCCTTTATTCCAAAATTTTCATTTAGTCTAAATTATTATGTCTATGAAAATTCCTTGTTGTTACCCTTCATATTAATTCTTGAATTCACAATGCTGATTGTTGGGGAATTGGATGTAGTGCAAATTGAGAATCTTGTCAGTGCTTTTAAATGATTAATTCTTATACTATTTTGAATTCAAAACTTAGAACTCATGTAGATTTTAAATTCTTTAAATTTTAATTGTTTCTGGTTAATTTAATCCATTTACCTTTTTTCTAAATTTATTTTTGTTTGAGAATAATTTTGTTAGTATGCATATTGACAGGATTCATTTCAATCTTTAGTCATAGGTAATTTGCACTCATTCATAATCTTTGCAAAAGGTAATAGTACCTAGGCAAGAAAACAAATCACCCAACAAAATTAAAAAATATTTTAATACTTCTTTATTCTTATGTTAAATAACTAAACAAAATTACTGGAAACAGTTTTTTCCTGATTTTTGATAAAGTAAAATTCTCTAATGAAAGGAATGTATTCTTATCTTGATAAGATTGCCTAAGCTAATAATCTTGCCTAAATTAATAAAAAAAAAACCCTTTTTTTTTAAAACAAAAATTATGGCATTACACTAGCAAATACCGTATAAAATGAGAATGTGGAATTAAAAAAAATATTTAAGGGGGAAAAAGTAAAACATTTTAAAATATATGTGTGTGCCTTTTTAAAATGTATCACAAAAGTGATTTGTAATTGGTGATTTTATATTTTTGTTTAGAATGAAATTTTCTGCGAACAATCATACCTTTAAAAATGTTCTATTGTTATATTGTTGGTTCCAGAATTGTAAATATTATTTCATTTTTAATTTAAGAAAAAAGACTGATAAACATTCAACTACTGATATAACAATGTCTTTAAACAATAAAACGTAACAATGAACTCTAATTTTGTAACTAAAAATATTGATATAACCTCTTTCTTAAAACGTTCTGTCGTATGCCTTGTTACTTTGCTTACTTTTGATTAACTGATTAACTGTTTTCGTGTAATAATTTATTATTTATTAATGTTAGTACTGTGCATTTGAGTTTTTTTGAAGTTAAAAGTGTTTTTAAATTATGAAGGGAATTCGAAATATAATGCGTAGCATTGCAAGTCTTTTGTAAGTAATTAGTACAATTTAGATTTGTATAGCTAGATAGTAACTATAGCCTAAATTAACATTTCTTATGTATGTTAAGACAACGATATTATAGCTACATTAATTTTCCCATATGAAGGTATTTCTATACATGCGCTGATAGAAACTTTCCATGGAATTTCTGCTAAGATGTAATATCCTCTTTATCTGTTATTGGAGCATTTTCTGACTTTGTAATTTGGGAGAAAAATAAATAATAGTATATTTTCATATATTTAAAAAGTCAGAATACTTTCACATTCAATCCAAAATCTTATTTATATGTTTCTATTATTTTTAAATGAGAAGTGCTTTTCAGTTTAATTCAAAACGTGAATTTTTATATGTGCGCATTTAGTCAAAAACTTATTCACACGGGAAATATTATCTAAGTGATCGAAAATCGACTTTTTTTTAATCACTGAGTATGGATTATATTACATCTCTTCACAGATTACATTTTTAAGCGATCGAAAACCCACCTTTTTTACTCTTATTTTGCATTATTTTAAATTATTAACCATTCTAAAAGTAGTTCAATCTAACCTATATACAGAAAAAATGTTTGACCTTTCACAAAACTGCATGTAAAATAATAATAATAATAATAATAATAATGAAATACATAAGTTTTTTTTCAAGTTATGTTGAAATAACTGACATTACCACTAATGTATTTATTTTTTAATTTATTATATCCTCTTAATTAATGGAATGAAATTAACCAAGATTCTTATTTATTTTATTTCTCTAAAATTGTGATATTGCATAGATCTTTTAAAAGTTACGTTTATTCAAATTTGTAAATGATCCAATCCCCTTACGAAACTGCATAGATATCATGATAAAAGACTGTCATTTAATTTATTATTATAGTTATGCTTTTTTTCTCTTGCATTAATTAGAACTTAGTTAAAGTCAAGTAAATATCCCGTAAAGTTAGTTTCTTCCGAATTCTTCTTCTTTCTTTTTATACAGGGGTTTGGAAAATTACTCGTAAAATTTGGAAATATGTTAGCATTTTTCGAAATAGAATGTGTATCCGGAAGTGACACGTTTAAGAGCTGATGGCGATTAAGAATGTGAAAGGTACAATAACGTAAATGCGCCATCTATTGGCGCTTAATTTCGTAATACTCGCATAGATCCCTACATGCCAGCAAATTTCATGCCAACAAAACTATGTTTATTATGCTCGCCAACAACGCCATTCTTATATGTGGGGAAATTTTTAGATTTTAAATTTTAAAAATGTGGGGAATAAGCTAAATATGGTTGATTGTAATCTACATTTATATTTATAGTAATTAAGCTAGATTTATATTTATTTAAATATGTATGCAGTAATCTTTCAAGATATTTGATTTTTTTACCTGATACACAACTAAAAGCAGGTAAACATGTGCTATATATATAACATGTGCTAATCTTTATCTTTCAGGTTTTATTTGTATTTCTTTTGGTTTGACATTCCCTTTATTAAGTGCACTTTGAATTGGCTGCAATTTTTTAACAGATCAAATGTATGCATGTAAGAAAATACATAGGTTCTATAAAATTCTCCAAACATTGCAAATGTTAATTAAGCTACATCTACAGCTTATATTGTAATATTTAAACCAAACATTATAATTCAGGAAAGTGGTTTGAGACGCGAGACACAGAATATATCTTGGGCACCACATAATATTCCTTGGGTGCTTGTGCATCAAATATTCCTTTGGTGAAACTTGCGCTGCAAGTCTTACTGCAATGGCATTTTCATCAGCAATGTGCACCAAATATTCCTTATTATATGGCAACAAATATTCCACTTGCGCTACAATAATTTATGACATAGCTTTCTCATCGGCAATGTGCAGCGAATATGTCTTCAGTAGAGTTTACCCCACAAGAATATATGCCATACCTTCAACATCGGCAATGCTCACCGACTATTCCTTCGGTAGAGCTTGCGCTACAAGAATATATGCCTTATTTTCTACATCGGCAATGCTCACCGAATATTCCTTCTATAGAGCTTTTCCCAGAAGAATATATGCTACACCTTCAACATCGGTAATGCTCACCGAATATTCCTTCGGTAGATCTTGCGATACAAAAATATATGCTATAGTTTCTACATCGGCAATGATCACCGAATATTCCTTCCGTAGAGCTTGCGATACAAAAATATATGCCATAGTTTCTACATCGGCAATGCTGAACGAATATTCCTTCCGTAGAGCTTGTGTTCAATGACTAAATGATATGGATTTTTTATCGGCAATGTGGACCTATCGTTCTTGTGGAGACACTTACGCTACAAGAAAAAAAGCTAGGCTTTCTCATTGGCAATATGCACCAAATATTCCTTTGGTGACACTTGCGCTACAAGAATTTATGACATAGCATTCTCATCAGCAATGTCCACCGAATATTCCTTCGGTAGATCTTGCCTCACAAGAATATATGCCATAATTTCAACATCGGCAATGCTCACAGAGTATTCCTTCCGTAGAGCTTGATCTACAACAGCGCTTCCGAACCTTTTTTCTTTCACGTACCCCTTTCTTAGGCTTTCCATTTCGGCGTACCCCCATTTCTCATAAGCACTCCCCTCCCTCTCCACTCAACCATATTACGCAAACATGCTTTTTTCCCTTTAGTAATCTTCTTTTCACAACCAAATAATAAATCGACTCAAATTACATTGTCATTCCTAGCTTTTTATTTTATAACTTGCATTTTAAAATTAATATTGCTTTTTAGGTGCGTTCGTAATTATATAAATACGTAGCACTTATTGTCGTCGCTTGGTCCGTCCGTCTGTCTGCCCGTCCGTCCGCATATAACAACGCAAAAACTACCCAACCGAATGGTTTGAAATTTAAGATATATTATCTTTTCAGAATTTTGTCGAGACATTTCAAATTTTATAAAAACCGAATCAAAACTTTAGGAGATATAAATAAAGATATTTATTAAGAAATTTGAATTAAAAAAAAAATCGGTGCTTTCTTGTTAGAGGAGCTTCAAGTCGTCTTCAATCTTCAAGCGACCAAGATACTCATTTTATGACAGAAATTAATCTGCAGACGATATAATTCATTTCGCAGAATTAAAAATCATCAAGATCTGAATACTTATATAACTAGCTATAGTACGAATGCACCTCATTTGTCATGTTTGACGTGCAATTTCCAACTTGTTATAATATTGGCTAAACATTAAAAAAATTAATATAACATTAAAATAAAGTTTAACTATCTTAAGATGATTATTGATAACAACTTTGTCTCATTATATACAAATAATCAAAATGACTTTTCATACACTCAATGGGAACCTTGAGCTTGTTTCATAGAACTGAGTTTCTTAAAATCGGTTCAAACGAAGTCAGAATATCAAGAGAATCTCTAGTCAGGAGCAACGTCAAGCTTACTGAGATATTTGTTTTTAATATACGCATAAGACGAAAATGCTCTTTCGACTAGCTTGGTATTTGTGAAAGACAACAAAAGTTTTATAGCCTTATTAATGAGTTTTTGGTATTCTGCTTTTACTGCTATCCAAAAAGCAATAATATTTCATTGTTGAAATCAGATTATAAAGAAGAATCAATCGAAAGTTCGATCATTTTTTCTTATTCAGAAACTGATAAATTTTCATGCTTGTTGAAAGAATAAATCGTTAAATGGGTTTGCAATCCAGTTAATTTCCCAACTTTGCTTCAGAAAATATTGTCTGAACGACGTTTTACGTCCTGTTAAGTGAGCCATTATACTAGATTTTATTTCTTCTGATAAGAAATTGTAAAGTGTTTGAAAAACTTCTGGCTGGTGTTTCCTCATGTATGATTCCCAAAAATTTAATTTTTTAATCCTAGACTCGGTCTTGTCAGATACCTTAAAAAGTGTTATGAACTTTTCTGTAATCCTAAATTAAGTTTATTTATTTCTGAAAAAATGTCAGATAAGTATGCAAGCATTTGAAGCCATTCTTTTTCATGAAATTTAGAGCTTAGCACTTAGCTCAAAAGGATGATCTTTAAAAAACTTTAACTTCATGCCTCAATTCAAATAATTTTTCAAGTACTTTTTCACGTGAAAGCCACCTCACCTGTGTGTGCAAAAACAATGTAGTATGCAGGCTGCCCATCTTTTCACACAAAGATTTGAATAGTCTGGAGTTTGTTGAATCGGCCTTAATAAAATTAATAACTTTGGCAGTTTGGTGAAGTATTTCCTTCAATGAGTCTGGCAGGGGTTTTGTCGCTAGACCCTGTGTCTGTGTATACAGCAACGGTTCCAAGGTACATGAGTGGCAATTTCTTTGATTAGACCGCGTAAGCCTATATAATATACGAGATTTTCCATCATCAGTGCAAACCCTACAGCAATTGGCCCAATAAAAATCTTTTTCACAGAAATAAGTGTGAATGGCATTAAATATATCTTTCCTGTACATATTTCTGTGAGAGGATAGAAGAGTAGCAAATGTTCATCAAGTACATTATCATTCAAACATCTTGCAATAACAAGCAAAATTAAGAGATTGGAGATATACGTACTCTCATCCACCTGAATTGAAAAGTAGGGACACTTTTTTTATTCTTTGAATTAGTCTATATTAAATATCGGCAGACATGTCACTAATTGTTTGAGAAAGGAATATTTAAAAATTGTTTCACATGTTTTTCACCAAACATACATTCGACAGCATGTTTGATGCAAGGATATATCAAATCTTCAGCGATTGTATGATTTTTACCACTTTTAGCAATATGATAGAATATTCTGTACGATGCTTCAACAGCATTCGCATTAGCTTTGTTTGTAGATAACACGTAAGATACTTATTAGGGCCGCTTTATAATCGCTGAAAGAAACTGACATCCTTTTGTTTATAAATTGGATGTTTTGTTTCTAAATGGCGCATTAATAAAGATGGTTTCATGCTACCATTGGACAATGTCCCTCCACAAACAACGCGTAGTGGTTTTGGAAAATCTTTCGGTCCCGTAAATGAAAAACCATACACAAGTACTTATTATTATATTTTCTTTTCTTTAATGGGACACTGATACATTCAGTTTTATTTAAAGTATTAGGTTTATCACTTACCAGAACAAGCCTATTAACAGCTGCACTCATGTTGTCTTGCACTCCTAAATAATCAGATTGTTTCAAAGTACTTGCAGTTCCTGACTCACCAGGTTGAATTTCAATCGCAGTTGCAGTTCTCTTAAGAGTTCCGGAATTCAACAAATTATCCATTTCAAACACAAAACAAAATAACTCATATCAAAAATAAACACTTCAAATTAAATCCTCATTAAAATGAGGGAATCTTTTCTATTAAAATACGTTAGTGATATAACTACGCCTATTCGAAAACGAAAATAACGACCAGCTTTTCAACACATTTTAACAAAAGACATTAAAACCAGAAGCTCTGACTGACGTAATTTAAGCTCTCTGCAATTATTATTAAAAACGGAAGAACAAAAAAAAAGTGATGGGAAAAGAATATGCTATAATTATTAATTGAAGTTTTCGGTAAGATGGGGAAAAATATATAAGTATTAATGCAATATGCTTAACAGTGGGTGGAGTAGTGACATTGCATTATATGTGAATTATTAGGTTTAGTGGGCTTTTTCTTTTTTTTAAAATGTAACATATTTGATTTACACATGTGACTAACTTTGTAAACCAAAACTATCAATTTTCTTTATGTGTTTTCAGTTAAACCAGTTTTGTGTTTTCCGCCATTACCGATGTTATTTTCACGTACCCCCAAAAGCCCCGCCACGTACCCCAGGTTGGGAACCGCTGCTCTACAAGATTATGCGCCATAGTTTTCACATCGGCAATACACACCGAATATTCCTGCGTAGAGCTTGCGTTCAATGACTACATTACATGTATTTTTTATCGGCAACGTGGACCAAACATTCCATTAGAGACACGCTACAAGAATAAAAGCTTGGCATTCTCATCGAAAATGTACATAAATATTTCTTTGGTTGACACTTGCGCTACTAGAATTTATGACATAATATTCCCATCGGCAATGTGCACCGAATATACCTGAGGTAGAGCTTGCCACACAATAATATATGCCATACCTTCAACATCGGCAATGCTCACCGAATATTCCTTCTTTAGAGCTTGCGCTACAAGATTCTACGCCATAGTTCCTACATCGGCCATGCTCACCGAATATTCTTTCCGTAGAGCTTGCGTTCAATGACTAACGACATGGATTTGTTAACGGCAATGTGGACCAAACTTTCTTTCGGAGACACTTACGCTATAAGAATAAAAGCTTGGCATTCTCATCGGCAATGTACATCAAATATTCCTTCGGTAGAGCTTCCCCACAAAAATATATTCCATACCTTCAATATCGGCCATGCTCACCGAATATTCTTACTGTAGAGCTTGCGTTCAATGACTAAACGACAAGGATTTTTTATCGGCAATGTGGACCAAACTCACTTGTATACGTTTCAGATTTTACAAGCCTAAACAACAAATTAAAAAATATTTTAATACTTCTTTATTCTTATGTTAAATAACTAAACAAAATTACTGGAAACAGTTTTTTCCTGATTTTTGATAACGTAAAATTCTCTAATGAAAGGAATGTATTCTTATCTTGATAAGATTGCCTAAGCTAATAATCTTGCCTAAATTAATTAAAAAAAAAACCACTTTTTTTTTCTTTTTTTTAAAAAATTATGGCGTTACACTAGCGAATACCGTATAAAATGAGTATGTGGAATTAAAAAAAATATTTAAGGGGAAAAAGTAAAACATTTTAAAATATATGTGTGTGCCTTTTTAAAATGTATCACAAAAGTGATTTGTAATTGGTGATTTTATATTTTGGTTTAGAATGAAATTTTCTGCGAACAATCATACCTTTAAAAATGTTCGATTGTTATATTGTTGATTGCAGAATTGTAAATATTATTTCATTTTTAATTTAAGAAAAAAGACTGATAAACATTCAACTACTGAGATAACAATGTCTTTAAACAATAAAACGTAACAATGAACTCTAATTTTGTAACTCAAAATATTGATATAACCTCTTTCTTAAATCGATCTGTCGTATGCCTTGTTACTTTGCTTACTTTTGATAAACTGATTAACTGTTTTCATGTATTAATTAATTATTTTTTAATGTTAGTACTGTGCATTTGAGTTCTTTTGAAGTGAAAAGTGTTTTTAAATTATGAAGGGAAATCGAAATATAATGCGTAGAATTGCAAGACTTTTGTAAGTAATTAGTAGAAATTAGATTTGTATAGCTAGATAGTAACTATAGCCTAAATTAACATTTCTTATGTATGTTAAGACAAAGATATTATAGATACATTAATTTTCCCATATGAAGGTATTTCTATACATGCGCCGATAAGAAACTTTCCAGGGATTTTCTGCTAAGATGTAGTATCCTCGCTATCTGTTATTGGAGCATTTTCTGACTTTGTAATTTGGGAGAAAAATAAATAATAGTATATTTTCATATATTTAAAAAGTCAGAATACTTTCACGTCTAATCAAAAATCTTATTTATATGTTTCTATTATTTTTAAATGAGAAGTGCTTTTCAGTTTAATTCAGAACGTGAATTTTTATATGTGCGTTAATTTTTATATAATAGTATTCTAAGTGATCGAAAATCGACATTTTTTTAATCACTGAGTATGGATTATATTACATCTCTTCACAAATTACATTTTTTAAGCGATCGAAAACCCACAATTTTTAGTCTTATTTTTCATTATTTTAAATTATTAACCATTCTAAAAGTAGTTTAATCTAACCTATACACAGAAAACATGTTTGACCTTTCATAAAACTGCATGTAAAATAATAATAATAATAATAATGAAATACATAAGTTATTTTTCAAGTTATGTTGAAATAACTGACATTACCACTAATGTATTTATTTTTTAATTTATTATATCGTCTTAACTAATGGAATGAAATTAACCAAGTTTCATATTTATTTTATTTCTCTAAAATTGTGATATTGCATAGATCTTTTAAATGTTACGTTTATTCAAATTTGTAAATGATCCAATCCCCTTACGAAACTGCATAGCTATCATGATAAAAGACTCTTATTCAATTTATTATTATAGTTATGCTTTTTTTCTCTTGCATTAATTAGAACTTCGTTAAAGTGAAGTAAATATCCCGTAAATTTAGTTTATTCCGAATTCTTCTTCTTTTTTTTAATACAGGGGTTTGGAAAATTACTGGTAAAATTTGGAAATATATTAGCATTTTTGAAATAGAATGTGTATCCGGAAGTGACACGTTTAAGAGCTGATGGCGATTAAAAATGTGAAAGGTACAATAACATAAAAGCGCAATCTATTGGCGCTTAATTTCGTAATACTCGCATAGATCCCTACATGCCAGCAAATTTCATGCCACCAAAATTATGCTTATTAGGCTAGCCAACAACGCCATTCTTTTATGTGGGGAAATTTTTAGATTTTAAATTTTTAAAATGTGGGGAATAAGCTAAATATGGTTGAATGCAATCTACATTTATATTTATAGTAATTAATCTAGATTTATAGTTATTTAAATATGTATGCAGTAATCTTTCAAGATTTTGTGATTTTTTTACCTGATACACAACTAAAAGCAGGTAAACATGTGCTATATATATAACATGTGCTAATCTTTATCTTTCAGGTTTTATTTTTATTTCTTTTGGTTTGACATTCCCTTTATTAAGTGCACTTTGAATTGGCTGCAATTTTTTAAGAGATCCAATGTATGCATGTAAGAAAATACATATATTTTTAAATATACACATGTGTTAGAAATCAGTTTAAAGGTTCTATAAAATTCTCCAAACATTGCAAATGTTAATTAAGCTACAGATACAGCTTATGTTGTAATATTTAAACCAAACATTACAATTCAGGAAAGTGGTTTGAGACGCGAGACACAGAATATATCTTGGGCACCACAGAATATTCCTTGGGTGCTTGTGCATCAAATATTCCTTTGGTGAAACTTGCGCTGCAAGTCTTACTGCAATGGCATTTTCATCAGCAATGTGCACCAAATATTCCTTATTATATGGCAACGAATATTCCACTTGCGCTACAAGAATTTATGACATAGCTTTCTCATCGGCAATGTGCAGCGAATATTTCTTCGTTAGAGCTTACCCCACAAGAATATGTGCCATACCTTCAACATCGGCAATGCTCACCGAGTATTCTTTCGGTAGAGCTTGCGCTACAAGAATATAAGCCATAGTTTCTACATCGGCAATGCTCACCGAATATTCTTTCCGTAGAGCTTGCGTTCAATGACTAAACGAAATGGATTTTTTTATCGGCAATGTGGACTAAACTCACTTTATACGTTTCAGATTTTACAAGCCTAAATAACAAATTGAAAAATATTTTAATACTTCTTTATTCTTATGTTAAATAACTAAACAAAATTACTGGAAACAGTTTTTTCCTGATTTTTGATAAAGTAAAATTCTCTAATGAAAGGAATGTATTCTTATCTTGATAAGATTGCCTAAGCTAATAATCTTGCCTAAATTAATAAAAAAAAACACTTTTTTTTTACAAAATTATGGCGTTACACTAGCGAATACCGTATAAAATGAGAATGTGGAATTTAAAAAAAAAATTTAAGGGGGGGGAAAAGTAAAACATTTTAAAATATATGTGTGTGCCTTTTTAAAATGTATCACAAAAGTGATTTGTAATTGGTGATTTTATATTTTTGTTTAGAATGAAATTTTCTGCGAACAATCATACCTTTAAAAATGTTCTATTGTTATATTGTTGGTTGCAGAATTGTAAATATTATTTCATTTTTAATTTAAGAAAAAAGACTGATAAACATTCAACTACTGACATAACAATGTCTTTAAACAATAAAACGTAACAATGAACTCTAATTTTGTAACTCAAAATATTGATATAACCTCTTTCTTAAAACGTTCTGTCGTATGCCTTGTTACTTTGCTTACTTTTGATTAACTGATTAACTGTTTTCGTGTATTAATTTATTATTTTTTAATGTTAGTACTGTGCATTTGAAGTTAAAAGTGTTTTTAAATTATGAAGGGTTTTCGAAATATAATGCGTAGAATTGCAAGCCTTTTGTAAGTAATTAGTACAAATTAGATTTGTATAGCTAGATAGTAACTATAGCCTAAATTAACATTTCTTATGTATGTTAAGACAAAGATATTATAGATACATTAATTTTCCCATATGAAGGTATTTCTATACATGCGCCGATAAGAAACTTTCCAGGGAATTTCTGCTGAGATGTAATATCCTCTTTATCTGTTATTGGAGCAATTTCTAACTTTGTAATTTGGGAAAAAAATAAATAATAGTATATTTTCATATATTTAAAAAGTCAGAATACTTTCACATTTAATCAAAAATCTTATTTATATATGTTTCTATTATTTTTAAATGAGAAGTGCTTTTCAGTTTAATTCAGAACGTGAATTTTTATATGTGCGCATTTAGTCAAAAACTTATTCACACGGGAAATATTATTCTAAGTGATCGAAAATCGACTTTTTTTTAATCACTGAGTATGGATTATATAACATCTCTTCACAAATTACATTTTTTAAGCGAACGAAAACCCACCATTTTTAGTCTTATTTTGCATTATTTTAAATTATTAACCATTCTAAAAGTAGTTTAATCTAACCTATACACAGAAAACATGTTTGACCTTTCATAAAACTGCATGTAAAATAATAATAATAATAATAATGAAATACATAAGTTATTTTTCAAGTTATGTTGAAATAACTGACATTACCACTAATGTATTTTTTTTTAAATTTATTATATCTTCTTAACTAATGGATAGAAATTAACCAAGTTTCTTATTTATTTTATTTCTCTAAAATTGTGATATTGCATTGATCTTTTAAAAGTTAGGTTTATTCAAATTTGTAAATGATCCAATCCCCTTACGAAACTGCATAGCTATCATGATAAAAGACTGTCATTCAATTTATTATTATAGTTAAGCTTTTTTTTCTCTTGCATTAATTAGAACTTAGTTAAAGTCAAGTAAATATCTAGTCAATTTACTTTATTCCGAATGCTTCTTCTTTTTTTTTTTTATACAGGGGTTTGGAAAATTACTGGTAAAATTTGAAAATATGTTAGCATTTTTCGAAATAGAATGTGCATCGAGAAGTGACACGTTTAAGAGCTGATGGCGATTAAAAATGTGAAAGGTACAATAACGTAAAAGCGCCATCTATTGGCGCTTAATTTCGTAATAATCGCATAGATCCCTACATGCCAGCAAATTTCATGCCACCAAAACATCAAAACACCAAACCAATGCTTATTAGGCCTCCACCAACGCCATTCTTATATGTGGGGAAATTTTTAGATTTTAAATTTTAAAAATGTGGTGAATAAGCTAAATATGGTTGAATGCAATCTACATTTATATTTATAGTAATTAATCTAGATTTATAGTTATTTAAATATGTATGCAGTAGTCTTTCAAGATATTGTGATTTTTTACCTGATACAAAACTAAGAGCAGGTAAACATGTGCTATATATATAACATGTGCTAATCTTTATCTTTCAGGTTTTATTTTTATTTCTTTTGGTTTGACATTCCCTTTATTAAGTGCACTTTGAATTGGCTGCAATTTTTAAACAGATCCAATGTATGCATGTAAGAAAATACATATATTTTTAAATATACACATGTGTTAGAAATAAGTTTAAAGGTTCTATAAAATTCTCCAAACATTGCAAATGTTAATTAAGCAAAAGCTACAGCTTATGTTGTAATATTTAAACCAAACATTAGTAATTCAGGAAAGTGGTTTGAGACGCGAGACAGAGAATATATCTTGGGCACCACAGAATATTCCTTGGGTGCTTGTGCATCAAATATTCCTTTGGTGAAACTTGCGCTGCAAGTCTTACTGCAATGGCATTTTCTTCAGCAATGTGCACCAAATATACCTTATTATATGGCACCAAATAATCCACTTGCGCTACAAGAATTTATGACATAGATTTCTCATCGGCAATGTGCAGCGAATATTTCTTCGGTAGAGCTTGCGGTACAAGAATATAAGCCATAGTTTCTACATCTGCAATGCTCACCGAATATTCCTTCCGTAGAGCTTGCGTTCAATGACAAAATGACATAGATTTTTTATCGAGCAATGTGGACCAAACATTCCTTTGGAGACACTTATGCTTCAAGAATAAAAGCTTGGCATTCTCATCGGCAATGTGCACCAAATATTCCTTTGGTGACACTTGCGGTACAAGAATGTATCACATAGCTTTCTCATCGGCAATGTGCAACGAATAATCCTTCGGTGGTGCTTGCCCCACAAGAATATATGCCATGTATTCAACATCGAATATGCTCACCGAATTTTCCTTCGGTAGAGCTTTCCCCAGAAGAATATATGCCACAACTTCAACATCGGTAATGCTCACCGAATATTCCTTCGGTAGAGCTTGCGATACAAAAATATATGCAATAGTTTCTACATCGGCAATGCTCACCGAATATTGCTTCGGTAGAGCTTTCGGTACAAAAATATATGCCATAGTTTCTACATCGGCAATGCTCACCGAATATTCCTTCCGTAGATCTTGTGTTCAATGACTAAATGATATGGATTTTTTATCGGCAATGTGGACCAATAATTCTTGTGGAGACACTTACGAAACAAGAAAAAAAGCTAGGCTTTCTCATTGGCAATATGCACCAAATATTCTTTTGGCGACAATTGCGCTACAAGAATTTATGACATAGCATTCTCATCGGCAATGTGCACCGAATATTCCTTCGGTATATCTTGCTTCACAAGGATATACGCAATACTTTCAACATCGGCAATGCTCACCGAATATTCCTTCCGTAGAGCTTGCTCTACAAGATTATGCGCCATAGTTTCTACATCGGCAATACTCACCGAATATTCCTCCCGTAGAGCTTGCGTTCCATGACTACATTACATGTATTTTTTATCGGCAACGTGGACAAAACATTCTTTTGGAGACACGCTACAAGAATAAAAGCGTGGCATTCTCATTGGCAATGTACATCAAATCTTTCTTTGGTGACACTTGCGCTACAAGAATTTATGACATAGATTTCTCATCGGCAATGTGCATCGAATATTCCTTCGGTAGAGCTTCCCCACAAAAATATATTCCATACCTTCAATATCGGCCATGCTCACCGAATATTTTTTCCGTAGACCTTGCGTTCAATGACTAAACGACATGGATTTTTTATCGGCAATGTGGACCAAACTCACTTGTATACGTTTCAGATTTTACAAGCCTAATCAACAAATTAAAAAATATTTTAATACTTCTTTATTCTTACCTTAAATAAATAAACAAAATTACTGGAAACAGTTTTTTCCAGATTTTTGATAAATTTAAAATTCTCTAATGAAAGAAATGTATTCTTATATTGATAAGATTGCCTAAGCTAATAATCTTACTTAAATTAATAAAAAAAAACACTTTTTTTTTTTACAAAATTATGGCGCTACACTAGGACTACCATATAAAATGAGAATGTGGAATTAAAAAAAATTTTTAAGGGGAAAAAGTAAAACATTTAAAAATATATGTGTGTGCCATTTTAAAATGTATCACAAAAGTGATTTGTAATTGGTGATTTTATATGTTTGTTTAGAATGAAATTTTCTGCGAACAATCATACCTTTAAAAATGTTCGATTGTTATATTGTTGGTTGCAGAATTGTAAATATTTTTTCATTTTTAATTTAAGAAAAAAGACTGATAATCATTTAACTACTGAGATAACAATGTCTTTAAACAATAAAACGTAACAATGAACTCTAATTTTGTAACTCAAAATATTGATATAACCTGTTTCTTAAAACGTTCTGTGGTATGCCTTGTTACTTTGCTTACATTCGATAAACTGATTAACTGTTTTCGTGTATTAATTTATTATTTTTTAATGTTAGTACTGTGCATTTGAGTTCTTTTGAAGTTAAAAGTGTTTTTAAATTATGGAAAATCGAAATGACAGTCAGGGAAATCGAAATATAATGCGTAGAATTGCAAGCCTTTTGGAAGTAATTAGTACAAATTAGATTTGTATAGCTAGATAGTTACTATAGCCTAAATTAACATTTCTTATGAATGTTAAGACAAAGATACTATAGCTACATTGATTTTCCCATATGAAGGTATTTCTATACATGCGCCGATAAGAATCTTTCCAGGGAATTTCTGCTAAGATGTAATATCCTCCCTATCTGTCATTGGAGAATTTTCTGACTTTGTAATTTGGGAGAAAAATAAATAATTGTATATTTTCATATATTTAAAAAGTCAGAATACTTTCACATTCAATCCAAAATCTTATTTATATGTTTCTATTATTTTTAAATGAGAAGTGCTTTTCAGTTTAATTCAGAACGAGAATTTTTATATGTGCGCATTTAGTCAAAAACTCACACGGGAAGCTTTATTCTAAGTGATCGAAAATCGACTTTTTTTTAATCGCTGAGTATGGATTGTATTACATCTCTTCACAAATTACATTTTCTAAGCGATCGAAAACCCACATTTTAGTCTTATTTTGCATTATTTTAAATTATTAACCATTCTAAAAGTAGTTTAATCTAACCTATACACAGAAAACATGTTTGACCTTTCATAAAACTGCATGTAAAATAATAATAATAATAATAATGAAATACATAAGTTATTTTTCAAGTTATGTTGAAATAACTGACATTACCACTAATGTATTTTTTTTTAAATTTATTATATCTTCTTAACTAATGGACTGAAATTAACCAAGTTTCTTATTTATTTTATTTCTCTAAAATTGTGATATTGCATTGATCTTTTAAACGTTACGTTTATTCAAATTTGTAAATGATCCAATCCATTTACGAAACTGCATAGCTCATAATAAAAGACTGTCATTCAATTTATTACTATAGTTATGCTTTTTTTTCTCTTGCATTAATTAGAACTTAGTTATAGTCAAGTAAATATCCGTAAATTTACTTTATTCCGAATTCTTCTTTTTTTTTATACAGGGGTTTGGAAAATTACTGGTAAAATTTGAAAATATGTTAGCATTTTTCGAAATAGGATGTGTATCCGGAAGTGACACGTTTAAGAGCTGATGGCGATTAAAAATGTGAAAGGTACAATATCGTAATAGCGCCATCTATTGGCGTAATACTCGCATTATCTTAATACTCGCATAGATCCGTACATGCCAGCAAATTTCATGACACCAAAACATCAAAACACCAAACCAATGCTTATTAGGCTCGCCAACAACGCCATTTTTATATGTGGGGAAATTTTTAGATTTTAAATTTTAAAAATGTGGGGAATAAGCTAAATATGGTTGAATGCAATCTACATTTATATTTATAGTAATTAATCTAGATTTATAGTTATTTAAATATGTATGCAGTAATCTTTCAAGATATTGTAATTTTTTTACCTGATACACAACTAAGAGCAGGTATACATTTGCTATATATATAACATGTGCTAATCTTTATCTTTCAGGTTTTATTTTTATTTCTTTTGGTTTGACATTCCCTTTATTAATTGCACTTTGAATTGGCTGCAATTTTTTAACAGATCCAATGTATGCATGTAAGAAAATACATATATTTTTAAATACACACATGTGTTAGAAATTAGTTTAAAGGTTCTAGAAAATTCTCCAAATATTGCAAATGTTAATTAAGCAAAAGCTACAGCTTATGTTGTAATATTTAAACCAAACATTAGTAATTCAGGAAAGTGGTTTGAGACGCGACACACAGAATATATCTTGGGCACGACAGAATATTCCTTGGGTGCTTGTGCATCAAATATTCCTTTGGTGAAACTTGCGCTGTAAGTCTTACTGCAATGGCATTTTCATAAGCAATGTGCACTAAATATTCCTTATTATATGGCACGAAATATTCCACTTGCGCTACAAGAATTTATGACATAGATTTCTCATCGGCAATGCTCACCGAATATTCCTTCCGTAGAGCTTGCGTTCAATGACTAAAATAAATGGATTTTTTATCGGGCAATGTGGACCAAACATTCCTTTGGAGACACTTACGCTACAAGAATAAAATTTTGACGTTCTTCTCGGCAATATGAACCGAATATTCGTTTGCTGACACTTGCGTTACAAGAATTTATGATATAACATTCTCATCGGAAATGTGCACCGAATATTCTTTCTGAAGGGAATACCCCAGAAGAATATTTGCCATACCTTCAACATCTACAATGCTCACCGAATATTCCTTCGTTAGAGCTTGCGCTACAACAATATATGCCATAGTTTCTACATCGGCAATGCTCACCGAATATTCCTTCTGTAGAGCTTTCCCCAGAAGAATATATGCCACACATTCATCATCGGTAATGCTCAACAAATATTCCTTCGGTAGAGCTTGCGATACAAATATATATGCCATAGTTTCTACATCGGCAAAGCTCACCGAATATTAATTCCGTAGAGCTTGTGTTCAATGACTAATTAATATGAATTATTTATCGGAAATGTGGAACAATCATTCTTGTGGAGACACTTACGCCACAAGAAAAAAAGCTAGGCTTTCTCATTGGCAATATGCAACAAACATTCCTTTGGGCACATTCGCGCTACAAGAATTTATGACATAGCTTTCTCATCGGCAATGTGCACCGAGTATTCCTTCGGTATATCTTGCCTCACAGGAATATATGCCATACTTTCAACATCGGCAATACTCACCGAATATTCCTCCCGTAGAGCTTGCGTTCAATGACTGCATTACATGTAATTTTTATCGGCGAGGTGGACCAAACATTCCTTTGGAGACACTTACGCTACAAGAATAAAAGCTTGGTATTCTCATCGGCAATGTACATCAAATATTTCTTTGGTGAAACTTGCGCTAGAAGATTTTATGCCATAGATTTCTCATCGGCAATGTGCATCGAATATTCCTTCGGTAGAGCTTCCCCACAAAAATATATTCCATACCTTCAATATCGGCCATGCTCACCGAATACTCTTTCCATAGGGCTTGCGTTCAATGACTAAACGACATGGATTTTTTATCGGCAATGTGGACCAAACTTTCTTTCGTAGACACTTACCCTAAGAGAATAAAAAGTTGGGATTCACATCGGCAATGTACATCAAATTTTCTTTGGTGACACTTGCGCTACAAGAATTTATGACACAGCCGTCTCATCGGATATGCTCACTGAATATTCCTTCGGTAGAGTTTGCCCCACACCAATATATGCCATACCTTCAATATCAGCAATGCTCACCGAAAATTCCTGCGATAGAGCTTGCGCTTCAAGAATATATGGCATAGTTTCTACATCGGGAAAGTTCAACGAATATTCCTTCCGTAGAGCTTGCTCTACCAGATTATGCGCCATAGTTTCTACATCGGCAATACTCACCGAATATTCCTCCCGTACAGCTTGCGTTCAATGACTACATTACATGTAATTTTCATCGGCGAGGTGGACCAAAAATTCCTTTGGAGACAAGATACAGGAATAAAAGCTTTGCATTCTCATAGGAAATGTACATAAATATTTCTTTGGTGACACTTGCGCAACAAGAATTTATGACATAATATTCTCATGTGCACCGAATATACCTTAGGTAGAGCTTGCCACACCATAATATCTGCCATACCTTCAACATCGGCAATGCTCACCGATCATTCCTTCGGTAGGGCTTGCGCTAAAAATTATGCGCCATAGTTCCTACATCGGCCATGCTCACCGAATATTCTTTCCGTAGAGCTTGCGTTCAATGACTAACGACATGGATTTTTTATCGGCAATGTACATCAAATATTTCTTTGGTGACACTTGCGCTATAAGAATTTATGACACAGCTTTCTCATCGGATATGCTCACAGAATGCGCCTTCGGTAGTGCTTGCCCCACAAAAATATATGCCATACCTTCAATATCGGAAATGCTCACCGAATATTCCCGCGAATGAGATTTTGCTACAATAATATATACCATAGTTTCACCATCGGCAATGCTCAACGAATATTCCTTCCGTAGAGCTTGCGTTCAATGACTAAATGACATAGATTTTTTATCGGGCAATGTGGACCAAACATTACTTTGGTGACACTTATGCTACAATAATAAAAGCTTGGTATTCTCATCGGCAATGTGCACCAACTATTCCTTTGGTAACACTTGCGCTACAAGAATTTATCACATAGCTTTCTCATCGGCAATGTGCAACGAATAATCTTTCAGTAGAGCTTGCCCCACAAGAGCTTGCATTCAATGACTAAAAGAAATGGATTTTTTATCAGCAATGTGGACAAAAAATGACAAAAAAATTTGGAGACACTTACGCTACAAGAGTAAAAGTTTGACATTCTCCTCGGCAATGTGCACCAAATATCCTTTGCTGACACTTGCGTTACAAGAATTAACGATATAAAAATTTCTTCGGAAATGTGCACTGAATATTCCTTCCAAAGGGCTTACCCCAGAAGACTATATGCCACACCTTCAACATCGGTAATGCTCACCGAATATTCCTTCGGAAGAGCTTGGGATACAAAAATATATGTCATTGTTTCTGCATCAGCATTGCTCACCAAATACTCCTTCCTTAAAGCTTGTGTTCAATGACTAAATGACACTGATTTTATCGGCAGTGTGGACCAAACATTCCTTTGGAGACACTTGCGCTACAACAATTTAAGACATAGCTTTCTCATCAGCAATGTGCACCGAATATCCCTTTGGTAGAGATTACCCCACAAGAATATATGCCACTCCTTCAACATCAGTAATGCTCACCGGATATTTCTTCGGTAGAACTTGCGATACAAAAATATATGCCATAGTTTCTACATCGGCAATGCTCACCGAATATTCCTCCCGTAAAGCTTGTGCTCTATGACTAAATGACATGGATTTCTTATCGGCAATGAGAACCAAACATTCCTTTGGAGACACGCTACAAGAATAAAAGATTGACATCCTCCTCGTCAATGTGCATCAAACATTCCTTTGGCGCTACAACAACATATGAAATAGATTTCTCATCGGCAATGTGCATCGAATAAGCCTTAGGTAGCGCTGGCCCCAGAAGAATATATGCCATACTTTTAACAATGGCAATGCGAGCTTGCGTTCGATGACTATATGACTTTTTATCGGTAATGTGGAGCAAAAATTCCTTTGGAGACACGCTACTAGAATAAAAGTTTTACATTCTCATCGGCAATGTGAACCAAATATTTTTTTAATGACACATGTGCTACCAGAATTTTATATCGGGCAATGTGGACCAAACATTCCTTTGGAGATACTTACGCTACAAAAATAAAAGCTTGGCATTCTCATCAGCAATGTGCACCAAATATTCCTTTGGTGACAATTGCGCTACTATTATTTATCACGTAGCTTTCTCATCGGCAATTTGCAGCGACTAATCCTTCTGTAGAGCTTGCCCCAAAAGAATATAAGCCACACCTTCAACATCGGTAATGCTCACCGAATATTCCTTCTGAAGAGCTTGCGATACAAAAATATATGCCACAGTTTCTACATCGGCAATGCTTACCGAATATTCCTTCCGTAGAGCTTGTGTTTAGTGACTAAATAATGTGGCATTTTTATCGGCAATGTCGACCAAACATTCCTTTGGAGACACTTACGCTAGGAAAAAAAGCTTGGCATTCTCATTTGCAAAATGCACTAAATATTCCTTTGGTGACACTTGCGCTACAAGAATTTATGACATATCTTTCTCATCGGCAATGTGCATCGAATATTCCTACGGTAGAACTTGCGCCACCAGAATATATGCCATACCTTCAACATCGGCAATGCTCTCCGTACATTATTTCCGTAGAGCTTGCCCTACAAGATTATACGCCATAGTTTTTACATCGGCAATACTCACCGAATATTCCACCCGTAGAGCTTGCGTTCAATGACTACATTATATATATTTTTTATCGGCAACGTGGACCGAATATTCCTTTGGAGAAACTTATGCTACAAGAATAAAAGCTTAGCATTCTCATCGGCAAAGAACATCAAATATTTTTTTGGTGACACTTGCGCTACAAGAAATTATGACATAGATTTCTCATCGGTAATGTGCACCGAATATTCCTTCTGTAGAGCTTTCCCCACAAGAATATATGCGATACCTTTAACAACAGCAATGCTCTCTGAAAATTTCTTAAGTAGAGCTTGCGTTCAATGACTAAATGACATGGATTTTTTATTGGCCAAATAGAGCAAACATTCCTTTCGAGACATTTATGCAAGAAGAATAAAAGCTTGATATTCTCATCGGCAATTTGAACCAAATATTTCTTTGCTGAAACTTGCGTTACAAGAATTTATGATATAACTTTTTTATTGGAAATGTGCACCGAATATTCCTTTGGTAGGGCCTACCCCAGAAGAATTAATGCCATACCTTTAACATAGGCAATGCTCATCGAATATTCCTTCGGTAGATCTTGCGCTACAAGAATATTTGCCATTTTTTTTACATCGGCATTGCTCACCAAATATTCCATCCGTAGAGCTTGTATTCAATAACTAAATGACACTGATTTTATCGGCAATGTGGACCAAACATTCTTTTGGAGACACTTACGCTACAAGAATAAAAGCTTGAAATTCTCCTCGGCAATGTGCATCAAATATTCCTTTGATGACACTTGCGCTACAACTTATTAAATATAGCTTTCTCATCGGCAATGTGCACCGAATATTCGTTTGGTAGAACTTGAACCACAAGATTATATGCCATACCTTTAACATCAGCAATGCTCACCGAATATTCGTTCATCAGAGCTTACGTTCAATGACTAAATGACATGGATTTTCTATTGGCAATGTGGAGCAAATATTCCTTTTGGAGACACTTACGCAACAAGAATAAAAGCTTGATATTCTCATCGGCAATGTGCACCAAATATTCTTTTGCTGACACTTGCGCTACATGAATTTGTGACATAATGTTCTCATTGGCAATGAGCCCCGAATATACCTTATGTAGATCTTGCCTCACAATAATATATGTCATACATTCAACATCGGTAATGCTCACCGAATATTCCTTCGGTTGAACTTCCGATACATATATATATGCCATAGTTTCTACATCGGCAATGCTCACCGAATATTCCTTCGGTAGTGCTTGCGCTACAAGAATATAAGCCATATTTTCTACTTTGGCAATACTCACAGAATATTCCTTCGTTAGAGCTTGCATTCAATGGCTAATAAAAAGGATTTTTTATCGGCAATGTGGACCAAAAATTCCTTTGGTGACACTTGCGCTACAAGCATTTATGACATAGTTTTCTCATCGGCAATGTGCACCGAATAAGCCTTAGGTAGAGCTTGCCCCACAAGAATATATGCCATACTTTTAACATCGGAAATGCTTCCCGAATATTCCTTCGGTAGAGCTTGCCCCACAAGAATATATGCGATACCTTTAACAACAGCAATGCTCTCTGAAATTTTCTTAAGTAGAGCTTGCGTTCAATGACTAAATGACATAGATTTTTTATCGGGCAATGTGGACCAAATACTCCTTTGGAGACACGCTACAAGAATAAAATCTTGGCATTCTCATCGGCAATGTGCACCAAATATTCCTTTGGTGACACTTCCGCTACAAGAATTTATGACATAGCTTTCTCATTGGCAATGTGCACCGAATTTTCCTTCGGTAGAACTTGCCCCACAAGAATATATGCCATACCATCAACATCGGCAATGCTCTCTGAAAATTCCTTAAGCAGAGCTTGCGTTCAATGACTAAATGAGATTGATTTTTTATCGGGCAAATGGAACAAACATTCCTTTGGAGAAAGTTACGCAAGAAGTATAAAAGTTTGATATTCTCATCGGCAATGTGCACCAAATATTCCTTTGCTGACACTTGCGCTACAAGAATTTATGACATAATATTCTCATCGGCAATGTGCACCGAATATACCTTAGGTAGAGGTTGCCACACAATAATATATGCCATACCTTCAACATCGACAATGCTCACCGAATATTCCTTCCGTAGAGCTTGCGTACAATGACTAAATGACATGGATTTTTCTATCAGCAATGTGGACCAAACATTCCTTTGGAGACACTTACGCTACAAGAATTAAAGCTTGACATTTTCATCAGCAATGTGAACCAACTATTCCTTTGATGACACTTGCGCTACAAGAATTTATGATATAGCTTTCTCATTGGCAATCTGCACCGAATATTCCTTCGTGAGAGCTTACCCCACAATATTGTATGCCGTACCTTCAACATCGGCAATGCTCACCGAATATTCCTTCGGTAGAGCTTGCGCTACAATAATATATGTCATAGTTGCTACATCGGCATTGCTCTCCGAATATTCCTTACATAGAGCTTGCGTTCAATGATTAAATGATGTGGATTTTTTGTCGGCAATGTGGACCAAACATTCCTTTGTAGACACGCTACAAGAATAAAAGATTGGCATTCTTATCGGCAATGTTCACCAAATATTCCTTTGGCGACATTTGCGCTATAAGAATATAGGATATGGATTTTTATCGGCAATGTGCACCGAATATTCCTTCGGTAGAGCTTGCGCTACAATAATATATGTCATAGTTGCTACATCGGCATTGCTGACCGAATATTCCTTACATAGAGCTTCCGTTCAATGATTAAAGGATGTGGATTTTTTGTCGGCAATGTGGACCAAACATTCCTTTGTAGACACGCTACAAGAATAAAAGATTGGCATTCTCATCGGCAATGTTCACCAAATATTCCTTTGGCGACATTTGCGCTATAAGAATATAGGATATGGATTTTTATCGGCAATGTGCACCGAATATTCCTTCGGTAGAGCTTGCCTCACAAAAATATATGCCGTACCTTCAATATTGGCAATGCTCATCGAATATTCTTTCGACATAACTTGCGCTACAAGGATATATGCCATAGTGTCTACAGCGGCAATGGTCACCGAATATTCCTTCCATAGATCTTGCGTTCAATGACTAAATGACATGGATTTTTTATCAGTAATGTGGACTAAACCTTCCTTTGGAGACACTTACACTACAAGAATAAAAGCTTGACATTCTCATCGGCAATGGCCTCATATTTGTTAATATATAAAGCCAAAATTAAAAAAAAAATAAAATCATAGCACGCATTCCTTAAAGAGCAGTTTGTTGTATTCACCACAAGATGTCAAACACTGGCTTCGAAAATCGACACGCAGAAAGTGGTGAATTGTCCCGGTTATTCTGAAATGTCAAATGTCAACAGGCACCTGTTTTGGTGTTACTTAATGTGTTTTTGTGACAAGGGTCTTCCGGTGCAAGAAGAAGTTAAAAAATACGCGCTCATCTTAATATATCACTATAACTTCACAATCAAACAATTGTATATCACCCTGATTGGGTGCAAAATTTCCTCAATGCAACGCCTTCACCTGGTGGCGATAGCTTGAAAGAAATTTGTAAAAAACGGCATCGGTCAAATCTTTTTTGAGGAGAGGACCCTTAACTTTCCATCTAATGCTGCAAAGTCGCAGCCGTGCCAATAACTAAGAGCAAAAAAAATACTAGAATGAATGGTGTCCGGATAGTTCAACATGGTTGAGCATTGGTGCGTAAGGCCAAAGGTTCATGGTTCGATTCCTGGACTGGACATTTTTTCATTTTGTTTATATAACGCTGTGTAGTAATTGATAATTCATATACTTTGTTATATAAATAGATATAGGGTTGGCTAATAAAAATGCCACGCTATTAGTGACAATTTTATGACATTTAATGTTATTATAAATAGTAACAATTAGATTTTTTTTAAACAGAGTAAAATTAATGTAAAAGAAATTAAATTGCAGGCTGTGGAATTTTCAATTATTAAGTAAAATGAGAAACTAAATAAAATGAGATTTGCTCAGGTGACGTTGAAGGTCCAGATCTACGAATTTACCAGTATATAAAGTTTTTGTCTGAAAAACAAGAAAGAAAAATCCTGTGTCAAATTCTAAATCATGAAACACTCTCTTATACATTCAGAATTTTGTAACGAAACTTCGCCGTTTAATAAAGGTGAATGATGATGTTTAATTAAACAAGGGTCGACAAGGGATGACCACCCCGGGAACCCAGCTTTCGATTTAAAGTATAAGTGCAATCCCAAGGCGAAGACACAAACCCACTGTTTACTTTAACATACATACAATGCGTTGAAGGTTAGAGAGTTTTTATAATAGTTAAAGTGCACAATTATTTAACTAAACGTGTCAAACAAAGTGTAAGCTTTACATACATAACTGTATTAAGGGTGCACATTAGTTTAACTTAACAAATTTGGCAAAGATAAAAGATGATTGGGAAAGAATACACAATGTTTGTGAAGAAATATATTGATATAGTAATACTAAACTAGCCGTTGGGGGCCACCGTAATACTTACCCATCACAGATATGCATAATATAAAATATTAAAATAAAACGTGTAAACTACTTATAAAATGCATTGCAATTCGAATAAATTCGTGGCTTGATGACGTCCTAAACTTTAAATGTTCTGTTACTGAATTGCGTAAAAGAAACATCTTTATAACTCCAAAAATGATAATTCTATTAACTAACGGTTTATTGCGTTTTATTAAGCGTCTCATTTCCAATTAAAATACATCTTTGAATTGAAATTTGGATAAAATACAGAGTCGTGAAAAATCGAAGAGTGTGGAAATTACGATTACAAATAGCTCGGCAACTCATTATCCGATCGACTTCAAGCTTTATGCAAAATTTATGTTTTATTATTGTCTTTTATATTCACTCCTTAAAATAAACAATTTCGAAAATTTTTATATACCTTTTATCAGAACGAATATTTCTAGAGTCCGAAAAAAATAGTTCCGGATAATCGAGGTTACTGAAATTCAATAAGCTTCTTCCCATTATTACATACTAAGTACATACCAATCTTCAATTCTGTATCTCAATTTGTTCGGGAGATAGAGCGTTTACAGACACACAGACGGACGGCAATTTTTTTTTTCTAAAATTATGTTTTTCGGAATCTCCAGTGTCTGAAACGTGTAAATCCGTCAATTTATTTTTTTCGATTTTTAAAACGATTACAAGACTTACCCTACACTACGTATGATGGGTAAGTAATAAGTTGACCATTATTACTTTACAGAGATTGATGAAAATAAAACAAACTAATAATATGATCTGATAAATATGTACAAAATTTACAATGGGAAAACGCCGGAATTTACCAGCTTTGATAAAACGATACAAGTTCGTGTAAGTGATAAGAGGAGTGCTGGCCGGAATTGTGAAAAGGAATTCATTGTTTTGTATAAATTTCATACAATCTATTATTTTATTCAAAATAACTGGCCGGTCGAGCAAGTAGATCAGTCAATCATGTAAATTCATAATATTAGTTTTTTTAATGGGGTAATGTGAAGTTAGTGTACAATTCAGAATGTAGTGTAAAGATGTGGATTGTGATCTACAGACATAAAGTGGTGATTCACTTTATATTTATTGTATTTAAGTGTTGTTGAAATGATCCGTGGTTGGTTAAAAATAAGTAAAGGTACCTGGTTTGTATTTGGAAGCGTTGTGAGACTTCTGGTATGGAATCTCCTGTGTAGTGACCCACCTGTAGTGTGGACCAGCGCAATTACCAACTACGATGCAGATGTTGTTTTAGAGTTGAAAGTTGAAGTGGAAAGACAAGGTCAAAGTCAAAACGGGTGGGGAGACTTACCTTTCGGCTTAAGCTCAACTAGCCCCGTCCAAAATGTCTAACACATTTTAAAACTCAATTTCAGCAATTACCATCCATAGTCAGTGAGGTATTCGAATTATATTGGGTAACCCTGTACAGGATGTATAGATTACTACATACACTATATAGTATGCTAAAATTTTGTTCAGTTAAGAAACGTATAACACAGTTGAAATATCCCTTCAGTAACATCCGTCAATAAACGATATTGTACTTCAATTCTTTTGTGCAGCTCTGTATAGGATCTCTAAAATTTATACACACCGGTAACATACAACAATTTAGTTAAACTGAAAAAAGCACAGCACAACTAAAAGCGCATTTCCATCCATTATAGCTCATCGATATTTACTTTAACTTTTGTGTGTTCCTGTAAATAAACGATTCTTTCTATCCACGTCCTATTCTATAGTAAGGATCCCGAAATGCATTTGAGTGATGTAAAGCCATTTCAATATTTTGAAATAGTGTAACATCATTAAAACACATTGCAAACGATTTTCCCCATAGACCACATAACGTAACAAAATTATTTTGAGTGTCCACTGTAAATGAACTAGAAATGCTGCATTCTCTATTTTCAATAGAGAACATGACATGCTAAACATCAATTAACACATACTATTACATGGTAGCACGAATCTATTGACTCAAGTTAGAGCACGGACATACGGCCAGACAATCCGAAGTCGTAAATACTTTTCAACTATGTTGAAATGTGTTTATGACTTCTGCTTTTTTAAACCCCGTTGAAAAGTGTTAAACATATATGTAAATGAGCTTCAAAAAACTCCTTCAAAAAACTCCTGCTTTAGTATGTAAGAAATACCGAATACATTCCAATAAATGTGATATATTGCTCAATATATATATATATATATATATATATATATAATTAAGACGTTGAGTATATTAAGTGATGTATAAAATTTTATGCGATTAAAGCTGACCTTTAAGAGCAGTGGAATAATTCAATATATATTTTTTCTTTCTCCGTTGCAAAGAATTAGATCCTGTTACATACTAAAATTATCACAACAATGTCGTCGATAAATTTTGTTGACAGTTTAAATCGTACGAAGATGTAAACGAAATACCAAGGATGAAATGTCTTAAAATAAGTAGATAGTAGTCAGCGTATTTTCACAAAACCTTAGTCACGAAAACTCGAATCTATTTTTGTCGAAAACAAGTTAATAGTCATAATGGTGAAATGCGTTACTAAATAAGAGGGGGTTGGGGGGGAGGGAGGGAGGGGTCTGTATGTTAGGAAACAGTATGGAATTCACAGTGTATACTCAGAAAAATTTGAAAAATCGTGAAATATTCTTCTCATAAAAAAAAAATTATAAAAAAAAATTCAGCGGAATCTCTGTATATCGTCCGTAAACAAATAAGGAAAAATTCATTTTTTTGGCGATTTATCACCGGTTGGCGACACAATGAAATTAAAAAAAATACGCTTTTATGATAAATATTCTTTAAGAGAAAACTTTTTCAATTCTTCCTACTAAACTTACTTTAAGTAAGTTTAATTTAAATAAATACATTCATGTAACTACAGATTTTTCACATACATCTACTTGTGTATTTAATGAAGTATAATGATCGTATATGGTTTAGAACAAAATTTAAATTGAATTAAATTGTTTCAAACTCAAAATTATTGTCCAACTTAAAACTCATACAAGCAGTGCAATTGCGTAAATTTAAATAAACTATTTCATTGTTTGCGTTTAAGGCTGTTCTCAAATCCAAAGAAACTACTTTCTGACACATTCCTGAATTCATTTTTGTTCAGAAACGCATAAAATTAGCAAGTGTTGTTATTTAGAAACTATGCAATCGAAGGGCGCTTTCCATTTTTTGATAAAGACAGAATATCTTTCAAAAAATACTGTCAAAATCAGAGTGTTTCATTTTTTGTGGAAATTTTTATTACATAGAATACGTTTAATTTCAGAGGGACTATTGCCACCTGATGTCCCCGTTGTCTCTTTAGTTGGATGATTGTAAATACTGAAATTAAATAGTTTACACCTTTTATCTAAAACAAATTAAATATTGATTTCCTGAGGCTGAAATTCAATAACTATTTTGAAAGATTAATTGTTCTGATAAGCGTTTTATTAATTATTGATAATCGTAATTGTTTAATTAATTCCAAAATGACTCACACAAATACCTATCACAATTTTCGAATAGTTACGCCACTGATCTGTCTGCAAATGATTTCAGATCATAACTTAAAGGTTTCTGGAATCCTGAATAATGACTAGAAATATAAGCTAACATTGCATTTTCCTTGCAATATTAGGAGATTATTTTGTGACCAGTGACCCCGTGTGGATTTCGCACTGTCGTCGAATATTTCTTTTAGAAATATCTAATATATATTTTTAGATGCCGGAATAAACTTCTAAAGAAATATTAAGGATAAAAACATCTGCAAACAACATTAGTCAAGCCAAAATATCATCTAATTTATTCCATAAAAATTACAGTAAAACTGATCAAAGATAGCAAAAGCACCCGAGATAACAAACAAAAAATAATAAAAAATAATAACAATCGTATTTTAACTGCATTATAGGATGACGTCATCCGCTTCGATAAAATCACGGTATGGCGTTGTTCATATATTCTTAGGTTCATTTTATTCCAAACTAATAATTTCCCTTTTTATATATTTAAAAATATTATAAGTTAAATTATTTTCTAAATTAATTCTTCGTTTGCGAATTAAATGCTTTATTAAAAAAGCTTTTCCTTTTATCGTAATGGTACTTTTTATATCACTTAAATATATCTTGCTGTATTCATTTTATAACATTGCAAGCTGCTTTTTGTGATTTATTACATCTGAGAGTAAATATTACAAGTACACTTAAAGCTTTGTTCAGATAGTAACAAAAACGCATTTCTATCTAAATTTCCATCTGCTGGTATCTGAAGTAACCATCAAAGATATACAATTTGCGCATATCAAAAACCGCATTCCTATAGCATCACTGCGATTTTGGAGATGTTTACAGGGTTACTTTTTTCAATTCACTCATTTGATAAGTTGCCATTTCTGGTGCACTCTTGGCATCTGCCATTCAAAAAAATTTGTGGTTGCTTCTCCCTAACCGATGTAATCAATTCCATTGGCTGGATTCAGCATTTTTACATTGGCAGTGTAACTTAATGAAAATGATCACTTCATCTCTGATTCCTGACTTTATTACATCTCATAGTTTTCAAAAAGGGAGACCACCTCTGATTCTAATTTCTGTCTCCACGAAAATAAAGAAAGCTTTCTATGGAGTCATTGGTTTTCATTGTTTCCCATCTGTCTCATTTAACTCAGGTCGGGAACCAGGGGTTCTGCCCTAACAACGCTTATGGTGTACTCTCATTGCTTGAGTGACTGTTTACGGAAAGATGTGATGGAAAGATGGTTTCGGATGAAAGATGTTTCCGCTATTTACGAAAAGATGTTTTCATCTAGACTCCAAAAATATAGTCTCACCCAAGTCATCAACTTTAGAACACATGAGGCAAAGAAAAATTAATTGAATACATACAAAATATAATTTAATTTAATATAACAAAGACTTTATTTTAGTCTATGCGTGAAATGTCACTGCTTTAATCGATCGATGGTGTCTTTTTTTTCTAAACATTTGAATTTGAATTTTGAGTTTTAATCATAAATATAAAATAAACACCTGCAGATACGTCCCACTTTATCTCTTTTGTACTATTTATTTTTTTTTATAATCATTGTTGAGCATGATTTAATGCGGTACTTTATTTTTGTGGCAACATTGATTGGAGAAAACAGATTCATTCCATTTATAGAAACAATGCTGATTTAATTTTTAATTTAAAAAAAAAACATGTTTTAATGCAATGTGAGTGTACTATGTCAGAAGCTGGTTCAAAAAGCTTTCGAATGATACGTCATTCATTGTTGTGAGTTTTGTAAATGCATAGTAAAAGGGATGTTGAAAACAGAATTGATATATGATTCTTTTTTTTACAGTAAGGTTTAACACGTAGACTCCCACACTTCGGTTCAGCATCCGCGCACTCCACACTATAGTTTTTTATAGAGCGATTTGGGACTTCGTAACTTCAACTGCATATAACCTTGTTGACAATGCAGCTATAAATAAATATAACACATGATTACTATACAAAGTTTATCAGGAATCGAACTGTAATATTTATTTTGATCAAAAATTTCAATTTATTAAAAACGCAAATTAATGAAATCATCTTTTAAAAAAACGCCGGCATTTTACATTTTGGTCGGTGCGATCGCACTAATGTGGAGTTCATGGATTAATATAAAGGCATATAAGTAAATCAGTATCAAGAAGAGGTTGCTGTATAGCATTTGTACTGTAAAGCATTAGGAATTTAATCTGTCAAGTTTTATATCTGAATGATTCACTAATTGAATGAGAATACGAGGTATAAGATGACTATTAAATATACCACCTTCAAAATAAAACTGAAAGCAAGTCTCCAGATGTGCGCGCGTAAATATTCTCAAGAGACTATAAACCATTACCAAGAGGGCTATACTTTTATATCGCATCTTGTGATCTGACTATATACAAACGGTTATTGTACAGGGTTATTACAAAAGAATCATCGGGTTTCCGATGCGTTTATTTCGGAACATAATTGGGTTACAACAATGAGTTACACATGAAAATAAACCGAAAGTATACAAGATTGACGTCCATACTAACAGATGTTCAATAAGTGCTCCTAGAGTGATATGGCAGATGTCAAGGCGAAAGCTGAGTTCGCTCCACACATTAGTCAGCATGGTCGCGTCGATGGTCGCGAATGCAGTTGTGATGCGATTCCGCAACTCAGCCAAAGTGGTATGTAACGGTGGTACGTAAACAAAGTCTTTAACATATCCCCCAAACGAAGAAGTCGCACGGCGAAAGGTCGGGCGATCCGGGCGGCCATGAAAACAGTGACTTCTCATCGCGGCCACATCGACCAATCCATCGTTGTGGGAGTTGTCGATTAAGGTAGTCACGAACCTCTTTGTGCCAGTGTGGCGGATCACCATCCTGTTGGTAAATGAAACCGTTGATATCGTGTTCCAGTTGCTTTCTGCTGTCCAGTCGCCATTTTGAATATGACGTTCGCGCAGCAACCATGGCATCCACACGCGCATGCACACAGAAAAAAGTTTTGTTGAATCAACAAAAATTTGTTTGCCCCAACGAAACTTTTTGTTTAAATATGGGTCAATGAAAATTTCGTTTGAATCAACAAAAAAAATATTGTTGATTTTTTTTGCAATTCCAAAAAAAAAAAAAAAATTTGTATCGTCAGCAAAAAAATGTTTTGTTAATTCAAGTAAAATGGTTCAATTTTACTTGAATTAACAAAATTATTTTTGTTACATAGATATATGCTATGTGTTTTTTTAACAATCTATTTTCTTTTTTCAACAAACTATATTTTGTTTGTTTAATCAATAAAATATGTTATATTACGAACTTGTTTTGTTTATACTACAAAAACACTTGTTAAATGAACCAATCTACATATGCAATTTTAACTATTTTTTAATTCATTTTCAACAGTGAATTACATTTGTAAACATTGAACAATAACAAGTGAATTTGATCCGGCCTTTTTTTCAAGCGCAAACCGAGAGAATGAAAATTGCCCATGCCGGGAGTCGATCCCGTGTCCTCAGAACAGCAGCCTGACGCTTTACCACTGCGCTACCAGGAACGATATCTGAGTTCGGCATTTCTCACTCTTATATATGTCGGAACGGCTGCAATCGCAGCACAAGATGGAATGTCATAAGGAGCACGCAAATTTCTGCGGCAAACATGAGACGGCAGTACAAAGCACAGCATACGGCAACACATAGTTAATTTTTTATTCATTTTCAGCAGTGAATTACGCCTGTAAAAAGCAGGATAAAAATTTCCTTGTTATTATTCAAAGATTACAGGCGTATTTGACTGCTGAAAATGAGATAGAGCTATTGCAGAAATCACGAAAACTGCAACATAGCAGCGTCACCTGTTGCGCGATTTAAAGTAAAAAGTAATCAGCAACAATTTATATCAGAAAGTAACTGAATAAAAGGTTTTATTAAATTCCGTGCGTTAGTTCTTGAGATAAAAACAGCGAAATCGCGTTCAGGACAACCGGAAATCGAAAATTTTCATGAATCCAATTCTTTCTTCTTGCAAAGATAGAAGACGGTAATAAATGGGACAGGGGGATTTTTAAAACTACCTTTGTCCGTCCCAGTGAAAAAAAGTTTTAATTACCCCAAAATTATGTTAATCATGTAATTATATAGCTATATAAGTCAAATAAATCAAGTTACGTAAGAGAGATATGGCTACTACACAAGAATTTAAATTTTTCAAAAATAACAAAATTTTGCTGGAATTACAAAAATATTGTAAAATTAAAAGAAACAAATTTTGTTAGTTCAAGTAAAATTGGTGAAATTTTGTTAAAATTTTGTACGAGTGTTAACAATATTTTTTTGTCCAAGCAACAAAGCCAATTTTTTTACTAAAATTTTGACTAAAACATTGAACTAAACAATTGAACTAAAATTTTGACTAAAACAACCAAAATGTACTCAACAAAACAGGTTTTGTTGTTTTAATCAATTCCTTTTTCTGGGTGTGACACGTGCGCAGCGCGAAACTGTAGTTAACGCCCTCTCGTTTGAGTTGTCATGGAAACATATACGTTTCCTAGTTCGCACGTAGTAATGTATCAAAACCCGATGATTCATTTGTAATAACCCTCTACTATAAATTTGTCGTACTTGAGCGCGGCGTTCACATCTCTTAACCTACTTCAGATGCCTTCCAAGCCCGTGTAACTTTTCCCACGATTTATTTGGCCACTTGAAAGTCAGTTACGATATATACTCAAAACACTGAGAGGCTATTATAAAATCTGTCTGCTATTCGGAGGTGTTCGCTATTCAGGGGTAGAAACATACAGATATGTAAGGTGTTTGGTTATTGAACAACTGTTCGTTGAATAGAGGTGTCTGCTAATCAGGCATGCCAATTATGAAGGTTTTACTGTACTGTGTAGATGGGCTGTACAAAACGATAAAGCAAAAAGTTTAATCTGTAGTGATAGCAGATGAAAGTTTTGAAGTTGTTTTTCTTCCCTTTAAATTTAAAAATTAGTTTTAATCACAATTTAAACTAGAAAATTAAACTGAAATTATTATTTTATCAATAGAATCCTATTTTATAAAAACAGGTGTTTAATTAAGCAAGAAAAAAAGTCTCTGAAAAATCGAAGACTGCAAGGCTAAATTTTTAACAGTAAAAATTAAATATTTTATTTATTAACTTATTTTCTAACATATTCATGAAAAGTAAAAACACTTCTTCCAGTGAGCATAAGCCTAAAAAATGTTTATTTTATCTTTTCTAAGAAAAATAATTCCAAGTATTTTTGGATGCGTTCGTAATTATATAAATACATAACTCCTATAGTAGTCGTCTCGTACGTCCGCATGGAACAGCGCAAAAACTATACCCAACCGAATGGTTTGAAATTTAATATATAGAGTCGTTTCAGGATTTTGTCGAGTCATTTCCAATTTTATGAAAATCGAATCAAAACTTCAAAAGTTATTAATAATAGTTTTCTTCATTCTATTAAATCCTATCGTACGTATTTAATTCGATGATATCGCATGATAGGTAATGATTCTAGGTTGACATGGTAATGACGTCCTTTTTAAGATGGAGTTCTATTATTTCCGTATTATTGAATTTAAAAAAAGAAATTGTATACTAAAATTGTTTAATTAAAGCCATCCTATAATCTACCAACAGGTTTTTGGATAGATGTTTCCGGAGAAATAGATATTAAATGGAAAAAGAGATTAAATATGGATTTCAAGTTCTGAAATTTCAAAGCTAGGCTTTAGTTTCCCATTGAAATTTTCAGTCAATGTCAACAAAAGATAAAATGTTGCCAACTTCAAATGTACTTATTTTATTACGGAAATGAATCCTATCATATTAACAGACAATATAATTCATTTTTTCAGTGAAATCATACGATGATTTTTTTTTACACTGTCTTGTATTCGGTATTTGCGCACAGCATAATTTTAATGTAACGGAATTGCAATGAATTATTTGTAAAAGTGTATTGAAATTTAATTACATAAAATAAAATTAATATATATACCATGAAAATTGGCATATTAAATAAATTTTGTATTCATGCATGTTTGCATAAGAGTGCAACAGCTATAGCACCAAGATCTGACTAATTATTAAACTAGTTACAGTACGAACGCACCTCATTTGTCATGTTTGACGTACAATTGTCAACTTGTTTCGTTATGAGAAACTGTGTTAATAGTATATTATAATTTGTAAACGTACGTGCGCCCTATCTTAATTTTGCAACTTATCCTTAGTCTTGAATTCCTGATACACTATTCCGTAATCTATTTATAATATAAGACATCTTCTTTTCATTATTATGATTGAGTACCTTTTTTTTTGTAGCGTTCATTGTTTTCGCATTGCAACTCTCAAGTACAATCCTTCTTTTACAATTTGTTATTATTCATGATTTATAGTCTGAAAATTACGTCGTTGCAATTTCTTTTTCTTTCTTTAAAAAAAATCGTGTAAAATATGAATTCTCAAGTTTATATCACACAAATAAAATGTCGATCACGATTGTCGATTCCACTGGTAGAAGAAAACAAATAGTAAGAACCGTCAAAACGCATTTGTGCATAAGAACAATGCTAAAATATATACTGTTTATAGATACTTATTTCTACGAAGGATTTTGTCATTTTTTTCGACGAAACATGATGTCTGGTATATAAAGCTGGACAAATCTGAGAAACACCTGCTACAGTCGAAGGTAAAATTTTCTACAGTCCACTTAATCCTAAAGTATAAAAGTAAGTTGTTTTTGCACTCTTTTATTTGTTACTAGCAAGCTACGCCCGCTACGCTGGTCAATTTTTTTTAACGAACCTTTAATCAAACAAAACATTGACATTTCATAAATAACTTTTATATATTACCAGAATAATAAGGCTACTATAATTTGTGACTCGTGCTATAGCCAATATACACGTCAGGACACGTCGCCCTTATCATTATCTTTTTACGCATGAAGGTTTCGCTATGGTACTCCATTGGAAAATTTGGTAATTTTTGAAATTCAATATTTGAAAAACGGCATAATCATTAGATTTGAAATTTATATCAAGAAAAATACAATTTTTTACCTTTCAAACGCAGTTTGTCTAACAATTTCCTGACAAATACTTTTTGAGCTATCATTTTTTTCAGTAACTTCAAATGTTTCATTTTCCGAGATTAATCTGGTGCAACAATTAGCGAAAAACCCAGTCGTCAGCAACGCATAGTTTTTTTATTAAAGAGGCTGTTGGAGCAGGGATTGTCAACACCAATTTTCCACCATCACTTTTGAAATCGGTTCCGTGGTTCCAGAGATTCCATAGAAATTGTAATTTAGAATGACTTCAGAACGCTTTTCGCTCATTTCACCCATTTAAATTTCGATTTTTTTTTTTAAATTTATTCTTAGAGAGCATTTACATCTTATAAGTAACTACAATGCTAAATTTCAAATTTCTTGCCCCTTCGGTATAAAAAAAGTCGCAATTTTCGAACATTTTTCGATCCTGCACCCCATTGATGTCAGTGGCACCGACATAAAATATAGCCTATGTTGGAGTAGGGATTGTCCCCATCAATTTGCCACCATTACTTTTGAAATCGGTTCTGTAGTTCCAGAGATTTCATAGAAATTGTAATTTAGACTGTTTTTAGAACGCTTTTCGCTCATTTCACCCTTTTAAATTTCAATTTCTTCTTTATTTTGTTCTTAGAGAGCATTTACATCTTATAAGTAACTACAATGACAAATTTCAAATTTCTAGCTCCTTCAGTATAAAAAAATAAAAATAAAACTGCCCAGTTAAACTGAGGGCATTGAGTTCACAGGCTATTCACACTAAATGTATATTATACTCTTATTTCAAAGAATTTGAAATAAGCCCATCGAAAAATAAAGAAATAAACAATATATTCACGGGCCCCCGTTACCCCCCCATAGTTAACTAATGAACCCCTTAAACTAATCAGGCAAATCTCTAATTACAATGAATATTCATACAAAATTTGAAGAAAATCGGATAAATCTGCATGAAAAACCCATTTATATAAATTAAGGCGGGATTAGCCCCCTCCGTTCCCCCCCCTTTATACTTAACTAATCAATCCCGAAAACTAATCAGGGAAGCGTCTTAACCCAATGAACCTCTAAACAAATTTTGTAGCAAATGGGATAATTCTGCATGAAAAACACATTTATATAAATTAAGGGGGGGATTAGCCCCCCCCCGTTCCCCCCCCCCTTTATACTTAACCAATCAATCCCGAAAACTAATCAGGGAAGTGCCTTAAAACAGTCAACCTATAAACAAAATTTGAAGGAAAACGGAATAATTCTGCATGAAAAACCCGTTTATATAAATAAGGGGGATTAGCCCTCCGTTCCCCCCTTTATACTTAACCAATCAATCCCGAAAACTAATCAGGGATGCGCCTTAACACAGTGAACCTATAAATAAAATTTGAAGGAAATGGGATAATTCTGCATGAAAAACCCATTTATATAAATTAAGGGGGGTATTAGCCCCCCGTTCCCCCTTTATACTTAATCAATCAATCCCGAAAACTAATCAGGGAAGCGTCTTAACCCAATGAACCTATAAACAAATTTTGAAGCAAATAGAATAATTCTGCATGAAAAACCCATTTATATAAATTAAGGGGGGATTATCCCCCCGTTCCCCCCCTTTATACTTAACCAATCAATCCCGAAAAACTAATCTGGGAAGCGCCTTAACACAGTGAACCTATAAACAAAATTTGAAGGAAAACGGAATAATTCTGCATGAAAAACCCATTTATATAAAATAAGGGGGTATTAGCCCTCCGTTCCCCCCTTTATACTTAACCAATCAATCCCGAAAACTAATCAGGGATGCGCTTTAACAGAGTGAACCTATAAATAAAATTTGAAGGAAATGGGATATTTCTGCATGAAAAACCCATTTATATAAATTAAGGGGGGTATTAGTCCCCCGTTCCCCACCTTTATACTTAATCAATCAATCCCGAAAACTAATCAGTGAAGCGTCTTAACCCAATGAACCTATAAACAAATTTTGAAGCAAATAGAATAATTCTGCATGAAAAACCCATTTATATAAATTAAGGGGGGGGGGGATTATCCCCCGTTCCCCCCCTTTACACTTAACCAATCAATCCCGAAAACTAATCAGGGAAGCGCCTTAACACAGTGAACCTATAAACAAAATTTGAAGGAAAACGGAATAATTCTGCATGAAAAACCCATTTCTATAAAATAAGGGGGGGATTATCCCCTTGTTCCCCCCTTTATACTTAACCAATCAATCCCGAAAACTAATTAGGGAAGCGTCTTAACACAGTGAACCTTTAACCAAAATTTGAAGGAAATGGGATAATTCTGCATGAAAAACCCATTTATATAAATTAAGGGGGGGGGGATTAGAGCCCCCGTTCCCCCCTTTATACTTAACCAATCAATCCCGAAAAACTAATCAGGGAAGCGCCTTATCACAGTGAACCTATAAACAAAATTTGAAGGAAAACGGAATAATTCTGCTTGAAAAACCCATTTATATAAATTAAGGAGGGATTAGCCCCCGTTCCCCCCTTTATACTTAACCAATCAATCCCGAAAATAATCAGGGAAGCGTCTTAACCCAATGAACCTATAAACAAAATTTGAAGGAAAATGGAATAATTATGCATGAAAAACCCATTTATATAAATTAAGGGGGGGGATTATCCCCCGATCCCCCCCCCTTTATACTTAACTAATCAATCCCGAAAACTAATCAGGGAAGCGCCTTAACTCAGTGAACCTATAAACAAAATTTGAAGGAAGACGGAATAATTCTGCATGAAAAACCCATTTATATAAATTAAGGGGGGGGGAATTAGCCCCTTGTTCCTCCCCTTTATACTTAACCAATTAATCCCGAAAACTAATCAGGGAAGCGCCTTAACACAGTGAACCTATAAACAAAATTTGAAGGAAAACGGATATTTCTATGAAGAGTTATCGCATTACGTACGTACATACATACATACAGAACCGGCTGGCAAGCTCTCAGGGCTTGATAGTCAGTTTGATAGCTAAAAAATCGCAATTTTAGAAGGTTTTTTGCTCCTGTACCCCCTGGGGTTAGTGGCACCGACATAAAATATAGCCTATGTTGGAGCAGGGGTTGTCACCATCAATTTGCCACCATCACTTTTGAAATCGGTTCGGTAGTTCCAGAGATTACCCCCTACAAACAAACAAACAAACAAACAATCTTTACTCCTTTATAATATTAGTATAGATTGGCAAAACGTCAATTAAGGCTTACTGTACCCGAAAAGATTTTAGTTTCTGTTCGTTTGTCTGTTTGTGTATCTGTTAACTGACGCAAAAAAGTGTCCAATTTGTTGATTTTTGGTAGGTATGTTGGTGAGGTACCCGGATTTAGTTGTACAGTTTTTGGTTAAATTGGGTTCATTCGTTCGAAAAAAATAGAACATATCTTTTGATGTCATAATGTTTTCCTATATGGGAATGCAGACGATTTTCAAATTTCATTGTTAACTGAAATTAAAATAGCACATTTGAATAATGGACATAAACGTAAACTTATGGATGTTTACATTTTCGATATATAGGTCTTAAATATTTCCAATAGCTTAGAAAATTTGCCGATACATTTATTAGAAATCAGAAATTAATTGTTTAAATTATCGGAAAATGTTTTGCATCTGTTCGGGAAACGTAAAACATTTTATTTTCATATTATTTTTACAAATTTTAAAATGCATTTCTTTTTACTTTTCTCTTTAATTTATTAGTTGCTTAGCAACCGCATTTCAAAGCGTATCAAAATAATAAAATTCCAGTAAATTGCACTAATTTGCCGCAATATATATTTTTTTATTTTAGCAAAATAGGTTATTTTCGGGAGATTTTTAGTATTCTGTTGAAATAGATGAGGATTTATTTGGATAAATTTTTTCTTCTAAATACTTTAGAAACGAAAATTGTAAACAAACAGTGCAATTTGGATTTAAGTCTCGTAATAGGAGTTTACATTCGTATATGAGCATTTTTTTTCATGAGATTTTAATTAATTTCTGCAACAAACGTCGATGGTTCGTGGTTGAAAAGTTAGCATTCTTTAAAAAAAGTTATAAAATCTCTCGTACAAGAAAATGGTTAATCCAAAGCAATTAGAATTGTAAAACGCATCCATACATGTAATTGAATCCTGAAATAACATAATTAATGGAAATTGAGAACATAAAATTAAAGTGACAACGGCAGAAGGGGGCTCCGTGAAATGTGCTTTTCATTCTTACAAAATTACAAGAATAAGCACTTTATGGGAATATCAATGCATAAAAGAATATTTAATGATACACTTTTAAATTTTTCGTAAGCTTTGAGAAATCTTTTATTCTACTAAATATATATAACATAAAACAAATAAATTGCGTATTGTACAGTATTAAATATTATGCAAATTTATATTTATAAACTATGACGTCTAGAACTGACGTTGAGGCCCCTGATCTGCAGATTTACTGGTTTGTTATTGCTGAAACGTCAGTTGAGGCTTACTGTTGAGATTCGAAAAGATTTTGGTTTCTGTTCGTTTGTTTGTCTGTTTGTCTTTTCCGCGATAATTGCCGCAAAAAGTGTCCGAATAGGTTGATTTTTGATAGGTATGATGTTGAGGTACCCGGTTTAGCTGTATAGTTTTTGGTTTAAATTTGGTTCATTCGTTCTAAAATATGGAACATTTCTTTTGATGTCAGAATGTTTTGCTATGGGAATGCAGACGATTTTCAAATTTCATTATTAACTAAAATGACAAGTTGGAAAGTGTACGTCAAACGTGACAATTGAGGTGTGTTCGTACTATAACTAGTTTTATAAATATTCAGATCTTGGTTCTGTTACATTAAAATTATACTATGCACAAATGTTCAATACAAGACAATGTAAAAAAACTCATCGTTATTATTTCACTGAAAAAAAAAAGAATTATGTCGTCTGTAGGATTAATTTCCGTAATAAAATAAGTACATTTGAAGTTGGCAACATTTTATCTTTTGTTGGCAATTACTGAAAATTTCAGAACTTGATAACCGTATTTAGATTATTTTTCCATTTAACATATATTTCTCTGGAAATATCTATCCAATAAACTGCCGTTAGATTATAGGATTGCTATAATTAAACAATTTTAGTGTATACAAATTCGGTGTTTAAATTCAGTAATACGTAAATAACAGGACTCTATCTTAAATAGGACGTCATCACCATGACAACCTAGAATCATTACCTATCACGGGATATCATTGATTTAATTACATATGATAAGATTTAATAGGATTAAGAAAACTTTTATTAATATCTTTTTAAGTTTTGAATCGATTTCCATTAAATTTGAAAGGACTCGACAAAATTCTGCAACGATTATATATACTTAATAAATTCCAGTCATTCGGTTGGGTAGTTTTTGCGCTGTAACATGCGGACAGACGGATGGATCCGACAACGACTATAGGTGCTTATGTATCTAATATAATTACTAACGCAGCTAAAAACCTGTTAGCGACACACAAGTTAAGTAAATGGCATTAACATTAACATAAAATTAGTATTATTTTGTTACTCGTAAAAATTCAATTATGCAGCTGAAAATTATTACTTGAGAAGGAACAGAAACTTATAAACCCATATTCCAGTTTGAGAAAACTGATAAATGCACTCTAAAAATTACTCCTCCGAAAATCAGTAGCAGCAAAAGAAACTTTGTTTCCAAAAGTCCGTCTTTAAATTTCGAAAATATATTGGTTTCTGATGTTTCTAAAGATAAAGAACCTTTTTCGGAATCATGGATATTTCAGAATAGATTATTGGAAATGTTTTCGTTCGTCAATAGAAAACTTTTTGGGTTCGTTCGTAATTATATAAATACGTAGCACCTACAATCGTCGTCTGGTCCGTCTGGTCCTTCCGTCCGCCTATAAGAGCGCATAAACTACCAAACCGAATGGTTTAACATGTATTATATATAATTATTGCAGAATTTTTTCGAGTCATTTCAAATGTTATGAAAATGCAATCAAAACTTAAAAACTAGTCGTTGAGGGCCACCGTAATACTTACCCATCATGTATATGTATAATGTAAAATATTAAAATAAAAATGTGTAAACTACTTATAAAATGCATTGCAATTCAAATAAAATCGTGGCTTGATGACGTCATAAAAAGGCTCGATTCCTGAATTGCTTGAAAGCGGTTTTTCCTTATAACTCGAAAAATAATACTCCTATTAACTAGCGGTTTATTACATCTGATTAAGCGTCAAATTTCCAATTAAAATATATATTTGAAGTGAAATTTGGATGAAATACAGGGTCATGAAAAATCGAAGAGTTATGGTAAATAGGATTACAAATATCTCGGCAACTCATTATCCGATCGACTTCATGTTTTATGCAAAATTTATGTTTTTTTTATTGTCTTTTATATTTACTCCTTAAAATAAACAATTTCGAAAATTGTTATATACCTTTCATCAGAACGAATATTTCGAGAGTCCGAAAAAAAATGTTCCGGTTAATCGAGGTTATTGAAATAAAATAGGCTTCTTCCCATTATTACATACTAAGTACATACCAAATGGCAAGTCTCTATCTCAATTTGTTCGGGAGATAGAGCGTTTACAGACACACACACAGACACACAGACACACAGACACACAGACGGACGGCAAAAATTTGTTTCTAAAACTATGTTTTTCGGAATCTCCAGTGTCTGAAACGTGTAAATCCGTCTTCGATTTTCAAAACGATTACAAGACTTACCCTATACTACGTATGATGGGTAAGTAATATATTAATAAAAGTTTTCTTCATTCTATTAAATCCTATCATACGTAATTAATTCAATGATATCCCATGATAGGTAATGATTCTAGGTTGCCATGTTGATCACGTCCTATTTAATATGCAGTCATATTATTTACTGAATTGTTTTTATATTACTGAATTTAAAAACCGCATTTGTATATTAAAATTGTTTAATTATACTAATCGTCTAATCTATCGACAGCTGTTTGGAGAGATGTTTCCGAAAAAATATATATTAAAGAGATAATAGAGATATATAAAGATAATAGAGTTAAAAAAAGAGTCTAAAAATGGATTTCAAGTTCTGAAATGTTCAAAGCTGTAATTTTCAGTAAATGCCAACAAAAGATAAAATGTTGCCTACTTAAAATGTACTTACACTGTTAAAAATACTCTGAAATTCACGGGTATTTTTTTCCTGAATTTCACAGAAAAAGTCCCTTTACGCGATAAAAGGGTATTTTCTGTTAAAAAACAGAAAAATTCCTCATATTTCCTGAAAACAACAGAACGGACGGAGAGGAAAGGGGCCAACGCAGATATTCCGTTATTAGCTGCATGTTTATTTTCAATGTTAAAAACTAACATGTTGCTGCACATAAAAACTAAAAATGCAATAAATTAAAATTTCGAGTTTATTTAAAACAACAACAACAACAAAATAGTGCTTTCGAATTAAACAAGAACGAAAAATCATGCGTCAAGCATAGATTATGTAGCACTTTCCAACGCTTCCAAAACAATTTTACAAAACATACCGTTTAATAAGCTAAAAGATAACATCTAGGTAAACAATTTGGAAAACGCATAACATATTTAAAAACATAATTTCAGGAATTTCCAACAGATACAATATTCGGAAAAATATCCGAATACTTTTATTCAGCCCTGTATATGATCTATAGATTTGTATATGCTAGGATGCTAAATTTTAGTTTAGTTAGGAAACGCGTAGCACAGTTTAAAATTATCTTTCTGGAGTTTCTGTCAATAAACGGAAATGTGTTCGCGAACTTTTGTGCTGCCCTGTATAGGATCTACAGAATTTATACACACCACGTAATAGACAAAAAGCGAGTTAAAATTAAAATCGCGTTTAGTAACTTAAAACGCACTTCCAGGAATTAGTGTTAACAGACAGTAGAGAATTCTTTTGTGTGTCCCTGTAAATGAACGATGACTGCTATACACACACTATTCTGTAGTAAGCCTCTTGTAATGCACCTTAGATATATATATATATAAATTTCAATGCGTTTAAAATAGTGAAACATTATTTAAATAAACCGCAGACGATTTTTCTCCATAGACGTCATGTAACGGAATTCTTTTGACTGTCACTTTTCAACTAGGTTGGAAAGTGCTAAAAAGGTAACGATTTTCGCCTTCTTTTAAAATCATTTGCTTATTAATAATTAAAACAACAACAACAAAATTGTGCTTTCAAATTAAAACAAGAACGAAAAATCATGCGTCAAGCATAGATTATGTAACACTTTCCAACGCTTCCAAAATAATTTTACGAATCATACTCTTTAATAAGCTAAAAGATAACATCTAAGAAATCCGAATACTTTTATTCAGCCCTGTATAGGATCTATAGATTTGTATATATACTACATAGGATGCTAAATTTTAGTTCAGTTAGGAAACACGTAGCACAGTTTAAAATTCTCCGTCTGGAGTTAAATAATACGGAAATGTGTTCCCGAACTTGTGTGCTTCCCTGTATAGGATCTACAGAATTTATACACACCACGTAATATAAAAAAAGCGATTTAAAATTAAAATCGCATTCAGTAACTTAAAACGCACTTCCAGGAATTATTGTTAACATACAGTAGAGAATTCTTTTGTGTGTCCCTGTAAATGGACGATGACTGCTATACACACAATATTCTGTAGTAAGTCTCTTGTAATGAACCTTATATAAATTTCAATGCGTTTAAAATAGTGAAACATTATTTAAATAAACCGCAGACGATTTTTCTCCATAGACGTAATGTAACGGAATTCTTTTGACTGTCCCTGTAAAGTAAGTATAAGTGCTATGCACACCCTATTCCATATTAAGCTTCTTCTAATGCACCTTAGTGATATATATGAATTTCAATGCGTTTAAAATAGTGAAACATTATTTAAATAAACCGCAAATGATTTTTCCCCATAGACCGCAATGTAACGGAATTCTTTTGAGTGTCCCTGTAATAAAACTATAAGTGCTACACACTTCCGTTGAAATAGGGAACATGCTATAGATAACGACAATAACATATAAAAATTGCAGAGCAATTCGAGCATATTTACGGGAGTTAGAGCACGGACAGACGGCCAGGCGGCAGACGGCCAGACGGCAGACGGCAGACGGCCAGACGGCAGACGGCAGACGGCCATACGGCCAGACAAACCGAAGTCATAAGCACTTTTCAACTAGGTTGGAAAGTGCTAAAAAGGTAACGATTTTCGCCTTCTTTTAAAATCATTTGCTTATTAATAATTAAAACAACAACAACAAAATTGTGCTTTCAAATTAAAACAAGAACGAAAAATCATGCGTCAAGCATAGATTATGTAACACTTTCCAACGCTTCCAAAATAATTTTACGAATCATACTCTTTAATAAGCTAAAAGATAACATCTAAGAAATCCGAATACTTTTATTCAGCCCTGTATAGGATCTATAGATTTGTATATATACTACATAGGATGCTAAATTTTAGTTCAGTTAGGAAACACGTAGCACAGTTTAAAATTCTCCGTCTGGAGTTAAATAATACGGAAATGTGTTCCCGAACTTGTGTGCTTCCCTGTATAGGATCTACAGAATTTATACACACCACGTAATATAAAAAAAGCGATTTAAAATTAAAATCGCATTCAGTAACTTAAAACGCACTTCCAGGAATTATTGTTAACATACAGTAGAGAATTCTTTTGTGTGTCCCTGTAAATGGACGATGACTGCTATACACACAATATTCTGTAGTAAGTCTCTTGTAATGAACCTTATATAAATTTCAATGCGTTTAAAATAGTGAAACATTATTTAAATAAACCGCAGACGATTTTTCTCCATAGACGTAATGTAACGGAATTCTTTTGACTGTCCCTGTAAAGTAAGTATAAGTGCTATGCACACCCTATTCCATATTAAGCTTCTTCTAATGCACCTTAGTGATATATATGAATTTCAATGCGTTTAAAATAGTGAAACATTATTTAAATAAACCGCAAATGATTTTTCCCCATAGACCGCAATGTAACGGAATTCTTTTGAGTGTCCCTGTAAAAAAAACTATAAGTGCTACACACTTCCGTTGAAATAGGGAACATGCTATAGATAACGATTATAACATATAAAAATTGCAGGGCAATCCGAGCATATTTACGGGAGTTAGAGCACGGACAGTCGGCAGACGGCAGACGGCCAGACGGCCAGACAAACCGAAGTCATAAACACTTTTCAACTAGGTTGGAAAGTGTTAAAAAGTAACAATTTTCGCATTCTTTTAAAATTATTTGCTTATTATTAATAATTATTTTTTAAAGCTATAAGAAAATACTTGCACTTAAAATATATTCTAAACAAACAGTTAAAAAAATATATAATAGTTAAATTAAGTGAAGAAAAATCAATTTTACTCAAAAAAGCAGCAAACAAAAATAATGCTTTCGAATTAAAAAATAATGCTTTCAAATTAAAAAGTAATAATAACAATTTTTTCATTCCTTTAAAATTATTTGAAATTTATTTTTTAAAGTAATAAAAAGCACTCGCACTAAAAATATATTCTAAGCGAACACATTTAAAATATATATAATAGGTGAAAAAAAATAGATTTTTTCAAAAAAGCAAAAATTTTTTATCGAATTTATTTCAAAATATAATATTCATATTTTACATCTAACAATCAAATTAAGAATATATATAATTCATATTTTTATCCTCTATTAATATTACAATTTTAACCATCATCTCATAACGAAATCTCCCCGCAATTAACTTCAAAATTACCAACCTTCTAAACCCAAAATTGTTCAAGTTCTAAGCCGCATTTTGAGAAACGTCATATCATCCTTTTAAACTGCTACTCTAACAAGCACCCACTGGTCGAATGGGCAAGGCACTTGATTCGAGGCATTGTCATCCCTGGTTCAAATCCGATGTCCGGCAGAAAATGTACTTGAAGTATATCAGATATTGAATACTCCCGCAATGGTCGGCAGATGGCAGCACATATAGAGATGTAATTTTTTAAAACCGAGTTTTTCATAACGGATAATTTTCTTTCCTGCCAGTTCAGCCAGGAATATTTCCGTGATTTCTGAGAGCGTTAACGAAAATTTACCGCTTCTGTAAACGGAGTTTGTCCTTGTTTTATCTTTCAAAACGGAAAATCTACTAACGAAATGGAAAAAGTCCGGCAACTTTGCTGCCAGTAGTTTTACCGTGAATTTGAGGATTTATTTTTAACAGTGTATTTTATTACGGAAATGAATAATATCATAATAACAGACGATATAATTCATTTTTTCAGTGAAATAATAACGATGATTTTTTTTTTTTTTTTTGCATTGTCTTGTATTGGATATTTGCGCATAGTATAATTTTAATGTAACAAAATTGTAATGAATTGTCTTGTAAAAGTGTATTGAAACTTAATTTCATGAAATAAAATTAATATCTGTAATATGAAAATCTAGGCATAAAATAAATTTTGTATTCATGCATTTTAGCACGAGATCACAACAGCTATTAGACCAAGATCTGAAAATAAAAAAAAAACAGTTATAGTAGGATGGCACCTCATTTGTCACGTTTGACTTTCAATTTGCAACTTGTTATTATTGTTGCTGTCGTTCCCCTTTATAGGATAACAATTAATTTTAAGGGTTGCTTTTTTTTCTTCTTAGATTTCATATGAGTACAGTACTTTGCTTTACATTACCAAATTGTAGCTGCAAACTGTAATGAATATTTCGGAAAATTCGCGATTTTTGCGTTAGTTTCTTAAATTTACCAAACATATATAAAATCTCTCAAATTTTGTAAAGATTAATTAACAAAGGATATCGTATGAATTTCTGTTTTTATAAATATTCTTAATTTTACGTTTTTCTTTTGCATATATCGGAAAAATCAATAAATTAATCTATATTGTAAATGTTTATTCCCTTTATTTCATAAATATAGTTATTTTACTACTATTGCTTTATTTCATTTTTTTACATATCATATATTCTAATACGAGCAAATCTTGTGTGTGGTTATATATATATATATATATATATATATATATATATATATATATATATATATATATATATATATATATGCAAATTTTATTTTAAAAACGGCTCTAACGATTTTGACGAAATTTCGTATCCTACCGTTTTGGGGCACCAGAAAACCATTGGGCTAGGTCACATGTTCGAGAAAATTCAATTAGTGGGTCAATTTGAGTCATTTTGGGTCATGGTCTAGCTAATTGTATCTAAAAAACGGTTCAAACGATTTTGACGAAATTTTGTATCCGACCATTTTCGGGCACGAGAAGACTATTGGGCTGGGTCACATGTTCGAGAACTTTCGATTAGTGGGTCATTTTTGGGTCAACGGGGGTCAAATTAATTTTATCTAAAAAACGGCTCTATAACGATTTTGATTAAATTTTGTGTCCTACGAGTTTCGAGCACGATAAAATCATTGGGCTAGGTCACATGTCCGAGAAAATTCGATTAGTGGGTCATTTCTAGGTCATTGTGGGTCAAGATCTAAAAAGCGGCTCAATTTACACTAAATTTTGCATCCAATGGTTTTCGGGCACGAGAAGACTGTTGGGCTAGGTCACATGTTCGAGAAAATTCAATTAGTGGGTCATTTTGGTTCATTTTGGGTCATGGTCAAGCTAATTGTATCTAAAAAACGGTTCAAACGATTTTGACGAAATTTTGTATCCGAATACTTTCGGGCACGAGAAGACTATTGAGCTGGGTCACATGTTCGAGAACTTTCGATTAGTGGGTCATTTTTGGGTCAAAGCGGGTCAAATTAATTTTATCTAAAAAACGGCTCTAACGATTTTGATTAAATTTTGTATCCTACGAGTTTCGGGCACGCGAAAATCATTGGGCTAGGTCACATGTTCGAGAAAATTCGATTAGTGGGTCATTTCTGGGTCATTGTGGGTCAAGATCTAAAAAGCGGCTCAATTTACACTAAATTTTGCATCCAGTGGTTTTCGAGCACGAGAAGACTGTTGGGCTAGGTCACGTGTTCGAGAAAATTCAATTAGTGGGTCATTATGGGTCAAGCTATTTTATCTTAAAAACGGTTCAGAGGATTTGAAATAAATTTAGCACCCTACAGGTTTAGGGAACAAGAAGACTATTATTAGGCTAGGACACATGTTCGAGAAATTTCGATTAGTGGGTCATCTTGGTCATGGGTCATCATGGGTCAAGCTATTTTATCTTAAAAACGGCTCAGACTATTTACACTAAATTTTGCATCTTATGGTTGTCGGGCACGAGAAGACTGTTGGGCTAAGTCACATGTTCGAGAAAATTCAATTAGTGGGTCATTTTCGTCATTGTTCATGATATTTGAACTCAAATTTAATTTTGACCGAGCATAGCTCGGTCGTCCCTGCTCGTTTTTTTTTAAATCCATAAATTACATTGTAAATGTTTATTTTCATTATTTATTTAAATATTATTCTTTTATCATCATTACTTTTTAATTTCTTTAATTAACAAAGGATATCGTATGAATTTCTGTTTTTATAAATATTCTTAATTTTACGTTTTTCTTTTGCATATATCGGAAAAATCAATAAATTAATCTATATTGTAAATGTTTATTCCCTTTATTTCATAAATATAGTTATTTTACTACTATTGCTTTATTTCATTTTTTTTACATATTTTTTTTTTAAATCCATAAATTACATTGTAAATGTTTATTTTCATTATTTATTTAAATATTATTCTTTTATCATCATTACTTTTTAATTTCTTTAATTAACAAAGGATATCGTATGAAATTCTGTTTTTATAAATATTCTTAATTTTACGTTTTTCTTTTGCATATATCGGAAAAATCAATAAATTAATCTATGTTGTAAATGTTTATTCCCTTTATTTCATAAATATAGTTATTTTACTACTATTGCTTTATTTCATTTTTTTTTACATATATATTTTTTTTAATCCATAAATTACATTGTAAATGTTTATTTTCATTATTTATTTAAATATCATTCTTTTATCATCATTACTTTTTAATTTCTTTAATTAACAAAGGATATCGTATGAAATTCTGTTTTTATAAATATTCTTAATTTTACGTTTTTCTTTTGCATATATCGGAAAAATCAATAAATTAATCTATATTGTAAATGTTTATTCCCTTTATTTCATAAATATAGTTATTTTACTACTATTGCTTTATTTCATTTTTTTTTACATATTTTTTTTAAATCCATAAATTACATTGTAAATGTTTATTTTCATTATTTATTTAAATATTGTTCTTTTATCATCATTACTTTTTAATTTCTTTAATTTTTCTTTACGTATATTCATTTACGTAAAAATTAAAATAAAATAAAATAAAATAAATTGTAAAGGTTTATTCCTTTATTTCATAAATATTGTTATTTTATCATTTTTATTTTACTGTTTTCACACATAGTTTAAAAAAATCAATTACTTAATCTATATTTTAAATATTCCTCCACTTTATTTTATTTTTTTATCAATTCTGTTTTCTTTAACATACATTAAAAAAAAATAATAAAAAAACGATATTGTAAAAACATTGTAATGATCTATATTCTAAATATTTATTATTTTTAATAAACGTTGTTATTTTATTACTGTTATTTTTCCTTTTTATTTTTACGTAACCCCCCCCCCCTCTCTCTATCTCTCTCTCTCTCTCTCTCCCCTCCCCCTTCTCTCTATCTCTCTCATATATATATATATATATATATATAATTCATATTCTTTAGCTATGCTATTTTATGGCTAATATGGAGATTAAACCACACATTTTATTTGTGGAAATTTAGGCATTTGGGACCTGAAGATTCTGTCTAAATTTCACAAATTTCCTTTATTCAATTTCTTCTTTTTATGTTTTTTAAATACTATGTTTTTTATATCTATGTTCAGTTTGTTGGGGGGATCTATTTTGTTGTCAATTTGTTATTTTAATTTTATTCATAATTTCACAGTTTTCGTTGGTGGATGTAACTTTCATTTAATGGTTTGGGGGTGACAGACCAAACTGTGTAATCATTCAACTGCAAATAATAAATGAATTCCAATGTTACAGTATTCTGATTTTCTTTGTTTTCATACTACATCAAATAACTTTCTATTTCAGTGAATTTATTTGTATTTGTTATTTTAAAATTCTGATTGTAAATTTGGTAACTTTTTTTTAAAAGTATAGTTTAATTATATTTTTCTACATTAATCATTACGAGGTGGGAACCCGTCGATATTCGACCAAAGGAAAATTAAAATAAACAAGTGAGTAAGCGCGATCGAAGATCGCTCAAAGGGTTTCGTTTAATATTCTTTTCAAAACACTTTATCCTTTCTTTAATAAATCCAAACAAATTTTATTTAGCAAAAAAAAAAAAAAAAAAAAAAAGTCATGTTTTTTATAAAGTACAAATTTATCGGTCTATTTTTTCGTTTTTTTTCGAATATCTAAACCAGCCGGATAGCGGGCCAAGCCCGCTATTATATTATGTCATAATAATATCCGTCATACGGACTAAATGCAATATTTTAAAAAATAATTTCAAAATTAAACAAATTGTACACCTTCAAAATGTTAAAATATGCGAATATTTTCATAATCGGATTTTTATCACGATTCAATATGTTTCTAAAACGCATCTATTAACTATTCTCTATTATTTATATTGATACTCGCTTTGTATTATTCTCAAACATTTGAAAAATTAGTTAAACTTCCCATAAGACGTCAGATTTTCTTTTTAATTCTCCAATGACGTGATATTAATCTGCTTTGTGTACTTACACATACTCATACTCCTTGTATTATTGAGAAATCTTAGACATTTTCCGTTTTATTACGACTATGACGTCAATCAATTTTCTTTCATATTTATCTTTTTTTCAATTGGTGAAACTTTTTATTTCATTTAATTTTTCACGTGGAAATCGTCTGATAGAAAATTAATTATTGTAGAAAGAATTTCATTGTGGATTTTAAATTTTTGGCATCTACTATAACGAAAAATGTTTAAATTTATTAGGAAAAGGCTGTTAGAATTTTGGTTTTTTATCTCTATTTATTAAAATAATATGAATTTTTCAAATTTTAATATTTTGAGCTCTTTACAGCTCGTATTCATCTATATACGCAAAGTTTCAAATCTATAAGTTATATACTTTTTGAGAATGGCTCTGTGACGGACAGACAACGCAGCGGGAGTAATAGGGTTTCGTGAGATGAACGAAACCCTAAAAAAGAGCTGTCAGGTTGAATTTATAATAATACATACGAAAAAAAAAATTACAACAAGAGGGGAAAATTCTGCTATAAGGCCGAATATAGATTGCCACACACGGCTTTTATTTAAAAAATAAATAAACTAGCTGTAACTCAGAATAAAAACGCAATGACAACAAACAATTTTAAAATATCTAAATAACAAATAAAAATTCCCCTGTTAAAGTGTTGAGTTGTTCAATAACCATTCGATTTAGAAAAATATTTTTCTACCATTGAGAATTTTTTTTAATGAAATTTAATTCATGTTGCTATGGCAGCAGACGATAAAACGATATCTTTGGAATAAGGGAATAAATAGAAGAAAAAATTTTGTTGATGTTTGTGATAAAATGTTTTTCTTTATTTTTTAAAAATGTATATACATAATTCACTTTTATATTTTTACAGAATAATAAGTTTACTATAATTCGTTACTCATGCTATGGCCAGTATACACGATACACGTCGAGCCACAATGCCTTTATCATTATCTTTTTACGCGTAAAAGTTTCGCTACGGTACTCCATTGTGAAGTTTTGTAATTTTTGAAATCTAATATTTGAAAAACGACATAATCATTAGATTTGAAATTTATATCAAGAAAAATACAATTTTTTACCATTCTAACGCAGTTTGTAAAACAATTTTGTGACAAATACTTTTCGAGTTATTAATTTTTTAAGTAACTTCAAATGTTTCATTTTCCGAGATTAATCTGTGGCAACGATGTATTGCTGTGACTTTTCATAAACATGAAAAATGATAGAGATTGAAAGAATAAGCCACCCTGTGTGTGGCTAATAAAATATCAATCTTTCACTGGTCTAACACTTAAAACAAATATTATTTTCAACAAAAGTTACCAAAATAATATTTACGTTAACTTCAAGTTTTCCAACTCTCGAAAATTTAAACTTTGTTTGTATGAATGATCAGTAACATGTAATCTATCCATATATTCATATACTAGTGTATACCTCCCTCAAAAATGCCGGATTGTTGATCTGCGTTCCATTTTAATAAGACTTCATACAAACAAACAGCATGAAGATTTTTATTGTTAAAAGGTTTGTATTGTAGAAAATTACATTTAAAAAATGACAAATGATTTTTACAAATAAGAATTATATATATTACTCAACATTAAATTTCTGAAATAGTTCAACGATTGGACAAAACATTCAAATTAAATATTAAAAAATAACCCATGTGCGAAGGTTTTTGTAAAAAAGTGTTATCAATGAGTTTCTAAACAGCTTGACTCACCACATAACTCATTGTTTGATTACATACGCAAAATTAAATGCAAATTACTACTCTACTGTGTATTCCTTATATTTTAATTACGTTTTATAAGAAAAAATCCTTTTATTAACGATGGAAGCAAAATTTCAAAATCCGACGGTAGATGGCGCCAGTATAATGGATCGATCAACGCAAAGCCTACCTACAAAAGAAATCACCGCTAATTCTGAAAAAATTGTTTACAGAAATGTTGATATATAAATAGTTTTTGAAGGTTTTAAACAAAATTAAAATATTTAAAAGCTTTAATATGTTTTTATAAATATTTTAAGAGTAGAATCGTATGTTATACTGTATTTTTTTAATGAAGCTTTCAAACAGTCGTTCATTTGGGATTCTGAATGGCAACAGTGTTCGTTTGTTTATATCTGGGATTCCGATGTTTCATCTGGATTTTCAATTAAGAATTTAAAAGATTATAATAGGATATGATATACATGGTTTATAGGAAAATATGCTGAACAGACATAATTTCAAGTAGAAGATATTATCATTTAGCTGTTTTATGCTAGCATAAGTTTTTCATTAAGCCTAACATGGCGTTTAACTACGGTTGATTCGTAGACCAGAGTGGTCGCTCCCGGAACGGTTACAGACACTTTCTTGCCCTCGAATTTTATTATAAGTATATATATATATATATAACGCTAAGGTACGTGGCGGCGACAAAGCGGGTATTTCTCTTTTGCCGGTGGCAACGAGTGCTTCGTTTAGAAAATCAAACCTGCTAAATCTAAATTAATCCGTCTTCGTTGTTTGTTGTATTAAGAAAACTATTAGACGGATCAATGTGAAATTCACAGTATATACACGTCATTTTTTTGTTACAAAATGCAAATTTTGTGAAAATCGGACTGTAACTTTTCTTAATTTTGGACAAAAACTAACTGCCGTGAATCAAATGACCCAGACATTTGAAGGTTGTCGTATTGAATTTACTTCCGCTTTGGGGTCAGTCTCTCTGTTTACTTTCCGACAGACGAAAGGGTTATTACCAGAGGAAAGGTTTCGTGCAGCGATTTTTAGAGTGATTTCGCGTTTCGTACCATTTTTTGACGGGATCGGACATCGCCGGGCGGATCAGCTAGTATATAAGTAATTACGTTGAAGTTATCAATTGAGGTTCTGATCTTTGCTATTACCGAATGAAACATTAATAAAAATTACGTCACTTTGACGCAATCATTCTTGTTTCAGCGAAATCTAAACATAACGTTATTTTCACCGTCACAAAATTTACATACGCATATCTCATATGCATGTTTACCATTTAAAAAATATTTTAACGCGCAATAGGTTATTAATAATTACCAAACTGTACGCCACGTTTGTCAGCTACAACTTTGGATGTGAACATTCGCACTCTTGACTTGATGTTCTAATCTTAGTACTAGCGAGTAAAAAGTCCAGAAATTTAAGTCTTTAATTTTAGACGCAGTCGTGTCAAAATATTTATTTTTATTAAATAAAATGCCAGTTTCATTTTAAATATGACGTCATTTTCTCTCACTGAAGCATGTCGACTCCCCTTGAGACAGTGGTGTGGGAAGAGTAAAGTCCCAGCGAGTAGATATTTATTTTTTGGGCATATCCCCGGGTATGTACCTAAGCCTATGGTAAATACCCCAAAATTGGGTAGTTTTGATATATCACTAAAAAAATCATAATCTTGCTAAATATTTCGTGAAAACATAAGTTACAATGCTCCAAATATGATAGCAGCTTTCACTTTAGTTACAGAAACAAATTGTAAATTGTAACAAATTGTAAATGAGAGGCGGTCGTACCATAACTAGTTTTATAAATATTCAGATCTTGCTGCAATAGCTGTTGCACTTTTATGCAAAAATACACGAATACAAAATTTATTTTATGTTCCTATGTACATATTTACAAGATATTCATTTTATTTCATGAAATTAAGTTTCAATACACTTTTACAAACAATTCATTGCAATTCTGTTTCTTTACAATTATACTATGCACAAATATCTAATACAAGACAATGTAAACAAGTGGGTAAGTGTGATCGAAGATCGCACAAAGGGTTTTGTTTAATATTCCTTTCAAAACACTTTATCCTTCCTTTAATAAATCCAAATAAATTTCATTTTCCAAAAAAAAAAAAGTTATGTGTTTTATAAAGTAAAAATTTACCGATCTATTTTTTCGTTTTTTCGAATATATCTGAACCGGCCCGATAGCGGGCGTTGCCCGCTATTATACTCTGTCATAATAATATCTGTCATGTGAACTATATGCCATATATTAAAAAAAAGTAGTCCCCCCTCATCCCCTTTTTTATTAACAATTCCTATTCCCATTATTAATTACATCATTGTCTATTAGCGTTTTATTTCTTTTTTCTACTAGGGGGCTCGACTGCACTCGCCAACTCCCGTTCTGACACCGCAAAATCTAAAAACACGCTAATTGGATTAACTCTAAAATTTTTATGGAAGATTGAATTATAATTAAGCGACCAGTGCTGTAATTGGGTTTCCATTCATTTTCCTTTCACTTAAGGCGGAATCAACTGCTGTCGAAAGAGCTATCAACTGTTTTCGTGATTGATTAAATAACACCAATTAAACATTTTAAAATCAACTTGTGTAAACAATGTCTCTGTATCGGGGAATTTTATAATGATGTTATAAAAAAAATGGTATTTATCTGTTATCCCGTCGACCACTATCAAAAAAAAAAAAAAAAAAAAAAAAAAAAAAAAAAAAAAAAAAAAGTCGCCAAAATATAGGGGGAAAAAGTGCGTTACCGTGGCATCACATTCAATTGACATGAGATGCGTTACACGTGCTTGTTGTGTCATCCAGAGATTTTTATTCGACATTTATCTGTATTTTTAATGATATTTACCCATTTATTAGTTTCATTAATTTAAAAAATAATAACGACCTTAAACGGCGCGCCATGATATTAAAAGATAAAAAACGTTGAAAAAAATGTTGCTATGCATAGTTACGCACAACAGATTCGTTTCAACTGACGTCATAATCACTTATCCATCAGCCGAGAGTGACAAAAAAGAAAAATATTGTAAATAAATAAATATTTAAGATTACTTTTTTTTTCTCTTTTCATTAATGTATTTTAAATTTCATTGTTTAAAGTTACTGATAGTTGAGTTAGTGAGTTGGGCATTAGATTTCAATGGCAACATTCTTCCATTGGTTTTTTGGGCATTAGAGTTTGGCGATAGTTTTTTTTTCTAGAAAGTTGTCAACGGTACAATGGAGAAGTACCGAAAATTGTTTTAACTAAGACGTTTTAAATGTATTGTTTCCAATATGACGTAATTTTCAAAGTTTTCTTCCTATTATTAAACCTCATAATATTTAATTGAAGGGAAATATTATTATTTACGCTGTTTTAAAATTTGTACTAATTGGTAAAATATCTTGTTGAAATAAATTAATATCTCGTATAAATATATTTTTATATTGAAACTGTTTTTAAATCTAATGTTTAAAATGTTTTTAAATCTAAGAATAATTTTAAGAGTTGTTTAATGTTCAAATCGGTCAAAATAGTTCCATAAAGGAAGTTTTATAGGAACGAAAACTATGCGTAGCAATTTAACCATATTTTGCAGAGACGTACTTGACAAGCTTGTAGTGTGCAGTGTTCAATTCTTTTTTATTATTAATTTTCTAAGGATTTTTTTTCAAATTTTTAATATTTTTATTATATATTATATAAGTAAATTAAAGTAATTTAGTCAGCATCATTATTAATTACTCGAGGTGGACTTTAAACACATTTAATTTACATTTAAATCACAAAAACGTACATCCAACATAACACACGTAACAGATACATTCTACAGTAAACAAAACTTAATACCGGTAGATGACGTAGTTCGCTGTGGTGCTGCCATCTATTAATTACATTTCCAACTAAACACCACATACTCTCCCCTCCTTAATTTGGAAATTTACATGGAGCTTGGAGGAGATGGGACAACGGAGTCATCTGGTTGAGGATTTGGAGCAGATGGGACAACAGAGTCATCTGGTTGAGGATTTGGAGCAGATGGGACAACAGAGTCAGCTGGTCGAAGATCTGAGACACAAGGAGGCATTAGCTGAGAATCACTTTGATTAACAACTGCATTATCATTTTTGTGACTTTCTGTATCACTCTCTTCAAAATTTGAATCATTAGTTAAATGTGTCTTCGAACCGACATTAGTTATCTGATCAACATGCCTTTTCCAAATATTCGAACCAACTTGAATTCTATAATGCAACTAGCCCTCTCTTGCAATAATGCGACCAATTTTCCACTTGGCTTCTGGAGTATAATTTCTTACAGCCACTTTCTGGTTAATTTGAAATTCTTTTACTTTAGAATTGGGCTTTCTCGCATTTTGTTTATCATGCACAAAATTTGTAACGCTTGGAAGTATCAAATCTATTTTCGTTCAAATATTCCTCTTTAGAAATAGAGATGCAGGACTTTCCCCCGTAGTAACATGAGGCATCTTTCTATATTGTAAAAGAAAGTTATTTATTTTCATCTGTAAAGTACCAGATTCTGAAGATAAGGCTTTTAACCCTTTTTTAAAAATCTGCACATGTCTCCCTGCCTGACCATTTGTAGCTGGATGGTATGGAGCACTAAACCTATGTTTAACCCCATGATTCTTCAAAAATGTCTCAAATTCTTCAGAAGTAAATTGTTTTGCATTATCAGATACCAGAGATATAGGATATCCGTATCTGTCAAAAAGAGAAGAAAGACAAGTAATTGTATGTTCTGACGTTGTATTAGGAACAATAAAAACTTCAGGCGATTTGCTATGAGCATCAATCACAAGCAAAAGCATTTTACCCATCACAGGACCAAAATAATCGATGTGAATTCTTTGCCATGGATCTGTAGGCCATTCCTAATGACGAGTATCTACCTTAGGAGGATTATTTTTTAAATTGACACAAGTAGTGCAATTTTTGTGCAAGATCTTCAATATCTTGGTCAATTCCTGGCCACCAAACAAAACTGCGGGACTTCATTTTCACTATACCGAAATGTCCAAAGTGTAATCACGTAAAATTTGTTTGCGGTGAACTCCTGGGATAATTACTCTACATCCTTTTAAAATACAACTATGTTGAAGAGTAAATTCTTCTTGTTTGCCACCAAAAAGTAAATTTTTAGGAATTGGAGAACCAGAAATTAGATGATGAAAAAGTTGACGTAATAAAGGATCAGATTTTGTAGCTACAGCAATTGATTTGGCGTTTAAAGGCAATGTAGAAATTTGGTTAATTTGAAAAAATTCAGATTCATCAATTACATTAATTGAATTTAATTGTGGGGGAAAATCTTCACTACGTAATGGAAGTCGTGAAAGAGCATCGACATTTCCATGTTCGGATGTTTTCTTATAGCGAATATCATATTTAAACGCTTGTAAGTATAATGCATATCTTTGCATCCGAGCAGCTGAAAGAACAGTAATACTTTTATTTGGAGAAAATATGGACACGAGTGGTTTGCTATCTGTAAATAAAGTAAACCTATTACCATGTAAATGTTGAAAAAATTTCTTTACTCCAAAGATAATAGCTGGTGCTTCCTTATCCACCTGGCTATACTTTTTTTCTGCATTAGTAAACGTTCTGGACACAAAACCAATTGGTTTTTCCATGTTATCTGGCATCACATGCGAAAGAACTGCAGAGATACCATATGGAGAAGCATCTGTTGCTAACACTAAAGGCAATTTAGGGTTGAAATGAGTAAGAACTCTTTCTGAAATAATTTCATTTTTTATATTTTTAAATGCTTGTTCGCAAACAGGAGACCATGCAAATTTTACATTCTTTTTGAGCAATTGATTTAAATTATGAGCAATTGTAGATAAATTTGGTACAAATTTAGAATAATATGTGACTAGGCCTAAAAAAGCTTTAACTTGTGACACATTAATTGCTCTAGGAGCATTGACAATAGCTTCAATTTTATCTTGCGTTTTATGAATACCTTGCTTATCAATTTTATAACCACAATATGTAATATGGTCAGCCAGAAAAATTGATTTATCTTTATTTATCCTAATATTATATTTACGTACTCTTTCCAAGACTTGTTTTAGCCTTGTTAAATGAATTTCATCCGTTTTCCCTGTAACACCAATATCATCAATGAACACAGTGACACCATCAATACAACTTAATATTTGTTCGATAGATCTTTGCCAAATTGCTGGAGAGCTAGTAAGACCCATTGGTAACTTTAAAAATTGAAATAAGCCCTTCGGAGTATTTATAGTTAACAATTCCTGTGATTTTTCGTCTACAGGTAACTGAAGATAAGCTTGATTTAAATCAATTTTAATAAAATGTAAACCACCACCTCAAGTAGCTAACATGTCCTCTACCCTAGGTAAAGGATATTTTCTACCTTCAATAATTTATTTACTGTAACTTTAAAATCACCGCATAAACGTATTTTTCCATTTGGTTTTACCACTGGAACAATAGGAGTTGCCCACTTACTACTGGTGACAGGTTTAATAATACCCTCATCCTGTAACCTTTGAATTTCATCATTTACTGCATTACGTAGAGCATACGTGACTGTTCTAGCCTTACAAAATATGGGCGTAGAACCTTTTTCTAGATAAAGTTCTGCTTTCAAACATTTTATTTCCCCTACTTTATCCGAAAATAAATCAGAAAAATCATTTAATAATGCTTTCAATTTATCAGTAGAATTTGCAATTTCATTGACATACACAGATTTAAAATTAGTGGGAAACAAATTAAATGCAGCTACCCAGTCTCTGCCAAATAAAAGTGGGCAATTATCTTCTTTCATTAAATACAATTTAAGCTTTTTAATAATATTTGCATAAGAAACATCTACTGTTACATACCCCACAAGTGTAAACACCTCACCCGTTGCAGTTCTCAATTGAACGTCTGGAGGAAAAATTCTCCGAAAACGATTTACAGGTACCGCAGAAATTCCGGAGCTCGTGTCTACCTCCATTTCAGCTTTAGCTTTGTTTTCAATTAAAACCCACACTTTTATAGGTGTAGAACTTTTATCATGACTGACAGATAAAATGTCGACAGTTTGCAATACATTTGTTTGTTTCTGAGAATTACCTTTACATACTTTACCAAGATGGCCTCTTTTTTACATATTTTACAAATAGTATTTATGTGCTTACACTTATTGGCAAGATGTGATGGATTTCCACATCTATAACATTGTAATTTATTTTTATTTACTTCAAAATTCCCCTTATTTACATTGTTAATTTTCGGTTTCTTGAAATTTTTTTGAAATTTTATTCGGTTGAACATTTTTAGAATATGCCAAATTATTAACATTAACATTTTTGTGTTTCAATTCAGAGATGTCATGCTCGGTATTTTGCAAAATAATTGCTTTTTCAATAGCTTTCTCAAAAGTTAAATCGTCTATTTGTGAAAGTAATTTACTTTGTATACTTTCATTTTTTAAACCTTTTAGAAATTGTTCTAACAAATTTTCATTAAGTGTTTCACCAGCAAAAGCACAGAATGTAGTTAACTTCTTTAATTTTGAAACAAAATCTTGTATAGATTCGTTTTCATTTTGATAAGAATTACGGAATTTAATTTTAGAACAAAATTTATTAGGGGCGGGGCTTAAATGCTTTAAAATAATTTCAACTATTTCTTCATATTTTAATGCTTCTGGATTTTTAGGAAAAGTTAAATCTGACAGCAAAGTATACAATTTAGGACCCATACATGAAATAATTGCAGGTACCTTTTTTTTTCTTCAACATCATGTAATAAAAAACTCTGTTCCAATCTCTTAGCATATGATTGAAACGATTCTATGGAATCGTTAAATTCCTTAAAATTTGCAAACATTATTACTTTTTATTTATTGCAGAGAAGAAAAAAATGTCAGCACTTACCACCCTCGAAATGACGTACGTATTTAGAATATTACTCTACAGCGTATACTCTTGTAGATGTAAAACCCGAAGCTTCGCCATTTTGCGAATCATTTGGAATTTCTTGTAATTTGAATTCCGGTAAGAAACTTGATTTTCATCGTCGCCATATTATTCGATAATATGGCGATAATATGGCCAATTACGAAATATTATATAAGTAAATTAAAGTAATTGAAGCAACATCATTATTAATTACTCGAGGTGGACTTTAAAGACGTTTAATTTACATTTAAATCACAAACACGTACATCAAACATAACACACGTAACAGATACATTCTACAGCAAACAAAACTTAATACCGGTAGGTGACGTAGTTCGCTGTGGTGCTGCCATCTATTAATTACATTTCCAACTAAACACCACAATTTCAATAGAGATTTATTTCATATTTAGTAAAAGGTCATACTTTAAATTGTTGCCAAGTTGCAAAACAGCGCAAAGAATAATATTTTCTTCAATTTAAAAATTTAATTTACACATGAATATTAAAAACAGAAAGAAAACTCTAAAATAATAATTAAATGATCAGGTGTTAAAAGCAGGAAATGGAGAAAATTGCGTCATAAAAAATTTATTTACACGTGAATAGTAAAAAAAAGAACGAAAACGTTAAAATAAATAAATTATTACACTAGAAACGCATTTAATGCTGAAAATTAAGTCATACATTAAAACGATATAATTAAAACGATTTTCTAATGAACAGTATTCATGAGACTTCAGTGGGAATTACATGGCGTAAAAGAGGCGCGGCAAGCAAGTTTGGGTACTGCTCTATTATCCCGTCGACCACTTTTCATAACAAAAAACTATCGTCAAACTGTAACGCCAAATAAACGGGAGAACGTTGCCATTGGAATATCAAAATAAATAAATAAATAAAATATAAGAAATTCGGCCGTTTAAGGACACAATTGTTATTTTAATTAATAAAATCCTAATAATATTATAAATCTGATTGTGTGCAAATGTTAGGCTGAAGCCAGCGTCAAAATGAAGCATTTAATGATCCTGTATCTTTGCATATAAGTTGATTATAACCCTCAAATGAATATAGGCTGGTTTTCTTTTATTTTATTTCAATATTTTTCTTAAAAATTAAAAATTTCATTATTTTCATACAGAATAAATAGACATTTTTTCGTATATTTTACAATGGTTGGTTGGTTTGGTTGGTTTGGCCCAAAGGGCCCGGTTTTGCAACTTTTTTTAAAATAGTTAAATTTATTTTACCGTTGCTAATACTTTATCGTTGCCAATATAAAATAAAACCCCTGAGTAATAATTTTTAATCAACAATTTATTTTCAAGTGAAAATTTTCCACGTGAAAAATGAAAAGGAAATGAATTATTTAAGAATTAAACAGAATATGAAATGATGTCATATTAGAAAACATGCGTTTTCAAATATTTGATAATAATACAAAGCGCATAAATACGAGTAAGTATGGAAAGCAAGCGAATATGATGTGATATATAGAAAAATAAAACAAATTTGTTTTGATGTTGAAATAAAATGATCTTGGGTTATCAAATTATTTGTGATTAATTTCTCTTTTTTTTTTCTTTTTCACATGAAAGGAATTATTTTAAATGTACGTAATATATGTATTTTAAATGTATGTGTTGTAAATTAAAGTTCTGTGTTTTAAATGAAATGAGTGAAAGATTTATATTTTTAATGAATTCAATACGAATGATGGGATAGGTTGGCAATTTATCGTCTGCACACGGCTAACCTAAAGATACCATATTTTTAATTTAAATTTTAAAAAGTAAAAAAAAAAAAAAATTGGATGGCAAATGTCAATGATATGCATCGCAAAATTATCCGTATCGAAAATCAGAAAATCTTAATAAAAATAACTATATTTTTTTAAAGAAAGTTGCTTTTCTCATAAAAGCTAAAGGTTTAATATGATTGTGTCGAAGTAACAGCATTTTTCCTCTATCATTTTCCCACAATCGAAAACACATTTGTAAATTGTCGTTTCGAACCGGAATTTAATTTTACATTTCTTTTAGTTTTAAAATAGGAAAAACTTTGTTGTCTTTTTTAAATATAGCTTTTTTTAAAGTTGTTTCATAATAGATTTTTGTAAAGTCTTGCAGGATAAGAAAAATTGCATAGGTTTTAAAGCAATGTTAAGTAAAATTACAATATTTTTTAAACTTAAAAAACAGCAATGTTATCGAAAAGAAAATCGATTTTACCAACAAATTCGCGTAATGCAAAACAAAGAAGAAATAAAAAAGTAATGAATCTTTTCTTCCAGCCGAATTGTGTAAACTTGAACAAGCCGATCGTGCCAATTCATAACATTATAAACGTGAAAGCGCGTTCTATACAGTAGAATTTTTTTTTACATATAGGTAGAACATTTCTGAGAATAGGAAGGTTTGGGGTCTGTAATTAGGTCCATAGTCAATTTGATTTTTTTTTTATCAAGTGAAATTTTGCGCAAAATTAAATACATTGTTGTAACCAGATTTGTTTTTTTGCGTGGTAAACACTTAATGGTATTTTAGATGATCATTTTCCCGCTCACCTTTGATGCCAACTATGACTGTAAAACATATTAAAAAATATTAGCCGATAATTTTCTAATTTTCTTATTGCTTCATGATGTAAATAGACTTCCTGGTTCATACTTTAAACCTGAATCGGTCATGCCATTGTCGTTCAATTTTTATTCCTTATCCTAACCCTAATCGTATCCTATCCTAATCCTGATAATAACTTTAAAGAATATTCTTTGACACGAATATGTAAATGAAATCAATATCCATAAATGGAATGAATGGAAAATAGAATAAATAGAAATGGCAAAATAAAATAACAAGAAAGTACATTTATTCGACACCTAACCCTAGAGAAAGCGTAAAAAATTTCAAGCACATGAAATAAATCAAAATAATCCTATATATACTAACAAAAATATGTAAATTTAGATTATCAGATTTGTGTCGTCGGTATTTATTTGCTTATAGTGTTCTTGACACGATAGGGAAAATATCGAGGTTAAATTGGGCAGAATTTAAAGTACTTTCTAGCAACCTTTATTTACATTTTAGAATCGCATCAGATTGTTATATCTTTGTGAAATATCTATCAATTTATAAAATCCACAAGCAATTTGTTCACTATTTACATCACTTAGCGTGAAGCACTTAATTTAATATATACATAAACAAGATAATGTAGTAAGAAATATATAACATATGTCTATGCAAATAAACAATATAATAATGCCCATTTAGCAATGCACACATATACAAATTGTACACCAAATACCACCTAAAATGCACTGTTGTATAGAAGAATTCTGCCAGTGTTGTTTTTCGTTTTACGAAGAGCGATTCGTCGATTTTCACGATTTTACTTGGTCCTCCTTTTTGCATTAGTTGCAGTTTCATTTTCGCGAATGTATATATATTATTTGGCATGAAATTTCACTTTTTTAAGACGGTTATGTCAAGGCCCCTATAGCAAATAAATACCGTATGGTCTCCTATAAAATGTGATAAAGCTTTGGTTAATTATATATGTTGTTAATTATCAAGTGAAATGTTTTACTAAGTTAATGCATTTATTCTTTTTTTAATGTTACGTGAACGAAGTCACGGGTAACAGCTAGTAAATAATAAATCAGTAAAACATAATGAAAAATACAGGCAAATGTCGAATTAAAAACCACTTGATGACATAAGAAATACGTATAATGCTTCTGGCATCAAGTAAATGGGACTGCATTTTTGGCATTTAATCTTAAAGTTTGGCGATAGTTTTTTGTTATGAAAAGTGGTCGATGGGTTAATAGAGAAGTACCCAAGTTTGTTTATATATTTCATTACTTGATGCAGCACCTGAAAATATCTAAAACTCGATATAAACATAAAACATAAACGTAAATTTGCTATACACAGTGCTGTCCAGTGACGCGGTTCTAAATGTTATTCCCAATCAGACGTTTTTTTATAGCCTCAAACCCAAAGGAAGGATATTGTCCATAGTGTCGTTACAAGGCAGCGACAGTTTTTACTTAACCATTTTATACAAGCTAATTTTCAAATGTGTAATTGATCTTACTTATCAATCTGAAAAACAGCAGACAGCTCTCGCGACACCGCTGATGGGAACCAAAATATGCCTCAGTCAAACGGAAAAGCATGTCATCCCGATTACAGATCCGTTCGAGATAATATATTCAATCTTCCCTAACCGGGTAATATTCTTAAAAATCGAGCAAATTACCATGTCTTTAGAGGCTGCGGAGTCTGAACGAGGGGGGGGGGGGGTTGGCGAGCGTAGCCCGCAAGGACAGAGCCACTTAGTTAATAAAATAACCATAAATTTAACATATACGTAATCGAAATACGCGCTTAAACACTAAAATAATCACAATTAAAAAAGTAGCTGTAAGTAGAGAAATATACCGATTTCTTCGGTTATTAACCCTTGGAACTACTAGTACCGCTTTAAAAAAATGTTATTTCAGTTAGACGTTGTCATAAGTTATTGTTGATTAGGTTTTGGTCTAAATCTCCCAACACGTGGCTCTGCTGTACTGCATTTTGCAGGATTTACACGATTTTAGCAATAATCTTATCTCAAAAACTAATGCACGGAATTTAATAAAACTTTAGATTCAGTGAGACCTTGAAATAAATTGGTTGCTGATTCTTTTAGTGTATGAGAAACCTGTGTGAGATAGAAAAAAGTTTTGGGATTGGCACACCCGACTAGTTTTATTATTAATTTTCTAGGGAATTTTTTTTTAAATTTTTTATTCATATTTTTAATATTTCAATAGAGATTTATTTCATATTTAGTAAAAGGTCATATTTTAAATTGTTGCGAAGTTGTAAAACAGCGCAAAGATTAATATATTCTTCAATTTAAATGTGAATTTACACGTGAATATTAAAAACAGAAAGAAAACTCTAAAATAATAATTAAATGATGACGTGTTAAAAGCAGGAAATGGAGTAAATCACGTCATAAAAAATGTATTTACACGTGAATATTAAAAAAAAGAACGAAAACGTTAAAATAAATAAATTATTACACCAGAAACACATTTAATTCTGAAAATTAAGTCATACATTAAAACGATTTTCTGATGGACAGTATTCATGTGACTAATGTGGGAATTGCATGGCGTAAAAGAGCGGCAAGCAAGTTTGGGTACTTCTCCATTATCCCGTCGACCACTTTTCATAACAAAAACTATCGCCAAACTGTAACGCGAAATAAACGGGAGGACGTTCCCATTGGAATATCAAAATAAATAAATAAAAAAAATATAAGAAATTTGGCCGTTTAAGGACACAATTGTTATTTTAATGAATGAAATAACTAATAAATCAGTAAAACATAATGAAAAATACACGCAAATGTCGAATTAAAAAACATTTGATGACATAACAAACACGTATAATGTTTATGACATCAAGTAAATGGGACTGCATTTTTGGCGTTTAATCTTACAGTTTGGCGATAGTTTTTTTGTTATGAAAAGTGATCGACGAGATAATAGAGAAGTACCCAAGTATGTTTATATATTTCATTACTTGATGCAGCATAAATACAGAACAGGTAAATGCGTTCGTAAAATACTTTAGATTTATTTTGTTCGAAAATTACTATTCGATAAATACATAATAGAAATTTTATATATACTTATTAATTAAAATGAACTATTTTCATTTTAAAAATAACAAGAAAGGTATGCATGAAGGTGCAATTAGAATACAGAAAAGAATCCATGCATAAGCTATATCTGTTCCTGAAAATATCTAAAACTCAATATAAACATAAAACATAAGCGTAAATTTTCTATACACAGAACAGTGACGGGGTTCTGAATGTTATTCCCAATCAGACGAATTTTTGTAGCCTCAAACCCAAAGGAAGGATATTGTCCATAGTGTCGTTACCAGGCAGCGACAGTTTTTACTTAACCATTTTATACAAGCCTATTTACAAATATGTAATTGATCTTACTTATCAATCTCAAAAACAGCCATCAGCTTTCGCGACACCGCTGATGGGAACCAAAAAATGCCTCAGTCAAACGGAAAAGCATGTCAACCCGATTACAGACCCGTTCGAGATAATATTATTCAATCTTCCCTAACCAGGTAATATTTTTAAGAAGTTAGAAATTGTACGTGAAACATGACAAATGAGGTGCGTTCGTACTTACTATAGCTAGTTATATAAATATTCAGATCTTGATGATTTTTAATTCTGTGAAATGAATTATATTGCCTGCAGATTCATTTCTGTCATAAAATAAGTATCTAGGTCACTTGACGATTCAATCTCGGAAGCTCCTATAACAAGAGGTCACCGATTAAAAAAAAATTCAAATTTCTTAATAAATATTTTTATTAATATCTAAAGTTTTGATTCGATTTTCATAAAATTTGGAATGTTTAGACAAAATTTGCAAAGATAATATATCTTAAATTTCAAACCATTCGTTTGGGTAGTTTTTGTGTTGTTATATGCGGACAGACCGACAGACGGACGAACGGACAGACAGACGGACGGACCAGACGACGACAATAGGTGCTACGTATTTATATAATTACGAACGTATCTAAAAATAGAGCAAATTACCATATCTTTAGAGGCTGCGGAGTCTGAACGGGGGGAGCGTAGCCCGAAAGGACAGAGCCACCTAGTTAATAAAATAACCATAAATTTAACATATACGTAATCAAAATACGCGATTAAACACTGAAATAATCATAATTAAAAAAGTAGCTGTAAGTAGAGAAATATGTCGATTTCTTCGTCTATTAACCCTTGGAACTACTAGAATCGCTTTAAATAAATCCCAAAATGTTATTTGAATGCATAACCGATACTTTTCATATAAAAATGGTTTTTGCCGTTGTTAATGGACAAACTGAAAAAATACATTACAAGTAAAAATTCTATTAGAATTTTCAATTACAAATGTTTTTCATCTATGGTCTGTAACTAGGGAGTGTCCTCAGGCTGGAATACCTGTTTTTCGAATGTCATCCATTCTCAAGTACACGTTTTCAGCCGCATAAGTTTATTTATACATGAAAGAGTAAAGAAATAATCTTAATTTTAATGTTATTGTTAACGCTGTTAATTTTGCATGTTTGTCTGTTAAACATTTTTTTTGAGCATGAAAATGTTTACTTCAGAATGGATAGCATTCGAAAAACAGGTATTCCAGGCTGAAAACACTCATTAATACACTATAAAATCCCTTCGGAAACGTTTCTGAAAAATTCGGGCAGCTAAAAATAATTTGTTTTTATAAATTATTCTTTAAATTTTGAAAATGTATTCGTTTCTGGGGATTCAAAAGACAATGTAACATACTATTTGAAATTTCGGATAACTCAGAAGATTATATTATGTTTTCGTTCGTGGTTATAGCATATTTTCATAAAATAAGAAACATTGGTCATTTTTTACAGTGTATGACTACGGAAGCGATTTGGAATCGAAATGAGCTTTTCATTTTTTGATAAATAATTTACTTATCGATTTGTAAGCGATATGTTGTAACGTGACGACAGATTTTTCTTTTTTCCTGCGCTGTCGCCGTCTCAAAACACCCACTTTGACCGTATTTTCTGTAAGAACTTCTGTCTTTACCAAACATTTGAAACATTATTAGATTCCGTAGTTTCTGAATAAGAATGCCTGCCCAATTCATACGTTTCTGAAAAAAAAAATTAATTCGGAAATGCGTCAGAAATTATTTTGTTTGGATTTGAAAACAGCCTTAAACGTAAAAAGTCCATAGTCCCGAAGAAAAGAAACATCATACAAATGTACCTGTTAAGACGGAAACCTGTTTAAAACAATTTTTCTATGATCATTTATCGACGCTGAATATGCCCATTTTTGTTATACATGTTTGGGCTTAGGGTTCTTCAAGGGCTGATCTAGGGATTGTTCAATAGTGTTGTATGGTCAGCTGTCACAAAAAAGCGGGACTAAAAGTCATAAAAATGGGACAGTGATTTCTATATCGGGACATAAAACTATAATAAATGATATGAAAATGAAAACTGTCTACAACGGAATCCTGTCTAAGCATAAAACGTCCATGGTCCTTACTGAAGGAATACCATACAAATTTACCTGCTAAGAGGGAAACCTGTTAAAACGAAATTTTTCTCTGGTCACTTGTCGAAACTGAATCTTTACTTTTTGTTATACAACCTTGAAGCTGTCTTCAAGGTATCTAGAGAGTCTTGAATAGCCGGTTCAGCTGTCGCAAAAAATGGGACTATGGCTTCTATATCGGGACATAAAAATACAATAAATCATATGAAGATGGAACCTGTCTATAACAGAATCCTGTCTAAGCGTACAAATTCCATGGTCCGACGAAAGGAATACCATACAAATTTACCTGCTAAAACGGAAACCTGTCTAAAATTGAATCTTTTTCTGGTCACTTCACACTTCGTCTTAGCAGGTTTTATTGCATCAAATAAACACAATAATCTCAGAGAGTAAAATATGTAAATCTAGAATCGCTAGTGACCGAAATAAAATTCCGTATTGGACAGGTTTTCAATTGATCGGTTATAATTGTATTATAATTGTATTAATCGGTTATAATTGTCTTCCCTAGGAACAATGAATGTTTTACGTATAAGACGGAATTTGTTATAGGCAGGTTTCGTTCTTACAGATTTTTCTAAACTAAGTGAAGAAAAACTTGTAAATACAAAATCACAGGAAAAATATCCTGTTTTAGGCAGGTTTAAACCTATGTAGGTAGATTCGAATCAATGAGACATTAAAATTTATGGATATTATAAATTATTGGGAGAAAATCGTTTGTAGTGTATGTTACTGATGTTACACTATTCCAAAAATATTGAAATTGATATACATCATAGAAGTTTACTATAAGAGGCTTACTAGAGTATGATTTTCACAGTATTTATCATTGGTTTACAGGGACACACAAAAGTATTCGTTTACAGTACTGTATTTGAGCAATAATTGCTGGAAGTAAGTTTAAAATTTTGGTTCGCCCATTAAGCGCCATTGCTCCCATTTTGGGAACGTTGCTTTATGATTTTATTCTAAAGTGAGTATTTTATATATTGTTAAAAGGTTCCTGTTACTTGAATTTTGAATATAATAGACGACTTCTGAAAAAATTTATAAAGTTTCATTAGAATTTTCTATTTTTTAAAATGTGTTAAAAAAGGCGAAAAATAGTTTTTTGGATGTACTCGAAAGAAATATTAAAAAAAAAACTGTATAATAAAAATTATATTTTTTAGTTAAAATATATTTATAACAGTGTATTATATTAAACAACATCAATCCAGAATTAATATGTATGATAGATCTATCACAATTACCGAAAGCATAAGTTGTTTCCAAAATGGGAGCAATGACTCCTAATGGGGATAATGTTTTTGAAAACGTGTACATGTGACTCCGTGCATTTATGGTATTTATTTTTCAGTTTATTAGCTATAAAAGGGATAATATCATTCTGAAACTAATATTTAAAGAAGATTTCATATAAATTAGTCCAACTTTTACATTTATAATAAAAAAAAACAAAATGAAATTACCAGTTCTATAAGCATTTTCATTATCCATCTCTTTATTTTTCATCATTACATTATTTTTTTTCTGATTTTTTTACATGGAAGATGATTGAACAATTTTTTAGATTTGGATGATTTTTCGGCTGTTCCAGAAATCGTTTTTTTTTGCCACCTGATTGCAGTATTGTAACATACGACGAAGATATCTTCCTCATATGTATGTCGCATAAATTATTTTCTATTACATACGTAATAGAAAATAATTTATGCGACGATTTATCCCATGTTATATTTGGTGGAGTAGAATCTTCCGTAAATTCTAAATCAACAGACAATCAAGAAATATCTGATTTAGACTTTTAAAAAGACAAAGTATTAAAAGCAGACTTGATATTTCAGATGAAAGTTCAGACGAATCTTCAAATCGAAATATGGAAAAACTAAGCAAAATGCAAAAAAAAAAAAAAAAAAAAAAAAAGTTAAAAAATCAATTTTAGAAAACGCAAAAAAATAATATAATGCTGCATAAAAAAGTTCCATCATTTTCATGTAAAGTAGTAGGACAAAAATTATGTAAATGGGAAAAATAAAGAGATGGATAATGAAAATGTTTATGGAATCGGTAATTTTATGTTTTATTTTTATTATAAATGTAGATGTTGGACTAATTTATATGAATTATTCGTAAAATATCAGTTTCAGAATGATAGTACCCCTTTTATAGCTAAAGAACAGTGAAATAACAACCATAAATGCACGGAGGCATAAGTAAAAATTTTGAAAAAAAATTACCCCATTAAGAGCCATTGCTCTCATTTTGGGAACATACTATTTTTCCTAAATATTCGAATTTTTTTTTTCTTCAGAAATACTTTAAAGACTTCCTATTCATAAAGAAAAAACAACTGTTCCATAAAAAATAGTTTAATATATATAGCGGCGCTTAATGGGTTAATGTTTTTAAATTTAACTAATATTTTGCCTGTAACTCGATGTGTATAAATTATATAGATCCTACACTGTTAAAAATTTTGTCGTGGGTTGAACCAATTTTCGGTGCTGCAGTATAGCTGCAACCGGATAAGATATGGTACAATCTCGTACCAACATTTGGAGCCTTGGAACAACCGGAGCTCCAAATAGTGGAACGAGATTTCACCAACTTATGGTTACAGCTATTGCTGCACCAAAAATTGGTTCAACCCAAGACAAAATTTTTAGTGTATACAGAGCCGCGCAAAAGAATTCCAGTACATTTCTGCTTATTGCCAGTAATTGCCAAAGGGTAATTTTAAGCTGGGCTAAGTGTTTCCTAACTGAACAAACTTTTTGCATACTATGTAGCATATATACAAATCTATAGATTTCAAATATTTTTCCGACTGTTGATTGGAATTGTTTAAATTGTAATTTCAATTCTGTTAGGCGCTTTGTAATCTGTTCAATTAGACATCATCTTTCGCAATATTTTAACTGTGAAGTTTTGTTATTTCATTTTGAATGTGTTGGAAAGTGTTTCATAATCTATGGTTGATGCATGATCTTCCTTTCTTGTTTTTATTTACAGATGAAATACTGCTTGTTATTTCTCCTCATATCTGCCATTATCATTGCTGAAGTGCACAGTCACCACCATTGGCATCATCGGTGGAATCATCATCACAGACCGCCCCCTCCGACCTCAAATGACGAAAGTTCACCTGGATCGGATACTAGAGTGATGCCTGAAAACCAGTCGCAGGATTCAGCTGAAGGAAATCCTGCGGTGGATTCAGCTGAAGGAAATCCTGCGATGGATTCAGCTGAAGGAAATCCTGCGGTGGATTCAGCTGAAGGAAATCCTGCGGTGGATTCAGCTGAAGGCAATCCTGCGGTCGATTCAGCTGAAGGAAATCCTGCTGTGGATTCAGCTGAAGGAAATCCTGCGTTGGATTCAGCTGCGGGAACTGCACCGCAGGAGACACAGAACGAAGTTTCAGCATGAGCAGAATCTTAACAAGGCAAGACCTTCGTCGCAAATGGATCGCTTTATGTGATTAAAAATAAATATATTATATTACATTATGTACTTGCTTCGTTCTTTATATCGGGTTAAAACCAGTTACAGACGAGCCTTTTGATGACTGTTAAAAATTGTTCACAAAAAATATAAACAAATTCCCGCTCAACAACGCGAAATGTTCTGACACATTCAGGGAGTCATTTTTATATAGAGAGATATGATATGGACATTCATTATGGTGGAACCCTCGGATCCGTCATGTAAGAGAGTCAACATGACACTGAATTTTAATATAAAAAAATATAAAAAAGAGCTATCCTATATCTCAATTTCTAATGTCTGCATCTTTATACTTCACATTACCTATTTTACAATCAGACATCACTTAAAAACATGATAAAAGAACATATCAACATGATAAAAGAACATATAAAGAACAATCCATCATTATACAAATGTTAAAATGTTTCACATAAAAACTGTCACCACTACAAGAACGTTTTCGCTCCAGCCTGAGTATCATCAGTTGTAATTTCAGGTATCCTTCCTTCCCTTCTCTATTTATTTCCTCCTCTATTGACAAATTCCCTCTAATCTCATTCTTTTGTCTCTTTTTCTACCCGCCTTCTAACAACTTTTTCCAGCGAAAGTCTATTATTGCGTGCGCAATGTCGTTACAGACTTCGACATTTGATGTGCTGATTTCGATAGCTTCTCTTATTAGAGCATTATGTAGGTTGTTATAGTTTGCTATTTTTCTATTAAATATAAAACCCCCATTAAACTCGAAATCCTGGTAATAGAAAAAATAGAGACTGTTTTTTTATGATTGTGTTTTTACGACATTTACCATGTTTTTAAGTGATGTCTGATTATAAAATAGGTAATCTGAAGAATAAAGATAAAACAAAAAGTTTATTGGAAAACGCTGGTTTGCAATGGAGTGAGCGAAACTGAAACGACAATGCTCAAATTCAGATTCAACAAACTCTCAAAATACCTAAATGCAAATGTACTAATTTAAACTCAACTTACTTAAGGAAAAGGGTTGCTCAAGACGACTTTTATGTCGAAGAATTGCTGTTGCTGAAAACACGTTTATCAATGGCACTTTAAATTAAATGTCTCTACTAATTAGAATCCCGTGGACTCCGAAAGTAATTTTATTGAATTAAGTAAGTTTTAACACCTTACCAGATGTCAAACTCTTTAGTCCGCTAGTTCACTCTCTCACTCCCATATTTAAACTCGCCAGCTGTCCACAGGAAGCTTATTAGCATATAACCGCAGAAAATAGCCGTCAAGCTCAGATTCGGGGAGGCACAAATCATGCTTGCGAAAGTCAGAGAAACGACAGATCTGAAATTTTAGAAACACTTTGTACATTTTCAACTACTGAAATAGTCTTTCATTTCAGACCGTAGTCGCTTTCTGGCATATGAATACTATATGACTGTAAAACAGTCCTTTTTAATTTGAAAATATTTGTTTTAGAATATAAGAAAATGTTATTCATTCACTTTAGCTCACAGAAGAAGCCGTGTAGTTACATTTTTTTATTAATTAAAAAAGTTTTAAGACTTTCTTAAATAATAATACAAAGATTTTTTTTTTGTAAAGTTTAATTGTGAAAAGGTTTTGTTAATAAAAGTTGTCTTTATGTTAAATATGATGTAAAATTATTTTAGAATTTAATTATTTTAAACTTTTAAACCCTGAAATATAGGAGTGTTCGGCTAGCCGAATAATCAGTATTCGGCATAATAGTTACTATTCGGCTAGTCGAATATTCTGTATTCAGCAAAATAGTTACTATTTGGCTGACCGAATATTCGGTATTCGGTTCACCTGTGTGCCGAATATTTGGTATTCGTCCAAAATCATTATTCGGTGTATTCCTAATTGAAATCCCTAATTGACAAACTTTTAGCCTTAAGCTAAAAGTTTGAAGCCAAATTACTTTTCCGGTTGATGAAAAGTCGCGAAAAATGTCTTTATAGCATAAAAAAAGTTCACGAAAAATTCGAAAATAGTTGTACGAATTCCGAATATACTTTATTGAAAAGAGGACAAAAACCCGAAAAGTCGCTAAAAATTCAAACACGTGGTGGACCAAATTTACTACATTAGGCCTAAAAGTTTGAAATCAAATTCCTGTTCCAGATGTCGAAAAAACGTCGCAAAATGGGAAAAATGTCTAATAGCATAACAAAATTCACGAAAAATTTGACAATAGTTGTAGGAATTCAAAATAAACTTTATTGAAAAGAGGACAAAAACCCGAAAAATCGCTAAAAATTCAAAAACGCGGAAGACCAAATTTACTATATTAGGCCTAAAAGTTTGAAATCAAATTCCAAAAACTCACCGCGGTACTCTAAAAAAAGTCTAAAAACTGTTTTTCCCCAAGAGATGACCAAAAATCAACGTGATCGTTCTCCTGGATATCTGGACGTAGTCCAATGGCACACTTCTAGGGGGACGCTAAGGGATGTAGTTAACACGGGTGCTGTCCACAGGGCAGGTTTACACTTTCCAATAAAGTTAAAAAGTTTTTATGAATCCGGTTTATCTGTCCGTCTGTCTGCGTATGTCTGTGCTCTAAATCGCGTAAATATACTCGGATTGCCATGCAATTGATATTTGTTATTTAGGTTTGCTATGGCATGTTCGGTATTGAAAATGAAGTGTGTAACATTTATAGTTCCTTTACAGGGATACTCAAAAGAATTACGTTACATTACGGTCTGTGAGGGAAAAACGTTGTTGGTGTAGTTTAATGATGTAAAACTATTTCAAACATATTGAAATTGATATCTATCACTGAGGTGCACTACGAGAGGCTTAGCATATATCGTTCATTTACAGGGATACACAAAAGAATTCGGTTACAGTACTGTTTATGAACAATAATTGCCGGAAGTGCGTTTTCAGTTGTCGTACGAGTTTTTGATTTTAATTATTTTTATATGTATTACTTGTTGTGTGTATAAATGCTATAGATCATATACAAGAGATATCGAATACATATCGGATTATCACAGAAATTGCTGAATAGGAATTTTTGCTATGCGTTTCCTAACTGAACAAACTTTTAGCATACAATGTAGTATACTAGTGTAAATTCCCGTGTTAGGACGGGGGGTAGAAAACGTGGTTTTCACTTAAAATATAAAATAATTGTTAAAATTATTCATATACTATTCATCGACAATAAGGTAAACTGGCATGGAACGTTAAGTTGAGGACCTGGTTAATGCATGAGCCTCTGGGATTTTAACAACAAAGGATCAGGGTCCATAAGCCGTGTTTTTGCCCCATGAAATAAGACTAAAACTCGATTTTGTTATACTGACTTAATTATGTCACTTTTTAATATTAAAAGGTTTATCATGTACGATTTCGACAATATTTTTTGCATTTTGTTCGGATTTATGTGATTTACACCAGCTCAAAGTTCGTATTATTCGTAGTTTTTGTTGAAAAATACGCAATTTCTCCTAATTTTACCTCAATTACTTATATGAGCGCAATCGTGCAACACTTTCTTCTTTACATATATATTATAAAATACATCAAAATGTACAATATATGCAAAAATAAAAGTGTTGCAAAGCTGCACTCATAGTAAAATATTAAAAAAATATATTAAAATTTGAGGTAAAATTGGGAGAAATTGCGTATTTTTCATTAAAAACTACGAATAATACGAACTTTGAGCTTCTGTAAGCCATATAAATCCGAACAAAATGCAAAATGTATTGTTGAAATCATACAGGATAAAAACCTTCTAATATTAAAAAGGGAAATAATTCAGTCAGTATAACAAAATCGAATTTTAGTCTTATTTCATGTGCCAAAAACACGGCTTTCGCACCCTGATCCTTTGTAATCTGATGTAAATAAGAAGAGGAGAATTTGCAGATGTATGTTCATTAGTAAATGGAAACAGATATATACTGAATGCAATACGAATACAAATAGTTTTTACTGACTGACTTGTACTCTAAGAAATATAAATATTTTTACATACATGTAAAATATAGTAGATTCAGTTTACATTTCCGAAAGTTGCTTTTGCATATGAGATATTATTCAACTTATCCATCAGATGCAGGTGTTTTGTTGTTGGTAGGTAAGTAAATATTGCTATTTGGGTAGTAGGACAACATGAAATTATTTTCCAAACTGTTGATTATCCTAATAAAACCACAGTGTAAAACAAAATTCAAGATATACTAAAATCATTCGCACAATCAATAGCAAATCACGTATGTAAATTTAATAAGATTACGGCGGGGGGTATTTTATATGCCTATGTATTTTATATGCCTATAAATATGTACATGTAATTTAAAAAATTTAAATTGTGGATTGTGAGATGTTAAATATTATGAAAATTGAGATTAAAAATCAATGACTTTCAGAGCTAACGTTGAAGCTTCTGATCTGCAAATTTACTAGTTATTATCATTATGAGGACATTTTCACTTTTGTAGCTGACAAAAAAAAAAAAAAAAAAAAAAAAAAAAAAAAAAGTATTCAAATGCAAACGAGATATCTTAAAAGAACGCTCTCATAGGTTTAACATTAGCTTGGAAGTGTCTTCACACATGACTGAAATAGCTCCTTAAGAGTCCATCAGTCATGCGAAAAAACGCGTAAGCAAATGTTAAATCTAAGGGAAGGTTCTTGGCAGATTTTTCGCTCGCATTTTAATATCTCTAAATGGTGTTTTTTGTATAGGATAGATGAGGTCGATCTATAACGTTAGTTTTTGCTTTTTCGATTTTAGTTCCAGTTTTTTTTTATATAAGGGTACTTTCACTTTCAGAACCGCTTCCAACCGGTTCCAAAATTGAAAATGTCCGCTTATAAAAAAACTGTAACCAAAATCAAAAAAGTAAAAACTAATAACGTTAGAGATCGACCTCAGTTATCCTATACAAAAAAAAAAAAAAAAAAAAAAAAAAAAATCAGTTAAAAATATTAAAATGCGAGCAAGAAATCTGTTAAGTACCTTCCCATAGACTTAACATTAGCTTGAGCATTTCTTCGCGTGACTAGCGTAGGCTCTTAACCCGTTAATCGTAAAATGATGAAATGATTGAATGGCACCAGAATTTACAAACAAATTTATTTGAAAATAAGTAAACACTTTTCTTCTTGAACTTAATTAAAGAAAATTTTTATTTCAAAAATCTGTTTCCAAGGTAACGTTTAAGGGTTAAATTTATTTGGTCCAAAAATGAACCGACGGCGCCTTCACGGGGTTAAATCGAGAATAAGTAAAATTTCAAGACATATTCTCATTCTGTCTCAAGTTATTTATTCTAGATGGCAGCACCAAGCAATATGTAAAATTTTATAAAAGCTATTTAAATTTTGAAATGTGCTGTTAATCATTATTTTTTAACGTCTACCGTCTTTTGAATCCTCATTCTAAGTATGCATTCCCATAAAATGAAAAGTTTAAGAAACAAGTTTTTCGTATAAATTTCAGTATAATCTGAGAATGAATTAACGGCATAATTACTAAAGGAACTAAATGAATGAAAGTTTTTTAAAAAGAGAGAAACTTTATTATGTGATATATATACAATCTTTCGTGTTTGAAGTACGCTGAAACGAGATTTAACTCTCCAAATTTTAAGGCATCTTACATAAAGTGACGAAAATAACGTTTGAAAGGATTTTCTTTTTCAATTTATTTTTTCTAGATGGCAGCACCAAAATGTGCAATACTATTTATAAAATATGTTTAAAATATGTTTGATTTTCTTCTTCTTCTTCTTCTTCTTTTTTTTTTTTTTTTTTTTTTTTTTTTTGGAATCCTTATTATAAATATACATTCCTGTACTATGAAATATTTTTAAAAATGAGTTTATCACAAGTTTTTTAAAAATTTGAATATGAATTAATGGCATATCCATTAAATGAATAATTAAAAAAAGAAAAGAAAAGACGGCTAATACATTAATTTTATCAAATAAAATAAAATAAATTAATGTAAAATAAATGTTGTCTTGTCAGATTTGGTTCACGTAGAATCAGATTTGTTTCTCCAAAATTTAAGACATCTTACTTAAGTGAAGGAAATAATGTTTGAAAGTATTTTCTTTTTCTGTTTCAGATTATACTTTCTAGATGGCAGCACCAAAATATGTGATACAATTTATAAAAAGTGTTTTAAATGTCTGAAGATTTTTTTTTTTTTCTTTTAATTTTACTTTCTTGAATACTCATTCCAAATATACATTCCCATACTACGGAAATTTTAAAAAATGAGTTTTATTACATATTTTTTAAAAATTTTAATATGAATTAATGCATAGCAATTAAATGAATATATATATATTTTAAAGACGGCTACTTCAAATTAATGTTATAATATTAATGTATAATTAATAATTATTAATTATACACTTTATTATTTTATTAGTATTAATTATAATGTAATTATAATTAATGTTATAATGTTATAATCAAATTAATATTATATTATTTATATTATTTATGACGGCTACTTCATTAATTTTACCAAATAAAATAAAATAAATTAATGTAAAATAAATGTTGTCATGTTAGATTTTGTTCTCGCAGAATGAGATTTATTTCTCCAAAATTTAAGACATTTTACTTAAAGTGACAGAAATAATGTTAGAAAGGTTTTTTCTTCTTTTGTTTCCTTTTTATCTTTCTAGATGACACCACTAAAATCTGTGATACAATTCATAAAAGATGCTTCAAATGTTTTTGAAGATATTTTTAAAACTCTGCTTTAGAGGTCTGCACAGGCCGAAATTTCCAGGCCCGGGCCCGGCCCGACCCATACAAAAAATAATTTGGCCCGGCCCGGCCCGAACAAAAAAAATATTGGCACTGCACGGCCCGATTTAAAAGTTAAAAGTTCGGCCCGAGCCCGGCTCGGCCCGGAAAAAAGTTAAAATCTCGGCCCGAGTGAATTTCTACAAAACATAATTTTTACGTCGATTTGGTTAAAAATTTGCCTCGTAGGAGGAGATCTAACCAAAAATTCCTATCTTAGCCTTTTTTTTTTCATGTTTATAATCTTCATTTTTATAGGGGTGCCGCAAGTTGGAATATTTATTTTTTTAATAAATCTCTATTTGTTGTATGTATGTGTTTAAGTTATCATCAATATTGTTATTCCATATTCCATTTATTGAAGTGTTAAAAATCAGAAAAATGCTATACAATAAAATCTTCTAAGATGGAATTGCATAGAGATGAAAAAAAAGAGAGTTATAGACAATTTGCCTTCTTAGCAGATGTAAATGTATTATATATTCTTTTCTTACATATTAGTATATTCATTTTTAATGGATCAACACATTTTCCAATTTAAGACAGGATTCCATCATAAGCAGGTTCTTTTTCACACGTTTTACTATATTTTAATTTAGCCATATTTTAATAAGTGTATAAATCTACTATTCTTTAAAAAGAATAAATTTTAATGTTTAATTATAAAATAATGGCGATTTAAAAATGTATGCATGTTTTGAAAAGATTTTTATGCCAGATCTTATTTTACTGACCTTCGAACGGACCAGGCACGCCGAGACAATGATTTTCATACGGGTCAAAACCAGGACTAAAAATTTTGAGGCGAGAAGACTAGGAAAAATGAAACCAGTCCCGGCTCTGTACGGAAGAAATAATTTAAGGCACGGTCTTATCCTTCAGGAAAAAAGTAAGGCCCGGCCCGGCCCGTAAAGAGTAATCACTAGGCCCGGCCCGGCCCGAGCCTTCAGAAAAAATTATGGCCCGGGACCGGCCCGGCCCGAGTGCCGTGAAGTAAAATAGGTCCGAGCCCGGCCCGCGGGCCGGGCCGAGTATGGGCTTCGGGCCTTGGCCCGGCCCGTGCAGATCTCTACTCTGCTTTCCTTTGAATTCTCATTCTAAATATAGATTCGCTATGAAAAATTTAAAAAATGAGTTTTATCATAATTTTCTTAAAAATTTGAATATGAATTAAATCCATAGCAATTAAATTAATATATTTTTTAAAAGAAAAGAGGGCTTCTTGATTACTTTTACTTTAAAAAACAAAATAATTTAATGTAAAATAAATGTTGTCTTGTGAGATTTTGTTGACGCAGATTGACATTTCTCCAAATTTTATTAAAGGTGACGCAAATAATGTTTTAAATGATTATCTGTTTCGATTTCAACGTACTCAGCCTAGATGTCAGAACCAAAATATTTATTACAATTAGAAATTTTTTTTAAATTGTTTTTGAAGATGTTTTTATAAACACTACTCTTTTTAAATCCTTATTCTACATAAACATTCTCATAAAATGAGAGTGTAATAAATGCGTTTTTATCACAATTTTCCTAAAATTTTATTTATAAATTAATGGGAAAGTAATTAAATGAATAAAATATTTTTTTAAAGACGAAAAATTAATTAATAATAATAATAATAAAATGTATAACATTTTTCGTTTGAAATAACTGGTTAAAAAGTTATTTATAGTTTTAAACTTTACGATATCATATTTAAAATAATGAATGTAAATTTCAACAATTAATAAAAGCTGTTTTAAATGTATTTGAAGATTTATTTAAAGTTTTTTAAAATCTATTAAATCTTCTTTCTGTACAAGCATTCTCATAAAAGCAAGAGTTAAAAATAAGCAAAGTTTTATCATAGTTTTCATAAAAATTTGAACATGAATTAATAACCTATTAATTAAGTAATTACAATGAAAAAAATGTATTAACACCTTAAAGTAATTTCATTAAATAATAATAATAATAAAAGATGTATAACTTTTTCATTTGAAGTAATAGGTTAAAAAGGTATTTATATCTTTAAATTTTAAGATATCATATTTAAAATAATGCACGTAAATTTCAAAGGATTTTCTTTGTCAGTTTTAATTTATTAGGTGCGTTCGTAATTCTATAAATATGTAGCACCTATTGTCGTTGTCTGGTCCGTCCGTCCGTCCGCATATAACAACGCAAAAACTACCCAACCGAATGGTTTGAAATTTAAGATATATTATCTTGGCAGAATTTTGTCGAGACAATTTAAATTTTTTAAAAATCGAATCAAAACTTCAGAAAATATTAATAAAAACATTTATTAAGAAACTTGATTTTTTTTTAAATCGGAGTTTTCTTGTTATAGGAGCTTCCGAGGTTTAATCGTCAAGCAACCGAGATACTTATTTTATGACAGAAATTAATCTACAGACGATATAATTCATTCCACAGAATTAAAAATCATCAAGATCTGAATATTTATATAACTATCTATAGTACGAACGCACCTCGTTTGTCACGTTTGACGTACAATTTCCAGCTTGTTTATCTAGATGTCAGTACCAAAAATGTATTTGATGATATTTTTAAAAAGTCTACTTTCTATTAAATCTCCATTCCCTACAAACATTTTTATAAAATCAAGAGTTTAAAAAGCGAGTTTTATAATAATTTAAAAAAAAATGGACACGAATTAATAACATACTAATTAAATAATAATAATAATAATAATAATAAAGTTTTTAAAAGAAAGTAACTGCAATAAATAATAATAATATAAATATGTATACCATTTTTCATTTGAACTCGTAGGTTAAAAAGATGTTTATAGTTTTAAATTTTAAGATATCATATTTAAAATATGCACGTAAATTTCAAAGGAATTTTTTTTTCTGTTTCAATTGATTTGTCTAGAGGTTAGCACCAAAAATGTATTTGAAGATATATTTTTAAATTCTACTTTCTGCTAAATCCTCATTCTCTACAAGCATTCTTATAAAATAAACAGTTTTAAAAACGAGTTTTTATCATAATTTTTCATACAAATCTGAACACGAATCAATAACATACTAATTGATTAATAATAATAATAATAATAATAATAAATTATTAAAAGAAAGTAACTTCTGTAATTAGTAATCAGAAAGCTGTATGACCGTTTTCGGTTGAAGTTGTAGGTTAAAAAGATATTTATATCTTCAAATTTTAAGATTCATCTATATAATAAAAGCGTAAAGGATTTGACTGTCATCAACAATTCCGGGATGCCCGCTTCACTCTTTCATATGCCAGGCTTTTGTTCAATTGTTGAATCCATTGTGAATGTTAATTTTGTATTCTTGCACCTTAAAGACAGATGTTGTTGCATCATCCAAATAAAAAATGTCAACACTTTTTAAGATTTTCTAAACACGAAAGATTCATTCATCGTGAACGTTTAAAATATTAAACCATGAAGGTAATCGTTAACGATGTAGCCTGGTGTAAAAAAAAAAAATGCGAATGAAATCGGCAGGAAAGAGTGCCGTGCGCGATGTCAAACGGCCACGCCTTCTTTCCGATTGCGCCGGAATGACTGAGGTAGAAATTGCTCCAATATGGCTATTCGGAAAGGTAAAAAAAAATGGCCGAGTGATAATTAAAACATTTACAAAGAAAATCGTTCGAAGGTAAAGAAAAATGTGAAAGGAACGGCCGATTTTTATGGGAAGTGTGTCGAAATAAAGGTATTAAGCTAACACTAACTATTAAATAACAATATTGTAGAAATTTAATTAAATATAAAAAACGTGATAAGGAGATGCCATCTAATATGACACTAATCAGCGTCAGAAATATTTGCATAGAAAATCCAAGAAAGAATAAAATAGGGACGTGATATGTCCCTGTCACATATCACGTCTCTATGATATGTGATAGGAAAATATCATAATCAATAATACAAACGCCGCGTTTGTATTGTTGCCGGCAGAGAGTAATTCAAACAAAATCACGTACGTTTATGTTTTTATTGAGGGCTTCGGAAATGACCGTCTAGACGGGCGAAGCCCGACTAGTTATTTACTATAGATAAAAACGAGTTTTTATCATAATTTTCATAAAAATTTGAATACGAATTAATGGCATTGTAATCCTTCTATATATAAAAAAAAGTAATGGTTTAAAAATGGACCAATGAAAATCTGCGTCGATATTCCAGGTTATTCTCATCGCTTTTTTACTAGGGCCTTTTTTGAGGAGCGATTAGTTTTTTTCTAGTCATCCTACGGATTCGAAAATCATACCACCAGACGCGAAATATATCAAGCTTTCAGAAATTCAAAAAATTATCACGGTCGGACAATAAAAACTAAAAAAAATCCTTAAAAATCGCGTAAAAAATCTTTTATTGAAAAAGTCTTTTTTTTCTTATATTGTTGCCAATTTCTAAATAAGCGCAAAGGATTATATTTTATCTCAAATAAAAAATGTATTTGCGCGAGACTATTAAAAACAATAATGAAAGTTTAAAATAATAATTAAATGATCACGTGTTGAAAGCAGGAAATAAAGAAAATTACGTCATAAAATTCGTGTTTACAAATGAATATTAAAAATAAAAAAGATGAATTAAATGAAAAAGCATTATAACCAGTTAAATGAAAAAGCATTATAACCTGATGACAGAAGATATTCCCCGTTCGTGATATCATCATCATCATCTTTTTAAAACAGGATACATTGCATTTACCAGGTTTTAAGAGGCTGTGAAATCAGAACGGGGGTTGGTTAGCGTAGCGAGCAGGGGGCAGGGCCCCCTAGTTAAAAAAAATTGTAAAAATGTAGATATTTTTTTTTAATTGTACTTTTTGTTAAATACTCATTCTACACAAGTATTATCATAAAAGGAAGGGTGAACTAATAAACCGATACTATGACTATGGTGTCTTGATTGCTACTTAAAATAAATAAGAATACATATTTAAGAAATATGGATGAGTGAAAGTAATTTTAAACATTTAATTACAATTCACAACATAAAATGTAACATTACGACATCAAGACATAAGTATTCTACATTCAGAAGCTAATTACAGTACAATACAATAATGAAAGAGATGGCGCTAGCGAACAGACACATTTTCAATTTTGGTGCTGCCCTCTACAGTGATTTAACTGAAGGAAAAACACCATAATAACTATCTTTCAAGTATAAAATAATAATGTGTATCTTAACAAACTATTCAAATTTCTTAAAAACTGCCCATTTCTTACAAAAGTTAGATAGAATAAGTATAAAAGTAAAAATAGTTTTTTTTTTTAACACCCTTTATTAGCATTCAATATTTATCTTGAAAATCACGCCTCATTTTCTTTACTACAATTCACATTTTCCCTCGAAAATTTACGTTACAATACATTAATTTCGCATCAGCACCGAACTCGATCATGGAATATTTCCTTTTATTGCTCTATTTCCTTTTAAAGATAGGGCAATAAGAAATAAAAATAATAAACATTATTGAAATTATATATTTTGGATCTCTAAACTGATTTCTGAATATGTAATCGCAAATTAATTAATATGAAACAAATATTTGATAAATACTTTAAAAAAATATTACACTCTTCATCTTTATTTATAATTAATTTTCTACTTTTTAGGCGCGTTCTTAATTATATAAATACATAGCACCTATAGTTGTCGTCTGGTCCGTCCGTCTGTCCGCATATAACAGTGCGAAAACTACCCAAACGAAAGGTTTGAAATTTAATAAATATAATCGTTGCATAATTTTGTCGAATCATTTCAAATTTTATGAAAATCGAATCAAAACTTAAAAATATATTAATAAGAGTTTTATTCATTCTATTAAATCCTATCCTACGTAATTAATTCAATGATATCTCATGATAGGTAATGATTCTAGGTTGCTATGGTGATTACGTCCTGTTTAAGATGGAGTCCAAGTATTTCCGTATTACTGAATTTAAAAACCTAATTTGTATACTAAAATTGTTTAATTATAGCAATCTATCATTCACCGACAGTTTTTTAGATAGATGTTTCCGGAGAAATAGATATTAAATGGAAAAAGAGTCTAAATATGAATTTCACGTTCTGAAATTTTCAAAGCTAGGCTTCAGTTTCCCATTGGAACTTTCAGTCAATGTCAGCAAAAGTTAAAATGTTCCCAACTGAAAATGTACTTATTTTATTATGGAAGTTAATCATATCATACTAACAGATGATATAATTCCTTTCACTGAAACTAGTTATAGAACGAACGCACCTCATTTGTTACGTTTGACGTACAATTTCCAACTTGCTAGCTTTTAAAATGTTTTATTGTTATAGTTTTACAGCCTTTTGGCACATTTTGGCGCGTGATTAAATCTATTGTTGTTTCGACTCCTATACAATTGTACAGGTTAGTATAGAAAACAGGTTAAGTACAATAACAGAGTTAAAAAAAAAAAAAAAAAAAAAAAAAAAAAAAAAAAAAAAAAAGATAAGAAAACTGACCGACAGATAAACATACTACTTTTGGATCTCAATGAGATTTATGCGAGACTTTCACCAATACGAGCCTTTCCAAACGTTAAATAAATAAACGAACAAAATAAAATAAAATAAAATAAAAATCGAAGAACACATTCAGAATATTAGGCGTTTATCATCTGTGGCAGGCTAACTGAAATATGCCTTAAAATCAATGAATATAAATTTATAATTAAGTCTCTAAAAATATTAAAATGTTGTATTGTCATTGGAAACAAGTCTCTGAACGTAATTTTTAACACTTTCTAACATAGTTGGAAAGTGTTTATGAATTCGGTTTGTCTGTCTGCCTGTCTGTCTGTCCGTGCTCTAACTCTCGTACTCGGATAGTCATGAAATTTTTACACATTATTGAATTGTACTGTAGAATGTTCGGTATTGAAAATAAAGTGTGTAGTATTAATAGTTTATTTACAGGGACACTCAGAAGAATTCCATTACATTATGGCCTATGGAGAAAAATCGTTTCGGGCTCATTTTGGTGATGTTACGATATTTCAAACATAATGAAATTAATACGCATGACTGAGGTGAACTACGGCATGTTTTTACAGTAGTATACATTTAGTAGCATTTATAGTTCAATTACAGGGACGTACAAAATAATTCTTTTACATTATGAACTTTGGGGGAAAATCCTTTGCGGTGCATTTTGGACATGTTATGATAATTGAAACATAATGAAATTTGAACGGATGACTAAGGTCCAATATAACTTAGTTTCTATGGATTATGGAGTGTGCAGGATTTATCGCTCATGTACAGGGACCTACAAGATAATTCGGTTAAAGGACTGACGGTGATTGGTCATTGCTAGACGTGCTCTTTCTGTTGTGATGTGCAATTTTATGTAATATTTATTGTATTGCTTGCTGTTTACAAATTTTGTAGATCCTATACAGGGCTGCACAAAAGACTTCCAATATGTACAGCAGTTGTTGAAAGTGGATTTTTACTGAATTATGTATTTTTTAATTTCTTATTTATGAATCTAATTTCATTGTATGAAAAAAAAAATTATTAAATATTAAAAAAATATTAAATTTCATCATAATATCCTGTTAGAGTTGGAAAGAGTTTTATAATCTATGCCGGATGGATGATTTTTCATTCTTGTTTAGAATTTCAATCAAATGAGAACGTACAAGATAAATTGTTTATAAAAAGAATCTTATCCAGGCGATGAGAAACAATAACGAAAAATCATGCATCCCGCATAGATTAAGAAGCACTTCCCAACAAGATCAGACTATTTTTTACATCACACTATTAGATAAGTGGATTAAAAACAGATTACAAAATTCCATTCTTTACAACCAAAAACCAGGAAACACACGCGTGAATCAAACACTGAGAAAAATGACACTTTCCAATCTGAGTAAATCAATGTTTTAATTTTGTTATGAAAGTTTTTGTTTCAAATAGGACGGACCAATGCTTTCGATTCTGAAATACCAGAAATACTCACAATATTGAAACATGGACAATGGACATACTCAATTATGAACACATGATGTTTTATTCTTGAGTGTGTGCATGTTTTCAGGAATGAGTCTATATATGTTTCAAACTTGAGTCATTTTGATTCGGAGTCATTTCGACCACGCGACAAACTCAGATTTGAGTATTTTTTGCTCAGTTTTGAAAATGGCGTTTTTAGAGTGAAGCTGGTAGACGATAGTTGCTGGTTTCGAATCCAACCCCGTCGACTTAATCGTTCGGTGTTTTCGTGGTTTTCTTCGAACCTTGGATTGCCTATCCTTGCGTAAATACGTGTTAGGTTTCCTGAAAGTGCTATAAAAGTGCTATTACATATCATAGTTTCAAGCGACAAAAAACGAAGCGAATCGTTAGCTTTCCAAGTATTTCATTGGCTGTTCAAGGAAAGGCTTTACCCTCGTGAGTTTTCCAAGCATTTCATTGGCTGTTCCGGGCGATATTGGTAGGACGTAAAAGGTGGAAGCACCACAGGCTACACAATTGCTCCGACAATAAAAAGTTGCTTGGTTTCGAGTAACTTTTTTGAAGCCATACGTTAACATGGGTGTCTGGAAGTAGCGGCGACTTGAAGCCTCGTGTAAAAGCATTTACACGAGGCGTCAAAGTTGCCGCTGCTTTTGGGCGACACACAGTGGAGTATTTGACCCGAAATCCTGGACAAAAATATTTTTCTATGTAAATATAGACCGATTGCCTTCAAATTGTTAGATGTTATTGGGTATCAATATGGCATGTTTGGTATTGTAAATGAAGTCTATAGCATTTACGGTTCATTTACAGAGACACCCGAAAGAATTCCCTTACATTATGTCTATGGGAAAAAGTCGTTTGCTCTGTATTTTAATGATATCACATTATTTTAAACGTACTGAAATTTATATACATCACTGAGGTGGTGTATTAAGGCACTTATTGTAGAATATGGTGTGCATAGAATATATCGTTTATTTACAGGGACACACAAAAGAATTTGGCTGAAGAATAAATTTAACTATTGAAGTCTACGACCAATAATTGCTGGAAGTGCGCTTGTAGTTGTGATATGCATTTTTAAATTGATTTTTTTAAAAAAATATTACTTGGTGTGGATACATTCTACAGATCATATAGAGGGTTGCACAAAAGTTCTCAAGCACATTTCCGTTTATTCCCTGAAATGGCTGAATGGAAATGTTTAACTTTGTTATGCGTTTCACTGAACTAACTTTTAGAATACTATGTAGTTACATACAAATCCATAGCTTAGTTTAATATTTTATATCTTAAAAGCTGACGAAGTATAAGTAAAATTTTAACACTTCACATAATAATAAGTATACATTTTATAAATATTTTGATAACTAAGAAAAAAAAGATACATCATTTAAGAAGAGCACAGATAAAAAATAAGTTAAAATATTAATTTACTAAGTAGATATTTTAAAAATACGAATACATCACATGCCCATGCACTTAACATTACCGAAGGGAGTTTGGAAGTCGAGTGACTAGCAGCCTTAAATGTTTACTGTTTATAAGAGAAAAGTAATTGTTGATAGATTTTTTTAATTACTAGTAATGTTTAATTAAATGTATTTAATTGTACTATCTATAAAATTTATTATTTACATTTAATTTACTTTAATAATACATACTACATTTAATTTACATTTAATAAAGATTATTTACATTTGATAATACATTTAATACAGTGGAGTCTCTACAGTATAGAGATGCTGTTTTTTCAGTTTATTTAATAGATTACCAGTTTCAATCTGATTCTTCAGAACTCTGTTTTTCATCTTCTTCATCACACTCTTCTTGGCATTTATCAGGACTACCATCAGACCTAGCTGGAAGAAGAAGTTGTAGAGTCTCGCTACTGTATGGCTTGCTCTTTTCCCTTGGTCTTTGTCTAGAGCAGTTTATAAAAGGATCACTGCTTAAAAGAAGCTATTTTGGAACATCTCTATAGCAAACTTCCCTATTGCGAACTTTTCTATTGCACTTTCTCGAGTACTTTGTACGGTACTATCTAAAGTGTTTGTTTCTGGACTCGGCAGCTTCTTCTGACTGTTGGCCAATGGGTACGACTGCTTTCTTAATTACAGTGCCACCATGAATCAAAACCTTGTGCATTGTTGGAATCATGGGGTACCATGATTACATACATACAATCTTGCTGTTTCATCAGCAGATGTTTGGAATTTTTTTCGTCAATGCGATGCCCACTTTTTATGACTTCCAATGGTACTTACAACTTTTTAATCATTTCTGCGCCTTCTTCAGACTTCTTTAATTCCCTCCTTTCTCCCCTTATTTTCTACCTATGAGCCTCCGAAACTAATTGGAGACGCTTTTTTCAGTAAATAAGTATTTACAATTTGAAGCCGATGTGATATTTCTTTCAAGAGGTATCGAGTTGCGTAGGTATGTACGTACTTACATAGGTACGTACAAGCATACATACAGGATATGTGGGGGCAAAAGCTCTCAGGCAGTATCCTGTAAGCTAAAAACCTGCAATACTAGAGTAAAAATTAAGTTTTTATCTTTTCAATTCGGTTGCCGCAAAAAATGGGATTTAAGTAGTCCACCCGAAAAAAAAATTATATAAAAAATGGCAACAATATGCGGAAGATTTTTTTGCAGAAATTGGCACTCAAGACTATAACTAATACAATTATATTTCAAACATGGTCCGGCAAAGCACGGCACATATTTAAAAAGCTTTCGATATGTTTAAATTAGAGTGAAAAACACTTTAAAAATTACCCTTTTACACATTTAATATTTTTTTATTACATTAAAAACTAAACTATTTAAATTTACACATAGTTTAACACTAAGCTCTGACCTTTGTTAAACACGCAAGCCCTGTTTAGTTTCAATTCAACAATTCATTGAGACACAAAAAAATTATATTTAAACATAACAACAATGTCTAAAATCAACAAAAAACACGTCTTCTCACAAAAAAACATCCTCTTCAACTGAGGCCAGGAGCCACTAGATATAACTCAGGTTCCAAAAATAGACATAGATCGACGCATCAATTAGTTAGCTATTAAAAAATATGATTTTTACAATTGTTGACGAAATTTTAATTTTTGCATTTTTGGCCAGGTTTTTGGGTCAAATACTCCACTGTGCGACACCATGTTAAACCTATGGTTTAAAAAGAGTTGTTCGAAAACTAAGCAACTTTTTAGTGTCGGAGCAATTTTGTCGCCTTTGGTGCCTCCCCCTTTTACGTCCTACGAATATCGCCCGGAACAGACAACAAAATGCTTGGAAAGCTGACGAGGGTAATGACTTTCCTTGAACAGCCAATAAAATGCTTGGAAAACTGACGACGGTAAATCCTTTCCTTGAACAGCCAATGAAATGCTTGCAAAACTGACGAGTTACTTCAATTTATAACATCTAATAGCACTTTAGCACTTTTAGAAAGATCCCATGGCGAGCACTGCCCCCATGGGCCTATATCCCTCTTGCAGATAATGGACCGTCATTATTACACCACCACACACACCTGTGAACGTAATTTTTATAATTCTAGCATATGAGAAAGTGGATTACAAATCTATTACAAAATTCTGTCTTTACATACAAAAAAACAGAGATAAAAAAATGCTATAAGGAAATTGACAGACAGACAAACATAATAATTTTGTATCCCAATGAAATTTATGTGAGAGTTTTACCAAAACGAACCTTTCCAAAGGTTAAATAAATAAACAAACAAACAAATAAATAAATAAAATAAAAATGGGAACACACATTCATAAGTTGAGTGGACATACATGTACTTCAAACAAAACAAACAGAAACATACAAACGAATTAACTTTTTTGGTGGAAGTCTGTTAAAAATAAATTTGATGGAGTAAGTATAAGTTAATGACTTTTTCTTTAAGAATAAATAAATAAACAAATAAAAACAGTCTTTGCACAATTCTGCCAAATAATCACAGTGATAAATTAGAAGAAAAAAAACCCATACTGAAAACAATTAGCTCAAAGTAACGTTCATGATTATTAGCAACGATAGTGGTTTTTCGCTAATTAAAACACGGAAATGTTTTTCTCTTAATAAATTACCCTAAAAATAATGATTTCCTCTTTTGCCAGGTCATTATGAAGAAGTAAATGTGAAAAAAGATTATATAAAGTATGTGCGTCATATATTACTGCTTATTAACACTTTTTTTCAGACTTAAAGTATGTTTGTCTAGTATTTAAATGTCCATTAATCTCACTATTTAAATACTTCCCAACATAGTTAAAAAATGTTTATGAATTCGGTTTGTCTGTCCGTCCGTGCTGTAACTCGTGTAAATATACTCGGATTGTCATGCAATTCATATATGTTATTGACGTTTACGATGGCATGTTCATTATTGAAAATGAAAGCGTGTAGCAATTATAGCTTTTTACAGGGACGCTCAAAAGAATTCCGTTACATTATGGTCAATGAGAATAATCATTTGCGGTTTATTTTAAGGATGCTACACTATTTTAAAAGCATTGAAATTGATGTATATCACCGAGGTGCTCTACAAGAGGCTTACTATAGAATATTGTGTGCATAGCATTCATCGTTCATTTACAGGGACAAACAAAATAATTCTGTTACAGTACTGTCTGTGCAGAAAATTGCTGGAAGTGCTTTTTTTAGTTGTGATATGCGTTTTTAAATTTAACTCATCTGTTGCCTACCGCATGGTGTGTATAAATTCTACAGATCACACACATGGCAGCATAAAAAGTCTCGAATATATTTCCGTTTATTGACGGAAATTCCAGAAGGGAAATTTTAAACTGTGCTATGCGTTTCCTAACTGAATTACATTTTTGTACACTATGTAGTACATATACAACTCTATAGATAATATACAGGACTGCACAAAAAAGTTTGGATATTTTTCCGAATATTGTTGATAATTCCTGAAATTGGATTTCTAAATGTGTTATGCTTTTTCCAAAATAGTTTACTTAAACATCATATTTCACCTTATTAAACGGCAAAGATTTGTTAAAGTATTCTGGAAGTGTTACATAATCTATGCTTGACGCATGATATTTCGTCTTTGTTTCAGAGTATGTTACCAAGATATAAAAAAGCGTTTTGTATTACTTTTCGAACACACTGTGTACGGAAAGTATTTTAATCATGATTTGTGTGTGTATGAATGAACACGATAACTCGCAAATGGCTTCCATCGAGCTTCCATTTGGCTAATATGTTATAAATTACTGTCGCAAAAACTGTATAGATTTTCGTACAAATCGGCTGACGGATAAGGTATTTAATCCATTTTTAATTAGTTTTATAGGGGAAATAAGCAAGGAAATGCACAGAGTATAAATGATAAATATTGGGTCGATGTAATCAAGCATTAGTAACGCAGAGGTAATGTCTACAGTTTAGATATGAAAGGTCCAGCATTTGAATCTAACCGTTTCCATTGTGTATAGAAGGGAAAGAAGAAAAAATGGTCGTAGTTTTTGCAAATATTTCAATTTGGAACAGTGTACGCACTGTACACTAACTGATAAAAATGAGCTGCGCAGCCCGACAGGCACGTCAACCGCCGTACCCAAATGTTCATAGGAACTTATAACGCGCACGACCAGGAGATTTACCGTATGCGCCACGTCCGTGGGAGCGCCGCCACCTGCTGACCACTCCCTTTCTCCCAAGAGTAAATGACAGAGGTCATTGCGAATTGCGGAGGTGCCTACCCTCTTAGGTCAGCACCACTTTACACTTGGGGAGACGCTGGAGTCCGACGACAGCTTTGGAGCCGGAAACCAAAAGAGAAAACCGTGCCCTAGGCCTTATGTTGTGTTTTCCCAACGACTCTTGCTTTGCCGCAACTTCCGATCATAGAGTTTATGACTGGTCTCATCGGGTCGCACTGTACGATAAGTTAAAGAATAATCTTAGATAAAAAAGTTTTTAACATTTGGAAAAAGTTTTGTACATATTGGTTTAATTATAGTATAGAATTTTTAATTTAATTTTTGTTATTAAGATTAAACAAACAAACTATGTACAAGTATGATGCATGTTGTTATTATTGAATATTATTCTGTTTTTTACTCTATTTAGGTATTGTCTCTCTAAAATAATGTTAATAGGTCAAAATGAATTTCATTGGTTGGAGGAATTTCCAAATGTTTCCGTCCTTGGCAGTGCTAGACAAAGTTTCGGTCGTGGAGTCTCCGTTTTCAAAGTTTTTTTTTCACTTGTTTGTGGCTTGCAGTTAAATTTCCCTATCGGCAGGGATGTAAGTTAGTACTTTTTTTGATAGGTCGCCCAGTTTTGTTGAACATGTCAGATATTTAATTTTTTTTAAGCTTTCTGGACACGCGCATGTGTGTTCGGAAAGTTTGGTAGAATCACTCCATTTTTTTTTCTTTTAAATAATGACTTTCGTCACATATAATTGATGCCATATTTTATGTTTATGATTATTTGAAAAAAAAATAGAAGGCTTTTTAAAAAGTGAATATTACTACTCTGTATTCTTTCTTTTACTTACCCATCATACGTAGTATAGGGTAAGTCTTGTAATCGTTTTGAAAATCGAAAAATTTTTTTAGACGGATTTACATGTTTCAGACACTGGAGATTCCGATAAACATATTTTTAGAAAAAAAATTGCCGTCCGTCTGTGTGTCTGTAAACGCTCTATCTCCCGAAAAAATTGAGATAGAGACTTGCGATTTGGTATGTACTTAGTATTTAATAATGGGAAGAAGCCTATTTCATTTCAATAACCTCGATTAACCGGAACTATTTTTTTCGGACTCTCGAAATATTCGTTTTTATAAAAGGTATATAAAATTTTTCGAAATTGTTTATTTTAAGAAATGAATATAAAAGACAATAACAAAACATAAATTTTGCATAAAGCATGAAGTCGATCGGATAATTAGTTGCCGAGATATTTGGAATCCTATTTTCCACACTCTTCGATTTTTCATGACCCTGTATTTCATCCAAATTTCACTTTAAAGATATATTTTAATTGGAAATTTGACGCTTAATCAGATGCAATAAACCACTAGTTAATAGAATTATTATTTTTGGAGTTATAAGGAAAAACCTCTTTCAAGCAATTCAGTAATCGAGCCTTTAAAGTTTATAACGTCATCCAGCCACGATTTTATTTGAATTGCAATGCATTTTATATTGTAGTTTACACATTTTTATTTTAATATTTTACATTATGCATATCCATGATGGGTAAGTATTACGGTGGCCCCCAACGACTAGTTTTATATATATTTGAAATACGTTTTAGTAAGTTAAAGTACATAGAATTATATAATGTTTTGAATAAACATTTTCTTTTCTTGACTGTTGATATTTAATAGTTACAGTTTTAAATCTGCAGTTGTACAGTTTTTTTTAAATTAATAAAACGAGTGAATAATTATTGTAATAGATGTTCAGTGGTCGGTAGTACACTACAAGTAACCAAACTACAGTAAACGCTACTTTTTCTAGTAGTTTGTAGTGTAACGCACTGCATGCTGAAGCATGTAATGTAGCGAGTAATGCGATAATAATCAGTAGTTTGTAGGCATTACTTTTAACGCTACTTCAGGCAAAATAAGTGCCATTTTTTAAACCACGTGATCGCATCTTGCCTCTTTTGTGCAATGCGTTCTCCGCAGTAATTTTTGAAAGTCAGAGACAAATTATTGTAAGAACAGTAAATAAAATTTATGCAGTGTATGGTTAAGTATAAATATGTTTTGTACAATAAATAGAGCTTTTATTACATTTCTTGTTCGCCCGATAATACATAGCTCTGTTTTCGTTTATCTCAGAAAAATACATAAGCTGTAATCGGTAGTGTGCCGCTTATTCGAACTTCGATTAACCGAACTTTTCAGTTATCCGACACACGCTTTTTTTTTTGTCTGAATTTTATTTTTTGGAACGGCTCTTGAAATCGAAAATGTTTCACAGATCAGAGAAAAGAGGAAAATGAAAATGAAGTATGAAAATGATCCAGACCCATCACATAATGAAACCTCTGAATATTTTGAAACTGCTATTAAATGGTTGGAACAACAGGAGAATGCAGATCCTATTCAACTTTCGTATTTATGAAGAATTCGTGATATGGCAGCACTGAAAATAATAACTTCTTTAACTTAAAACTAGTCGGATGTGTCAATCCCAAAACTTTCTTCTATCTCACACAGGTTTCATATACACTAAAAAGAATCAGCACCAATTTATATCAAGGTCTAACTGAAACTCAAGTTTTATTAAATTCCGTGCATTAGTTCTTGAGATATGACTGTTGCTAAAATCATGTAAATCTTGCAAAAAGCAGCTTAGCAGCGCCACCTGTTGGGAGATTTAGACCAAAATTGAATCAACAACAACTTATGTCAACGTCAAACTGAATATGAAGTTTGATGAAAATCCGTTCATTAAATCTTGAGATATAGTTATGGTGTTAATAATGAAAAAAGTAGCATAGCAAAGCCACCTGTTGGGCTATTTACCTCAAAACATAAGCAGCATCCATCTATGTCAAGGTCTAACTACAAAGTTTTATGAAATTTCGTGCATTCGTTCTTGAGATATAGGCTATCGTAAAAATCAGGAAAAAAGTGGTATATCTGCGCCACCTGTTGGGATATATAGACCAAAACGTAATCAGCGTCTATTTATGTCAAGGTCTAACTGAATTTGAAGTTTGATGAAAATGAGTGCATTAGTTCTTGAGGTAGAGCTATTGCGGAAATCGCGAAAGTGAAAACAAAAACAAAAATACAATCCAAAGCTTTTCTGCTTAAATTTCATATTTTGCAATTTTGCATTTTAAATTTAAGCAATTTGTTGCTTAATACTTTTTGTGTATAAATTCTATAGATCATATACAGGGCAGCACAAAAGTTCTCGAGTACATTTTTAACAATTTTAAACTGTGATACGCGTTTTTTAACTGAACTAAAATTCAGTATTCCATGTAGTATCTATACAAATCTTTAGATCATATACAGGGCTGCACAAAAGAATTCGGATATTTTTCTGAATATTGTTGGTAATTCCTGAAATTGGGTTTTTAAAATATGGTTTGCGTTTTCCAAATTGTTTACTTAGATGTTGAGCGAGGCTAGTTGTGTTTAAGCTGAAAGGTAGGCTTTCCCGCCAAGTTTGACCGTGACCTTGTTTACTTAGATAGGCTAGTTGAGCCTAAGCCGAAAGGTAGGCCTCCTCACCTGGTTTGACCTTTGTCTTTGACCTTGTTTACTTAGATATCATCTTTCACCTTATTAAACGGTAAAGATTTATCTATTTTTGATATGCTGGAAAATGTTACATAATCTATGCTTAACGCATGAAGTTTTGTTCTTGTCATGATTGCTGTAACTTTTCGGATTTCTGCATATTCGAACTTCATCTAGAACACATTCCGGATAGTTGAGAGTTTCACTGTATTGTAGTCATTAATTGATTTTAATTCACCCTGTATAAATAATACAACTCAGTTATATCCCCAAAAAGAATTTCTAAGGAAGATGTATAAGTTAATGATTTTTTCCTTTTAAGAATAATATTTTTGCAGAATTTTGAGCGATAATCACGGTAATAAATTAGAAAAAAAATATTGCAAACAATTGCCTAAAAGTAACGCTAATGATTATTAGCAACAACAGTGGTTTTTCGTTAATTAAAACATGTAACGGTTTTTCTCCAAATAAATTACCTTAGAAATAATTACTTCCTCGTTCGCCGAGTCATTATGGAGCAGTAAAAGCGAAAAACATTAAATACATATTTATATGTGTAATTTATTACTGCTTATAAACACGTTTTTTTTCCCATGCTTAAAAAATGTTTATTTTCTAGCATTTAAATGTCTATTAATGTCACATTTTTTTCAACATGTTTACCGCGGAAAAAATAAATATATTTTTTAAATAATGATTCGCGTTTCTCATGATAATGTCTTTTTTTACTGTTTAATTTTTTATTTGGAAAAAAATAAAGGATTTTTCAAAAATAGAATATTTTACAAACTATCCTGTTTTTTTTTTTTTTTTTTTTTTTTTTTTTTTTTTTTTCAGTTTTCTTTTTGATGGTTGAAGTATGTTTTAGTAAAGTAAAACAAGTTGGAAATTGCATGTACAAACGAGGTGCGTTCGTACTATAGCTAGTTAAATAAATACTCAGAGCTTGATGATTTTTAATTCTGTGAAATGAATTATATTGTCTGCAGATTCATTTCTGTCATAAAATAAGTATCTCGGTTGCTTGACTATTAAACTTCGAAACCTCCTATAATAAGAAAGCACCGATTAAAAAAAAAATTCTTAATAAATGTTTTTATTAATATTTTCTAAAGTTTTGATTCGATTTTTATAAAATTTGAAATGTCTCGACAAAATTCTGCAAAGATAATATATCTTAAATTTCAACAAAATCGGTTGGGTAGTTTTTGCGTTGTTATATGCGGACGGACGGGCAGACAGACGGACGGACAGACGGATGGACAGACAGACGGACGGACCAGACGACGACAATAGGTGCTACGTATTTATATAATTACAAACGCACCTAATTAGATAGAGTAATACAGTTTTGAAAATGTTTTCTTTTTTATACATTCACTACTGAGGACGCATACGAGGCGTCGCTGGGTCACTCATTTGACATTCCATTTTTTATTCAAAATTACGAATTTATACCGGAAATTTTGTAAGAATTTTTTTTATTTTATCTGTTCCAATGCAGAATTCTGAAGTACCTACGAAGTACGCACTGATTTCGTTTATCTACCATCGAAAGTGATCAATTGAATTAATGCATAGATGTTGTAGCAAAAAGTGGATTTTATAAATAAAATCCGATGCATTGGTGTTTGATTGCCAAGCGTAAGAAGGTAAGGGAGGGAAAAAGGCCCCAGAGCCATACATTTTCGAATATTGAAACATAAATTCAATAAATTTTTGCAGAAAACAAAAAATAGAAATTTATTAAATAGGGCTATAATACACTATTTACAAACATAATTAAAGAGAAATATAAAAATTAAATGAGTATTAATGAATATAAATCCAAAAATATGAAAAAGAAAAAGAAAATTGCTATCACGAAATGTCTGTCAATAAAGCAAATATTGTTCTTAGTATTTTCAGGTGTGAACTATGAATTTCTGAATTAAAATAAAATTTCGTTAATTTTAACCCGGTAGTGAACGTGTTATTTTTTGTAGGTCATTAAGAGTTATTATTACGCTGATAACTCGAAGACATGGCAAGCTAGTGTTAAACCAATGTCAGGACTTTTTTCAAACTTCTCGTTTGCATCTCAACATTTTAAAATGATTTTCTCTTGCATAGGACATCTGATATCGATGTCTAATCGGATATCTTCGCGTTTTTTCGGTTTTAGCTGACATTTTTGGAACCAGTTCCAAAATTAAATGTGTCCCCAAAAAGAAAACCTATAACAATTTTTTTTTTATGTACAAAAATATCTAGGTTAGATATCGAACTCAAATATCCCCTGGAAAAAAATCAAAATATAAAATGCAAAGAGAAGTAAAATGAGCTCGCGCCGCCAGACGCCCACGGGGGCGTAGGCTCGCGTTCCGACCATAGCTCCCAAGTCTCTAAAGGACTTATATCGCGCCAGCGGCTTTGTCTTGCCACGGCGCTGCGATCGGCCTGGGGCCGCTCCCCACTGCGGATCCCCAAGCCAATTTACCAAGTGTCGACGACACAGGTCGCTACAAGAGTAACCACACATCTCGGAGGAAACTTCCGTAGGAGCGGACACTTGATGAACCGCCGAGAACACCCGGCGACTTTGTCGCCGAAACCCAAGGAGGCCCAAGCCAGTTTCTAGGTCGTATGCTAGGCTTCACGACGGCTCTTGCTTTACCACAACTCGAGGGGTGTGAAAACCTACAGAGGTAGTCACGTTCCCTCTCGTAGTGGACTGAAAAGAGAAGTAAAAAAAAAAGAGAAGTAAAAAAAAAAATCGCTGCAATTGTTTAACCATTAACTGCTGTGGCAAAAAAATGCCGCATATATATTGTGAAGGGTCTCTGAGACCGCTTGATCTAAAGATGAATAAAAGACTAGATTAACTCATAAAATACTGTTTCTGTACTAAACCTTACGTACAGGGCTATTATAAATAAAATTCACCTACATTGCTGGAAAAAATTATAAAGCCGATAGAAAAATTTACAAAATTCAAAAAGTAATGGAATTGTTGATAATGCAAATTCTATTTTCATTTGCATGATGAACATTGCAATAATACACATAAACTTTATTTGGAAAAACGGAAGGGGAAACATAAATTATGCTAATTTCTTACAACCAATGAAAAACAACTTGGAAAAAAGTATAAAGCCGATGGTTCTAGCCTCATTTGGCATAATGCCAGACTTAAGAAAATAGGTCGCCATGAAAGTTTAGGTAAATGTAAACGCGTTACGTGCATTCATTTTGTATTTGGTTTGTTTAATACAATGCCAAGAGGAAAAAAAGTTATCCGATGGTCAACAAATTAAAATATTAAATTTAAATGAAATTGGAATGTCTGGTTCTAATATTGCAAGAAAAATAGGAAGGTCCAAGGCAGCCGTAAACAGTTTTCTCAGAAATCCCGAAGATTACGGCAGTAAGAAGCATACAGGAAGACCGAAATCCTTAACTGTAAGGCCATCAAGACAAATCCGGAAGCTAGTTTGCGGACAAAAAAATGTCGTATGCCCAAATTCAAGAACAGTTACAATTACCATGTACAAGCCGAACTGTAAGAAATGTTTTAAGTAACAATCCCATTGTTCAATTTAAAAAAAATTAAAGGAAAACCACCTCTTTCTAAGTATCACAAAAATGCTTGCTTAGACTTTGCACGAAAACATGTAACCGAAGGCACAAATTGGAGAGATGTTGTCTTTTCCGATGAAAAGAAATTTAATTTCGATGGACCCGACGGCTATAAATATTTTTGGCATGATTTACGACAAGAGCCTGATATTTTTTCAAAGCCTTGATTTGGAGGTGGCTCGATAATGGTTTGGGCTGCATTAGCTGCTTGTGGAACCACTCCAATTGTTTTCATGCATAACAAAAAGAATTGGGTTATGTAGCAAGAAATGTTAGGAGATAATTTATTACCCATTTGCTCCTCTTATAACTTCAGGAGACTGGACATTTCAGCAGGACAACGCTTCCGTTCATGTTTCGAAGTCAACTAAATCTTGGCTGGAAGCTAATCAGGTGAAATGCCTTCAATGGCCAGCTCATAGACCCGATCTGAATGTAGTAGAAAATCATTGGGGAATTTTAGCTCGAAATGTTTACAAAAATGGACGAAAATTCAATTTAAAGTTAGATTTGATGAATGCTTTTAAAAACTGCTGGAATAATACTGATGCAAGTACTTTGTGTGGTCTGATAGATTCAATGAGCAAAAGACTAGTCAAAGTCATCGAAAAAAATGGGTCTCACATCGATTATTGATGAAATACATGAATCGACTTTATAATTATTTCCAACTTTCTTTGTACAGAAAATTTTCTTAAGTCTATTAATCTTTTATTAATGTAGTTATTAATGAATTTATTTTTTTCTTTACTTCCTTGTAGCATATAATATATATGTATGAAATTTCATAAATGTTCTATATTTTGTTTTTTAATTATATCATATTTTCAAGTGGCTTTATATTTTTTTCCACGACTGTATTCAGAAGCCTTCAGCGATAGTACTAGAGCTCCAAACAAACCAAAATTGCACTAGTATCGATATACTTAATCTGAAAGTTACAAGTTAAAGTGAAAATCGGAAAAAGCAGCGATTTGTGAGACTGCTAACAGCATTTAAGAGTTAATATTAGTTTGGCAGTGTCTTTACGTTACTAGCGTACGGTCTTAGTATTTAAAAGTCTTAGTTTCAAGTATGCAATTGTTGTGGTTTGTTTTCTTTGACTGTTCAAAGAGAATTTCTAATGACATTTAAAAAATATTTTTATTGCTCTAACTATATACAAAAAATTGTAAAACAGAAAAATCTACCATAACAGAAAAACATTGAACATCAACAGTATGATGACTATATTTCCCAATTATCCTACTTGAGGTGAATGGGAGATCATACTTTATTTTTTTAAATAGAAAATGAAGAAAGAAAAAATTAAATCGATAATACAATGTTTAGATGATAAACATTCTTTACAAAATGTATATTAAAATTTTGTCACTGATAATAAATATGTGTGATATATCGAAATTTCTAAAACATATCTTCGAATTCAACCCTCGCTCTGCCTTTTTACCCTATATAAAATCGATTTGAGTTAAATGTTTACTAAAGAATAAAATTCCTAAAAGCTATTTTCCATTTCAACACCCCACACCCACTTTTTTACCCTATATAAAATCGCTTTCAGTTACTAAAGAATAAAAATATTAATTATTCAATACAAATATGTAAACCACTTTTTATTCAATACACAGATACACACAAAAGAAAAAAAAAAAACAGGACACTCATGAATTGTTACAAATTTTTTAGGTAGATTTCGTAAGAAAAACTACCTATTACATTCTCCCCTAAGATGGAAATTTTGAAAAAAAAATTGCAGATCTACGCCGATCATGACTCCCAGAACACAAAACCACACCCAGTTCAAAACTTTATATCTATCTATCTATCTATCTATCTATCTGTCACTTTTTTATGGACACGATAACTGCAATAATTCTGCACAAATCTCTTCCAAACTCATACATAAAATCAAGGGGCACAAAATCTCGGTCAAGTTCGTTAATGGGCAAAATCGAACCAAGGGAAGGGAAATGGGGGGGGGGGGGCGCTTTTGGTGAAAACAGAAAAAAACTCATAACTTCTTAGTTATGGTACGTATCGAATCCGTTTAAAATTATTATTACTCCTAGGAAAAGGGCCGAAAATTTATGTATGACAGATTTTTGATATCATTAAAAATGGCCCCAAGGGAGGGGGGGGGAGTTAGAAGAAAAAAAGTCATAACTTCGTCAATTCAGAAGATATCAAATCCGATTAAATTTATTAAAAATTCTCTTAATATTATCTAAAACTTTTATACTGACAAGTTTTTTTATAGGACCAACCCTTATAGCAAAAGAAAAATTAAAAACAAAAAAAATCCCTGCCGGCTCCGCCTGCAAATAAGTTAGGTTTCGAAGTGGTCGTTTCCAAATACCGCATCATGGCAAAAAGGTCATTTCTTCCACAATTCGCAACAAACAGGCGCCCCACGGTCTGCATCTTTGAAATCTACCTGTGCATGTAGGCCGAGCCGTCAGGGATCTTTTTTTTTAATTGTATATTGTATAATTTTAATAGTCTGTTATTATATAAACAAAAACTTTTAATAGATATGGAAATATTAACCATTCACAGCGCCATGTAGGCCACTACACACACGTATACACTTAATAAAAAGTAACAGAAGCTTATAGAAATAAATCGTTCAAAAATAGTATATTTTTAAGGCAAATTTAATTTTTTAAATCATTATATTTATCTTTTATTATGCATATTTTTTTCAGATTTGAAACTTGACATCAGTATCGCTTAAATTTCTATGTAATTTTAAAGAATGTACAAATGTTTTTTAAGCAAGCGTATCAGTAGCACTATTCTCGTAAAAATATGACACTTCATCAGGTAATGGACACTTTAAAAGAATTTATTTTACCCGCCCGGAGGGTGGTTAAGACACCATTCCGCTAGCACAATAAAAGTAAATTAATTTCAATAATGTAGTTAAAGTGTAATTCAGAATAAGTTCAGTTTAAAATGTAACATTCTTCTCTTCCAGGTTCCCCTTGCAGTTCCTCGTGCTGCCGGTTGGGACGAGCCAATGGCCGGCCCCAACTGGTAGCACAAGGGTTTTTTTTTTAGCAGCAGTTTTTTTATTCATTTTATTTTTGACTGTTCGCCTCTTTATTAGGTGCAATTGGACATTGTCCGCAAAAGCTACCGGACCCGCTCTAATGGGACAGCCCATGGAGCCAGTTTTTACCAGGTGGGGTACGGTACATAGGCGCAGTCCCGTCAGCCCCCGCAGCGTTTTCGTCTGCCTTGCAACTCGGCCCAAAAATTTTCCCCGTTGGTACGACTTAGCTATTGGCTGATTATATTTTCATTTCAGTGGTTTCATTATCTAGTTAATTTCTTTATTTAGTTTCCCTCAAAATTCTCTCCCCTTTTTCAAGCTAAGTTCAGTACCAACGTTTCGGCACTAAATTGTCCAGCCCCATTTCAACTGTCATGACGAGTACGTGGTGTGCGGCGTCAGATCTCAGAACATTTAAATTTAGGAGTGAACAACACAGAAAAATCCGGACTCAGTTGATTGGCCGAACTGGGTACTTGTCTTTGTGGACCGCCCCAATAGGGCGATCAGGCGAATTTCGCCCCAATGACCAGGCACTCAAACCCGTCAAACTGGGTCGAATCCCGGTAGGTAGGGGCCTGGTCAGTGGTCTCCAAGACCAGGGCTAGAGAATATAAGGGCTAGGTCATCCCTTTGAGAGGACCTATGCCGCCTTGTGACTGACTGCCCTCCCTACCGGAAGCTCTGTGACGTCATGGATTTCACACCCTCACGCTGCCCTAAAGAGAAGTATTGGTCATTGAGTACATAGGCGTACATTTTTTTAAATAATTGGAGGGGCTCAACTCTTTTTTTACACATATATGTGTATGTGAGTGTAAAAAAGATCAATTTCGAATTTAATGTTGCTTTTTTAACTTTCTTTTAAAGAAATTAAACATAATCGTATACTGATAAATAATCACAAGTTAAATAAAACATTAAGACAATATAAAAATTCGAATGTACAGACCCTTTATAAAACGAAACTAGCTGATATTCGAGAATCGTTTATAATAAAATCACAGCAAAAGTTGAATTTGAATAACAATTTTTTTTTAATGATTTTTTTTTCGCTATTTTCATTTGTTATATAAGAAGTTCGAACGTTGAGCATTTTATTCTTATAAAAAAGGAATAGAACATAAAGTGAAAAAGTTTTCCTACTGTCGTTTATTCCTGTAACAAAACAAAAATAGGAAAAAATGGAACATTCAAAAATTCTATAAAATACTAAAAAGTAAAAAACTTTTTTTTTATATTAAAAGGGAAAAAAAGTGTCCATTTTAGAAATTATTGGTGGGGCTCGAGCCTCACGAGCCCATACAATTCTACACCTTTATTTGAGTATTTCTTTGTCTGTTCTCGGGAAAGCACATGGGTTATTTATTTTATTTTGCTTGTAATTTTTGTATTTTAATTTTCTATACTAATCTAAATTTATCATTATTTGAATATTCAATTATTGGGATTACCTGAAAAGAAAAAAATAAGAGTATTCTGTTCTAAGCAAGATTATGCCCTCCATTAAGAATGTAAGATGATGTCACGCCTCGATCTGAGAGACTTAGAAAAATAAAATATTTTGCAAAATGCTCATGATTAGACTAAAATGTTTAAGCCCGATAAAAATTGTTTCCGTAGAGAATAATCACGGTAATGATAATATTGCACCCTGCAGTATTGATCGAAGAAAGTGGGACAGAAGATGGTTTTCTAAATTTTAATGATATGTCTGAAAATAATATGTTTTTCAAATGGAAATCAAATTCAAAAATAACTATCTCCAAAAATGAAGAGAAGGCTCTGGCTTTTATTGCAGGCTTCATATAGCATATAGAATGAAACTAAAATATATTAATGCAACACTTGGAACTTTAAAATCTTACTGAAATTCCAGAATATGGGAATTGGATTTCATTACTCTCGGCAGGAGGTTTATCTGTTCCATCTTCATCTTGGATGAGAACTGTTAAGAGAGATGGACTTAATATTTCGTAAAATTCATGGAGATAATTTTCGTAAAGACGTAAATATCCTTAAAAATATGACCCCATAGCTTGAAACACGCTTTTTCGATATTTAATTACAAGCCATTATTCTATTTTCAAGAGTTAGAACATTTATAAAAATAAGGCATCTGAACAGAACCGCATTGCTTGTCAGCATAAGAAAAGCCCAAGAACAATCAAATAAATGGAAAAAATAATTAGATTAATGCAATTTCGAGATAAAAATTATTTTTTAAACATGTTATTATTTATTAAAGTTCTGACTCATTTTTTAAGGTATAAAATTGGCAGATGTAACTATTGAAGCAATTTGGAATCGAATAACGTTTTCCATTTTTTGATAAATAAATTACTTATCGAGTTGTGAGCGATTCTTGTCTCGTGACGACACGTTTTCACCTTTCTCGCCGGGAATTCGGTTCAAAACGCTCACTTTGGCAGTATTCTCTGAAAGATTTTATGATTTTACCCCCCCCCCCCACTCACAAAAAAAAAAAAAAAAAAAAAAAAAAAAAAAAAATCGAAATCGCCATTTGATTACAAGGTTTCTGAATAACAACAACACCTGCCAATTTCATACAGTTCCGAACAAAAATGAATTCAGAAATGTGTCAGCTCCTTAACAGCCTAAAATTATTAATATTTATTTTACATTTTATTTTCATTTATAATTTTTTTTTTACGTAAGTAAAAAGTGAATTTAAAAATATTTTGTAAAATAACAAGAAATTTGGAATTTTCGTTATAAAATATTTGCATATTCTTCTTATCTGAAATTTCTTGCTAATGTTGTATAAATTCAAAAATGCCCCTTTTTATTGAGCTATGCAATAAGTTAATAGAGAGGAAAAATGTATGAAATGCAAGCATTTGAATATATTTGTAATTTTAAAATGTATAAAATATAAAAGCGTTATTACGTATTTAAAAGCAGGTTAATTCTTTATTTAAATATATTTTTCCTTTAAATCAACAGAAATATTAAACATGAAAGTCAATAGCAACATAACAACCTAATGTCCGAAATAGCGGTAAATATAAAGATTTTATTTAAACGTCCTTTCAATATTTTTGCACAAAACAAACTCAATACGATTGAATCCCGTTTATCTGGGATGGTTCCTCTCAGCTAAGGCTCCTATAATAGGAGCTGACGCATATCCATTTTGTTTCGCATTATTCGGGTCTCAGTTCGGCATCTCAATCTACCGCTGCCGGAGCTGGGGTTGCCTAAGGCCTCGTTCCTCCACCTTCTGAAAGAGGCTGGATGTTAAATGGCGGAAAATTAGCTTGGTTTTTCGACTTTGAGACACATATCTGCGAGGATGCGTCAGCCTGTATTATAGGAGCTCTACTCTCAGCCAGCGTGTTATTAACTACGTCATCACTGCTGACTTCCTGTTTCATCCTCGGAGCTCCCATGAACCAGCCCTTCTATTTTCTAGCCCTGCTCCAAGACACCATTCCGCTAATTGCTATAGGGCGTAGGAAAGGCGGTTCTTCGACTCCCGAAATTCGACTCCCGTCAATTGCGTTGCACACTGTTTGTGAAGTTCCGGGTTGTAATTCTTCGGTGTTTTTATTTCCTTGTGTCTATCTTGTCCTCTTCAAGAAGAAAATTTATGTAATATGTCGAAGTCTTCTATGTGTGTTTCTGGAAAAAAAAAATATGGATCATTCGAAACAACAGCCTTGTAGCTCATAGGTTTCAAAGGAGCCTTCCTTCAAATCCCCCACCCGGCGTTGTTCGAGCCCGTGATAATAATCTTGAATATACCTAAAATAAGTGTTGAATGATTTTATATTTTTAAACGAAAATCTTTCCAAACGAATTTGATTGTGGGGGCCGCCGCTGTCTTCGGCAACGTATTAAATCGAATATATGTAATTTTATATTTTAAAATGAAAAGCCACCCAAACGAACCCTAAAAACGGGGGCCCCCATCGCCTACGGCAGCATACACTGGGCGTACTACGCACACTCCGATCTGTTTTGATTGTATGTTTTTAAACTAAAGATAGTCATTGCCCTGGCCCATGATAATAACCTTAATAAATATACCTAAAATCAGTGTTGAATCATTTTATATTTTTAAACGAAAATCGCTCCGAACGAACCTAATGTTGAAGGCGCTTTCGGACGCGCACAACTTCGAATTTGGATGATTTGATATTTGCAAATGAAAATCTTTCCAAACGAAACTATAGTTAGTAGTCTCACTGCTTTCAGCAATGTTCGGCTTGGTTAGCGTTCAAACCCGAATTTGTATGATTTTCTATTTTTAAACGAAAACCTATACAAACGAACGGTTGGTGTCTTATTGCCTTTAGCAGCCGAGGACACACGGGATTTCGGAATGTTACTCTGCGGCCTGTTTTTCTAAACGAACAACAAATTTGTATGCTTTATATTTTTAAACGAAAATCTATCCAAACGAACTAAGGGGCCATCGTTATGGTGATTGCTGATATAAATTCTGAAATTTAGATTACTAAACATTCAATTCTGACCAAAAATGCCTGAGAAAAACCTAATTAATATAAAATGGTACGCCATTTTGTGATGCTCATTATGGTTTTTAGTTAACATCTCCGCTAATTATAAAAAAAAAGAAAAATCTTGTCATCAAGTGCATTTGGGCTTGCCTTAACTTACCTCATATAAATCTTTAGACCTCTACGTGCGATATTTCCGTCGCCGTAGCCCACTACACATACACATCTTTCTTTTATTAATATAGCTTTTACATATTTTTACGACACCGCATCAATAATCTGCTTTAACCATAATCGTATCTTTGAAGGTTCGACGATGTAATCCTAACATTAACTTATTTAATCCTGCCTTTATGGGGAATCGTTTTGATCCTTTGTAAGTTTTCCCAGCAGAGTTGTTCTGCTAAAACGCTTTGGGACAAAGATCTACTACTTAATTTAAATATTAATAATTCTCTACGCTAAAGATATAGATTATTCTTCAATACAAGCACACATACACAAAACAGGCTAACAGAAACAAACTACTTAAAAAAATCGTTAATTGTATATTGTATTTTTTGAATTGTGTTTTATTATATGCATGAAAATACATCGAGTTAAAGGTTTATTAAAAAATGGAAACATTAACTACTAACAAATCAAAAGTTTCGGAATAATTTTTAACCATCTAACAAATCTAAATTTTTAACGTTCCTTAAGTAATTTTCATAACGTAAACATGCACTCACACACACAGGATAAATTATAACAGACTTACAGAAATATATTTTTTAAAGGGTTTTTATTGTATAAAAGATTTATACAATATCTCCTTAATATTTCTATCTCTTTTAGGTAGCTTTCAATACAAAAAGTAAAAAGCTACCTATTGCAGCTGTTCGGAGGAAAGCAATTCCAAAAAAGTTTGGTACATTTTCACCGATCGTGACCCCCAGAACCGAAAACCACCCTCAGATCAAATGTTGATTTATATATAAATACCTATCTATCTATCTATATATATATATATATCTGACATATATCATGCTGTAACTTTCTTATTTTTGAATCGATTTGGATGTGACTGAGTATGTGTATAGGACGGACATACCAAGGTCTCAACTGAGTTCGTTGGCCAGCTTCATCCGCCATCTTCTTTCAAAATGGCAGCCAGTTAAAAAATTTAAAATTTTAAAAAATTCAAAAAGGTGTACAAAAAATTTATAAATTGAAAAAAATGTTTCCATTAAGTGTTAGATCGTAATACAAGGATTCCGAAACATTTCTTGTTTTGATTTTATCTTAAAAAATGACTGAGATATGGCAATTTGAAATTGTAGGGTGGCTGACATTTTGAAACAATCTGTTTTTTGTTATGCTGTAACTCTCGTATTTATGAACCGGTATGAATGTGGCTGATCATGCATACAGGGCATACTAAGGTCTCGACCGAGTTCGTTGGCCAGCTTCATGTGCCATCTTGTTTCAAAATGGCGGCCAGTTAAAGTTTATTTTTTTTTTTTACAATTTAAAAAGATGGATAAAAATCATAAATTCAAAAAAAAATGTTTCTGATAAGTGTTAGACTGTTATACAAGGATTCCAGAGCATTTTCTTGTTTTGGCTGTATCTCTAAAAATGGCTGCGTTATAGCTGTTTGAAAATTCTAGGTTGGCCGATATTTTTAAACAATCTGATTTTTGTTATGCTATAACTCTCATGCTGAAATTCGCATTCAAATTAATATCAATGAAAACCGGGATTGAATCTTCCAAAATCAAAAAAGGTTCGGGTATTTGAGTAAAGTGAGTTGAATTTTTAAAAACATGGTATATGGAAGCTACCTTTTCCTCCCGGTACAGGCCGGAAGGACTCTTTTAATTGAGATCTTCTCTGCTTTTCAATTCCCTCATAACCTTTCTTAACCGTGCCATGGACACGATAATACGTTGACCGTGTTGATACGTTCAATAAGCTCCAGGTTTACACTGCAATACAAACATTACTTAAATTAATATAATTCTACGGATATAATGCAGATTTATTTAATTCAGTAATGATTAATACTCTCAAGGATTACATTCATATATATGTAATTAAGTTTTTTATACAATGTTTGAATTATAATCTTTTTTTAGCATTTAAAATAAAATACAGAGAAAACAACATTAGAATTTTGCGTAATTCTCATATGTAACTCCTTAACCTTTAACATACTTTTTTTAGGTACTTTTCATTACAAAAAGTGCTTCCGGCCTGTACCGGGAGAAAAAGGTAGCTTTCCTATATCTCCATTTTAAAATTTTAGCTAATGTTACACGAAAACAGTAAGTTAAAATGCAAAGAAAACGTTTACAAAAGATTCGTTAATACTGAATTTGAATAAGAAATTCGCCAAATTATTGAGCAATAGCCAAATTGGCTTCATTTATGAAGACGTATTTTGGTCACCAAGTTTGGCGAGAATTTGGCGCTAACGGATATGAATATATAGTTTTATGCGTATGATTGGAAAAATTATTACAACAATGAAATTTTTTGTAATGTGCTGTCTTGTTTCAAAATGTCAGCCACCCTAGAATTTCAAACTGCTCTAACTCAGCCATTTTTTAAGATAGTGGTAAACCAAAAACTGCTCTTGAATCCTCATATCAATGCCTAATACTTAATTAAAAAATATATTTGAATTTTTAACTTTTTTGTATATTTATTTTAGTTTTAAATTTTTAAGTGGCCGCCATCTTGAAACAAAATGGCGGACCAAGCTGGCCAACGAACTCGGTCGAGACATGGGTGAGCTTAATACACACAAGTAGTTTCATCAAAACTTATTTATAAATACAAGTGTTATCGTATGACATAGGTCAGATATATACATGGATATATATATATATATATATATATATATATATATATATATATATATACAAGTTTCAGTTGGTGTTTCGGTAATGTTTCATTAATGGTTATATATATATATATATATATATACACAAGTTTCAGTTGGTGTTTCGGTAATGTTTCATTAATGGTTATATATATATATCTATATATATAAATCAACATTTGAACGGAGGGTGGTTTTGGGGTCTGGGGGTCATGATCGGTGAAAATATATCGAAATTTTCCGGAACTGCTTTCCTCCGAACGGCTGCAATAGGTAGCCTTATACTTTTTTGTATTGAAAGCTACCTAATAGCTACCTATTGCAGCCGTTCGGAGGAAAACAATTCAAAAAAATTTTGGTATATTTTCAGCGAACATGACCCTCAGACCCCCAAACCACCCTCCGCTCAAATGTTGATTTATGTATGTATATGTATATGACGTATGTCATGCTGTAACTCTCTTATTTATGAACCGATTCGGATGTGACTGATCATGTGTACAGAACATACCAAGATCTCGACAGAGTTCGTCGGCCAGCTTCATCCGTCATCTTGTTTATAAATAGCGTCCAGTTCAAAATTTTTAAATTTTTAAAAATTCAAAAAAAATGTACAAAAAATTATAAATTGAAAAAATTGGTTCCGTTAAGTGTTAGAACGTGATACAAGGAATCTGGAAAATTTTTTGGTTTGGATATATATTGAAAAATAGTTTAAAATTCTAGTGTGGATGAGATTTTGAAACAATCTGATATTTGTTATGCTGCAACTCTCGTATTTATGAATCGATATGAATGTGACTGATCATGTGTAATGAACATACCAAGGTCTCGACCGAGTTCGTTGGCCAGCGTCAAGAGCCATTTTGTTTCAAAATGGCGGCAAGTTAAATTTTTAAAATTTTTTAAAAATTCAAAAAGTTGTATAAAAAATTATATATTGAAAAAATTGTTTTCGTTAAGTGTTCAGACCGTGATACAAGGATTCCGGAACATTTTTTGTTTTGGCTGTATCTTAAAAAATGGCTGAGATATGGCAGTTTGAAATTCTAGGGTGGCTGACATTTTGAAACATTCTGATTTTTGTTATGCTGTGACTCTCATGCTGACATTCGCATTCAAATTCAGTATTAACGAAAACCGGGGATCGAATCTTCTATAATCGGGTTCCAAGCATTTTAGCTTCGGGTATTTGAGTAAAATGAGTTGAATTTTTCAAACATGGCCTATGAAAGCTACCTTTTTCTGCCGGTACAGGCCGGAAGGACTTTTTCAAATCATCTTTTATTCGGTTTTAAAATTTATTCGTTCATCATTTTCGATAACAGTAAATAAATGTTTCGATTTAATTAAAGCTTCAATTCGCATACTTTATATTGTATAGGTTTTACTTGTCAACGATCCAATTCTAGGAGTTTCAAAAATCATGGATTCATACACAGTAAAATACTTTAAATTAAATCTATATTTAATACTTGGAAATTTTTTTCATAGGACATTTCATTTGCCTTGCATTCATAATATTCAAATTTTAATTGATTAAAAGGCGTATAGCCTACATAGATTTTATTCAATTATCGATGCTGGATTTTCTTTGGTTTCGTGTTTGCCGCAATGTTGGTAGCTCACGGAAAGTATTCCATCTTGTGCTGCGTTTGTAGCCTTGCCAACATGTTATACTGAGAAAGTGCCAGACTGAGTATCGTTCCCAAGTGGTTCAGTTGGTAGAACGTCAGTTCGCTATACTAATGACCCGGGTTCGAGTCCCGGTTTGGGTACTTTTTCACTATGTTGGCTATACGCCTTTTAAGCAATTAAAATTTGAATATTACTTTAAGTTATCTGCAAGCTATTTTTAAATGCGTATTAAGTTCTTACCTCTTTAAATTTCAATTGGCGGATAATCCAATTAAAACAAAATCTTGACTTCCATTAGGCCTAATTCCAATGATAGCTTATATTATTTTTCCTTCGGATTTTTGCAGCACAATTCAAATTAATATTTAAGCAGAAAAAAAAACACACGTTTTTCCAACAAGCGAGTAAAACATTTGCGCATATAAATATCTTTTATCTGGCAAGGGACGCTTTAAAAGAATTTATTACACATTTTACATCGTTTTACGGCCTCGCATAAATAATCTGCTTTAACCATAATCGGATATTTGAAGAGTTCGTGTATCTAATCCTAACATTAATTTTATTAATCCCGGCTTCTAAGAAATCCCTTTGATCCTTTGTAAGTTTTCCCAGCAGAGTTGTTCAGAGGTTCGTGAGCTTATTTTGTATTAATTGTTGTTGGAAACAGAGAAACGCAATGTAAGAATGGATGATTTTCATTTGTTTTCAACTAACCTTTTAATTCGCACAAATTTTTCATTAATTGTTTGTCTGACTTCATATTAAAAAACGCATTAAAAGAATTTATTTCGTGTTTCAAGTCGTTTTACAGCACCACATTAATAATTTGCTTTAAATGCAACTAGATGTAATAATATTAATAAAATTCTAGTAATATTTAATAATATTTTAATAGTAGTCTGAATGTACTTAATAATAGTAATAATAATACTTATTACTATCTACAGGGTGTATCTGAAAAAGTGGGCAAAACTTTACGGGGTGATAGAACGCTTCTATACGAACAAATTTCGTAATAAAATGTATGGTTTGAACACAAGCGGTAGTTTTCCACTGTCGCAGTTAAAGAATTCACACAAGAATGAGAGGAGTTACTTCAGAAAAAAAATTATTAACAGCAATGTAATTAATGCGCATGCTGAAAGAAATTGCTCAAAAGATCTTTCGCCAGCTGTAATGCACGCTTCACACCTGCGGGATAAAGACAGACGCACATTAGCGAATACAGCAGGCATTTCGCGAATATCCCCGGCAAAACGGCAATCTGGCGACTAGATCCATATCGGTTTCAATGGGGCACTCGTAGATTAGGCTTTTCATATGGCCCCACAAGAAAAAGTCCAAACACGAGAGATCCACCGATCTTGGTGGCTAAGCTATGGGACCACCTCGACCAATCCATTGCCGTGAAAACGTTGCATCTAAAGTGTTCCGCACATCCAAGGCAAAGTGTGCAGGCGCACCGTCGTGTTGAAACCACATTCTTGACCTGATGGGGATTGGAATCGGACGCAGCAGCTCCGGCAACACCTCTCGTAGGAATGTGTCATACCATTTACAACGCCACCTAGCGGCTCGCGCGGCTATACATTCTATGACAATATATGCTCCTACAGCTGTCACCCCGTAAAGTTTTGTCCACTTTACAGATACACCCTGTATATTATAAAGGACAAACGTGTCCGTGCGTAACGCTGACGTCATTTTCCGAATGATAGCACTTGACGATGAAATTTCAGTTTTGCGATTTTTGCTACTGCAATTTTTTTAATTTTTAAACATCGCACATTTCTAATTTTTACACCGTTATGCAGGGAAAAAATCTACTTTCAAATTCAATTTGTTTGAAAATTGTATCTTAATTGACTGATTTAATATGGCTTTTAAAATAATTTTCAAGCATGAATTTTTTTTATTCATTATCCTTTCGTAATGGGCCTGCCCATTACGAAAGGATAATGAATAATTTGCACAAATAGTTCAGCATTTGTCACCGGCTAATTTTCCATGACGAAATTAAAACTCCATCAATAAATAAATAAAAGAATAATCCTCTTCTCTTATATAATAAAACACAGTGTAAGGATTCAGGTTACGAACCCATCCATCTAACCAACAATGTACATTTTTACTAATGTAAGATGTTAGTACATTGTTGGCACATATACATTTAGTATATTTAATTATAGATTTAATAATAGAATAATCGTAGTAATTCATCAATTACAACTCGTTGTAAGTTATTTTGCAAGTCACAAATCCTAAAAATATGTTATTATATGCAAATGGCATATGAGAATCTACCATCAAACATCTTAAACGATTTGGAGTGAGGTGTAGTATGCGATAACTGCTTGGCGACCTGGAGACCTATGCTTTGTATGTGTGTTTGGATTTCTTTTGTGTTTGTTTTTCTTCCGTATTTCTTTTTAGGCAGAAAAATATCATTCTGTGTTGTGTCTCACGATTAATTAAAAATGATGGTAAGTTTTTTCTTTATAGTGGCATAGGCGTGGAAGAGAAAATGGCGAGATTGGTTTTGGCGAGAAAAGCAACATTAAAATAAGTGGGTAAGTGTGATCGAAGATCGCACAAAGGGTTTCTTTTAATATTCCTTCCAAAACACTTTATAATTTCTTTAATAAATACACATAAATTTCATTAAAAAAAAAGGTCATGTTTTTTATAAAGTAAAAATTTACCGGTCTATTTTTCTCGTTTTTTTTTTTTTTTTTGAAAATCTGAACCGGTCCGACAGCGGACGAATCTCGCTTTTATACTCTGTCATAATAATATCTGTCATGTGAACTAAATGCGATATTACAAAAAAAATCAATTTCAAAATTTAACATGTTGTATAGAGACCTTCAAAATGTTAAAATATGCCAATATTTCCGTAATCGGGTTTTTATCATGATTCAATACGTTCCTCAAATTCATATATTTATTATTCACTATTACTCATATTGATACTCTATTTGTATTATTCTCAAACATTTGAAAAATCCGTTAAACTTCCAATATGACGACGATTAATTTTCTTTATAATTCTCTAATGACGTCATATTGAGCTGCTTTCTGTATTTACATATACTAATACTCCTTGTATTATTGACAAATGTTTGAAACTTTCCGTTTTATTACCAATATGGCGTCCCATTAATCTTTTTTTTAAATGGTGAAACTTTTTATTAATGTAGAAAGAATTTTATTATGGATTTTTAATTGTTGGAAACTGCTATAACGAAAAATGTTTAAATTTAATAGGAAACTGTTATATTTTTGGTTTTTTATCTATATATATTAAATTAATACGATTTTTTCAAACTTTGTGATTTTGAGCTTCATAGTAGATATTCAGCTATAAGTACACAAAATTTCAGGCTTGTAAGTTATATAGTTTCTGAGAACCGGTTCTGTGATAGACAGACAACAAAGCGGGAGTGATAAGGTTTCGTGAAATGAACGAAACCCTAAAAAAAGTGTCTAGCAACCTTTATTTAATTTTTAAAACATCATTAGACTGTTGTATTTTTATTTTATAATGTCAAATTCACAAACAATTTGTCCAATATTTACACTATTTCTTTCATGCAATGAAAAACAATTTAAAATGTGTATAAATAAGCTATATAATAATATAATACAAAATATATGACATACGGTTACATAAAATAAGCAATATAAGAATAGAAATTGCCTCATTGCTCGCAGTTTCTATTTCTTGATTGTTAATAACAATTGGTAAGAAATCGCATTTTGTGGTGACTATGTTATGCCAAGGCATTCATGAAAAGGAAATTGTAAGTTGATGATCATTTTTTTGTTAAATGATTTTATACAAAAGGGGGTGAGAAACTTTTTACGTGAAAATGGCGTTTCTTTTATGTAAAATGGCATCAATTCAAAAGAATGCCAAATAAAATTCTCTGTTACGTTCTATGTTGAAGCCTTGATGGAAATAAAATGCAAATAGAGTTTCGATAAACATTTTCAATCCCATTCAAAGGGCACATTTTAACACTGAGAGGCGATTTTTCAAATCTTTATACATGTTTTTCTCTCTCTCTTTTTATAAGTTAATAAATTACTGATTTTCGTTATTTTTTCTTCATAATTTACTCTAAATAATAAATCGATAATACAAATACACTGTAAAAAATTTTGGTCAAAAATTACGGTACATATACTGGCAACTTTGTTACCAGTATATATACCGTAATTTAACTGTACGGTATATGTACCGTAAAATATTTAAAGTATATGTACCGGCTGCACTTCCCCCTCTCCTCAGGCCTGCACGCATTACGTAACAAGAGCAAGAGCATCACTTCTGGGGTTGCCGTACACCGAGGCGGAGCTACTAGCTTTTTCCTTACTGAAATATAATTATTTTACGGTATAAATAGCGATTTTTTACTGAAAAACAATCATTTTACGGTATAAATACCGTTTATAATCTAAATGGCACATATACAGTTTTTTTACTCTTAATATACCTTAGAAGTACGGTACTCATACCGTAAAAAGTGAAAGCGGTACAAGTACCGTTAATGTACGGTACATCTACTGAAATTTTACGAAATTTTTTTACAGTGTACCCTGTTTCCTTTTTCTTCATTCCAGTATAAGATGTAATTAATTTATGTAAAATAGATCACGCTTTTTACCTTTATATTATTTCTGAGCCATTAAATTTATAAATTAATCGATAAAGTAACACACTTTTAGTAGAAGCAGCAGTAGTAATAGTAAGTTATAGTAATATACACTCATGCTCATATATTGAGCAGTCTATTTTGAAGATTTTTTTGTCTTTATGCCGATTATTTTATTCAATTGTTAGATATTAACGATTTACATTTGAATGGGTTTGAAAATAGTCTTAAGCAGTAATACACATTTTTAAATACTTTTTGTGGCTTTCGTTCATGTAAATTTAATATACAATAATGGTCATCTGTGTTAGTTGAAAACAAGAACGAAAAATCATGCGTCAAGCATAGATTATGTAACACTTTCCAACGCTTCCAAAATAATTTTACAAATCATACCGTTTAATAAGCTGAAAGATAACATCTAAGTAAACAACTTGGAAAACGCATAACATATTTAAAAACATAATTTCAGGCACTTCCAACGTATATAGTGTTCAGAAAAATATCCGAATACTTTTATTCAGCCCTGTATATGATCTATAGATTTGTATATATACTACATAGGATGCTAAATTTTAGTTCAGTTAAGAAACGCGTAGCACAGTTTAAAATTCTCCTTCTGGAGTTTCTGTCAATAAACGGAAATGTGTTCGCGAACTTTTGTGCTTCCCATTATAGGATCTACAGAATTTATACACACCACGTAATAAACAAAAAGTGAGTTAAATTTAAAATCGCGTTCAGTAACTTAAAACACACTTTCAGGAATTATTGTTAACAGACAATAGAGAATTCTTTTGTGTGTCCCTGTAAATGAACGATGACTGCTATACACACACTATTCTGTAGTAAACCTCTTGTAATGCACCTTAGTGATACATATAAATTTCAATGCGTTTAAAATAGTGAAATATTATTTAAATAAACCGCAGACGATTTTTCTCCATATACATAATGTAACGGAATTCTTTTGACTGTCCCTGTAAATTAACTATAAGTGCACACCCTATTCTATATTAAGCTTCTTGTAATACACCTTAGTGATATATATCAATTACAATGTGTTTGCAATTGTGTAACATCATTAAAATAAACCGCAAATGATTTTTCCACATAGACCGTAATGTAACGGAATTCTTTTGAGTGTCCGTGTAAAAAAACTATAAGTGTTACACACTTCAGTTGAAATAGGGAACCTGCTATAGATAACAAAAATAACATATAAAAATTGCAAGGCAAGCCGAGCATATTTACGGGAGTTAGAGCACGGCCAGACGGCCAGACAAACCGAAGTCATAAACACTTTTCAACTAGGTTGGAAAGTGTTAAAAACATCACTGTTTAGGTATGTGCCAATAGATTTGCCTCAAATTTAAAAGCAATGATTTGTTAAAAACATTGATTTTCTTTCAATGGGATATAATTATAATTACAAAAAAATGAATATTTTATTTTATTAACCAATGGAAAAATGGTTGTTGCTTTCGGTCGAGAATGGACCAAATGATGTTCTTATTTTACTATTTTAACCGTTTTTAACGAAATTCTGTAACTTTAGAAGAAATTTTTAAGCGTTTTTAACGAAATTCTGTAACTGTAGAAGAATGTATATTTGAATAGGCAATATAAATGCATATAATCGTAACAAAAATACTAAAGCTACAAAAAGGATAAATGCAAATTATCATATATGAAAAATAAAGTAGAAATTTGGTACTTTCGTGTTACAGCGGCCCCCAAGGATGAAATATTTTTGTTTCTGTTTTCATTGATATATTGTAAATTTGGTACTTTCGTGTTATAGCGGCCTCCAAGGATGAATCGCCAAACGACCAAGATTTATCGCCAAATTATAAAGCATGTATGACATTATAATAATATATGATATATATATATAACATTTTTGGACGTATTCGGCCAAGTTATAGTCATATAGGATGCATATATGTTGTATATATATGACATGTGTATATGATGTATATACGACATATAAGACGTAAATAATATGTGTATAATGACGTATATGGCACATACAGGAGTGTTTGGAATATATATGTAATAATAAAAAATTTTCGCCATTTTTCCTTAGTTAATTTATTCCAAATTCTTACAATTCTAAATTTTTCCCTGTTTTATTCTAATTTACTACTCTATATTCATTAAATCCTTATTCTTAAATTAGCTCTATCATTAACTCTGTTAAATTCCCTTTTATTTAATTCTAAATTGTCCAAATTTACTTAAATATAAAGCTTTTAGTTGTTCTTAATTTCTATCATGATCCCCGATGATTTATGGGTTTTAGAATGTTTTTTGAGAGCCATTTTCATTTTTATTCCGAATTTTATTTCCCGCCCTAAGTCACTTTACTACAAAATTCATCCACTACCTCTCTGTCCGAACTCTTTACTAATTATCTTTCATTGGTCGTGACGTAGCATGACGCGTCTTCTTTAATTCCTCATTGGTTCAGTACGCGTTCTACGTCATAATTTGTGTTATTGCGCTAGGTAACAAAAAGCAGCTACCTGCGATGCTCCCGCAGAAATCAATCGAATTTTCACTTGTCAACAACTCCCTGGCTGTTCGTTTGACTAAAAAATGTTCTAATACTTACCCTCCATACCTTGATGATGTAGCGATGTACGGCTATTATTGTTAGGTGGAAACTGCCCAAGAGAAATACTTAATAAAGGATTGAATTTGAAAGACCTTGTTCGTTTGATTCATGGAGAAACGCCTCTGGTTATTTCCTTCTATTGCCGCTGCGGCCGCGTCGAGACTGCAACTGAAATATTAGGCAATTTACGACTGCTTCTAATTATTTACATCATCAATAACAACTACCGTTCTTAATTTCATTGTGCGACCATGTGTGCTCCTGCTTCTATTATCAACTTTACTCCCAATATAACATATAACGATATATATTCGTAATATAATATATTAATATACCGGGTGTCCCAAAAATGACTGATGGATTTTAAAATTCAATAACTAGCAAACGGTGACAGATATTAAAAAAATTCTTGCAGGAGGGTTATGTATGATGTCGGGAGTTTTTTTACTGTGATTCTTGATTTTAGTTCGAATTTCAAAAAATAGATGCCGCTGACAGCGGTTGGCGCTCATTCGAGGCCGAAACTGACGTCACTCAGCATTGATGCGAAGAAAGGAGATTAAGGCTATGGAGTGGGTCTCATTCGCCAGTACAATCTTGCTCTTAGACCCCGATTCTGAACTCATTCGATATGATTTCAATGGAATGCGTTGTTGACATGGAAACAACAAATTCTTCCATAGTGGAACACAGCGTTCAGATCAGGGCATGAATTTAACAAGCAGTATTCAATATTGCAGGCGATTTTACATTTATGAGTATTAATAGGAATTTTATCTAACCAATATGAAAATTTAGTTTCGCGAAATGACGGCAATGTGAGATATGCACAGAAATCGAATCCGTCACATCTTCATTCGTTACTTTGCTACGCTATCTGCTAGTGAGTACTTTGAAAAGAGTGTACACTATTTATTGAAAATGATTTATTTCTCCTAGTAGATTTAAAATACGTTGAATAAAATATTCTTTAAATCAGGCCATAAAAAGTAATTTAATCCGGGAAAATAAAACTTCATAAATGCAAAATTGCCTGCAACTCGAACACTACTTGTTAAATTCATGCTCTGATCTGAACGCTGTATTCCACTATCGAAGAATTTGTTGTTTCCATGGCAACAACGCATTCCATTGAAATCATATCGAATGAGTTCAGAATCGGGGCCTAAGAGCAAGATTGTACTGGCGAATGTGACCCACTCCATAGTCCTAATCTCCTTTCTTCGCATCGATGCTGAGTGACGTCAGTTTCGGAATCGAATGAGCGCCAGCCGCTGTCAGCGCCATCTATTGTTTGAAATTCGAACTAAAATCAAGAATCACAGTAAAAAAACTCCCGACATCATACATAACCCTCCTGCAAGAATTTTTTTAATATCTGTCACCGTTTGCTAGTTATTGAATTTTAAAATCCATCAGTCATTTTTGGGACACCCGATATATATATGCGTATATAGGATGCACATATAAGCTTTGCGATGATCTTGGTGAAATCATAACTGCAACCTTGGCATAATCATAATTGTGTGGGCCGCTATAACATGAAAGTACGGATTTTTTTTTTTTTTTTTTTTTTTTTTTTGTTAAGCTTTCGGAACATTTTTCTAATGGTTATTGTAATTTGTTAAATTATAATTTATTTATTTTTTACTTATTAATATCTTCTCAATACTTCATTTTACTTCAGAAAAAATTGCAATAAAGCAAAAAATATGTTTAATTTTATAGGAAAAAGTGATAAAAATAAGAAAAAAGTATTCAACACTAAGTTGTATGCGTATAAATTATACTTCTTAATTTAGATAGAGAAATTTAATTATTTAATTTTTAAATTTAATTTTTGAATTTAATTTTTTAATATTAACAACATAAAAAGTAATTCCATTCAAACTAGACTTGCCTTGCTTTCAAAATCAACGCATTTGAAATAGCGTTGATCCAATACATTACTAGTAACAAATATATGCTGATAAAAGATATTTATTGTGAATTAATTAAAAATAAAAATATATTATATTAATTCGTAATAACATATAGCTTTAACTAATATTTTTCACAAAATGAACTTTTCCCATTTACAAAATTAACGGACCAATTAAGTACAAGGTTATTACAAATGAATATCCCATGTTTGAAGGGCTATTAAAAGAAAAAAAAAATTACAACCTTGTTGTTCATCGGAAATCAAATTTAAAAGTTGAAAGTTTAAATTCAACACAGTTCCGTTGTAAGTGTTAATTGTGGAACACGAATGATATCGAGACGGTACGATAACTCATCCCACATTTTTTCTCAGCATGTCTGGTGTGACTCTTTGAATGGCTGCAGGTATGCGTGCCTAAGTCAGAGCTGCCAACCTCTCATCAATATTCCGTAATATGTGGGTTAATTTGACCCCGGTTTAACACGTTTCGCACCAGAAATTTTTTTGGATGAATCTTTAATTATTTAATTTCAGGTTTCCTCTTGGAATTTAGTTAATTTCATTTCTTAAAAAAAATTCTGGTGCGAAACGTGTTAAACCTGGGTCAAATTAACCCACGTATTACGGAATATTAATGAGAGGTTGGCAGCTCTGCTAAGTTCATTAACGTTGCGTTGGTTGGTAGCGGTGGAACAAACACCTGATCTTTGATGAGGTACCACAAAAAAAAAAAAAAATCACATGGAGTGATGTCAATGATGAGTTATCGTACCGCCTCGATATCGTTCGTGTTTCTAGAGGGGCTCAGATTGAACACTTATAACTGTGTTGAATTTAAACTTTCAACTGTTAGTTTCGATTTCTGATTAACAATAAGGTTGTACTTTTTTTTGTTTTCTTTTAATAGCGCTTCAAAGTTGGTATATTCATTTGTAATCACAATGTATAATGACCGGATAGTCCCGATTTTAGAAGTTTTATTGAATATCAACAGAAAGGTTTGACGAATGCCCTTGAACTTCAGTGAAGTAAAGAAAATGTATGACCGCAAATTTGGCAGTGAAAGATGAGTCACGAGGGAAATCAGGGGCGCAGCAAAAGTATAAATAAAAAATATATTTACGATCAACCTGTAATAAAAAAGTCCTTCCGGCCTGTACCGAGAGGAAAAGGTAGCTTTCCTATATCTTCGTTTTAAAATTTCAGCTAATGTTACACGAAAACAGCAAGTTAAAATGCAAAGAAACGTTTACAAAAGATTCCTTAATACTGAATTTGAATAAGAATTTCGCCAAATTATTGAGCAATAGCCAAATTGGCTTCATTTATAAAGACTCATTTTGGTCGCCAAATTTGGCGATATTTCGCCAAATGTCGCCAATTTTGACGAGAATTTGGCTCTAACGGATATGAATATATAGTTTTATGCGTATGATTGGGAAAATTATTACAACAATGAAAGAAAATAATTTGCGAGTAATCGCGTTAATGTGCTGTTTTGTTGCAAAATGTCAGCCACCCTAGAATTTCAAACTGCTCTATCTCAGCCATTTTTTAAGATAGAGGTAAACCAAAAAATGTTCTGGAATCCTTGTATCAAGGCTTAACACGTAATTAAAAAATAAATTTGAATTTTTAACTTCATTTTTTGTATATTTATTTTAGTTTTAAATTTTAAATGGCCGCCATCTTGAAACAAAATGGCGGACCAAGCTGGCCAACGATTTCGGTCGAGACATTGGTGAGCTTAATACACACAATTGGTTTCATCGAAATTGATTTATAAATACGAGCGTTATCGTATAACATAGGTCAGATATATATATATATATATAAATCAACATTTGAACGGAGGGTGGTTTTGGGGTCTGGGGGTCATGATCGGTGAAAATATATCGAAATTTTCCGGAACTACTTTCCTCCGAACGGCTGCAATAGGTAGCTTTATACTTTTTTGTATTGAAAGCTACCTAAAATACTTGAAATGGTATTTCATTGTAGCATATGCCTATGTTCAACGCTTATATGCATTTACGCAGGAATAGCAAATATATTTGTGAAGATATAAACGCGTCTGTAAAAAAATCAATAATTTCTTGTTTATAACATGCAGAATTTCCAACCAAATTTAACACCGCTTTCAGAAAACTTGACGAAATGCAGTAGAAAGGTTATACTGTAATTAGAAAATGAATGTATAGCATATTTTATGAGAAATGAGCATTTGTATACAATAATATTTAACTGCACATGTCTGAACGATATCAAAACTTTTCATAATTTGGTAATCAACTATATAGGAGAACGCATATAAAAAGGTCAGCGGAATAACATGACAATTCAGAAAGATATCGGCGATACAGTGGGCAGATTGACAATTTACGGAAATCCAGCTACACTAAAATAAAATTTAAAAAAATTGTAAAAGAAGAAAAATGTACTGGCCGAAAAGTTGTCGTCTATTCTCCGTTTTCTCACAGAACTTCCGTTTTGGCATTCTGAAGAATTGAAATTTTACACTATTCAAGACGGAATTTTTCTGTTTTTAGAACTGTGCGCAATATTAAATAAAAATCCAACTAATAATTACATGTACTTATTGTATATTTACACGAAACAAGAATTTGTATTGAATATTGTCACATCCGCTTTTTATCGCCTTGTCTTGCTCCGGTTTCGAACCTCAGTACTCGCCATTAAAAAATTACTGCTCTTTTTCATACACGTATTATTCGTAGTTTTTGATGAAAAATACGCAATTTCTCCTAATTTTACCTCAATTGTTTATATGAGCGCAATCTTGCAACACTTTCTTCTTTACATATATTATAAAATACATCAAAATGTACAATATATGTAAAAATAAAAGTGTTGCAAAGCTACGCTCATAGTAAAATATTAAAAAATATATTAAAAATTGAGGTAAAATTAGGAGAAATTGCGTATTTTTCATCAAAAACTACAAATAATACGAACTTTGAGCTTGTGAAAGGCATATAAATCTGAACAAAATGCAAAAAATATTGTTGAAATCGAGCAGGATAAACCTTCTAATATTAAAAGTGAAACAATTAAGTCAGTATAACAAAATCGAATTTTAGTCTTATTTTATGGGCCAAAAACGCGACTTATGAACGATGATTCTTTAAGAATTTCAAAAGCACTGGTCCTTAAAAGGTTGACTTCACATACACTGTTAAAAATTTTGTCCTAGATTGAACCAACTTTTGGTGCTGCAATAGCTGCAATCATAAGATAGTTAAATCTCGTTCCCATATTGAGTTCTGGTTGGACCATAGCTCCAAATATTGGGGACGAGATTTAATCATTTTATGGTTGCAGCTATTGCAGCACCAAAAGATGGTTCAACCTAGGACAAAAGTTTTAACAGTGTAGAATATTTGAGATGGGGTCGGTATAAGCTAACCTATGCAAGGTTTAATGTGGAGAACAATCCAGGATTGCCATAAAAACACGAAGGTAAGATACAATCCCGTGAAGTCGAATTTATTCTTTGATAAAAAATTCTGGTTAAAAAGTACGGTTATATTTCTGAAAACAACGCCACCATTCTTTTATAAGCTGATGTTACTAAGACGATTATTTTATACAAAAATATATAACAATAAATTTTAAAAAGTCCTTAATAATTCTTTGAACTACCTGTTATTTCAGACATTATTTTAATCTTTAAAACATATAGACAGGCACTGTAGATTCTTTAAAACATATTTAAAAACACATAAAACCAGTCCACACGTTAAAAGTTTCATAAAAGTAGAATATTTTCGCCTGGCCCAGGCATCTTCAATACTAATGTTTCGTCTTTCTGCTCTGTCAGTCCGATTTTTCTGAAACTCCCCTTCTGTCCCTTCACAACAGCATCTGGCGCCATCTGGTGTCAATTTTGGCGTAAGCTACGTCGTTGCAAGTTTTTGTATCTGATGTCTAGTGCCTCTCTCTGTAATGCGTAGTTTAGATTGTTGTATTTAGCTATTTTTTCAACATTATTAAAGTCAATTTTAATTGGGGATGTATTGTTTAATCGGGATATTGCAGTGGTTGATTTACCTAAATTTATGTCTCTTTTGTGTAGAAAGCTAGCAGAAAGACGAAACATCAGTATTGAAGATGCCTGGGCCAACAGGCGAAAATATTCTACTTTTATGAAACTTTTAACAGGATGTGGACAGGTTTCTATGTGTTTTTAAATATGTTTTTATGAATGTACAGTGCCTGTCTATATGTTTTAAAGAATAAAATAATGTCTGAAATAATAGGTAGTTCAAAGAATTATTAATTAAAAAATGACATTAGAAAAGATCATAGATTGAAATACTTTAAATAGTCCTTTTCACATATGAAATCATATATCGAATATAAGATAAAAATGTAATAAATAAAAACGATGTCATGCAATGCAACCTAGTCTTTGTACATTTCGAAATGAAATTTACGTTAAAAAGGATTTCAAAGACATGAATTTTAAATAGATATGTTCTTTATAAACTAAATGAAAGTCTCAGAGGATATTGCACTCTTCGATATCTTTGACAAGAACAATCCAATTTCTTTGTCAGGTTACTGACATTCTTTACAAAGAATATTGGCATTATTTTTACTATTCAGCAAATGGAAATCATTATTTTCGATTTTCCTTTCAACTGATATTATCAAAAAGTGGCACCACTTTTGAAATGAAATGTTAAAAGTGAAAGAGTGTTTTTTTAATTTTTAGATTTTTTATGTTGCAGATGCTGTTGTATCTGAATGAGTGACATTGAATTAACGCAGCAGATTTCAGGCATAATTTTTCCGTAGCACATTTTTCCTCAGCCTGGAATTTAACTGTGTGTGTTGCTGCATCTAACTGTAGATATACAGCTTTCGTATGGAGGGAAATTTGCTGTAATTGCACTGACACAATACCAGGCTGGCAGGAACTGTGTGCCGTAAATGTAAGACGAGCCAAAATAGAACAATTATATTAGATTTTTTATGTTGAAGATGTTGCAGATGCTTTTAAAGCCTTCTATGAAATATTTCTTATGAAAGCGACATAAGAGAAATATTGTGTGAAAATATATTCAATATAAGCTATATCAATTAGCTAATACAGGTGTAATGTAATTTTCCAGCTGGCGAAAAATGCCCGTGTCAGGAATCTAACCAGGGACCTCTTGGCTGAAGCTGCCATTGCTCTGCCAACTGAGCTATCCCGGACAAATCCTGTGGATCGAATTCACTCAGCCAACCTTATTGATCACAGCATCTGGTTTGATATCTGAATCAGGTCTAAAGAATAAATCGCAGCTAACACACATTGATAACATATTATTCTGTTGAGCTGATTCAGATATCAGACCAGATGCTGATCAATAAGGTTAGCTAGGTGAATTTGGTCCTCAGGATTCGTCCGGGATAGCTCAGTTGGCAGAGTACTGGCAGCTTCAGCCAAGAGGTGCCTGGTTCGATTCCTGACACGGGCATTTTTCGCCCAGTTAGAAAATTACATTTCATATGATTTATTTACAAATTGGAATAATTGTGTTAAAATTAATCTTGTGCAATAGAGTTCCGTTGTCGCAAAAAACATAAGGGGAGGTAGTATTTTCAGATCACCACTTTTTATAAACTTTAAAGCTAAATATTATTGTTTTTTATTGATTTTCTGTTAATTTTATTGTATGTATTTTTATTTAAACACTTATTGATCTTAACACTCTAATGCCCATGGTAGCGTATATGCTACCACAAGTGTTCCAAATTTAGTGTTTTTTTTAATTCAGATATTCCGAATTCACACCAGAAAATCGGAATATGTATCCTTACTTTAATTAATGACAGCTGCCGAACAGTCGATGTCGGTTAAGGGGCTTCCGAGTTGCGATCAACTTTACACTCAGTCTATTTGTGAGTAAAGTGTCTTATTAATATTGAGCCGTTGGGAAAAGTTAAATGTAGTATTAACTACATAAGAAAAAACAATTAAAAATAGAAGAAAAATTAAACAATGGGAATAAAAAAGTAAAGCAAAAGAGATTAAGGATAGAGCCTAATAAATGGAAAAAAGTAAAATGGTATAGCTGTAGTTAAAATTAACTACTGAAAAAAGTTGAAAAAGTGTAAAATAGGGTTCGGAACATGTTCAAAAACAGCACATAAATTCCAGGTGGAAAAGGCAGGCTTTAACAACAAAAAAAAAAGCACTTAAAAAGGGCAAACTTTTTTTTTTTTTTTTTTTTTTGGGGGGGGGGGGGTATAGCTTAGGAATAAATTTAATTTAATTAAGAAATTAGGCCATACAAATTTTATTTTCATTTTTTTTTTTGGTATAGCATAGGAATAAGTTTAATTAGGAAATTACAAATTTATATAAAAGTAAGAGAGAGAAATTTGCAGAATGGTGAGCACTAATGCTCATAGTCAATAATGCAAGAATATTTTGGACGCTTGCGGTGATGGGGTTCGAATGCGTCATAATCCGGCAATTCTGCGATTATATCATTAGGGATGTCATATAATTTTTCATGAATTTTTTTGGCAAGGTGGTTGATTCTTTTATTTAATGTGGTAGTTTTGAGGTCTCTGCGAATAGTGCTATTACGGAGATAGCAAGAGGCATTTCTGACAGTACGCAGATTTTTGTTATGAAGTTGGCTGAGGTTTTTCATGGAGGATTTGCAGATATAGCCCCAGACCGGACAGGAATAGGTGATAATTGGTAAAATGCAGGAATTATAAAGGATAAGTTTATTATGTATAGCCAGTGTTTTACTATTAAGTAGAGGTTTTAGTGCAATCGTAGCTCCAGCGACTTTCCCCCTGATGGTAATTAATGACAGACATTCAGTGATTAAAAATAAACAAAAGTTAATAGTTAATATTTCTGGTGTGAATTTCGATTTTACTAATTTTGTAATTTCTAGAATAGATTTTACCATGGGCATTCGAGGGTTAAAGCAACCAGTTCAAAATGATCGATGCTTTACACAGTCAATTCCGTGACCTTGGCACCTTCTGTGAACCAGTGTTGGTGTCGTTTTTCTCAAATGTTGTTCTTTAGCCATCAATAAATTTCTTGTTAACCGTCGTTTGTATATATTAATAACTTCTAAAAATATATATTATATGAATTTTCTCAAAAATGCTGCATCGAATGCCACGAAATCAAAATACGTGGTAGCGCTAATAAATCCTTACATTTTTCTTCATAGTTTTCTTTGACAAATATGATAAAAAAATTCAAATGTGATGTCAAAATTGGTGTTTGTAGCGAAAATTTTTAAGTTTGTGACAATTTCAATATAGAGAGGGTCATCTAAACTCAAGATTGTATTAAAAAAAATGTGAAACTTGATGGGGAAAACCGACTTCATTTTCAGATTCCGTGTCGACAAAAGCTTTAAATTCATTTACTGCGGGTTCTATTCTGAAAATTATTTTTCAATTTGTAGACTAGTGTTATTTATGTGCTTCGAGCGAGTGTTATTATGTTATATATATATATAACATTTATATTAGCGGTCTGTGTATGTATATAACATTAATGTTATCGGTCTATGGAGTTTTTGCGATTCTCGCCGTGATACATTTAAATATTTGGTGCTTGGTGATTCAATAAAATGTTTTGATTTGTTAAAAATTTGAAATTCAATGATAAGTTTATAAATTTATGAATGAAGAGCTACGTAAGCTAATCTATGTTTGCATTTGATTTTATGAACAACAATATAAGAGGGACCAGAAGGACCCGTGCGAAGCTTTCGCACTGCAATCTTTGAGATTATTTCCTGGTACGTTTTAGCGCTAATTTTTAATTAACTATTTTTTTTTAAATTCAATCACCGCGTTTTAACAAAATGCAGTTGTACTTTCTCAGAAACTTGTTCAAAAACTTTTCGAATACCTCATTCATCGTTGTATGTTTTGTATGTGCATAGAAAAAAGGATGTTGACAAATGAAATAATATATATAATGATTGCTTGTGCGAATAGATTGCCAGAAAATATTTTGCCAAATTTTCTTATCTCGCCAAGAATATTTCTCTAGGTTGCCAAGAATCCTATACTGAAAAAAAAAAAAAAAAGAATTATAAAAAAATTTAAACATTGAAACAGATGTTTGGGGAATTTATATACCAGCAATTCACAGATGTCATATACTCACCACATTGGCACGATTTTTTCCCCCGCCAATTTGGCGAAAATTTTCTTTTTGAATATTAGTTACAAATAGCATACAATAATAGCATGTGATATTTTATTTCAATATAAAAGTAAAATAACGTAATAAATGAAATAGCTTCTATTATTTTAAAAAAGGAAATACAAATAAATAAATGATAGTTTGATATAAATATATGTGGATATACATATTAACAATAATTTATAGAATTAAAATACGAAATAAAGTAAATAAACAACGTTTAAAAAGTAAATAAAGTAAACAAACAAAAGTAAATAAACAAAGTTATCGCCAAATTAGCGGGGGGAAAATCGCGCCAATGTGGTGCGTATATGACATCTGTGCCGAAAGCATTTCCTCAAATTTTCTAAATAAAATTTCTATAGTAGTCTCTGTAGGTTTCTATATAAAACTTTTCAAAATATTTTTTCTTTATAAATAATTATGAATTTCTACAGAAAATTTCTGTATAGACATTTTATTTCTATGCAAATTTAACGGCAGACGCCTCCATTACATGATTCTTGATATAAACTACACAAATGGGCGGTCCTTCAGAACTTTTCGTTCAATTCGGTCAAGATTACAAATTTCCTCAGATATGCTGAATGTTGATAGATATCTTGCAATGACCGAAAACAGACATTGCTTTTACCAATGTCGATAGATATCCCTGAATGTTGTAAAATAATTATCATTTTTATGACATTGACCGGTGTAAATCAGATAATAAAAATAAGGCATTAAAAAATAAGTTTCTTAAAAATGGTTAAGTATGTTATAATGGTTTCTTAAATAATATAATGATTTCTTAAATAAGTTTCTTAAATTACATTTTATTTTTTAGAATACTATTTCAGAATTATAATGTTATAGTAAATGCAATCAACTCCTTTAAATGTTTTATAATAAAAACTAAGTTTAAGTTATATTAGTGAATATCGGCAGATGTTGTAAATGCAATCAACTCCTTTAAATGTCATCATCATCATCATCCCAAAACATGATTTCAGGATGTAAACCTGTTCCGGCCTCAATCCATTTGTTTCGCGACCTTCCTCTGTCTCTCTTCCCCCTTGGCTTATTATTAAAGGCTGCCTTTGGTATACGATCAGTATCCATCCTTTCGATGTGGTCCCTCCATTTCCTTCTGTAATTTTCTATTTGATTTAATATTGGTATAATTTCAAGCTCTCTTCAGATGTAATCATTCCTTATTTTGTCTATTATTGAACAACCCTTCACACTCCTAAAAAATTTCACCTCTGAGGACTGTATTTGTCTTTCATCATTTTTTGTGAGTGTCCATGCCTCACTTCCGTATAATAAAGTTGGTATTGCCATTGTTTTAAAAAATTTATTCTTGTGTCTTTTCTTGTATTTCGGAGAGTTCTTATAGTACCACAGATGTATTGAAATTTATAAAGCTTATTTTGTATGTCGTTGTCATAGTCATAAGATATATCACATCCTAAGTAATTAAAATGTGAAATCTGCTCTATTGGTTTATTTTCTAAAATAATTTTTGTTCTTATAGGATGTTTGCCCCTAAATGCCATTACCTTTGTCTTGTTCTTTGAAATCCTTAAATTATAATACTTTCCAATTTTGTTTAAAGTAAAAATTGCACGTTGTAAATTGTCCTCCCGCTGGTGTTCCTGCCTTGTCGGGGCGGTGAGGCTTACGTGCACCAATGACCCAAAGAGCTATACCGGTGGTGGCGTAGCCACTGGTAGGGTCTCCCAAGCCGGACAGGTCGGAGGTTAGGTGCTAGACGAAAAGGAACACCCTGGTCCTCTAGGTTGGGGGTTGTGGGCAAGGCTGGTTCCCTAGCCACTTAAAAACACTTTTACTCATAAGCCTTGAAAAGAAAAACATACACGGCCTCCTTTAAATGTTTTATTTTAAAAACTAAGTTTAAGTTATATTAGTGAATATCGGCAGATGTTGTAAATTAGATGTACGACATTCAGCGACTTTCAAAATATTAGTCAAAATTCAATGTTTTAGTTGTAAAAAAAACCCAGAGGGTATACGCTATAGGCAGAAGATACACACTAGAAAGTATAATTTATAGCTTTATTTGAGAAAAGCATATGGAGCTTCTAAAAAATTCCAGATGATATACGGCGTATACCATCGTATGTAAACCAGATAATAAAAAAAGGCATTAAAAAATAAGTTTCTAAAAAATGGCAAACTTATTACATTTTATTTTTTAGAATGCTATTTCAGCATTATAACGTTATAATAAATGCAATCAACTCCTTTAAATGCTTTATTTTAAAAACTAAGTTTAAGTTATATTAGTGAACATCGGCAGATGTTGTAAATTAGATGTATTACATTCAGTGGCTTTCGAGATATTAGCCAATATCCAGTGTTTTAGTCGTAAAACAACCAGAGGGTATACGCTATAGGCAGAAGATACACACTAGAAAGCATACTCTACAGATTTATTTTTAAAAAGCGCATGGAACTTCTAAATAATTCCAGACGGAATACGGCGTATACCATGGTATACCCTCCACTACATCCCTGTCAATATTTGTAGGACTTTGACCGATATCTTTGTGATACATGGTGCAGTATGTTAAAACCTGTACTATGTCAAAAATCTTTCTTATGATATATCATTCATCGTTGTACTTTTTGTATGTGCATTGAAAAAGGGCTGTTGCAATCAGAAATAATATGTATGATTCAATATGAAAATGGAAGACAAACTCTTAATGATTTATCTAGTTCATGATAAGTACATAATTTTTCTAGTAGTGTGAAAAGCTTTTACGTTTTCTCCAAGCGCTATTGTAAATGATTACTTTAAAAGAAACATGTATTTTGTATTCATCCTTTATTTCTAAACACTTGGTGGTTTATTAACAGAGCCTTTTTTAACACTTTCCAACCTAGTTGAAAAGTGTTTATGACTTCGGTTTATCTGGCCGTTATGTCCGTATGTCCGTCTGCCGTCTGTTCGTGCTCTAACTCCCGTAAATATACTCGGATTGCCCTGCATTTTTTATATGTTATTGTCGTTATCTATAGCATGTTCCCTATTTCAACTGAAGTGTGTAGCACTTATAGTTTTTTTACAGGGACACTCAAAAGAATTCCGTTACATTACGGTCTATGGGGGAAAATCATTTGCGGTTTATTTTAATAATGTTACACATTTTCAAAACATTGTAATTGATATATATCACTAAGGTGCATTACAAGAAGCTTCATATGGAATAGGGTGTGCATAGCACTTATAGTTACTTTACAGGACAGTCAAAATAATTCCGTTATATTACGTCTATGGAGGAAAATCGTTTGCGGTTTAATTAAATATTATTTCACTATTTTAAACGCATTGAAATTTGTATAATATCACTAAGGTGCATTATAAGAGGCTTGCTATAGAATATTGTGTGTATAGCAGTCATCGTTCATTTACAGGGACACACAAAAGAATTCTCTACTGTCTGTTAGCAATAATTCCTGGAAGTGCGTTTTAAGTTGCGGAACGCGTTTTTAAATTTAACTCACTTTTTGTCTATTACTTGCTGTGTATAAATTCTGTAGATCATATACAGGGCAGTACAAAAGTTCGCAAACTCATCTCCGTTTATTGACAGAAACTCCAGAAAGAGAATTTTAATCTGTGCTACGCGTTTCCTAACTAAACTAAAATTTAGCATCCTATGTAGTATATATACAAATCTATAGATCCTATACAGGGCTGAATAAAAGTATTCGGATATTTTTCCGAATATTGTATATGTTGAAAATATATGTTGGGAATTCCTGAAATTACGTTTTTAAATATGTTATGCGTTTTCCAAATTGTTTACTTAGATGTTATCTTTCAGCTTATTAAACGGTAATGATTTGTAAAATTATTTTGGAAGCGTTGGAAAGTGTTACATAATCTATGCTTGATGCATGACTTTTCATTCTTGTTAGATATGTTTCGGAAGAATGAAGCATAGTTTAATCAGACAGAATCAAAACTAAAATTTTGACTTTTCTTCTTTATTCGAGCTTTTAAAATATTCTGAAAAGTGAAAATAAATCTATTTGGAAAACTGAATATAATGTAAGTTCTTAACCTTTAGTTCATTGACGTATTAATATAATTCTATAGTATTAATGTTACAAATCAATAGACATTCCATAGGTTAGGAAAATTGAGTTAATAGACCGATGTGATTATTACTGCTACAATAAATTTCATTTTCTCGACAATTAAATTCAGTTCATATACTATACATCACTATGGCAGACTTTATCATCACTTTTGATTTGATAGTATTCAGCAATCGATGCTAAACTACTAACCTTAATATGTAGTACGCAAACTGAATTAAATATCATAGAAAATTTAATACAATATATTTCGGCTGTAATTATCACATATAAGTCGTTCAGAATCAAAGCGGATCAAGTCTGTAAATAGTTATCTAGAGATATTTGCATGTAATTCAGAATCATAAAAGACTAGTGCCATCTGCTGTGCACATTTTCAAATGACTTGCTTTGTTACGGTGCCGAATAAATTATTGACTATAGAGCAAGAATTCATACTAGAGGAGAGAACAACAACAACAAATAATTTAATCCATTTTGTCTTTGAACGTCTCTTTCTAACCGCTGACCAGGCCCCTACCGACCGGGTTGTGACCAGTTTTACAGGTTTGAGAACCTGGGAACAGGGTGATCGCCACATGGCGGCAATCTGCTGGACTAGCACTTATACCGTCTTAATGGCAGCTCTGTTTCATTTTGCTTTGCTTCTATGTTTGCCGGTTACTTAAAGCGGATTTGTTTGTTTAAATGCACGCTGCAACGCACGCCTATATGTAATGACGGTGACCCGAAGGGAGGCTATGGCTACGCGAGTTGGTCTCGTAATTTGGAACCTTGATCAGGTGACGAGACTTTACCTGACTAGGCACCTCCAGAGGTATAATTCATAGGAAACTTGGAAGACTGTGCACCCACGACGGATGTTACATGTAATAAGCGCCATTAGAGCACATGGCGGATTTTTAGCTGGTGGCGAGCCTCGAGCCCACGACCTTTTGGCAACGAGTCCGATGCTCTGCCAACTGGGCCACCGTTGCATTGGACGTAGAGCTGCGCTTCACAAGTTTTTTTTGTTTCTAGCAGCACACTCAATTACATGGCTAAGCTTCTGCGGCACACTAAACTCATGATGATTAAACACTCAGTGGTGATTTCTTTGCATAAATGTTGTCTCTTCTTTTTTGAGTTTTGTCACTATCGATGTTGATGACCGTGTTGTTCTTTTGGTTTCTCGTTCAGAGAATCCTTAATTTCTTTCTCTTTGGAATCTGGTTTTTTGACTCTATCATGGGATGCTTTTTGTTGTAATTTTAATCTATTATGATTTTTACACTGGTTTATGGGTTTTTGTCATTAGTGATGGTTGTCATGTTGCGATTTTTCACTGGATTTTTGACACATTTGGCGTTTGTTATATTGTGATATTTCGCTGGGTTTTTGGTTTGAAGTGATCTTTACTTTTATCAGTACATATTTTTGAGGTTGCAATCCCTTTATTCGTTTGGTTTCTTTATTTCAGTAAACTTTTTATGTGAACCGGCCCTTGGCGATCAGTCCATTGATTCCTGAGGCTTTAAAAGTCTCATCATATATCATGGAGACTCAATTTTTGCAAATTACCCAATACTATTAGCATTGTAAAAATAGTGAATTGATTAAATGCACTAAATGCTATGAGATGATATGAAATATCTAGTTCCTTGTTATTTTAACTTTTCAAGTTTTTTTTCTCAAACCTGGAATAAAGAAAAAAACTTTCAAATTTTAGTTTTGATTCAATCTATACTTTAACAAGTATATCTTTATTTTCCGTTTCCCGCATTTTCCGAAAAATCGCATCCTATCTAAAGACATTGCTTTATTTATAGATTTAATTTTCTTTGTTTGATACATTTATTTACTGGCAAAAATGGTGATAAATCACTAGCTATTTCGAAATAATGGATGGAGAGAAAATAAATGTTATTTTAGAAGTAATCATTTACAATAGCTCCCGAAGGAAGTGTAAAAACTTTTTACATTAACATTATGTAGTACTTATCACGAAACAGATAAATCATTAAGAAATTGTTTTTTTCAATAAATAACAGAACTATAAAAGCAACTTAAAAAAATCGTTATTGGACTTTATACTGAAGTAAATTATTTTCGGTGACTTACAAATGATAATATAATAGTATATGTAAACAAATAAAAATAAGTATTTGTATTGTCAATTTATCTCTTTTCATTTGTTTGGCTAATAAAAATTTTCTATACATACTCTGCTTTTATTCACTTGAAAAATAACTTCTTCATTGTCAAATTCTTTAATATTTTTTAAAATGAAGCTAGAAAAAAAATATTTCCCTGACATAAGCGCAAAGTTGAAGTAAAATGCACCTTTGTGACGCCGCGACCAAATCACGCCAATGTCAGGCAGTGACCATCGCCCCCTGAATACTAGGCTGACACAAAAATAGCGGCTGTCGTAGGCGATTTTTTTAAGCGTTTGTACTGCTACCCCCGAATTTTGACACCAGTATTTTCTAAAAGTGTCCTTTGCTTTAATTAATCTCACAAAAATGAGACGGAGAAATATTTCAGAAATTATTGCAATCAAATTCAAGAGACCGTACAAACGTTCAACGGCCGCTATTTTTCTAGCAGCGCGTAGGTCTAGAATTCAGCGGGCGGTGCTGTTACATGCTTTGACGTCACATGATCTAGTTATCACGTTACAGTAAAGTGACTATTTGTCCTTTTTTAAAGTGTAGGCTACAAATATACTGCGAGTTAGGGATTCATGGTATCAGGTAACAGCTGTACAGGATCACAACGACTGAATGATGGTCAGGAATGTTTTATCTTGGCAGTGTTTGGAGCCTTTCATATTTGTAAAAGATTTCGAAATCATTACATCCAAATCCTCATCAGAATACCGCACAGGTTCGGATTACATCCGAATTCAATATGAAAAATCTGAAATTCAATATTTTAAAGTTTTTTATACATTTATAAGAATATAAAATTTATTGAAAGTTCCAGAAATTTTAAAAGTATCGCATTAAACACAATGTTATGCAATGATAGGATAAACTACTTATTACTGTATTTTTTCAGAATAACAATGTATTACTTAAGGGGGGCTCTGCCCCCTTGAACCCCCCGTTGTCGCTTTAATTTTCTATTCTCAATTTCCAGTAATTGTGCTATTTCATTTCTTCAGTATATGTCTGAATGTATTTACTATTTTAATTTCATTAGAATAACCATCTCTTTGTACAATAGATTTTATCATATCCTTAAAAGAATACTTATATTTCAACTACTAAACATCATATGTTGCTAAAATTGAATAAAATTTCGTGTAAAAAATCATGAGAGACGGTAGTTTCTCGAGTGACGCAGCGATAAACCGAAAACCGAAAGCCCAAAACCGAAGATTCCGTCACTCTCATCTATACAGCTAGCTGGACATCAAAGGAAAATCGAAACGCCGACATTTAATATCTCAGCAAATATGAGGCATGTCGTTCCGATTTTTTCACATTAGTCTTATATCTCCGGTCTAACTCTATTCTGAAATTTATACATTTCTACATGCAGTAGATTTTGAGATCTGAAAGTCCATTTTTAAGTAAAATGGGGGTATGTATTGGTGTAATGGACACATACCTGTTATCTCCAAAACGGCTCGAAGGATTTTTTTTAAAATTAATATATAATATTAATCGGTTTTAGATGAAGCGAATAAGACTTTGCGTGTACTTAGGAAAACTCTTGTTTCCTGTATAATCCAGTTTTAAAATAGGACTCTTTTCTTAAGCCTATTGCTGTAGAAATGCATAGCAATGTTTACCCCTTTCTCCGCGGCGCAATAAGGTTAAAAATGGATGTACGGTTCGCCGTTAAAGCTTCTGATATGTTCCCGAGCTAATTATTTAATTTTTTTAATGCAAAAACAATTAATTATATATTCTAAACTTGTAAAACATATGTATTAAATTCAATTGTTGTTTATAGGTTTTGTCTATTTGTTACAAATAAATAATTTCAGATTTTATGCATATGGTCGAAAAAATATTTCGATTCCTTTTTCAATATGAGGAAATATTTTTTAATTACATGTGTTCAATTTTACTGTTATTTATGATAAGTTTTCGATTTTTTAAGGATAAAATATTTTGCATTATATGCGCAGTTGAAGTCTGCAACCAATCAATCAATCTCCGAATCTGCTCTGGTGCGATTATGTATTCGTGCGCGGAGAAAGCTTGTTCATCGCTTTATTACATTGTGATAACTAGCAGCAACTCACCAGATATTAATTGAATGAGTATTGTCTTTGCTATATGGTTTGATAGTATTTCATGCCGTATCATTGATAATACTCGCTCAATTATACACATAATTCTATTTTCAATACATCCTAATTCGATATAAGCTGTGGAAATGAAGGATTTGGAATAGTGAAGAATGGAATCAACATTCTACTTCAGCATTAATCCAAGGTATAATTTTCTTTAATATTATTGATGATTAAATAATATCCGTTATTTCAAGTTTCATATTGCTCTTCTTAAAAAAAAAAAAAATCAGAGTGAAATTTACCTGAAAATAAAATCATAGTTATTCAGAGTCGTAAAAAATTTAATAATGATCATATAAATATACTTAGTTTATAGATTACTAATTTTATTTCACTTGAAAAACAGAAATTTTCATAATGGTAATCTGATGCTGTATAAGTTTAACTATTAATGTTATTGTTTACAGTTAAATTTCTATTTAAAAGTTATAAAAAAAATTCTATGAAATTTTAACAAATCACTTTTCAGAGTGTTTTCAAATAAATAATACAATGCAATAATTTACAGATTATCTAATAAGGAATTGGATATAGTTTTCTATTTTGATTTTTAAATACCCTAATAATTGTTTATACATAAAATTACACAACCATATTATAGCAAAAATTGTATCTGTAACATTACTCATTTTTCTAATACAAATTTATTTATTTTCTAATTAAAACTATCCACAATATTTTATTTGTTATTTATGCTGAATAAAATGTACTTAAGGAATTTAATATTACTAAAAAAGACTCAGATTATGTCATGAAATGTGTTTATGCCAGGTAAAACCCAACCCTGTGTAGTAATGAATTATTTTTGCAGTTGTTTAAATTCTGTTATAACAACAATGATACAAAAAAATAAGTCACAAACAAACATAAAAAATAATGCAATGCATATAAATTGCATAGATAAAACTTAAGTAATAGCCACTAATTTTAATAAATGTTTGATACTAAAAATGCAGCTTTCAGATGATATGTAGGCAACTACTTTTTATTTTGCAAATGAAACAATCATTATAAGATAATTTTATTATTATTTTTTTTAAAAATCGGGACATTTAATACATCTTTCAGTTACACACCTGAGATTTAGAGCTTTATTCGAACTAAAGTCGACCACTTTTCATAAAAAAAAACTATCGCCAAACTGTAAGATTAAACACCAAAAATGCAGTCCCATTTACTTGACGTCAGAGGCATTACACGTGTTTATGTCATCAAGTGGCTTTTAATTCAACATTTGCCTGTATTTTTCATTATGTTTTACTGATTTATTAGTTATTTCGTTAATCAAAATAACAGTTGCGTCTTTAAATGGCGGTGCCATGATATTAAAAGAGAAAACGCATTCAAAAAATGCTGCGATGCATAGTTACGAGTAATAAATCAGTTTCAACTGACATCACAACTATTTATTCACCAGCTGAGAGGGACAATTAAGAAAAATAATGTAAATAAATAAATATCAAAGATTATATTTTTTCTGTTTTCATTAATATATTGTAATTTTTTGTTTGTTTTGTTTAAACTTATACTGATAGTTGACACTTTGATGAGTGGAGTTTTTCTGAATTTCTTATATTTTATTAATTTTGATATTCTAATGGCAACGTTCTTCCATTTTTACTTTCTTCTATCTTTACAAGAAGAAAGTATTGGATTCATGAAAATTTTCGACTTCCGGTTTTCGACGGATTTATACGTTTTAGAAGGTCCTGAACACGATTTGACTATTTTTAGAAAATGTCTGTCTGTGACTCTGTCTGTCTGTCTGTCTGTCTGTCTGTATGTGACAAAAATTTTGTGGGCGCTCTATCTCAAGAACTAATGCTCGGAATTTAATAAAACTTTAGATTCAGTTAGTCCATGATATAAATGGGTGCTGATTAGTTTTTGGTAAAAATCGCCCGGCAGGTGGCGTTGCTATGCAGCATTTTTCGCGATTTCCGCGATAGCTCTATCTCAAGAACTAATGTTAGGAATTTAATAAAACTTTATATTCAGTTAGTCCCTGATATAAATTGGTGCTGATTAGGTTTTGGTAAAAATCGCCCGGCAGGTGGCGCTGCTAAGCAGCATTTTTCGCGATTTCCGCAATAGCTCTATCTCAAGAACCAATGTTAGGAATTTAATAAAACTTTAGATTCAGTTAGTCCCTGATATAAATTGGTGCTGATTAGTTTTTGGTAAAAATCGCCTGGCAGGTGGCGTTGCTATGAAGCATTTTTCGCGATTTCCGCAATAGCTCTATCTCAAGAACTAATGCTCGGAATTAAATAAAACTTTAGATTCAGTTAGTCTCTGATATAAATTGGTGCTGATTAGTTTTTGGTAAAAATCACCCAGCAGGTGGCGCTGCTATGGAGCATTTTGAAGGATTTACACGATTTTAGCGATATTCATATCTCAAGAAATAATGCACGGAATTTAATAAAACTTGAGCTTCAGTTAGATATTGATATAAATTGGTGATGATTCATTTTTAGTATATGCGAAACCTGTGTGAGATAGAAGAAAGTTTTGGGATTGACACATCCGACTAGTTTATTTTGCAAATGAAACAATCATTATAAGAGAATTTTATTATTTTTTTTTAAATCGGGACATTTAATACATCTTTCAGTTACACACCTGAGATTTATAGCTTTATGCGAACTAAAGTCGACCACTTTTCATAACAAAAAACTATCGCCAAACTGTAACACCAAAAATGCAGTCCCATTTACTTGACGTCAGAGGCATTACACGTGTTTATGTCATCAAGTGGCTTTTAATTCAACATTTGCCTGTATTTTTCATTATGTTTTACTGATTTATTAGTTATTTCGTTAATTAAAATAACAGTTGCGTCTTTAAATGGCGGTGCCATGATATTAAAAGAGAAAACGCATTCAAAAAATGCTGCGATGCATAGTTACGAGTAATAAATCAGTTTCAACTGACATCACAAACATTTATTCACCAGCTGAGAGGGATAATTAAGAAAAATAATGTAAATAAATAAATATTAAAGATTATATTTTCTTCTGTTTTCATTAATATATTGTAATTTTTTGTTTGTTTTGTTTAAACTTATACTGATAGTTGACACTTTGATGAGTGGAGTTTTTCTGAATTTCTTATATTTTATTTATTTTGATATTCTAATGGCAACGTTCTTCCATTTTTACTTTCTTCTATCTTTACAAGAAGAAAGTATTGGATTCATGAAAATTTTCGACTTCCCGTTTTCGACGGATTTATACGTTTTAGAAGGTCCTGAACACGATTTTTAGAAAATGTCTGTCTGTGAGTCTGTCTGTCTGTCTGTCTGTCTGTATGTGACACAAATTTTGTGGGCGCTCTATCTCAAGAACTAATGCTTGGAATTTAATAAAACTTTAGATTCAGTTAGTCCATGATATAAATTGGTGCTGATTAGTTTTTGGTAAAAATCGCTCGGCAGGTGGCGCTGCTGTGCTGCATTTTTCGGAATTTCCGCAATAGCTATATCTCAAGAACTAATGCACTCATTTTCATCAAACTTCAGATTCAGTTAGACCTTGACATGAATAGACGCTGATTATGTTTGGATGTAGATATCCAAACAGGTGGCGCTGCTATGCCACTTTTTTCATGATTTTTACGATAGCTATATCTTAAGAACTAATGCACGGAATTTCATCAAACTTCAGATTCAGTTACACGTTGACGTAAGTTGTTGTTGATTAGGTTTTGGTCTAAATCTCCCAACGGGGGGCACTGCTATGCTACTTTTTTCATTATTATCACGATAACTATATCTCAAGAACTAACGCACGGATTTTCACCAAACTTCAGATTCAGTTAGACGTTGACATAAGTTGTTATTGATTAGGTTTTGATATAAATCTCTCAAAAAATGGCGCTGCTATGCTGCATTTTGCAGGATTTACACGATTTTAGCGATAGTCATATCTCAAGAACTAATGCACGGAATTTAATAAAACTTTAGATTCAGTTAGACCGTGATATAAATGGGTGCTGTTTCTTTTTAGTGTATGAGAAACCTGTGTGAGATAGAAGAAAGTTTTGGGATTGACAAATCCGACTAGTTTTATTTGGCGTTACAGTTTAGTGATAGTTTTCTTATGAAAAGTGGTCGATAGGATAATGGAGAAGTACCGAATAATTTTGTAGTTGTCAAATGCAATAATGTAGATGCATTTGAAGGCTAATGACTGCCAATTTTAAACAGTACAAATGGTAAAACAATGAATCGACACATACATGTGTTAGTAATCGCTGCTTTAATGAATTTCATTTATTTTATATATCGCTATATGAAAAAGTTGCTGTATCCAGTTATGTTTTTTTGTTGTTGTTTTCAAGAGGATGAAATGTGCATACACATGTTAATGATAGCTCCTAGCTGCTGTAACAAGTTTCATATATTTTTAAGGTTGCTGTATTCTGTGATTTTTTTAATTAATTAATTAATTTTTTTAATTATGGGCGAGAAACATTTGTACATGTATCAGTGACTGAGGCTTTAATGAATTAAGCACTCGGCGATAAAACTGGCGATTAAAAATGGGAAAAAAACCGGCCTAATGCAGGATTTTCAGATTTTCTTTTTACCCTTCGCGTTTTTTCCGTGTCCGTTTGACAAAATTCTTGATTTTCTCTCACCCAATCGCTGAAATTAATGATTTTTTCACACCTGATCTATGAAATTAATGATTTTTCTGCATACGATGGATGAAATTTATGATTTTTATGTGCCCGATTGAAGAAATTTGTGTTTTTCTGTACGTGATCGATGAAATTAATAATTTTTATGTTAAATTATGTTACCCGTTTAACGAAATTAGTGATTTTTACGCGTCCACTTGACGAATACGTGATTTTTACGCACCCATTCTACAAAATTCATGATTTTTACGCACCTGATCGACAAAATTCATACTTTTCACGTGCCGGATTGACGAATTTTTTTTTATCACCTGATCGACGAAATTCTTGGTTTTTATGCACCCGTTTGACGAAATTTGTGACTTTTATGTGCAAACTTGACGAAATTAATGATTTTTTCATACCCGATCAACGAATTTTTTTATTTTTATGCGACCGTTTGATGAAATTTGCGATTTTAATGCGCTGATAAATGAAATTCATGATTTTTACCCGTCTGTTCGACGAAATTTATGATATTTTCTCCCCCTATCGACAAAATTCATGTTATTTCTGTGCCGATCGATGAAATTCATGATTTTTCTCATTGATTAACGAAATTCCTGATATTTACGCTGCCAAATGACGAAATTTGCAATTTTTTTCCGAGACTAATTGTTATCTAATGCAGTTTAATTCATTCGACTCGACATCGATCGGATATATCGATTTTAGTTCCAAAATTCGCCACCATGGACCGCTTTTCAATCTCGGGTTCTATGTGCCCTATCACGACGCGGTATAGCTCATTCGACTTGAAATCGACAGCCTTAAAGATTTCAGCTATGTCTGCATAGAACAGAGTGCGCCCCCTGGTGGTGGAAGATGGAACTAACAGATATTGCAGCTAACTCGAGTTCTATGGGTCCCATCACAATGCAGTTTGATTCGACTCGACAACGACAGGATATATCGATTTTAGTTCCAAATTTCACCACCAGGGGCGCTTTCCTATCTCGGATTCTATGTGCCCGATCACAACGCGGTATGGCTCATTCGACTTGAAATCGACAGCCTCAAAGATTTCAGCTATGTCTGTATAGAACAGAGTGTGCCCCCTGGTGGTGGAAGATGGAACTAACGGATTTTGCAGCTAACTCGAGTTCTATGGGTCCGATCACAATGCAGTTTAATTCATTCGACTCGACATCAACAGGATATATCGATTTTAGTTCCAAAATTCACCACCAGGGCGCGCTTTCCTATCTTGGGTTCTATGGGCCCAATCACGACGAGGTATGGCTCATTCGACTCAAAATCGACAGCCTCAAAGATTTCAGCTATGTTTGTATAGAACAGAGTGCGGCCCCTGGCGGTGGAAGATGGAATTAACGGATTTTGTAGTAACTCGAGTTCTATGGGTCCCATCACAATGCAGTTTAATTTATTCGACTCGGCATAGACAGGATATATTGATTTTTATTCCAAGTTTCACCACAAGGGGCGCTTTCTATCTCGGGTTCTATGGGCCCGATCATTGCGCGGTATGGCTTATTCGACTCGAAATCGACAACCTCAAAGATTTAAGCTATATTTGTATAGAACAGAGTGCGGCCCCTGGTGGTGGAAGATGGAACTAACGGATTTTGCAGCTAACTCGAGTTCTTTGGGTTCCATCACAATGCAGTTTAATGCATTCGACTCGACATCCACAGGATATATCGATTTTAGTTTTAAAAGTCACCACCAGGGGCGCTTTCTTATCTCGGGTTCTATGGGACCAATCACGACGAGGTATGGCTCATTTGACTCGGAATCGACAGCCTGAAAATTTTCAGCTATGTTTGTATAGAAAAGATTGCGTTCTCTGGCGGAGGAAGATGGAACAAACGGGTTTTGCCATGCATTTTCATCTTTCTAATTGTGTCAGTCTCTCGCTGTATAACTTTAAAGTTGAGCCTTGGACTCCTCTCCTCGGGCCACCACCCTCATATTTTTATTGGGGTCCTAGGGGTCTTTTTTAGCATTTCTTTAAAATTTTATTCTAATGATTAATTTATACCTTATGCTTAATTTCGACTAATTGACATTTTCATCAATAACCGCAAAAAAGTAATGATATCAGTACAAAAACCTTTAACGGGTTAAAAGTTGTGACTCAGCACTTTCTTTTGGCTCTAAGAATTTTACATATGGGTCTTAAAAGCAATGATATCAAATTTGAGTAACGCTATGTTAATAATATTTTTAAAAATCCTCATTTTCTTTTCAGTTCTATTTATATTCACAGGTTCACTTATTATCTTACCATGAAGAAATATATAAAATTTATTCGCTGATGCTTTTTCATTCAGATCTCTCAGGAATTCAAAATATGGGTTTTAAAAGAAATGATATCAAAATTTGTGTGACACCTTGACGTGAATTTAGTAGGATTGTTCTAAAATTCAATTTAAATTATTTTTCGTTTGTCTTCTAAAGTATATTTACACATACAAATAATACTTTTAATTTTTCAATACACTGTTAAATATATTACTTTCACTGAGCCTATATTATGTATTGAAATGTATTTATTTCAATAAACTGATTTATGTTTTGTGCCACGCTATCCAAAATCATAAGTAAAATTTATGTAAATGATTATTTTGCGTCATATTATCCACTTGCATACATTTCCCTTTGTTTGGATACTATGACGCAAAATAATCATTCACATAAATTTTACTTATGATTTTGGATAGCGTGGCACAAAACATAAATCAGTTTATTGAAATAAATACATTTCAATACATAATATAGGCTCAGTGAAAGTAATATATTTAACAGTGTATTAAAAAATTAAAAGTATTGTTTGTATGTGTAAATATACTTTAGAAGACAAACGAAAAATAATTTAAATTGAATTTTAAAACAATCCTACTAAATTCACGTCAAGGTGTCACTCAAATTTTGATATCATTTCTTTTAAAACCCATATTTTGAATTTCTGAGAGATCTGAATGAAAAAGCATCAGCGAATAAATTTTATATATTTCTTCATGTTAAAATAATAATTGCACCTGTGAATATAAATAAAACTAAAAAGAAAATGATGATTTTTAAAAATATTATTAACATAGCGTCACTCAAATTTGATATCATTGCTTTTAAGACCCATATTTAAAATTCTTAGAGCCAAAAGAAAGTGCTGAGTCACAACTTTTAACCCGTTAAGGGTTTTTATACTGATATACTTATACAAATATAAATTACTCTTATAATTCCTCCTGTTTCCAATTTACGCATTCAACATTTTTATTATTTTCATTTGGAAAACCGATGTGGTAATCATTTTTTGGTAGTTAAAATAAATTCTCATCTATTTCATTAAAAAGCATATTAAAAACTTAAATCACCCCAAAATTAGCTATTTTTTAATAAAATTTCGCGTCAAAATAATACGATTCACTTGAATTTTTCTTTGTTTATATTCTTTGAAATATAGTTGCTTAGCAACCATTGAATGAAAGAGAGAAAAAATGCATTGGAAATTTTTGTAAAAAATGAGAAATTAAAATGTTTTATATATTTCAAATTAATGCATAAAATTTCCTAATAATTTATACAATTAATTTCGAAATTCTAATAAATATATTGGCAAATGTTCATAGCGATAGGATTAAATTAAGATCTTCATTTCGTAAATTTAGAATCCATAATTTAGCATTTACAATTACCCCATTGCGACATTTTCTTTTCATTGAAAGTTAAAATTAAATAAATCGTCTGACTTCCCATTGAGAAGCATTATGACCTAAAAAGAAATGTTCTATATTTTTCGAACGAATGAACCAAATGTAACTAAAAACTATACATCTAATTCCGGGTACCTCGCCAACATACCTACCAAAAATCAACCTAATAGGATAATATTTGTGGCAGTTACAGACCGACAGACGGAAACCAAAAACTTTTCGCGTCTCAACAGTGAGCCTTCACTGACGTTTCGGCAATAACAATTTAAATTTTTGTAGTAACTGAGATTTTCAATTTAAAATATTTGTTTTTAATATAAAAGTTCTTTTTTAAATTAATTATAATGTATAAATTAATAACATTTACCTGTATTCCTAAATATATTTCCATAAAAAAAAAAAAGTTTATGGAGTGAAAATATTTATTAACACTATCAAATTTAATTAATAGATAAAAAACTATGAGCAATTTAAAATAAAGATTTATTCAAAATACCAAAGTAGTGGATTAAATTGAACTTACTTGTAGCAACCGACAATACGAATGTGAAATGAATGAAACAGTGGCTTGAATGTTTTAGATACTAAATTAAAATGATTTTAAAATGATATTACATTCTGACGTTTGAAGCCCCCGACCTGATGATTTGTTAGTTTGTTTATTACAATAAATGAAATTAATATTTATAGTATTCTTTTATATAGATATGAATAATCAAACATAAAACAGAAAATAATAGATTTTTAACTGATGTGAATTAAAAAATGAATTTGAATAAGGAGGGCTTGAGCCCCATGAACCCCTCCTTTCTCTATGCCCTTGAACATTATTCTCTGCTTCCTGATTAGTTTGATTAGTTGCCACATTATAAAACTTGCAAGCAGAATTTAAAAATAAGTTGTGGTTTACGTTATTTACAGATATGTATTGAAAGATCATGTCAATTGTCACTGATAGATGGCACTGTACTCTGGGGAAACATTGACCTTCCAATTTTTCTATGGGGAAATCGTGAATGCGAGAGGCATTTAGTTATTACGGAGGTAGTGGTCTGACAAGCTTTAGTATCCCAGCACATGAAACATGCCTTTTTCTTGTCTTGAGTCCTTTTGCCATTCCGAATTTTCGCAATGCCCCTGTTACTGATTCCCCGTTCTTGCTTAACCAACAACGCTTGATGTGGTAACGATAGCATACTCCAGGTATCGAATGAAGAATTTATGTTCATTGAAAAGTTTTATTGACAGCCTGATTTATACAAATCTGCTTCATATTATGCCTGCCAGCAGCGCCATCTATTGAAAATTTTTTGAACCACAATTTCTTTATATATAAAAAATCGATCTCTCTCTAATCCCATTCCTGCAAACTCCAATTTTTTACCATCATTTGTTCCGATTTAACAATTTTTTAAAGTTTTAATGAACTTACTGCGCACCCGGTATATATTTTATTAGGCAGAAAAAGAATTAATACTGTGTTTAATAAAATACCAAACATACATTAAATGTGACAAAAGTAGAGGCAATCGTGTCTCATTTTGGCACAACGACCTTACATTTTCCTTCAGAAACACACTTAAAAAACAATATCTGCACAAATAGAAATGACTTCAGTCAACATTTTTAGTAATGAATACATACAATGTTGTCTCTAAAGCAGCTGAAATCCTTTTTCAAAGAAAAGAGTCTTTGAACTCAAAATGAATATATATGTTACTCACTTTTTTAATAACACGAAACTGAATTTACTTATCTTTTGAAACGAATAGAAAAGTCTAGAAATTTATGCAATTCATATATTCCTTTTAACAACTGCAATAGATAACAATCAACACATTTACATATTTATTAAGTTTTGCTCTATTTAGCAAATACTGAAGATATTTTCCAAAAATAAATTATTCCTTTAAACTTCAGAAAGAAAAAAATAAAAACTAGAATATTCATTTCTTTTCTTTATATATAAAAAAGAGAGTTAGTCTTTTCTGAAAAACATTTTATTTAAATGTTATTCCTAAGTTCTAGATAAATTTTTAGTGATTTTTAAGAATTAAATATAAAAAGAATACAATGGGGAATTCAACCTTTTCTAAAATCAAGGGAAATTTTAATTTCGCATAAAAATTTTGAAAGATACACGAGTAACAACAAAAGAATTATTTCTTTTTGACAAAATGCAGAACTTTTTAAAAATAATGCACCATAAATTCGTAAAAACTTTTAAAATTCATTAGAAATGAGCAAATAATGCAAAAAAATTGCGGTTTATGGGAATGGGATTAGAGAGGGAGATCTGATTTGTTTTAATAACAATAAAAGTTGTGGTTAAAAAAATTACCGATAGATGGCGGTGAAATGCATAATATGAAGCAGATGTATGCAAATTAGGCTTATAGTAAAAGACCCATTTCTGTGAAGTGTCTGACAAGCTTCAGTATCCCAGTACATGAAACAAGCTCTTTTGTCGTTTTAAATCATTTTGACGTGCGGAATTTTCACAATGCGCCAGTTGCTCATTCCCCGTTTTTGTAAAAGTGTTTAACCAACAACGCTGGATCTGGTAACAATAGCATACTGCTGGTATCGAATGAAGAATCTGTGTGCATTGAGGGGTTTTATTGGCAGCCTGATTTCCATAAATATGCCTCATATTATGCATCCAGCGCCATCTATCGGTAATTTTTGAGCCACATTTTTTCATATATATAAAAAAAAATTCCAATCTCCCTCTAATTCCATTCCTGCAAACAGCAAAATTTCATTTGTTTCTTTTTGAAGAATTTTTAAAGTTTTAACGATCTTAACGGTACTTGAAAAGTACAGAAATGTTACGTGCATATTCCTCTATTGAGGTCAAGACTTAGGACAAAGGTGGAGAGAGGGTAATCAAGCAGTCTTTCTGGTTCGCAGTGGAAAACAGATATTACTACATTTTACATTTTTGAATAATAAATGTGAAATATGCTTAACAAGGAAAATTAGTAAATTGGTACATTCTTTTTCAAACCTTTGTAATTTGAACGTTTTAATTAGTTGCAAAAAATTCCGTAAGAAAATTGGACCGCTTTAAATAAAAAAAATGTATATATATCTGGAGTGACTTCACTGTACTCTCTAAACACTGGTATAAGTAACAGAAAGTAAAAAATTAAATGTAAAAACAATTTTTTAAGAATGCTTTTATTAAAATTCACAAACAGTCAACTTATAAAGCACAAATGTGTGCGTCGCTCAATGCTGACGTCATAATGATGCGGACAACAATGTGGTTAAAACGGATGAATGTTGCAACAATGAAGCTATTTTTAGGTGCGTTCGTAATTATATAAATACGTAGCACCTATTGTCGTCGTCTGGTCCGTCCGTCAAACTGTGCGTCTGTCTGTCCGTCCGTCCGTTTATAACAACGCAAAAACTACCCAAACGAATGGTTTGAAATTTAAGATATATTATCTTTTCAGAATTTTGTCAAGACATTTAAAATTTTATAAAACTCGAATCAAAACTTTAGAAAATCTATATATTTAAAACGCTAAGCGATTTCTTTCGACAATCCGTGAGAACAAACTACTGCATCAAATTACATCATTCTTTTTTTAAATGAAAGATATTTGGACACAGATTTGTTATCGTGCATTTGTTTGTTCGAAAATTTAATTAATTAACCGTAATTTTCAATTAAATTTTTACTTCTGCTAATGACGTCATAATCGGATAACGCCTACTGTTCCGAAAGCACAGAGTTTATTTTCTAAACTCTGTGGTTGAATAAAAGAGAAATAATAAATATTAAAAGCACGCGGTTTTAAGGCCGAATTTGTGAATTTGCAAGTTAAATTTCGGTAAAAATACTTATCCGCGTGTTTTATAAGCGAATAAAAATTCATATTTATTGTGACGTCACGGGAATATTGTCCATTGGGTTTATTTTATCATTATGCATTATAACTTTGTTGATGCCATTTTTTCATTACAATTAAATACAAAATATATTTATGCATGGTGTTTAAGCATTAATGTAAGGTATATGAAGTACGTGTGAAAAGTCTGCGCCAATGACGTGAAATGAAGGTGAAAATGACGTTATGCTTAGCTTGCAGTGCATTTTAACATTGATAAAACTAAAGAGAAAAATGTATATGATTGTGTTAACATGACATAATTTTACTGATTTTTGCATTCATAATTATAAAGATTAGAATTGGAGCCGTCATTGATTTCTTCATCTTGATTGCATACCTTGATTACATGTTACAATTGCTTTTTTTTTTAATTATAGGATAGAAGATTTCCTTTTTTAATTAAAAAAAAATCACAAAAGTAAAGGATTTCAGGAAATTTAAAGTTATTAAAAATAGTGTTATGGCAGAAAAAAATCTTGAAATAATGATTGTATTTTTAGCAAGAATAAACAATGTAAGACTAATATTTCATAGGAATTATTTTGGTAGATTTATTATAAGTTCATTTAACAGTTCCTTATTAGCGCAAAGTCCTATTTCTTTCACTGTGAATTTCTTTTTCGATGTCAAAAAATGTTTTTGCACTTTTGGACGCCAGCCAAAATACAGTGGCAATTTTTAGAAATGTACAACAGTTGTGACAACAAAGGCACTATCGCTTGAGCTTTCATCGCGCTTACATAACTTCGAAATACTACAAATTTCTATTTTTTACTACATTTTACAATTTCAATTCTTACATCATCAACTAGAAAAAAAGTTAGCTTTCGATTGAAATTTATTTGAAAACTGCCGATTAATTTAACGACTTTTTAAATAATTTTCAAGCATGAAAAGTTTTTCAATTCTATCTTATCAATGACTACCAGTTTACTTCAATAATGTAAAACAGCCCCTGTGAAAGTTGCCACAATTGAAAATAGATTTCCCTAACCATCATAAAAAGTGAATAATAATTTTTTTTTTTTAAAGTGATAAATCATAAGATCAGATTATCCATAAGATAGAACATTTTGGCGCTAAACAAAAATCTGTCAGGAAAAAAAAAAAAAAAAAAAATATATATTTAGTTTAAGTTGAATATAAAATTGATATGTTGAATTCGTTGATGAATATGTTCCATCAGATATCATGATATGCTAGGAATTGCATTTTTAAATTTTTTTACATTTGCCAACTGTATAAGAGGAAAAATAATATCCCCGACTGTGATGGAAAAGGGATAATCATCCTAATTATGTCAAGGAACCGAAGAAATCTTACAAATAAATTACACTTGAAAACATTAAAAATCTCCCTCATCTGCAGATAGATTTATTACTGTAAAAAACTTCTTAATCTTTGCATAAAAATTGATTAGCTTAAAACAACGGATGTATTTTAGAAGATATGGATTTGAAACGAACAATGATTAAAGAGGACATTTTAAAACTTTTAATTTAATCATTTTAAAAACTTTTTTAACGTCGAATTTCGACGGTGCTTTTGGGCAGATGCAATGCGCATAGCAGCTCATTCGGTTGCATTATCACGGGGGGGGGAGATGTGTGCTTTATTTACTATGTTCTGTTATTTACTGAATATGATATGAACGTAGGAATATACTATTTGTACATACTTCATAGGTCCATGTATTTTTTTTCTTGACGTGGGGAATATAGTGGTAATGTCAAACTGATTTGCATTACACAGTTATTTACGGATTGTTTGTTGGGAGTTTGCATCGGAAATAGTACTGTATTTGACTGGGGAAAAAATGTAAATAAAATATTTGAAAGACTGTTTTATGCGCACCCCTTCATAAATAATAAAGAAGCTTATTTTACTGATATTGTAATAGTATTTTTTTGCGTCAAGTTTTGACGGGTTCCATCTAGTATTAATAAAAACATTTATTAAGAAATTTGTATTTAAAAAAAAAAAATCGGTGCTTTCTTGTTATGGAAGTTTCCGAAGTTTAATCGTCAAACGATCGAGATACTTATTTTATTACAGAACGCAGACGATATAATTCATTTCACAGAATCAAAAATAATCAAGATCTGAATTATTATATAACTAGCTATAGTACGAACGCACCTCATTTGTCACGTTTGACATACAATTTCCAACTTGTTTCAATTAATATTAAACAATCGCAACGTTATTTCTATGGGAAAAATGCTAGTTTTAGGCCGATGTTGGCCCCGCCTTAAGGATCGATTAAAAAAATTAATGTTAAAAAATGTTAAAAAATAAATGTTAAAAAATTTATGTCCAATACATTTATTGCCCCCAGGAATACATCTATATTCCAAATTTCAAAGCTGTATGTCAACAGGAAGTGGGTGAAAAATGAGTCACAAGATTTGACTGCCACATACATACAGAATTGCAAGTTAAAAGAAATAATGGCCTTTAAGAAAAAAAAATCCTTTCCTAATATTTTTTGTCGTATGGTACTTTATAGAAAATAGTAGGCTATGCCAATGGAAGTAGATTATGGAAAATGAATGGATTTAAATGGGAATTTCGCCAAATTAGAAAACTATCGTCAAGTTGGTTTCATATATGGCAACTTTTTTTGTCGCTAAATTTGGCTATATCTCGCCAAGTTGGCCAAAATTTGGCACTATTGTGGTAACCCTGTCATTAGTACTTTTCAACATACTCATTCATACAGTTTGCTTCACAAAGGTCCCCTAACTTTAAAAATCAATAACCCGGAAACGGTGATAGATAGAAGCATGAAACCAGTGGTATGTTTGTTAAAAAAATCGTAAGAATCTTATACATAAATCTCAAAATTTAGCTAAAGATAGCACCGATAGATGGCGCTGAGAGCGTTAAGAATCCTTCTAAAGAGAGTTTAGAAGCATAGAAAGACTAGCCGTCGAAAATTTCGCCATTGAAATCTGACCGCTATTAGCGTATAGTAAAAGTAATTCGCATCGGACACGTTGCCTGTCTGTTGAACGTTTTTGAAAAGCTCACGAATTATTTTCCCATCTGGGCCTTTTGCGACTAAAAATAGCGTTTGAAAACTTCTCCTTGTGGCAGTAGGACTCTGATTTAATCGGTGGTACTCCAACACAATAAACACACGTTCCACCACGGTATACATCACTTTCGGAATTATTTTCACTATACGCTAATAGCGGTCAGATTTCGATGGCGAAATATTCGACGGCTAGTCTTTCTATGCTTCTGAACTCTCTTTAGAAGGATTCTTAACGCTCTCAGCGCCATCTATCGGTGCTATTTTTAACTAAATTTTGAGATTTATGTATAAGATTCTTACGATTTTTTAAATAAACATACCACTGGTTTCATGTTTCTATCTATCACCGTTTCCGGGTTATTGATTTTTAAAGTTAGGGCTCCTTTGTGAAACACCCTGTATATATTTCATATAAATGCTGTCGTCGTAATGATGCGGGCAACAATGTGATTAAAATGGATGAATGGTGCAAACATGAAGCTATTTTTTTTAATCATTATGAAAATATTGCAACGTTATTTCTATTGTGAAAATACAAGTTTTGGGGCAAAGTTGTCTACTTTACCCCTTTAGGGATCGAATATTAACTGTCCGATGTGCCAATCCCAAAACTTTCTTCTGTCTCACACAGATTTCGCATACACTAAACCGAATCAGCACCAATTTATATCAAGGTCTGACTAAATCTGAAGTTATATTAAATTCCGTGCATTACTTCTTGAGATATGACTATTGCTAAAATCGTGTGAATCCTGCAAAATGCAGCATAGCAGCGCCACCTGTTGGTATATTTAGACCAAAACCTAATCAACAACAACGTATGTCAGCATCTAACTGAATCTGAGGTTTGATGAAAATCCATGCATTAGTTCTTGAGATATAGTTAACGTGATAATAATGACAAAAGTAACATAGCAGCGCCACCTGTTGGGCAATTTACAACAAAACGTAAGCAGCATCTATTTATGTCAAGGTATAACAGAATCTGAAGTTTGATGAAATTCCGCGTATTAGTTCTCGAGATATAGCTATCGCAAATATCGAGAAAAAAGTGGTATAGCAGCGCCACCTGTTGTGAAATTTACACCAAAACGTAAGCAGCGTTTATTTATGTCAAGGTCTAACCGAATCTGAAGTTTGATGAAATTCCGCGCATTAGTTCTTGAGATATAGCTATCGTAAAAATCGAGTAAAAAGTGGTATAGCAGCGCCACCTGTTGGGATGTCTACACCAAAACGTAATCAGCGTCTATTTATGTCAAGGTCTAATTGAACCGAAGTTTGATGAAAATAAGTGCATTAGTTCTTGAGATAGAGCAATTGCAGAAATCGCAAAAAATGCAGCACAGCAGCGCACCTGTCGGGCGATTTTCACGAAAAACTAATCAGCACCAATTTATATCAGGGACTGACTGAATATAAAGTTTTATTAAATTTTGTGCATTAGTTCTTGAGATAGAGCGCCCACAAAATATTTGTCACATACAGACAGATAGACAGACAGTCAGACAGACAGGCAGTCACAGACAGAGTCAAAGACAGACATTTTCTAAAAATGGACAAATCGTGTTCAGGTAATTTATGAATTATAGTTAACATGGTTTCGGCAAATTTTCTTTCATTGTTGTAACCATTAATCCTATTATATGCTTATCACTATACTAGGGGGCCTACCCCCTGCGAGCTACGCTCGCCAACCCCCGCTCAGACTTCGAGACCTCTAAAAACATGACAGCGTGCTTTGTTTTAAAAACATTGGTAAATCTGTAACTGAATTGCCATGCTTTTAACGTTTTAATGGGGCATTTTTTGATTATCATGGCCTCATACACAGCTGTTGCGACAACTGACGACTGTTTTCGGGATTGATAAGTAAAACAATTACAACTTGAAAACCAGCTTGTATAAAATGGTTAGGTTTAAATTGTGGCTACCTCTCGGACTTTTATAACAACGATCTGTATTCTATTATTCCTTTGCGTTTAAGGATGAGAAAAATTCAAACTGCTTGTAAATAACATTAAGAACCACGGTATTGAAAAGTACTATGTTATAGACATTTTCAGTAACAGGTTTTAATTTTCTCTCTATTTTAGTGCACCATCATGCATATTTTCATGTTATTTTAAATATGTAAATTATTTATTTTAATTAATATGTATATACGAATTTTCTAATAATTATTTATCATACAAAATTAATTAAATATTTTGTGCATGCATGCCTGCATTTATTCGGCATCGATTGATGAGATATTTAAACAAATTTGCCATCCGCGATAATTTTACACCATGTTATGTCACCTGAATATTGTCCATAAGAAAATCGGGTACTTTTCCAGTATAGGATCCTTTTCTTTTAGATTTGGCGTAATTCGAGCTTCAAAAAGGGATAGATTCGTTAATATACATAGATTTGTTGCCAAAAGTTATGAAAACAAACCCAATGAACTTTTGGTGCTTTTCTATTACACGGATCTTAACGCTTTTTTAAAAAGGTTGGCGCAATTCGGGCATCAGTAAGTGAGATTTGGTGCCAAATGACATAAACAGCCATGGAAACAAATTCGACGATTTTTTTGTTTATATGCGTATTTTAATTATACGTATATTATTATTGTTTCTTTCTATACAAATTACTTCTGATTATATATAAAATAGGATAAATGACATTTTACGCTAAACAAATTGTATAAATATTGAAAAAAATGCTTCTGTATACGAAATGACAAAGTGAATAGGTTGACAGAAAGTATGTTGTCAACTTTCCTTTTCCGCCAAGGCTATTTTCTCTGTTTCGTCAAGGCCCCATATACTGGAACAGCACCGAACTTTTATGCTTGTTTATACGTGTATTTATATGTATATATACAATTTATTTATAATTGTCTTTCAATTTACCTCTTTTTGTACATAAAAATAAATAAATGGCTTCTTTATATTAAATAAATTGCATAAATATCGAAATAATTGCTTGTGTATATCAAAAAGCGAATAGATTGTTAGAAAACATGTTGCCGAATTTCAATTCATCGCCAAGGTCACTTTCCGTATCTCGCGAAGGCCTCTAAATAGGAAAAGAAACGAAAATCGTTTTAATATATAACGTAATTTACACCTCAAGTGTGTTTCAAGTATAGTAATTTAATTATTTGTAGTTTTTTCTTCTCTTTGTTATTTATGTGCAAACATATAATTCATTATTGAAAAAGTAATGCAACTGAAATATTTATTTGATTTAAACTTTAATAGCATTTCTCTAATATATAGGGAGCATTTTTTCCCTTGCTGCCAATAAAATAGAGAAAGGAGTAAATGTCATTTTACCATAATTGATGTCATATTCTCATTAAAATTGGAAAGAAAACCAAGCAGGATATTTTATTCTCCTTCCGTTCAGTTGGGCAATTTTTATTTTATATATCGTTTCAAATTATCAAATTATCAAATTTTCAAATTATTATCGTTCAATCGTTCAAAATCCGAATTAGTGATTTTATAAATTCGTTTAATTAAATTTTACAAAAAAATAACAAAATGATATCAATAAATAATAATTACTATTAATTCCTCCCCCCCCCCCCTTTCTTTTGCGTTTACTTAAATGACGTCATTTGGACGAATTTATTCAAAATATTTTCAGTTTATAAATTAAATTAAATGCTGACAGATGATTGAATCCTGAAGATAGAAATGTGATTTTTCTTTCAAATTTTCCTACAAAACATAATTTAATCACAATCTTGTCTTTATTATCGATTGAAATAAAAGATAAATTCAATTTCAATTTGAAAATGACGAATTAAAAAGAAATCAATAATCCCTATCGGGATCCTTTTCAATTTTTTTCCCTTTTTTGTCACATAAAAACTGAGTAATTAGTTGCCATCATTACAGAAATGTCATTAAAATTAGAAAAAAATTAATATCTCGAAAACTAATTCCCATTTCGAAATTCTATTACCAGTTTTGACATCCGCGGATTTTTATGGACAATTGGTATTAATTTCACCATCAAGCGTTTAATATTTTATTAAAAATAGCCCTGAAACATATTCAGTCGTTTAATCAGTCGTTTCATAAAATCGTTTCATAAATTCGTTTCATAAAATCGTTTCACAAATTCGTTTCATTAGGATTTTATATATATATATAGGGTAGATAAAATTTATCGAAAGTTCCAGAAACTTTTGAAGTATCGCATTAAACACAATGTTATGCAATGATAGGATAAACTACTTATTTCTGTATTTTTTCAGAATAACACTACATTACTTCAGGGGGGTGGAGCCCCCCCCTGAATCCCCCGTTGTCGCTTTAATTTACTATTCTCAATTTCCAGTAATTGTGCTATTTCATTTCTTCAGTATATGTCTGAATGTATTTACTATTTTAATTTCATTAGAATAACCATCTCTTTGTACAACAGATTTTATCCTATCCTTAAAAGAATACTTATATTTCAACTACTAAACATCATATGTTGCTAAAATTGAATAAAAGTTCGTGTAAAAAATATACTTATACAAATGTAAATTACTCTTATAATTCCTCCTGTATTCAATTTACGCATTCAACGTTTTTATTATTTTCATTTGGAAAACCGATGTAGTAATCATTTTTTAGTAGTTAAAATAAATTCTCATCTATTGCATTAAAAAAAAGCATGTTAAAAACTTAAATCACCCCAAAATTAGCTATTTTTTAATAAAATTTCGCGTAAAAATAATACGATTCACTTGAATTTTCCTTTGTTTATATTATTTGAAATATAGTTGCTTAGCAACCATTTAATGAAAGAGAGAAAAAATGCATTGGAAATTTTTCTAAAAAATGAGAAATTAAAATGTTTTATATATTTCAAATTAATGCATAAAATTTCCTAATAATTTATACAATTAATTTCGAAATTCTAATAAATATATTGGCAAATTTTCATAGCGATAGGATTAAATTAAGATCTTCATTTCGTAAATTTAGAATCCATAATTTAGCATTTACAATTACCCCATTGCGACATTTTCTTTTCATTGAAAGTTAAAATTAAATAAATCGCCTTACTTCCCATTGAGAAGCATTATGACCTAAAAAGAAATGTTCTATATTTTTCGAACGAATGAACTAAATGTAACTAAAAACTATACATCTAATTCCGGGTACCTCGCCAACATATCTACCAAAAATCAACCTAATAGGATAATATTTGTGGCAGTTACAGACCGACAGACGGAAACCAAAAACTTTTCGCGTCTCAACAGTGAGCCTTCACTGACGTTTCGGCAATAACAATTTAAATTTTTGTAGTAACTGAGATTTTCAATTTAAAATATTTGTTTTTAATATAAAAGTTCTTTTTAAAATTATTTATAATGTATAAATTAATAACATTTATCAGTATTCATAAATATATTTCCATTAAAAAAAAAACTCAAAGTTTATGGAGTGAAAATATTTATTAACACTATCAAATTTAATTAATAGATAAAAAACTATGAGCAATTTTAAAAAAGATTTATTCAAAATACCAAAGTAGTGGATTAAATTGAACTTACTTGTAGCAACCGACAATACGAATGTGAAATGAATGAAACAGTGGCTTGAATGTTTTAGATACTAAATTAAAATGATTTAAAAATGATATTACATAGTGACGTTTGAAGCCCCCGACCTGATGATTTGTTAGTTTCTTTATTACAATAAATGAAATTAATATTTATAGTATTCTTTTATATAGATATGAATAATCAAACATAAAACAGAAAATAATAGATTTTTAACTGATGTGACTTAAAAAATGAATTTGAATAAGGAGGGCTTGAGCCCCATGAACCCCTCCTTTCTCTATGCCCTTGAACATTATTCTCTGCTTCCTGATTAGTTTGATTAGTTGCTACATTATAAAACTTGCAAGCAGAATTTAAAAATAAGTTGTGGTTTACGTTATTTACAGATATGTATTGAAAGATCATGTCAATTGTCACTGATAGATGGCATTGTACTCTGGGGAAACATTGACCTTCCAATTTTTCTATGGGGAAATCGTGAATACGAGAGGCATTTAGTTATTACGGAGGTAGTGGTCTGACAAGCTTTAGTATCCCAGCACATGAAACATGCCTTTTTCTTGTCTTGAGTCCTTTTGCCATTCCGAATTTTCGCAATGCCCCTGTTACTGATTCCCCGTTCTTGCTTAACCAACAACGCTTGATGTGGTAACGATAGCATACTCCAGGTAACGAATGAAGAATTTATGTTCATTGAAAAGTTTTATTGACAGCCTGATTTATACAAATCTGCTTCATATTATGCCTGCCAGCAGCGCCATCTATTGAAAATTTTTTGAACCACAATTTCTTTATATATAAAAAATCGATCTCTCTCTAATCCCATTCCTGCAAACTCCAATTTTTTACCATCATTTGTTCCGATTTAACAATTTTTTAAAGTTTTAATGAACTTACTGCGCACCCGGTATATATTTTATTAGGCAGAAAAAGAATTAATACTGTGTTTAATAAAATACCAAACATACATTAAATGTGACAAAAGTAGAGGCAATCGTGTCTCATTTTGGCACAACGACCTTACATTTTCCTTCAGAAACACACTTAAAAAACAATATCTGCACAAATAGAAATGACTTCAGTCAACATTTTTAGTAATGAATACATACAATGTTGTCTCTAAAGCAGCTGAAATCCTTTTTCAAAGAAAAGAGTCTTTGAACTCAAAATGAATATATATGTTACTCACTTTTTTAATAACACGAAACTGAATTTACTTATCTTTTGAAACGAATAGAAAAGTTTAGAAATTTATGCAATTCATATATTCCTTTTAACAACTGCAATAGATAACAATCAACACATTTACATATTTATTAAGTTTTGCTCTATTTAGCAAATACTGAAGATATTTTCCAAAAATAAATTATTCCTTTAAACTTCAGAAAGAAAAAAATAAAAACTAGAATATTCATTTCTTTTCTTTATATATAAAAAAGAGAGTTAGTCTTTTCTGAAAAACATTTTATTTAAATGTTATTCCTAAGTTCTAGATAAATTTTTAGTGATTTTTAAGAATTAAATATAAAAAGAATACAATGGGGAATTCAACCTTTTCTAAAATCAAGGGAAATTTTAATTTCGCATAAAAATTTTGAAAGATACACGAGTAACAACAAAAGAATTATTTCTTTTTGACAAAATGCAGAACTTTTTAAAAATAATGCACCATAAATTCGTAAAAACTTTTAAAATTCATTAGAAATGAGCAAATAATGCAAAAAAATTGCGGTTTATGGGAATGGGATTAGAGAGGGAGATCTGATTTGTTTTAATAACAATAAAAGTTGTGGTTAAAAAAATTACCGATAGATGGCGGTGAAATGCATAATATGAAGCAGATGTATGCAAATTAGGCTTATAGTAAAAGACCCATTTCTGTGAAGTGTCTGACAAGCTTCAGTATCCCAGTACATGAAACAAGCTCTTTTGTCGTTTTAAATCATTTTGACGTGCGGAATTTTCACAATGCGCCAGTTGCTCATTCCCCGTTTTTGTAAAAGTGTTTAACCAACAACGCTGGATCTGGTAACAATAGCATACTGCTGGTATCGAATGAAGAATCTGTGTGCATTGAGGGGTTTTATTGGCAGCCTGATTTCCATAAATATGCTTCATATTATGCATCCAGCGCCATCTATCGGTAATTTTTGAGCCACATTTTTTCATATATATAAAAAAAAATTCCAATCTCCCTCTAATTCCATTCCTGCAAACAGCAAAATTTCATTTGTTTGTTTTTGAAGAATTTTTAAAGTTTTAACGATCTTAACGGTACTTGAAAAGTACAGAAATGTTACGTGCATATTCCTCTATTGAGGTCAAGACTTAGGACAAAGGTGGAGAGAGGGTAATCAAGCAGTCTTTCTGGTTCGCAGTGGAAAACAGATATTACTACATTTTACATTTTTGAATAATAAATGTGAAATATGCTTAACAAGGAAAATTAGTAAATTGGTACACTCTTTTTCAAACCTTTGTAATTTGAACGTTTTAATTAGTTGCAAAAAATTCCGTAAGAAAATTGGACCGCTTTAAATAAAAAAAATGTATATATATCTGGAGTGACTTCACTGTACTCTCTAAACACTGGTATAAGTAACAGAAAGTAAAAAATTAAATGTAAAAACAATTTTTTAAGAATGCTTTTATTAAAATTCACAAACAGTCAACTTATAAAGCACAAATGTGTGCGTCGCTCAATGCTGACGTCATAATGATGCGGACAACAATGTGGTTAAAACGGATGAATGTTGCAACAATGAAGCTATTTTTAGGTGCGTTCGTAATTATATAAATACGTAGCACCTATTGTCGTCGTCTGGTCCGTCCGTCAAACTGTGCGTCTGTCTGTCCGTCCGTCCGTTTATAACAACGCAAAAACTACCCAAACGAATGGTTTGAAATTTAAGATATATTATCTTTTCAGAATTTTGTCAAGACATTTAAAATTTTATAAAACTCGAATCAAAACTTTAGAAAATCTATATATTTAAAACGCTAAGCGATTTCTTTCGACAATCCGTGAGAACAAACTACTGCATCAAATTACATCATTCTTTTTTTAAATGAAAGATATTTGGACACAGATTTGTTATCGTGCATTTGTTTGTTCGAAAATTTAATTAATTAACCGTAATTTTCAATTAAACTTTTACTTCTGCTAATGACGTCATAATCGGATAACGCCTACTGTTCCGAAAGCACAGAGTTTATTTTCTAAACTCTGTGGTTGAATAAAAGAGAAATAATAAATATTAAAAGCACGCGGTTTTAAGGCCGAATTTGTGAATTTGCAAGTTAAATTTCGGTAAAAATACTTATCCGCGTGTTTTATAAGCGAATAAAAATTCATATTTATTGTGACGTCACGGGAATATTGTCCATTGGGTTTATTTTATCATTATGCATTATAACTTTGTTGATGCCATTTTTTCATTACAATTAAATACAAAATATATTTATGCATGGTGTTTAAGCATTAATGTAAGGTATATGAAGTACGTGTGAAAAGTCTGCGCCAATGACGTGAAATGAAGGTGAAAATGACGTTATGCTTAGCTTGCAGTGCATTTTAACATTGATAAAACTAAAGAGAAAAATGTATATGATTGTGTTAACATGACATAATTTTACTGATTTTTGCATTCATAATTATAAAGATTAGAATTGGAGCCGTCATTGATTTCTTCATCTTGATTGCATACCTTGATTACATGTTACAATTGCTTTTTTTTTTAATTATAGGATAGAAGATTTCCTTTTTTAATTAAAAAAAAATCACAAAAGTAAAGGATTTCAGGAAATTTAAAGTTATTAAAAATAGTGTTATGGCAGAAAAAAATCTTGAAATAATGATTGTATTTTTAGCAAGAATAAACAATGTAAGACTAATATTTCATAGGAATTATTTTGGTAGATTTATTATAAGTTCATTTAACAGTTCCTTATTAGCGCAAAGTCCTATTTCTTTCACTGTGAATTTCTTTTTCGATGTCAAAAAATGTTTTTGCACTTTTGGACGCCAGCCAAAATACAGTGGCAATTTTTAGAAATGTACAACAGTTGTGACAACAAAGGCACTATCGCTTGAGCTTTCATCGCGCTTACATAACTTCGAAATACTACAAATTTCTATTTTTTACTACATTTTACAATTTCAATTCTTACATCATCAACTAGAAAAAAAGTTAGCTTTCGATTGAAATTTATTTGAAAACTGCCGATTAATTTAACGACTTTTTAAATAATTTTCAAGCATGAAAAGTTTTTCAATTCTATCTTATCAATGACTACCAGTTTACTTCAATAATGTAAAACAGCCCCTGTGAAAGTTGCCACAATTGAAAATAGATTTCCCTAACCATCATAAAAAGTGAATAATAATTTTTTTTTTTTAAAGTGATAAATCATAAGATCAGATTATCCATAAGATAGAACATTTTGGCGCTAAACAAAAATCTGTCAGGAAAAAAAAAAAAAAAATATATATATTTAGTTTATGTTGAATATAAAATTGATATGTTGAATTCGTTGATGAATATGTTCCATCAGATATCATGATATGCTAGGAATTGCATTTTTAAATTTTTTTACATTTGCCAACTGTATAAGAGGAAAAATAATATCCCCGACTGTGATGGAAAAGGGATAATCATCCTAATTATGTCAAGGAACCGAAGAAATCTTACAAATAAATTACACTTGAAAACATTAAAAATCTCCCTCATCTGCAGATAGATTTATTACTGTAAAAAACTTCTTAATCTTTGCATAAAAATTGATTAGCTTAAAACAACGGATGTATTTTAGAAGATATGGATTTGAAACGAACAATGATTAAAGAGGACATTTTAAAACTTTTAATTTAATCATTTTAAAAACTTTTTTAACGTCGAATTTCGACGGTGCTTTTGGGCAGATGCAATGCGCATAGCAGCTCATTCGGTTGCATTATCACGGGGGGGGGAGATGTGTGCTTTATTTACTATGTTCTGTTATTTACTGAATATGATATGAACGTAGGAATATACTATTTGTACATACTTCATAGGTCCATGTATTTTTTTTCTTGACGTGGGGAATATAGTGGTAATGTCAAACTGATTTGCATTACACAGTTATTTACGGATTGTTTGTTGGGAGTTTGCATCGGAAATAGTACTGTATTTGACTGGGGAAAAAATGTAAATAAAATATTTGAAAGACTGTTTTATGCGCACCCCTTCATAAATAATAAAGAAGCTTATTTTACTGATATTGTAATAGTATTTTTTTGCGTCAAGTTTTGACGGGTTCCATCTAGTATTAATAAAAACATTTATTAAGAAATTTGTATTTAAAAAAAAAAAAATCGGTGCTTTCTTGTTATGGAAGTTTCCGAAGTTTAATCGTCAAACGATCGAGATACTTATTTTATTACAGAACGCAGACGATATAATTCATTTCACAGAATCAAAAATAATCAAGATCTGAATTATTATATAACTAGCTATAGTACGAACGCACCTCATTTGTCACGTTTGACATACAATTTCCAACTTGTTTCAATTAATATTAAACAATCGCAACGTTATTTCTATGGGAAAAATGCTAGTTTTAGGCCGATGTTGGCCCCGCCTTAAGGATCGATTAAAAAAATTAATGTTAAAAAATGTTAAAAAATAAATGTTAAAAAATTTATGTCCAATACATTTATTGCCCCCAGGAATACATCTATATTCCAAATTTCAAAGCTGTATGTCAACAGGAAGTGGGTGAAAAATGAGTCACAAGATTTGACTGCCACATACATACAGAATTGCAAGTTAAAAGAAATAATGGCCTTTAAGAAAAAAAAATCCTTTCCTAATATTTTTTGTCGTATGGTACTTTATAGAAAATAGTAGGCTATGCCAATGGAAGTAGATTATGGAAAATGAATGGATTTAAATGGGAATTTCGCCAAATTAGAAAACTATCGTCAAGTTGGTTTCATATATGGCAACTTTTTTTGTCGCTAAATTTGGCTATATCTCGCCAAGTTGGCCAAAATTTGGCACTATTGTGGTAACCCTGTCATTAGTACTTTTCAACATACTCATTCATACAGTTTGCTTCACAAAGGTCCCCTAACTTTAAAAATCAATAACCCGGAAACGGTGATAGATAGAAGCATGAAACCAGTGGTATGTTTGTTAAAAAAATCGTAAGAATCTTATACATAAATCTCAAAATTTAGCTAAAGATAGCACCGATAGATGGCGCTGAGAGCGTTAAGAATCCTTCTAAAGAGAGTTTAGAAGCATAGAAAGACTAGCCGTCGAAAATTTCGCCATTGAAATCTGACCGCTATTAGCGTATAGTAAAAGTAATTCGCATCGGACACGTTGCCTGTCTGTTGAACGTTTTTGAAAAGCTCACGAATTATTTTCCCATCTGGGCCTTTTGCGACTAAAAATAGCGTTTGAAAACTTCTCCTTGTGGCAGTAGGACTCTGATTTAATCGGTGGTACTCCAACACAATAAACACACGTTCCACCACGGTATACATCACTTTCGGAATTATTTTCACTATACGCTAATAGCGGTCAGATTTCGATGGCGAAATATTCGACGGCTAGTCTTTCTATGCTTCTGAACTCTCTTTAGAAGGATTCTTAACGCTCTCAGCGCCATCTATCGGTGCTATTTTTAACTAAATTTTGAGATTTATGTATAAGATTCTTACGATTTTTTAAATAAACATACCACTGGTTTCATGTTTCTATCTATCACCGTTTCCGGGTTATTGATTTTTAAAGTTAGGGCTCCTTTGTGAAACACCCTGTATATATTTCATATAAATGCTGTCGTCGTAATGATGCGGGCAACAATGTGATTAAAATGGATGAATGGTGCAAACATGAAGCTATTTTTTTTAATCATTATGAAAATATTGCAACGTTATTTCTATTGTGAAAATACAAGTTTTGGGGCAAAGTTGTCTACTTTACCCCTTTAGGGATCGAATATTAACTGTCCGATGTGCCAATCCCAAAACTTTCTTCTGTCTCACACAGATTTCGCATACACTAAACCGAATCAGCACCAATTTATATCAAGGTCTGACTAAATCTGAAGTTATATTAAATTCCGTGCATTACTTCTTGAGATATGACTATTGCTAAAATCGTGTGAATCCTGCAAAATGCAGCATAGCAGCGCCACCTGTTGGTATATTTAGACCAAAACCTAATCAACAACAACGTATGTCAGCATCTAACTGAATCTGAGGTTTGATGAAAATCCATGCATTAGTTCTTGAGATATAGTTAACGTGATAATAATGACAAAAGTAACATAGCAGCGCCACCTGTTGGGCAATTTACAACAAAACGTAAGCAGCATCTATTTATGTCAAGGTATAACAGAATCTGAAGTTTGATGAAATTCCGCGTATTAGTTCTCGAGATATAGCTATCGCAAATATCGAGAAAAAAGTGGTATAGCAGCGCCACCTGTTGTGAAATTTACACCAAAACGTAAGCAGCGTTTATTTATGTCAAGGTCTAACCGAATCTGAAGTTTGATGAAATTCCGCGCATTAGTTCTTGAGATATAGCTATCGTAAAAATCGAGTAAAAAGTGGTATAGCAGCGCCACCTGTTGGGATGTCTACACCAAAACGTAATCAGCGTCTATTTATGTCAAGGTCTAATTGAACCGAAGTTTGATGAAAATAAGTGCATTAGTTCTTGAGATAGAGCAATTGCAGAAATCGCAAAAAATGCAGCACAGCAGCGCACCTGTCGGGCGATTTTCACGAAAAACTAATCAGCACCAATTTATATCAGGGACTGACTGAATATAAAGTTTTATTAAATTTTGTGCATTAGTTCTTGAGATAGAGCGCCCACAAAATATTTGTCACATACAGACAGATAGACAGACAGTCAGACAGACAGGCAGTCACAGACAGAGTCAAAGACAGACATTTTCTAAAAATGGACAAATCGTGTTCAGGTAATTTATGAATTATAGTTAACATGGTTTCGGCAAATTTTCTTTCATTGTTGTAACCATTAATCCTATTATATGCTTATCACTATACTAGGGGGCCTACCCCCTGCGAGCTACGCTCGCCAACCCCCGCTCAGACTTCGAGACCTCTAAAAACATGACAGCGTGCTTTGTTTTAAAAACATTGGTAAATCTGTAACTGAATTGCCATGCTTTTAACGTTTTAATGGGGCATTTTTTGATTATCATGGCCTCATACACAGCTGTTGCGACAACTGACGACTGTTTTCGGGATTGATAAGTAAAACAATTACAACTTGAAAACCAGCTTGTATAAAATGGTTAGGTTTAAATTGTGGCTACCTCTCGGACTTTTATAACAACGATCTGTATTCTATTATTCCTTTGCGTTTAAGGATGAGAAAAATTCAAACTGCTTGTAAATAACATTAAGAACCACGGTATTGAAAAGTACTATGTTATAGACATTTTCAGTAACAGGTTTTAATTTTCTCTCTATTTTAGTGCACCATCATGCATATTTTCATGTTATTTTAAATATGTAAATTATTTATTTTAATTAATATGTATATACGAATTTTCTAATAATTATTTATCATACAAAATTAATTAAATATTTTGTGCATGCATGCCTGCATTTATTCGGCATCGATTGATGAGATATTTAAACAAATTTGCCATCCGCGATAATTTTACACCATGTTATGTCACCTGAATATTGTCCATAAGAAAATCGGGTACTTTTCCAGTATAGGATCCTTTGCTTTTAGATTTGGCGTAATTCGAGCTTCAAAAAGGGATAGATTCGTTAATATACATAGATTTGTTGCCAAAAGTTATGAAAACAAACCCAATGAACTTTTGGTGCTTTTCTATTACACGGGTCTTAACGCTTTTTTAAAAAGGTTGGCGCAATTCGGGCATCAGTAAGTGAGATTTGGTGCCAAATGACATAAACAGCCATGGAAACAAATTCGACGATTTTTTTGTTTATATGCGTATTTTAATTATACGTATATTATTATTGTTTCTTTCTATACAAATTACTTCTGATTATATATAAAATAGGATAAATGACATTTTACGCTAAACAAATTGTATAAATATTGAAAAAAATGCTTCTGTATACGAAATGACAAAGTGAATAGGTTGACAGAAAGTATGTTGTCAACTTTCCTTTTCCGCCAAGGCTATTTTCTCTGTTTCGTCAAGGCCCCATATACTGGAACAGCACCGAACTTTTATGCTTGTTTATACGTGTATTTATATGTATATATACAATTTATTTATAATTGTCTTTCAATTTACCTCTTTTTGTACATAAAAATAAATAAATGGCTTCTTTATATTAAATAAATTGCATAAATATCGAAATAATTGCTTGTGTATATCAAAAAGCGAATAGATTGTTAGAAAACATGTTGCCGAATTTCAATTCATCGCCAAGGTCACTTTCCGTATCTCGCGAAGGCCTCTAAATAGGAAAAGAAACGAAAATCGTTTTAATATATAACGTAATTTACACCTCAAGTGTGTTTCAAGTATAGTAATTTAATTATTTGTAGTTTTTTCTTCTCTTTGTTATTTATGTGCAAACATATAATTCATTATTGAAAAAGTAATGCAACTGAAATATTTATTTGATTTAAACTTTAATAGCATTTCTCTAATATATAGGGAGCATTTTTTCCCTTGCTGCCAATAAAATAGAGAAAGGAGTAAATGTCATTTTACCATAATTGATGTCATATTCTCATTAAAATTGGAAAGAAAACCAAGCAGGATATTTTATTCTCCTTCCGTTCAGTTGGGCAATTTTTATTTTATATATCGTTTCAAATTATCAAATTATCAAATTTTCAAATTATTATCGTTCAATCGTTCAAAATCCGAATTAGTGATTTTATAAATTCGTTTAATTAAATTTTACAAAAAAATAACAAAATGATATCAATAAATAATAATTACTATTAATTCCTCCCCCCCCCTTTCTTTTGCGTTTACTTAAATGACGTCATTTGGACGAATTTATTCAAAATATTTTCAGTTTATAAATTAAATTAAATGCTGACAGATGATTGAATCCTGAAGATAGAAATGTGATTTTTCTTTCAAATTTTCCTACAAAACATAATTTAATCACAATCTTGTCTTTATTATCGATTGAAATAAAAGATAAATTCAATTTCAATTTGAAAATGACGAATTAAAAAGAAATCAATAATCCCTATCGGGATCCTTTTCAATTTTTTTCCCTTTTTTGTCACATAAAAACTGAGTAATTAGTTGCCATCATTACAGAAATGTCATTAAAATTAGAAAAAAATTAATATCTCGAAAACTAATTCCCATTTCGAAATTCTATTACCAGTTTTGACATCCGCGGATTTTTATGGACAATTGGTATTAATTTCACCATCAAGCGTTTAATATTTTATTAAAAATAGCCCTGAAACATATTCAGTCGTTTAATCAGTCGTTTCATAAAATCGTTTCATAAATTCGTTTCATAAAATCGTTTCACAAATTCGTTTCATTAGGATTTTATATATATATATAGGGTAGATAAAATTTATCGAAAGTTCCAGAAACTTTTGAAGTATCGCATTAAACACAATGTTATGCAATGATAGGATAAACTACTTATTTCTGTATTTTTTCAGAATAACACTACATTACTTCAGGGGGGTGGAGCCCCCCCCCTGAATCCCCCGTTGTCGCTTTAATTTACTATTCTCAATTTCCAGTAATTGTGCTATTTCATTTCTTCAGTATATGTCTGAATGTATTTACTATTTTAATTTCATTAGAATAACCATCTCTTTGTACAACAGATTTTATCCTATCCTTAAAAGAATACTTATATTTCAACTACTAAACATCATATGTTGCTAAAATTGAATAAAAGTTCGTGTAAAAAATATACTTATACAAATGTAAATTACTCTTATAATTCCTCCTGTATTCAATTTACGCATTCAACGTTTTTATTATTTTCATTTGGAAAACCGATGTAGTAATCATTTTTTAGTAGTTAAAATAAATTCTCATCTATTGCATTAAAAAAAAGCATGTTAAAAACTTAAATCACCCCAAAATTAGCTATTTTTTAATAAAATTTCGCGTAAAAATAATACGATTCACTTGAATTTTCCTTTGTTTATATTATTTGAAATATAGTTGCTTAGCAACCATTTAATGAAAGAGAGAAAAAATGCATTGGAAATTTTTCTAAAAAATGAGAAATTAAAATGTTTTATATATTTCAAATTAATGCATAAAATTTCCTAATAATTTATACAATTAATTTCGAAATTCTAATAAATATATTGGCAAATTTTCATAGCGATAGGATTAAATTAAGATCTTCATTTCGTAAATTTAGAATCCATAATTTAGCATTTACAATTACCCCATTGCGACATTTTCTTTTCATTGAAAGTTAAAATTAAATAAATCGCCTTACTTCCCATTGAGAAGCATTATGACCTAAAAAGAAATGTTCTATATTTTTCGAACGAATGAACTAAATGTAACTAAAAACTATACATCTAATTCCGGGTACCTCGCCAACATATCTACCAAAAATCAACCTAATAGGATAATATTTGTGGCAGTTACAGACCGACAGACGGAAACCAAAAACTTTTCGCGTCTCAACAGTGAGCCTTCACTGACGTTTCGGCAATAACAATTTAAATTTTTGTAGTAACTGAGATTTTCAATTTAAAATATTTGTTTTTAATATAAAAGTTCTTTTTAAAATTATTTATAATGTATAAATTAATAACATTTATCAGTATTCATAAATATATTTCCATTAAAAAAAAAACTCAAAGTTTATGGAGTGAAAATATTTATTAACACTATCAAATTTAATTAATAGATAAAAAACTATGAGCAATTTTAAAAAAGATTTATTCAAAATACCAAAGTAGTGGATTAAATTGAACTTACTTGTAGCAACCGACAATACGAATGTGAAATGAATGAAACAGTGGCTTGAATGTTTTAGATACTAAATTAAAATGATTTAAAAATGATATTACATAGTGACGTTTGAAGCCCCCGACCTGATGATTTGTTAGTTTCTTTATTACAATAAATGAAATTAATATTTATAGTATTCTTTTATATAGATATGAATAATCAAACATAAAACAGAAAATAATAGATTTTTAACTGATGTGACTTAAAAAATGAATTTGAATAAGGAGGGCTTGAGCCCCATGAACCCCTCCTTTCTCTATGCCCTTGAACATTATTCTCTGCTTCCTGATTAGTTTGATTAGTTGCTACATTATAAAACTTGCAAGCAGAATTTAAAAATAAGTTGTGGTTTACGTTATTTACAGATATGTATTGAAAGATCATGTCAATTGTCACTGATAGATGGCATTGTACTCTGGGGAAACATTGACCTTCCAATTTTTCTATGGGGAAATCGTGAATACGAGAGGCATTTAGTTATTACGGAGGTAGTGGTCTGACAAGCTTTAGTATCCCAGCACATGAAACATGCCTTTTTCTTGTCTTGAGTCCTTTTGCCATTCCGAATTTTCGCAATGCCCCTGTTACTGATTCCCCGTTCTTGCTTAACCAACAACGCTTGATGTGGTAACGATAGCATACTCCAGGTATCGAATGAAGAATTTATGTTCATTGAAAAGTTTTATTGACAGCCTGATTTATACAAATCTGCTTCATATTATGCCTGCCAGCAGCGCCATCTATTGAAAATTTTTTGAACCACAATTTCTTTATATATAAAAAATCGATCTCTCTCTAATCCCATTCCTGCAAACTCCAATTTTTTACCATCATTTGTTCCGATTTAACAATTTTTTAAAGTTTTAATGAACTTACTGCGCACCCGGTATATATTTTATTAGGCAGAAAAAGAATTAATACTGTGTTTAATAAAATACCAAACATACATTAAATGTGACAAAAGTAGAGGCAATCGTGTCTCATTTTGGCACAACGACCTTACATTTTCCTTCAGAAACACACTTAAAAAACAATATCTGCACAAATAGAAATGACTTCAGTCAACATTTTTAGTAATGAATACATACAATGTTGTCTCTAAAGCAGCTGAAATCCTTTTTCAAAGAAAAGAGTCTTTGAACTCAAAATGAATATATATGTTACTCACTTTTTTAATAACACGAAACTGAATTTACTTATCTTTTGAAACGAATAGAAAAGTCTAGAAATTTATGCAATTCATATATTCCTTTTAACAACTGCAATAGATAACAATCAACACATTTACATATTTATTAAGTTTTGCTCTATTTAGCAAATACTGAAGATATTTTCCAAAAATAAATTATTCCTTTAAACTTCAGAAAGAAAAAAATAAAAACTAGAATATTCATTTCTTTTCTTTATATATAAAAAAAAGAGTTAGTCTTTTCTGAAAAACATTTTATTTAAATGTTATTCCTAAGTTCTAGATAAATTTTTAGTGATTTTTAAGAATTAAATATAAAAAGAATACAATGGGGAATTCAACCTTTTCTAAAATCAAGGGAAATTTTAATTTCGCATAAAAATTTTGAAAGATACACGAGTAACAACAAAAGAATTATTTCTTTTTGACAAAATGCAGAACTTTTTAAAAATAATGTACCATAAATTCGTAAAAACTTTAAAAATTCATTAGAAATGAACAAATAGTGAAAAAAAATTGCGGTTTATGGGAATGGGATTAGAGAGGGAGATCTGATTTGTTTTAATAACAATAAAAGTTCTGGTTAAAAAAATTACCGATAGATGGCGGTGACATGCATAATATGAAGCAGATGTATGCAAATTAGGCTTATAGTAAAAGACCCATTTCTGCGAAGTGTCTGACAAGCTTCAGTATCCCAGTACATGAAACAAGCTCTTTTGTCGTTTTAAATCATTTTGACGTGCGGAATTTTCACAATGCGCCAGTTGCTCATTCCCCGTTTTTGTAAAAGTGTTTAACCAACAACGCTGGATCTGGTAACAATAGCATACTGCTGGTATCGAATGAAGAATCTGTGTGCATTGAGGGGTCTTATTGGCAGCCTGATTTCCATAAATATGCTTCATCCAGCGCCATCTATCGGTAATTTTTGAGCCACATTTTTTCATATATATATAGAAAAAAAATCCAATCTCCCTCTAATTCCATTCCTGCAAACAGCAAAATTTGATTTGTTTCTTTTTGAAGAATTTTTAAAGTTTTAACGATCTTAACGGTGCTTGAAAAGTACAGAAATGTTACGTGCATATTCCTCTATTGAGGTCAAGACTTAGGACAAAGGTGGAGAGAGGGTAATCAAGCAGTCTTTCTGGTTCGCAGAGGAAAACAGATATTACTACATTTTACATTTTTTAATAATAAATGTGAAATATGATTAACAAGGAAAATTAGTAAATTGGTACACTCTTTTTCAAACCTTGGTAGTTTGAACGTTTTAATTAGTTAGAAAAAATTCCGTAAGAAAATTGGACCGCTTTAAGTAAAAAAAAAAATATCTTGAGTGACTTCACTGTACTCTCTAAACACTGGTATAAGTAACAGAAAGTAAAAAATTAAATGTAAAAACATTTTTTTAAGAATGCTTTTATTAAAATTCACAAACAGTCAACTTATAAAGCACAAATGTGTGCGTCGCTCAATGCTGACGTCATAATGATGCGGGAAACAATGTGGTTAAAACGGATGAATGTTGCAACAATGAAGCTATTTTTAGGTGCGTTCGTAATTATATAAATACGTAGCACCTATTGTCGTCGTCTGGTCCGTCCGTCAAACTGACCGTCCGTCCGTTTATAACAACGCAAAAACTACCCAACCGAATGGTTTGAAATTTAAGATATATTATCTTTTCAGAATTTTGTCAAGATATTTAAAATTTTATGAAAATCGAATCAAAACTTTAGAAAATATTAATAAAAACATTTATTAAGAAATTAATTTTTTTTTTAAATCGGTGCTTGCTTGTTATAGGAGCTTTCGAAATTGAATCGTCAAGCGACCGAGATACTTATTTTATGACAGAAATGAATCTGCAGACGATATAATTCATTTCACAGAATTAAAACTCATCAAGATCTGAATATGTATATAACTATCTATAGTACGAACGCACCTCGTTCGTCACGTTTTGACGTACAATTTCCAACTTGTTTCAATTAATATTAAACAATCGTAACGTTATTTCTATGAGAAAAATGCAAGTTTTAGGCCAATGTTGGCCCCTTTTTAGGGATCGATTAAAAAAATCAATGTTAAAAAATGTTAAAAAGTCAATGTTAAAAAATTAATGTCCAATACATTTATTGCCCTCAGGAATACATCTATATTCCAAATTTCAAAGCTGTATGTCTACAGGAAGTGGATGAAAAATGAGTAACAAAATTTGACTGCCACATACATACATAAATGCAAGTTAAAAGAAATAATTGCCTTTAAGAAAAAAAAATCTTTTCTTAAATTTTTTTGTCGTATGGAACTTTATAGAAAATAGTAGACTATGCCAACGGAAGAAGATTATGGAAAATGAATGGATTTAAATGGGAATTTCGCCAAATTAGAAAACTATCATCAAGTTGGCTTCATATATGGCAACTTTTTTTATCGCTAAATTTGGCTATATCTCCCCAAGTTGGGCACAATTTGGCGCTATTGTGGTAACCTTGTCATTAGTACTTTTCAACATACTCATTCATGTATATTTCATATAAATGGTGTCGTCATAATGATGCGGGCAACAATGTGATTAAAATGGATAAAAAAATTCAATTTCCAATTCATGTATTCCCTTGAGGAATACATATCTATTCCAAATTTCAAAGCTCTATATCAAAAGGAAGTGGGTGAGAAGATTTGACTACCACATAATTCACAATTGAAAGCTAAAAGAAATCATGTAAAAAACATCTAAAAAAGTGGAATTTTTATAAATTTCAGAGAAAATAGAATCGATCGCTGGATGTCCCATTTTGGAGCTACAGACGTTACCTCTGCGCTACTAATAATTAATTACATCGCTGAAATAGTTATTACATTTACTCTGTCATATTTCCTTGGTGATTTTCTACACAGAATCGGTCGTAAAATGGTTGGAAAAGGGTTGAAAAATGAATTAAATACCTAATCCACCGGTCGATTTGTACCGAAAATCTATAAAGTTCTTGCGACAGTGATCTATGACGTATTCTCCAAATGGAAGTTCAATCGGAAGTACCATTTGGGAGTTATCACGTTTACTAACACTCACACACACAAAAAAATCATGTTTTCAACGCTTTCTATACACTATGTGTTCGGAAAGTAAAAAGGTTTAAGGAGATTGAATTTTTCAGTAATTTAGGATTTATATAAGTACGACGTACATTTTTTAAAAATCACCTTCTGTTTTTGTTATAATGTGGCACTTGAGTTTCTATACAGCTATTGAATAGTTCTCCATTGGAACGTGGATGTTATTTTTTTATGAAACCTGTTATTAATTAAAGACATGTCTGAATTCTTAACCCCTTAAAGGGAAGTGGGACATAAAGGGTGTATTAGAAAATGTATAACACTTTGTATGATTATAACAACGGTTTTTATTCACATATAATTAATATTCAATTTGCAAAAATAATCTACATATAATGTATAACTTTTCCTCCTACCGCAGAAATTCAAAATGATTACCCTTCTGGTCAATACACTGCTGATAACGGTGGACTGTAGATTCACAAACTTCAACAAACATTTTATTGGGTTCTGAGGCGAATTCTTGCTCCATTGCGGTTTCGAAACGTTGTCTTAGAACATCCATTCGTTTCAAACTTATCTTTTATCCGATGAATTGTAAGTCGCGTCGCTGGATCTGCCCAAATCTCCCTGCGATATTGTTTTTGTACTTCTGCTAAATTTCATGCTTACAACAGTATTTTAACAAATTTTTTTTTAGAAGTTAATCTTAGTCCACTCATTATTTCCCACTAATTATATTTTGAAAAAAAAAAAAAAGAAAAATTAGAAACTTATGACACATCAAACAATGTATGTACACATTTTTCTGAAGTATCCTGATAGCCTACTTAATTTTAATTCACAAATGCCACATTGACACCAGGATTTTGAAATACAATTTTGCTCTTATAATGTACGCAAAGGAAAGCTTTTACTTTTTTTCCAAATAAATTTATTAGTAAATCCTGTTGTCAATCAATGATTTCACCTTTTTATTTAGCAATAGTTGTACTTTGCTTGTGAAAGGGTTTACACGATATACCGGGTGAACCAAAAGTTCGGTAAAACTTTAAAAAATTCGTAAAAAAGAAAGTAATTATAATAAAAGAGTGCGGGTGGCAAGAGAGGGCTCACAAGGTAGTCAGATTTTTTTTAGCAGCAGAAAAATGTTTAGTTAAAAAAGTCGCCTGTAGATGGCGCTAACATGCGAGAGATTCAGCAGAATTATGCAAATTAATCCTGCAATAAAAGACCGGGATACACGAGGATTTCTCCTTCGCTTTCAGAATGTAATCATTATCCGATCGAGCGTTGTTGTTGAAGTTGTTCTATTTGAACGGAGAGTCGGCAACTGTTGCTTTGCGAACATTTCGCACGGCGAAGGACTGAACACGAAGAATGTGGACTGGAGGTCATGTTGAACAGTTGTTATTGCAAGAATAAATGGATGGAGTGTACTGTTGTCCTGCTCATTGTGTTTCGGGTCGTCAACACCCTCTACCAATGACATTTTTAACTAAAAATTTTTTTACTGCTGAAAAAAATCCGACTACCTTGTGAACCCTTTTTTGCAAACAGCACTTCTTTATCACAATTTCTTTCCTTTTTATGAATTTTTAAAGCTTTAACGAACTTTTGGTTTACCCGGTATTTTATTACAAATATTAAAACCTATCAAAATTGTAAGAAGACAGAAGTCTTAACGAAGAAATTTTAACGATATATACTTGCATTTAAGAATTTTAATAGTATTTGAAATGTTATCTTTACTTTTGTATTTTCTGTATATGTTAGTTATGTCTTATTTAACTCTATTCTAAGATGTGAATCAGCTACTTATAATGCTAGTATCATACAAATTTCGTTATTTCAATATTTCTCTCGATCATTAAGATTAGAATAACATGAAATAATTTAGAGGTGTCATTAATAAGTAACAGATTTAATGAAGGAACACAATATAAAGTCATGTGACATATTATAACGCAAGCGAGAGGATGATTATGGTGCAAAAAGGTGCGTACACGTAAAAGCCATGAAATACTGAAAGAATCAATCAGCTAAAAGCCTTTTTTCATACATATCAGCCGAAATTTCATACGAGATTTTTTTCGATATCTATATATAACATTTTTTTATATCGGAGTGTACCAACTATTAACTTTCCTTATGTGCCTCGATATTGCTATCAAAAACACAACAAAGAATTCTGAACAGATAACTAAATTTTTAGTACGAATGGGTTTTAATCTTAAAATTGTTTCTTTTATCAAAATATTTTATTATTAATCTCTTTTTATGATTTCCAATTTATTGCAAAACCTAAAAAGTAAATATGTACAGGCTGACGAAAAATAAGTGTGATGAAATTCAAAGTGTTAATTTTTTTTTTATTTACATGTGATATTTACATACGAGTTTTGATATTCTTACCACTGGCATTGTATATTTCAGATAAGTGCGTTGTAAATTGCTCTAAAATCTGTATCAATAATTTTTTTAGTACTTTCTGAACTTCTTCATTAAATGCTTTTGAAAGGCCTGTCGTTTGTACTTTACGCTTATTGAATAGATCTTTTTTAAATAGTCAAAAAAATATTTGTATAGAATACAAAGAGTAGAATTAGATAACCATTGAAGTCAGGAAATTAGTTTTTACACACTTTTCAACCCAGTTAAAAAGTGTTTATGGCTTCGGTTTGTCTGCCTTCTGTGTGTTTCCTAACTCGTGTAAATATACTCGGACTGCCCTGAAATTTTTGTATGTTATTGTCGTTTACTACAGCATGTTCCCTATTTCAAATGAAGCTTGTAGCACTTATAGTTTCTTTACAGGGACAGTCAAAAGTATTCCGTTACATTACAGTCAATGGGAAATAATAGTTTCAAGTCCATTTTGATGATGCTACGCCATTTGAAACATGATTAAATTGATATATAATTATGAAGCGCATTAAAACATTCTTTTTGTAGAATATGGGGTGCAAAACATTTATTGTTTATTTATAGGGTCAAACAAAATAATTCTATTACACATTACGTTATTATGGGAAAAGTCGTTTGCAGTAATTTAATGATGTTTCACTATTTCAAATATAATGAAAATTATATGCATTACTAAGGTGCACTATAAATTGCTCGTTTAAAAATAAGGTGTGCATTGCGTTTATCGCTCATTTACAGGGTCAAAAAAATAATTATTTTATACATTGTTCTACAGGGAAAAATCGTTTGTAGTGTAATTTAATGATGTTTCCCTATTTCAAAGATAATGAAAATTTTATGCATTACTGAGGTGTACTATAAATTGCTCGCTTTAAAGTATGATGTGCATTGCCTTTATCTTTCATTTACAGGGACACACAAAAGAATTCGGCTACAGTATACGCGCGATAATTACAGTCTATGTGTGATAAGTGCGTTTTCAAGTTTGGTTTGTGTTTTTAAGTTTAACTAAATTTTTTCATAGTACGTGGTGTGTATAAATTCGGTTGTTCCTATACAGGGCTACACAAGGGAATTCATAAGTATTACACACTATGGAGTGAATTGCTTAAAGATATTTTTTAATTGTGTTACGCATTTTCTTGTTGAAGTATATTTAGTAGATTAATATAAGTTTGTGGAATATAAATAAATTTATATACAGGGCTACTCAAAGAACAAAATTCATTGCCGTTTACAGTTGGTTGGTAATTCACGGAAGTGAGTTTTAAGTTGCCTTATGAGTTTTTTACCTGAATTAAATTTTAGCTTAATATGTGATGTGTACAAAAGTGTTTAGATAATATACAGGGTTGTACAGAAGATTTCGAGTGCATGTCCATCGATTGGTGAAAATTGCTAAATGTGAATTTTCCAACTGAACTAAATTTTATCATGCTATGTGTTATATCCAAGTTTACAGATCATATACAGGGCTGCACAAAATATTTCGACTACTTTTTTTTACAATGGAAAGTAATTTCGAAAACTGTATTTTTTAATGTGGCATGTGTTTTCTAAAATGTTTACTTAGATATCTTCTTTTACCTTATTTAACGGTGAATTTTCGTTACAGTTTTCTGGGTGTGTTGGAAAGTGTTTCATAATCTATGTTTGACGCATGATTTTTCGTTCTTGTTTATTTATAAGCCACATATAATTGTAGACTATGCGATAAATAAAGGTGCAGAATTCTGATAAAAAACGAAATGACCACATGGAAACAATCTTTGTAGTCTCTTGAAGTCTCTTTGACCATGGGTTTAAAATTTTTCTCTTGGTTATTAACAGTGTTAGGATTTGCTTTTGGTACGATAAAATGTGGATTTTTTAAGTCACGAAAACACATACCAATACACATCTTGCCGCCTTTTGTTATGCTGAAGTTATAACGGCTGCGTCTTTTCGTGTTTGTTAACGTGCAATATATTAAATTTCAGTACCTTTTCCCAGCAGAATTTGATATATGAAATATAGTTTCATAAGATATTTCTCATTTGCCGTATCCATCTTAGAGCAATTTCGAATACAAAGACTAACTGAGCTTATGACATTATTTTATTGTTGTTGCAAAAATCTGATGACAAATTGTTTTTTCTTTTTTCAAACCCAATGTTTTGATGTAACACCTTATTGTAGCTTGGTAAAGTTTTAAAATGTCAGCAATTGCTTATTTTGGCAGAGGCTTCTTATCGTATAAATAGTTCGCTTCTTGGGAAGTGGTTGACTTTGAAAGAGTTTTTCATTACCACGTGCTGAAGCTACCTAGGCCTAAGAGCACGTGGCCCATGAGCGATCTTGCGTTGTAGTAAACCATAATCAGGTCCGTAATTCGCTATTGTTTACAGCGGAATTACGTTGAGAAAAAACGTGCAAAAAGACCTTACCAGATGCAGGGGTGTCGGATCTTCGATCCTTTACAGGGACCATGCTGATAGACTGCAGATGAAGGAGAACACTAGACTGCTTCAACTCAGAAAAAGAAGATCAAGACAAGTACTAGCTTAACATAAAATTTATTTCGTATCGAAATCTTGAAACTTAGGGATGGGTTGATGGCGACTCACATAATACTGATAAAGTGAGGAAATAAGATGGTTACTGACACGGTAACGCGGCTCCCGACGGTGGCCGCAGGGCCTCTGCGGAACCTCTCGTAAAAACGATGCTCACTCTCCACTGACATCCACGCAACTGCTGACCTTTTTGCCGGTACGGAAAACGTGCGCTAGCCTGAGCTGGCGCCGGAAAACCTGTCTAACAGGTGCGCGAACGCCAAAGCGTAAGCCCGTGTCGACGCCAAAGGGAGACCACGGACCGCGACACACGCCAAGCAAAATGCAAGGAGGAGAAACGTCCGTAAGTGCCGTTCGCTTCGAAATCGCGTATTGGCACTATGGCAGTGTTTCCCAACGGGGGGCGTACGCCCCACAGGGGGGCAATTTGACTTTTCAGGGGGGCAATTTAACTTTTCAAGGGGACAATTCGGAATTTCTGTGAACCCATACCTTCTGAATTGTTTTTCTAATAGTAATGTTGTAGACTGAAAATAAAAGTTACACATTCAAATTTAAAAAAAAAAATAAATAAATAAATAAATAAATAAGTTTTTTATTTAGTTTTTAAAAAGTATCCATTCAAAAGTTTTAAATACATTTCTACCAGAATAATTATAGATAAAACTTTTAAAGATATTTAGATACTTTTATACATTTAAAAATTCCTTATAATTTTTCTGATTTATAATATTTTAGAATTTTAAACAACTTTTTCGATTATTTATTGAATGATTCGCACTGATATGTCACATAAAAATCAATTTTACACATGACACTATTCAAGTGTATATTTAACAATTACTTGACGACCTTCATTTACAGAATCTTTTATCACGTTTTATTCTGATTAGAAATTGTTGCGTAATTTAATCGCAGAAATTCTCTGATTAAATATGAAAAAAATTGTTTTATTCAAAATTATTGATTTTTCTAATCAAGGATTCTGAGCACTCTATGCATCACGCATGCGTGGCGACCGTGTGCCAGTAAACTACGAGGAGTATCAGATGATTATAAAAAATATTTGATTCATCCATTACCTTCGGCACGTTTCAGGATCAATGTTAAATGCTTTTTACTCTATCAGGAGTAAATTTTTTTTTAAATTTTATAAGAATTATATGTTATAGGGGGGGGGGGGCATCATCATTTTAGAGATGTTTTGGTGGGGCGCGACTAAAAAAAGGTTGGGAACCACTGCACTATGGTGAAACGCAATTAAAAAAAGGAATAATTAAGAACTTACGGGCGAATGAAAAATATGAAAGAATTAACGTAGAGATATAAATGAGATGTCAAATTAAAGGGACTTTAAAATGCCGAATAATGAGAGCGATGATTTAAATTAATATTAAAGAGAAACTATTGAAATTATTAGGATTAATGATCTAAAAATGGGAAATGTGCACGTGGATACGATAACTTCGTAAAATAGTTGAAACTGGCACGTTTGCAACGTGACACTTCTTTTTACATAGATAAGATTTTGAACTTCCCTTTCAATACTTTTAAAAAGTGTTGAAAAGTTATAGAATTATATAAGAGAATCACTTACTATCATTAAAATAAAAATATATATGTTAAACTGATAGTAGTAAACATAAATAAACAGACCTATTAGTTTCGTACATGCAACTGGCGACATTCCCAAGATCAGTAACGATAAAATAAACTACATTCGCAAAGAAGTTTGAAATAATAATAATAAATTATTTAACTAACATAAAATTTAAATTAACATAATAAACTACCTTTATATGATTGTTCTACTAACCCATTGACCGTCGTAAATATTTGCATGTATCGTGAATTGTATGTAGTGTGAATCGTATTTGATTTATACTGCTGTCAATGTGATAATTTTTCCACCAGTGTATATCATTTATGTTTCCAGAATGCAGTAAACGTACTACATCGGTCTAATATTTCCACCTCTTATTACATCATGTGAGAGGCTACCCATTTCAAAATATGAATGGGTGTTTGGAAATATAGCCTATTATTCCAATTTAAAATTTTACAGAAAAGAGGGAAAAACTATTAATGTAATTGATTAGCGATGTCCTGAGTACCTCAGTTGAACATAGGCTCTTCTTCCGAAATTAATTATCCTTCACATTTGTCTTCATGTTAAGCATTCACAAATAATAATAATTATAAAACTATTTAGGTAGAAAAGGAAAGTAATAATATTGTTTTTAGTTTATGGTTTTAATTTTTTATTTAAAGTAAACAAACTTGAATATTATGAAATTGTAATTCTGAACACTGGGTAATCATCAGTCATTCACGCATACGCACAACTTTTCAAAATTTGAATCATAGGCACTTCTTCCAAACACCCATTCATATAATAAAGTAAAAAAAAATAACGGCAATGGAGACGTACGTTCTTGTGGAAGACTTTCTTTAGGTATTTTTAATGATAATGGTTGCTAATGATTTTAGCCTTTTGCCCTCCAATGACACCTATACGGTGACATACTAAGTTTAACCACAAATCCACTGACACCTATACGGTGACATACTAAGTTTAACTACAAATCCACTGATGACATACTATAAAAATAAAACATGATGATACAGTGACATACTAAGTTTAAAAATATTTTTTTTTGTATTGTAACGTAACAGAAATGTAACAAAATATATAAATATAATATAATCTATGCAAACGCAATTATAAAATTTTCTTTAAAAAATGACGTGGAGTTGCTGGTAGGTGATTGAAATTTTGGAGTGGAGTCCAAAAGGTTAAAGTCTGTAAAATTTCAGAAAAAGCAAAAGAAAAAAAATTGCAAAAATTGTAATTTTGTATTTTAAATGTCATTGTCCTTTTTTCCAATATTATAGATAAAACTTTAAAAGAAAATACAAATACATCACAAATTATTACATCCTATAATAATATATGTGCTTTAAATTCTAAAAGATGTAAAATAAAAACATTATAAACATTAAAAAAAGTTTTATTAGACTGTTTCGACATCATGAAAAAAAATCTAAAAGTGGACGATTTATGATGAAATGATTTGCAACGCCATCATTCAATTTTTCACGTACTCACGTTATTTTTCATTTTTACTTACAAGGGAATCACTTTTAGTGCAGATTGCACCTAGCATCGAAACCTGGTGCATTTTGTAACCCTAGACATAAAAGTTAGAGAACCGATACAATTTCTGTGTTAAAATCATATTATATATACTTTTTTATACTTTTAATTTTTTATTGTTGGATTTTTAATTGTTAAGTTTACGCCAAAAGCGAGTTAAGTAGCCAAATATAGTGCTAAGAATCCAATGCACTACTCACTCACAGCAGACGACTACGACATTTGTCCACGGTTGGCGAGAAAAATTCAACGGTAACAAATAAAGTCAATTTCGCGCCGCCAAAAATGCAGTTATAATGTTGTATTTTTTTTTAAATCAAATCCGTAGGTTCTTGTAGGAATTTTTAAAAAATGTTTTAAATTTTTTACTTATTATTGAGTAATTTGTATTTTTAACTGCTTTTTTAGAAAACACTTCTATGTTAATAGTCCGATAGGTGGTCTTGAAAACTGCCTTTTCAGAAAGTTATGCTGCGGTAAAATAAAAATATATGATTTTAACAGAAAAATTGTATCGATTCTCAAACTTTGTAATATAGGGCGTTAAAATGCAGCAGGTCTCAATTCTATGTGCGAGTTGCACCAAAAGTGGTTCCCTTGTTAGATGTTTATTTCCATATTCGAAACTTGAACCACAATTTTGGTAAGTTAAATAATGCTGCATCGTTATATATCGAATTTCGTATTATATCGAATTTCGTATTATATCGTTTACATAAAATACGTATATTCGTATATTTTCTGTGAAAGATAATATTCGTAGACTTGCTGGTAATAATGTTTTTAAGATACATTATATTAATAAATTAATCGTGGATATGGCAAATAATAAGAAGCCTGAAAACATATACGATTTGCAAAAATACAAACTTTATACTCTTCAATATTTTCCAAGTTTTTCTGAGAAATTAAAATACAGTCTTAAACATTTCAATATCTGATTAATTGCCAGACCCCCTCCAAAATTAAAGAATGTTATTTTCACTATAATTGCCCAATTAATTTTGATTTTTATTCAGAAGCTGATATAAAGTACAATAGAAAAACCACAGCCCTGGCAAGATTATATCAAGAAGAAACAATCCAAATCAATTTCGATGAGAGTAAAATAACTTTTCTCTCCAATCTATACAATTCATCCATTATAAAAGAAACCATGATATAGTAATACGTAAGAATTCAATATGTAGCAATGCAGCATCACTTAAATTACCAAAATGGGAACTCGAGTTACTTCATGGTTACCAATCCTAATAATATTATAAATCTGATTTTGTGCAAATGTTAGGCTGAAGCCAGCGTCAAAATGGAGCATTTAATGATCCTGTATCTTTGCATATAGGCTGATTATAACCCTCATATGAACATAGGCTGGTTCTTGTTTATTTTATTCAAATATTGTTCTTAAAAATTCAAAATTTCGTTATTTTTATTGAGAATAAATGGAAATTTTTTCATATAGCATTTTAAAATGGTTAAATTTACTGTACCGTTGCTAATACTTTATCGTTGCCAAAACAAATTCAAAACCCGAAAAAATATTTTTTACTCAACAATTTAGTTTCAATAGAAAAATTTTCACGGGAAAAATGAAAATGAAATTAAAAAATTTAAAGAATTAAGAAGAAGATAATAATATATAAGAAGATAATAATATCTAAATAATATTATTAGAAATAAAACGTACTTTTTTTAGTTTTTGATAATAATACAAGGTTTCAATATGCGTAACCATAGGGAACAGGCAAATATGACGTCATTTATCGAAAATAAAGCGGATATGCTTTGATTGGTGAAATAAAATGATCTTGGGTTTTTTGTTCACTTTTTTTCTATTTTTTTCTTTTGTATGATAACAATAATTGCCGTTTTACCGTCTGCGCACGTCTAATATAACTATACCTTATTTTTTATTTAAATTTTAAAAAAAGTAAAAAGAAGTTTCAAAAGAAAATGGTTAGCAAATGTCAATAATATGCTCCGCAAAATTATCCATCTCGTAAATGATGTCATGGATAGCGAGAAATAGTGATTTTTCATTCTTAAAACTAAAAGAAATAACTCGATTACCTACACAAAAATGACGAATGTTAATAGCTCCATTTTTGTTGATAAAACCTAAAGATTTAATATTATTTCGTTAAGGCGGACTTCAAAAAAAACATTTTTCCACGCTCAACAACTCAAAATTTTGTGATACATTCTCCGACTCATTTTTAAAAGTAACAACAGGAAACTTGGCGGCGTGATTTATAAAGACATTTATAAGGGCACCATGTTTCTATTTTTCGTTCAATTAATTAGAAATTGATTTACAGACAATTATCTTCACAGTACGATAATTTTTTTTTTTTTGTTTCCAGCGCTATCGCTTTGGGAAATTCGGTTCAAAACGTCCACTTTGACAGCATTTTCTGAAATATATTCCTCCTTTATCAAAAAATCGAGACAGTACGGACATTACAAAGTTTCTGAATAAGAGAACCTGCCAATTGGATGCATTTTCGAGCAAAAATGAATTTACAAATGTGTCTCAAAATAAGCAGTTTGGATTTGAATACACCCTTAAAGTAACATAATTTTCCCTATGCCAGTATTGAAATTAATTGCCTGGGAAAGAAAATTAACAAGAATTATGTCATTAAAAAGGGATTTCTCTGGGGAAAAAGGAGACGTCATATTTGAAATAAAACGGGAATTTTTCAATATGTTTTAAAATGAGTGTGAATCAATTCCTTACATTAATAATACAAGGATTAATAAGTATAGAAAGTAGATGAGTTTCACGCCATATTTATAACGAAAAATTTAAATGTTTTGTTATCTATACTGATTATTAAGTATGAGTATCCGTTATTTCATTATTTCGTTCCGCATGAGTGTCCGAGTTTTCTGCTAAAAATCACATCATAATTTTAAGAAAAGGAAAATGAACACGAATCTATTATATTAAAATCTGACCGTGTGTTTGTATTTCGCAACTACTCCTAGACTATCGAACGCAACGCGATTTACTACCGGTTTAGCGAATACCGGTTATAATTGATCCGAGGATGTCACACAAACTCTCAGAATTAAAAAAATTAAATTAAATGCCTTTTTTTTTTTAACGAAGTTTCTCTAAAAACGGGAAGTAACTTACTCCATATTTGTGTATAAAAAAGGAGAAATAAAACAGATCAGTATATTTTTTACACCATTTTCTCATTAAAACTGAAAAACAGAATTTATTTTCACTTTGAATAGATGGTGAAAACAAAATCTTGATTTCAGTAAATTATCCGAAAAATACAAACATATTTTCACATATTCAAACTTCATGAATCAATTTATTCTGGAGAACAAAAATTGCCTGCCAATATACTGTCATTTAGAAAACAAGATTTGTTTCAACTATATATTAAACCAAGGAGGCAGAATTGAATTTAAAGAAAAAGCATATACTATTTCTAATTAATGTTTTTTTTATTGAAGGATGGCTGTTAAAACGTTTCACAAAGGCGTTAAAAGTAAAATTGGTTATCAGGTAAAATTGACATTTGTTTTTACCCAATTCGTCTATTTCCACGATTTTATTTGGCCCTCAGCATTGGTTGCAATTTCATTTTCGCGATTATTTGGCACAAAATTTCCCTTTTAAGAGACTGAGTTATGTCAAGGTCCCTATAATAATAAATACCGTATTGTCTCCTATGAAATGTGATAAATAGTTAGTTAATTGTGAAAGTTTTTAATTATTGGGAGTAAAATATTTTGCTTAATTAATGTATTTATTCTTCTTTTAATGTTACGTGAACGAAGTCACGGGTAACAGCTAGTATGGAAATAAACATCCAAGTAAAAAATAAAAATAACTTGCGTAATTTTTAAAAAGTACGTGAAAAATGAAATGTTGGCGTTTCAAATCACTACATCATAGATCGTGCAATTTTTTAATATAATAATTGAATATAATAATTTAAATATAATAATTTGTTATTTGAGTAAAATAATTTGTTACTTGAATATAATAATTTGCTTTGATAATTATTATTAATTGTTATGATATGTTAATTATTATGATATAGTTAATTATTATGATATGTTATATGTTAATTATTGTATATATGTTATATGTATTATATGTATTATACTATGTATTTTAATTATTATGATTAACTATTGGGATATTATTAATAATTATGATTATTAATTATTATTATATATGATAATTATTATATTATTAATTATTATGATAATTATTATTAATTATTAATTATTATTTGAATATAATAATTTGTTTTGATAATGGCTCCAATGGTACCGAAACATGTAAACGGTCTAATAAAATTTTTATTCATGTTTATAAGGTTTTTATTTTTTCTCTTTTATTTATTATATATGTCTTTTAACATCTAAGGAAAATAGATTAAAAAAATTACCCCTCAAATTTCTAACATACTCCTGAAAATTTTGGAAGGGAGTGAAGTTACTCCATGATATATATACATTTGACTAATGCTGGTTAAACAATACCGTTATCCACCCCATTCATCATATGCATGACAGTGATGAATGATTCAACGAACATCTACATAACAATGGTGTATAGACTAGGGAACAAGAGTCTAAAGAGAATGGATTAACAGTCTCGTTTGTATAATTTGACAAACTTTATTGTTTCTTAGAAAACGGTGTGTTGGACGACGATAATGTTCAATCAATGAAGTTTTCGGATAAAGTAAAATGAATATAATACTATTTATATCGCTGTAATTAATAGGTTAAGGAAAATGCTTTGTTTTAAGATAAACATTCTCTACTTTTTTACTACAATATTTATTTTATTCGGTTAACACTAAACGTATCAGGAGTTCTACTCAAGTTTTATAAAAATATTTCACACCAGAACTTTTATTTAAAACTATTTAACTTTTTTATTAACACTTTCCAACCTAGTTGAAAATTGTTTATGACTTCGGTTTGCCTGGCCGTCTGGCCGTCTGTCCATGCTCTAACTCCCGTAAATATGCTCGGATTGCTCTGAAATTTTTATATGTTATTGTCGTTATCTATAGCATGTTTCCTATTTCAACGGAAGTGTATAGCATTTATAGTTTTTTTTACAGGGACACTCAAAAGAATTCAGTTATATTGCGGTCTATGGGGAAAAATCATTTGCGGTTTATTTAAATAATGTTTCACTATTTTAAACGCATTGAAATTTATATATATCACGAAGGTGCATTAGAAGAAGCTTAATATGGAATAGGGTGTGCGTGCATAACACTTATAGTTACTTTACAGGGACAGTCAAAAGAATTCCGTTACATTACGTCTATGGAGTAAAATCGTCTGCGGTTTATTTAAGTAATGCTTCACTATTTTAAACGCATTGAAATTTATATATATCACTAAGGTGCATTACAAGAGGCTTACTACAGAATAGTGTGTGTATAGCGGTCATCATTCATTTACAGGGACACACAAAATAATTCTCTACTGTCTGTTGACAATAATTCCTGGAAGTGCGTTTTAAGTTACTGAACGCGATTTTAATTTTAACTCGCTTTTTGTCTATTACGTGGTGTGTATAAATTCTGTAGATCCTATACAGGGAAGCACAAAAGTTCGCGAACACATTTCCGTTTATTGACAGAAACTCCAGACGGAGAATTTTAAACTGTGCTACGCTTTCCTAACTGAACTAAAATTTTGTATCCTATGTAATATATATACAAATCTATAGATCCTATACAGGGCTGAATCGGATATTTTTCCGAATATTGTATATATTGGAAATTCCTGAAATTAGGTTTTTAAATATGTTATGTGTTTTCCAAAATTGTTTACTTACATGTTATCTTTTAGCTTATTAAACGGTATGATTTGTAAAATTATTTTGGAACCTTTGGAAAGTGTTACATAATCTATGCTTGACGCAGTATTTTTCGTTCTTGTTTTACTTTAATTGAAATTTATTTGGATGGTTTCTTCTTGATATAATCTTGCCCGTGCTGTGGTTTTCATAATATCTATTATTTATCTATTATAGAAACCATCCAAATAAATTTCAATGAAACTAAAATAATTTTTCCCTCCAGTCTGTACTACCCATCCATAATAAGAGAAACCGTATAGATAATAACACGCAACAGTACAATATATAACGATGCAGCATTTTTTAATTTACCGACATTGTAGCTCGAGTTAATCCATGGTTACAAATATGAAAATAAACAACCAAGTAAAAATAAAATATAACGTGCGTAATTTTTAAAAAGTACATGAAAATTAAATGATAGCATTTCAAATAATAACTTCAAAAACCGTGCAACTATAGAATATTCTCATTTGTTTTTGAAAATGGCTTGGAGTGAGCCGAAACATGTCAACAATCTAATAAAAGTTATTTTACTGTATAATATGTTGTTAATTTACAACTTTTAGCATTTAAAAGAAATATATCGTTACAAGATGTTATAATTTATTATATATTTAGATCCATTATTGTTTAAACTAAGAACAAAAAAAAAAAAACTGGAGTGGGATTGAAATGAGGTACTTCTGCTTGAATAAATGGATAGTTATCCCTGTTTCTAGACAAAAAATTGAAATGAGGTACTTCTGCTGGAATAAATGGATGGTTACCCTAGTTTCTACACAAAACTTTTAATGGGACGAACAAAACGATTACATTACATTATGATTTATGGGAGAAAAGCGTCTGCAGTGCATTTTAATGATGCTGTGATTCTTCAAACAATGAAATCACCGAACGTCACTGCATGTTTTCTATAGATTATAGGGTGCATAGTATTTATCTTTTATTTACAGAGACACTCAAAAGAATTTGGTTAAAATAATTACTAAGATCGATAATTGCTGGAAGATCGTTTTCTGCTGTGATATTCATTTGTGTTATAAATGTAGTCACGTTTCATGCAAAACAATGCAAACCCGTTGTAAACGTCGTCGTTAAAATAATTCCATTATTGTTTAAACTAAGAACAAAAAACTGGGTTCGGATTGAAATGAGGTACTTCTGCTTTTATAAATAGATAGTTACCCTAGTTTCTATACACAAAAGTTTGAAATGAGGTACTTCTGCTTGAATAAATAGATAGTTACCCTAGTTTCTATACACAAAAGTTTGAAATGAGGTACTTCTGCTTGAATAAATGGATAGTTACCCTAGTTTCTATACACAAAAATTTGAAATGAGGTACTTCTGCTTGAATAAATGGATAGTTACCCTAGTTTCTATACACAAAAGTTTGAAATGAGGTACTTCTGCTTGAATAAATGGATAGTTACCCTAGTTTCTATACACAAAAGTTTGAAATGAGGTACTTCTGCTTGAATAAATAGATAGTTACCCTAGTTTCTATACACAAAAGTTTGAAATGAGGTACTTCTGCTTGAATAAATAGATAGTTACCCTAGTTTCTATACACAAAAGTTTGAAATGAGGTACTTCTGCTTGAATAAATGGATAGTTACCCTAGTTTCTATACACAAAAATTTGAAATGAGGTACTTCTGCTTGAATAAATGGATAGTTACCCTTTTTCTAAACAAAAATTTGAAATGAGGTACTTCTACTTGAAAAAAATGGATAGTTACCTAGTTTCTAAACAAAAATTTGAAATGAGGTACTTCTGCTTGAATAAATGGATAGTTATCCTAGTTTCTACACAAAAATTTGAAATGAGGTATCTCTGATTGAATAAATGGATAGTTACCCTGTTTCTAAACAAAAATTTGAAATGAGGTACTTCTACTTGAATAAATGGATAGTTATCCTTGTTGCTAGACAAAAATCTGAAATGAGGTACTTCTGCTTGAATAAATGGACGGTTACCCTAGTGTCTACACAAAACGTTTACTGGGACGTACAAAACGATTTCATTACATTATGATTTATGGTAGAAAATCGTTTGCGGTGCATTTTAATGATGCTATAATACTTCAAAAATAACGAAATTACTGAAGTTCACTGCATGTTTTCTATATAGGGTGCATAGAATTTATCGTTCATTTACAGAGACACACAAAATAATTCGGTTAAAATAATGACTAAGATCGATAATTGTTGGAAGTTCGTTTTTCTGCTGTGATATGCATTTTTAAAATTAAATTTTAAGTTTGTTAGATGGTGTATATAAATTCTATGTATCGCATACAGGGCTGCACGAAACACTTCGCACACATAACTGGATATGGACAGCAATCATTGTTTTTTTTTTTTTTTTGCTGAAAATAAATTTTTATTGAGTTATGTATATTTTTAAGTTGTTTATTATACCTCATTTCATTCTAGGAAAAAAATTAATTTCTTAATCATATCTTGTTAATTTTGGAAAGTATTCCATAAACTATGCCTGATGCATGGTTTTTATATCTTGTTTAATATTGTGAAAAAATCCCGAACTAACATTCTTGAGAAAAAGCTTTTCATTTCTGAGTATATTATGTGACACATGAAAAAATTTCGTTGTCAAACATATCCATAATCTATCCTATTTATCATTATTCTCATGGCAATGATGAATAATTCAACAGGCATCAACATATCAAGCATGTCTGTATTACAGAACAAGCTCATAAAATGAAGGACTTACAACAGATTTGTTCCTACTATTTCGGCAAATATTATTATTGGTTACGAATGAATATGTCGAAAGCTGATAGTGTTCAAACAACACAGCTTTCTGATCAAGATAAAATGAATAGGACGTATAAGTTAAACGGGAAATATATCTGAATATACAGGGTGCGTCAGAGAAATGTATACATACACTGTTTAACGGGTCATAACTTTCTAATTTTTCTTTCTTTTCAAAGTGTAATTAATTGGAAATATTGAGTGGACCAAGATTAACTTTCAAACAAGTTGGAAATGTACGTCAAACGTGACAAATGAGGTGCGTTCGTACTATACTTAGTTATATAAATACAGTGATCTCTCACTTATACGCGACCTCTGTTATACGCGATTTTCACTTATGCGCGTTTTTCCCGCGGTCCCGGCCAGCGCAATAGGAAAACAATGCTAACACTTATTCATTTATACGCGAAACCTAAAATGCACCTTTCACTTATGTGCGAAAATTTTTTTCAAGTTGCTTATCACAAGAATGTACCCTTCCTGTTCTGTCTCTTGGAATGCATTCACACGCCCTTAATCTATTGTTCGGATTCTTCGAAGAACGCGTTTTTTTTCGCTTGTGATTGACATCGAGAGGGGAGAACGGGTGACCTACGAAAATGTTGAAGTCACCAAAAGTCGCAGCCAATCGGTGTGGACGGTAAGCACTGCTCATGGAACAAGCTTTAGGTTTGCTTTACTACGCCATTCGCGTACGTACTGTACAGTGTATAAAAAATGGCAAAACCTACGAACTTGTCGTTTTCTTTGAAAATGGATATCATAAAAAATTTTGAGGAAGAATGCTTTAAATTAAAAACAGCGTTAGCTGATCATTTCCGTATTCCAGAATCAACTTTAAGAGGAATTCTGAAAAACAAAGAAGCTATAAATGCAGCTTATCTAGAATGTGGAATAAAGGACAAGAAAAAGAGTCGAATTCAAAGCGGAAAGAACGAAGAATTAAAGAAAGTTTTAGTTCTCTCGTTTAAAGAAACTCGTGCATCCAACATTCCTGTAAACGTTGAACTTCTAAGAGAGAAAGCCTTGGAATTATCGAAGAGTTATGACATTGAAAACTTTTCTGCGTCACTCGGATGGGTTGAGAAATTTAAGATTAAACTTGGATTGCCATCTCGTGTCCTCTCTGGTGAAAGTGAAAGTGTCAATAATGAATCTGTTGAACAAACCTTTAATGACGACTTCTTTGTAAAGAAAATGTAATTTAGCAATAGTTTGGTACGTATGTAACAACTTTGAATTTTTACATTCTTATTAAATTACAATATATAAACGGAAATTATGTGCGTATTTATTTATTAGTGTATTAGTAGTGTACTATTAGTATTAGTTATGTTAACTTTTCGCGTCTAAGCTTATTTTATGGTTTTTCACTTATGCGCGAAATATTCGCTGTCCCCTTTTGTCGCGCATAAGTGAGAGATCACTGTATTCATATCTTGATGATTTTTAATTCTGTGAAATGAATTAGATCGTCTGCAGATTAATTTCTGTAGTAAAATAAATATCTCGTTCGCTTGACGATTAAACCTAGGAAGCACCAATTATTATTTTTTTAATTCATATTTTTTAATTAATATTTTTATTAATATTTTCTAAAGTTTTGATTCAATTTTCATAAAATTTGAAATGCCCCGACAAAAATCTGCAAAGATAATATATCTTAAATTTCTAACCATTCATTTGGGTAGTTTTTGCGTTGTAATATGCGGACAGACAGACGGACGAACAGACGGACGGATGGACAGACTGACGGACGGACAGACAGACGGACGGACCAGACGACGACAATAGGTGCTACGTATTTTTATAATTACGAACGCACCTAAAAAAGAAAAATTATTTTAAAATACTACTGTAAGTATGGAAATGTTGCACAAGTATAAACTAGTCGTTGGGGGCCACCGTAATACTTACCCATCATGGATATGCATAATGTAAAATATTAAAATAAAAATTGTGTAAACTACTTATAAAATGCATTGCAATTCGAATAAATTCGTGGCTTTATGACGTCCTAAACTTTAAAGGCTCGATTACTGAAATGCTTAAAAGAAACATCCTTATAACTCCAAAAACAATAATCCTATTAACTAGCGGTTTATTGCATCTGATTAAGCGTCTCCTTTCCAATTAAAATATATCTGTGAATTGAAATTTGGATGAAATACAGGGTCATGAAAAATCGAAGAGTATGGTAAATAGGATTTCAAATATCTCGGCAACTCATTATTCGATCGACTTCATGCTTTATGAAAAATTTATGTTTTTTTATTGTCTTTTATATTCACTCCTTAAAATAAACAATTTCGAAATTTTTTAATATACCTTTCATCAGAACGAATATTTCGAGAGTCCGAAAAAATAGTTCCGGATCATCGAGGTTACTGAAATTGAATAAGCTTCTTCCTATTATTACATACTAAGTACATACCAAATTTCAAGTCTCCATCTCAATTTTTTTCAGGAGATAGATCGTTTACAGACACACAGATGGACGGCGATTTCTTTTTTTTTTTCTAAAAATATGTTTTTCGGAATCTCTAGTGTCTTTAGTCCATGTGTCTGAAACGTATATATCCGTCAAATTTTTGTTTTCGATTTTCAAAATGATTACAAGACTTACCCTATACTACGTGTGCTTCAACATAGGATATATTTTTTGTGGGTGCCACTATCCCCAGGGGGGGGGGGGGGTGCAGGAGCGAAAAACGTTCTAAAATTGCAATTTTGTTTATACTGAAGGAGCTAGAAATTTGAAATTTGGCATTATAGTTACTTAAAGATGTAAATGCTCTTTAAGAACAAATTAAAAAAAAAAATCGAAAATTCAAAAGGGTGAAATAAGCGAAAAGCGTTCTAAAATCATTCTAAATTACAATTTCTATGGAATCTCTGGAACTACCGAACCAATTTTAAAAGTGATGGTGGCACATTGGTGGTGAAAATCCCTGCTCCAACAGCCTCTTTAATAAAAAACTATGCGTTGCTGACGACTGGTTTTTTCGCTAATTGTTGCCACAGATTAATCTCGGAAAATGAAACATTTGAAGTTACTGTAAAAAAATAATAGCTCGAAAAGTATTTGTCAGAAAATTGTTAGGCAAACTGCGTTTGAAAGGTAAAAAATTGTATTTTTCTTGATATAAATTTCAAATCTAATGATTATGCCATTTTTCAAATATTGAATTTGAAAAATTATCAAATTTCACAATGGAGTACCATAGCAAAACCTTCAAGCGTAAAAAGATAATAAGTGCGACGTGTCCTAGCGTGTATATTGGCTATAGCACGAGTCACAAATTATAGTAGCCTTATTATTCTGTTAAAATATAAAAGTGAATTATGAAATGTCAATATTTTGTTTGATTAAAAGTTCGTTATAAGAAATTGACCAGCGTAGCGGGCGTAGCTTGCTAGTTAATGTTATAAAGAAGCAATGTTTGTGTGTATTTTTTGTGGGGGATAATTTCTGGAACTACCGAGCCGATGTCAGAAATAATGGTGACAATCTATGCTGCAATATAGGCAATATTTATGTCGGTACAACAAACCCCCAAGGGTTTGTAGGAGCATAAAATGTTCTGAAATTGTGATTTCTATGAGACTGCTGGGGCTAAAAACTTGAAATTTCGGATTGTGAGTACTTTTAACATGTAAATGCTCTCTAAGAACGGTTTCTAAAATAGTCGAAATTTAAAAAGTTGAAATGAACGGAAAACGTTCTCAATTACGATTTATTTGGAATTGTTAGGGCAAAAATTGCGATTTCTGTGATAGCGTTGGGAATATAAACTTAAAATTTGATGAGATGGTTATTTTAAAGATGTAAATAATCGATATGTGTGGTTTTAAAAGCAGTTTGAATTTAAAAAAGGTGAAATGAGTGGAAAACTTTCAAAAACGTTTTATATTACCATGAATTTGAAGCTGTTAAGACAGAAAACTTGAAATTTGACATTACTGTTACTTTTAAGACTTATATAATCGCAACCAAAAAATTCTAACAAATTGGAAATGTAAAGTGGTGTAGGAACTAAAATTCTAAAATTGCGATTTCTGTGACAATGTTGGGACCAAAAACTTGAAATTGTGCATGGTAGTTACTTTTAAAATGTATATGTTCCTAAAGAACGGTTTCTAAAAAATTCGAAATTAAAAAAATGTTAAATGAGCGAAAAACGTTCTAAAAGCGTTCTATATTACAATTAATTTGAAATTGATAAGACTAGTAACTTAAAACTTGACATTACTGTTACTTTTAAGACTTAAATACTCGCAACCGAAAATATCTAAAAAATTCGAAATGTAAAATGGTACAGGAACAAAAAACTTTTAAAATTGCGATTTCTGAGATACTGCTGGGGCTAAAAAACTTGAAATTTTGCATGTTGGTTACTTTTAAGATGTAAATCCTCTCTAAGAACTGTTTAAAAAAAATTGAAATTTAAAAAGGTTAAATGAGTGGGAAACTTTCTAAAATCGATTTATTTGGAATTGTTAGGGCTAGAAACTTGAAATGTATTTTAAAAGTTGATTTTCTTTCCTCAAACAATATAAAAACCTCATGTAGCAGTTTAAATGCAACACAATGGGTTGTTTCTACGCCAGATAGTAATACATAAATAAATTGTGATGTCGTTAAACAATTCCGTAATCTATCCTATTATTCATATTCATGACAAAGATGAAGGATTCAACAAGCATCTACATAACAAGCATGTCTGAATAAAGGAACATGCTAATAGTACTATTACACGGAATACTTTGAAATGACAAAAATCGCCGCGACTAATCAATTTTTCAAACATTTCATTGGCTGTTCCGGGCAAGGCTTTTCCCTTGTCAATTTCCAAACATTTTATTGTCTGTTTCGGGCAACACTTTGCCCTCGTCAGTTTTCCAAGCATTTCATTGGCTGATTGGAAAACGACCACGCGACATAGGTCCCTATTCCTTGAGACAAACCTGTAGGCGACAAAATTGCTCCGACAATGAAAAGTTGCTTGTTTTTCTAGCAACTCTTTTGAAGCATACGTTTTCCATGGTGTCGCCCAAAAGTAGCGGCGACGTCTCGTGTACTAATAGCACTTTTACATTAAGTAGATATTATAGGCGACAAAATTGATCCAACAATGAAAAGTTGCTTGTTTTTCGACCAACTCTTTTCAAGATATAGATTAACATTGCGTCGTCCGAAAATAGTGCTAACTTTGACACCTCGTATAATAGTACTTTTATAAAAAGAAGGATTAACATACTTTTTCTTAAATATTTTTTTCCAAAATTTTATTGTTGATTACAAGGTAACAAAGTAGTATGTCGAACGAACAATGATAATGTTTAAAAAATGCAGCTTTCAGATAACGGTAAAATGAATAGAAAACATATCTCAATATAGTAATTTTGGTTGGCGAAATTTTCAAAATAATAAAATTTAATCATGCCTTTAAAATAAATGGTATATACTGCTGAAAAGTTAGGCATAAAAGATTTTGTACTTTAATAGATTATTTTATAAATACATTCAAAATAGTCCGGTTAAAAAAGAAATATGGATATAAGGTAAGTTTTAAATGTTGGTCTGTAAATGTAAATAAGGCGAATTATGCATCAAAGCTATTTTTATTAAATATTTTTCCACTAGAAATGAATTTTAGCTTGATTTCTTTTGTCTGAAATATTTTGTCAAATGATAGTTTGACCAATAATTTTAACCACTTCATTAGTGTATAAGGAACACTGATTAATGATTTTGTGTAACTATTGAAGTGGACCAACTTATAAAAAAAAAATTACTTAATATCTGCATGTAAATAGAATTATAATAGAGGTATATCCACAAAGTAAGTTCCGTTTCTATTTCTATCCGCAGCAGCGCTGCGATCGCAGTTCCGAGCATACGCGGCAGTTACTCTGGCTGAAGGAGAAGAAATGTACGCGCATTTTCAGATCGCTGCTGCCGACGTGTTATTTGTAGTGCTTCTTTAGAATGTCAGCCTTAATTGAAAATGCCGCCGCTTGTGAAATCAGATCTGTGATTCGTTTTCTCAATGCAAAGAAAGTTAAACCAAGTTAAATTTATCGGCAAATCTGCGAGGTTTACGGACAAAATGCTATGAGTGATTCAATGGTTAGAAGATGCGTCAGACAGTTTAATGAAGGACGTGATCAAGTGCACGATGAAGAACGAAGTGGACGCCAGTCTTTGGTTACTGATGAGCTGGTTCACGCAATTGACGAGAAGGTTAAGCAAAACCGTAAGTTTACAATTTGTGCTTTTGCTATGGAATTTCCGCAAATCTCACGATCACATGGTTGAAAACACAGGCGGCAACCTTCTATGAAGAAGGCATACAAAACCTTGTGGCACGCTACGACAAGTGCCTACAAAATTTCGGAAGCTATGTAGAAAAGTAGTTTCACAGTTGTAGATTTTTGTACAATAAATATTTTTTTTTAATCTGTGCACTTTTTTTTATATAACCAAACGGAACCTACTTTGTGGATGTACCTCGTATTACAGGCATGTCACAAATTTTGTAAGTTTAACTGAGGTATTATTTTTTAAAGATTATGTTTTCCCCATAAAATTTTCTGTGGAATATTTATCTAATTCCGTTTCTTTTTAATGTAACCCTTTTTGGGCCAGTTTCTTGCTTCGCTCCTGATAACATTTGATCACGTGATCCCGACGCAGAGTGTAATAGATTCAAATATGTTTTATTTAATGTAGAAGTAATTTGATCGTTGTCTTGAAAACAAGTGTTTTTCATGGCTTACAAAACGGAAGAAAAGATAATCGTAATTTCATGTAGATGTAATCTGATCGCAGTCTTGAAAACTTGATTTTTGTTTTATCCCGGCTTCCTAAGAAACAAAGAATTTGAATTGAAATATTATGATGTTTATTAAATTTTAAAACTGTAAATATTTTATGTATTATGTGAATATAATCAAGAAATTTTTATCCTGGTGTTGATTATTAAACCTTACAAACACAAAAAAACATTTTTTTTTTTTTTTTTTTGCCTCGGAACTCTTGAGCATAAATTGGGATAAAAACATTGAGCTTGATTTCTCTTGTCTGAAATATTTTATCAAATGATAGTTTGACCAATAATTTTAACCACTTCATTAGTGTATAAGGAGCACTGATTAATGCTTTTGTGTAAATATTGAAATAGACTAACTTATAAAAAAATGTTATTTAATATCTGCTATATAATATGTAAATAGAGTTATAATATTACAGGCATGTCACAAATTTTACAAGTTTAACTAAGGTATTATTTTTTAAAGATTATGTTTTCCTCGTAAAATATTCTGTGGAATATTTATCTAATTCTTTTTAATGCAACCTTTTTCTGGGCCCATCTCTTGATTCGCTTCTGATAACGTTTGATCACGTGATCCCTAGGCTGAGTGGAATACATTCAAATATGTTTTATTTAATGTAGAAGTAATTTGGCCGTTGTCTTGAAAACAGGTGTTTTTCATGGCTTACAAAAAGGAAGAAAAGATAATCGTAATTTCATGTAGATGTAATCTGATCGCAGTCATGAAAACTTGATTTTTGTTTTATCAGGGATTCCTAAGGAACAAAGAAATTGAATTATAATATTATGATGTTTATTATATTTTAATATTGTAAATGTTTTATATATTATGTTAATATAATCAAGAAATTTTTATCCTGGTGTTGACTATTAAACCTAACAAACACAAAATAACATTTTTTTTCTATCTGCTCCGGAACTCTGGAACATAAATTGGAATAAAAACATTCTACTCTTGATTAAGAAAATTTAATTGCTCTCAATCCCTTGAAATTCTTGAATAGATTATTACGAGCAGGGAAGACCGAGCTATGCTCGGTCAAAATTAGCTTTGAGTTCAAATATCCTGACGCAAGACCAAAATGACCCTAATCAAATTTTCTCAAACATGTGACCTAGCCCAACTGTCTTCTCGTGCCCAAAAACCATAGGAGGCAAAATTTGTCTAAATAGTCTGAGCCGTTTTTAAGATAAAATAGCTTGACCCATAATGACCCCTGACCAAAATGACCCACTAATCGAATTTTCTCGAACACATGACCTAGCCCTACAGTCCTCTCGTGCTCGAAACCATAGGATGCAAAATTTAGTGTAAATAGTTTTAGCCGTTTTTTAGATAAAATCAGCTTGGCCCACAGTGACCCATAAATGACCCACTAATCGAATTTTCTTGGACATGTGTCCTAGCCCAATGATTTTGTTGTGCCCGAAACTCGTAGGATACAAAATTTAATTAAAATTGTTAGAGCCGTTTTTTAGATAAAATTAACTTGACCAGGGTTGACCCAAAAATGACCCACTAATCGAAAGTTGTCGAACATGTGACCCAGCCCAATAGTCTTTTCGTGCCCGAAAATGGTAAGATACAAAATTGTCAAAATCGTTTGAACCGTTTTTTAGATAGAACTAGCTTGACACTGACCCTTGATGACCCACTAATCGAATTTTCTCGAACACGTGACCTAGCCCAATGGTTTTCTGGTGCCCCAAAATGGTAGGATACAAAATTTCGTCAAAATCGTTACAACCGTTTTTAAGATAAAATTTGCATATATATATAACCACACACAAGATTTGCTCGTATTAGAATATATGATTTCAGGGTCCATCCTGAAATATCGTGGATAACTTCGTAAAATTTTTTATATTATTTTCGTTTCGTAAACATATCGTCAAATTAACTATCCTGAGATAATGTTTTTAATTCAATAGCCTATTATGTAATACATGAAGAAGTTTGCGTTAGCATTAAACAATTCCGTAATCGATCCTATTTATCATATGTATGACTATGATGAATGATTCAATAAACATCTACACCACAAGAATTATGGATTAGAAAGGATTATAAATGGAGGAATTAACAAATTTGTTCCTATCATTTGTCAAAATTTCACCGTTGAGTTACAAATGTTAAATACAAAAGCGTACTTTGGACGATGATAATGTTTAAATGCAACTTTCATGTAAAGGTAAAATTAATGGAAAATGTAAGATGAATGAAGAATATGAAGATGAGTGGAAAATACGTCTGAAATATAGTACATTTTTTGGTGAAATTTATAGGATAAGAAACTTTGCTCTTGGTTTTGAAATAAATGCATTATTCTACGGAGAAGTTAGTTAAAAAGATTTTGCACTCTAACTGATTATTTTTATAAATATATTCAAAATAGTGAATGAGATTAAACATATGGAGAAAGTTGGTTTCGTTGGGGCTTGTAAAAGTAAATAAGAAATATTATAGATGAAAGCTATTTTTATTAATATATTTTCACTAGTATGAAATTTGATTCGCTTTACATTTGTCTGAAATACAGGGTGTTTGTACTAGGATGTTACGAAATAAGAAATGTGATAGTACACTTAACTATGTACAATTTTTGTACAGAAAACCAAGGTCGTAACTCACTTATTTAGTCAAAAAATGCAGGGAGTCTCACTGCAAGCGGAACCCAGATTTTTATACATATCTTTAACGCAAACGAAGATATTTTAGCGAGATTTTCAAAAGAATAACTTTTCTCTGTGAGAAGTGTAATGTCATCATTGGAATTGGTAAAAGATATTGTTGTAATTCGGTCAGTAACATCGTATGTATTATCAGCTATATTCGGAATTATAAAGCGTATAGTTCAGTGTTGTGTAGACGAAAATAATGGTAATTTACTGTATATCGCGTGATGACATCACATTGAACACAAACCAGTGTTAGTCTTTTGATAATTTCGCTAAAATAGCTAAATTTCGTTAAAGTCATGTACGAAAATCAGGGTTCCTCTAGCAGTGAGACACGCTGTACTTTGATTAAATAAGTGGGTTACGAGCCTGGTTTCGTGTACGAAAAAAATTATAGTGATGGGTACTATCGCCTCTCTTATTTTGTAGAAACGGTTTACGGACACTATATATTTCAGACAAATGTAAATCGAATCAAAATCTATATTATTGAAAAATTATTAGTAAAAATAGCTCTTATTCATTTTTTCTTATTTAACCCTAATGGCTTAAATACAATGCAAAGAAACTTTTGACTTGCAAAAAAAGTTATATACCTACCTGTCAAACATAAAGTGGTTTGAATGAAATCTCAGAAAAACTGCAAAATTACAAAAATTCGACAAATGGCGCGAAACGGTGAACTTTCCGCGGGAAAGTATCGCCATCTATTGGGAAAATGGTAAATTAGATATTATGCATTGGACTAACTGAGTTCGGGCTTCACGGAATTGAAACAAAGATTTTTCTCTTGCCCGAACTCAGGACGGTCGTTCAAAAATTAGCGCATTTTCGTTCCCGAACTGAGTTCGGGCGTCACAGGCAAGGGGTTAGAGAAAAAAAATCCATTTTGGGCACGTTTTTCTCAAATATATTCCACAGGCAAGGAGTTAAATTTACAAAGCCCAATTAAATCCACTTTATCCACAATTTTACTCTTATATACTTATTGGATATGTTTTCTCGGTAATATAAAACATTTATTTTAAGACAAATAATAGAGTTTCTTATTCTAGAAATTTCCCTAACCAAATAACTATATTCAGATATATTTCCCATTATTTTTCATTAATTTTAAATTTATCTGAAAGTTGAATTATTTGAACATTATCATCATTCGACATGCCTTTTTGTTACCTTGTAAACAACTGTAAAATTTTGACGAACAGTGGGAACAAGTCTATTAATATCCTTCCTTTTATAAGCTTTTCCTCTAATCCAGACATGTCTGATATATAGATGTTGAATCAATCATCATTTTCATGAATATGATGAATGGGTTGGATTACAGAATTGTTTAAAGAGAATGAAAGTTCTTTTATGTATTATACCTTTTCGAATGAAAATGATTATCTCAGTATAGATATTTTAATGATACTTTTACTACATTGAAAGACACTTTTACCAGGGAAAAATGATTTTACAGTGCGAACTTTATTGATTAATAGCTTTTGATGGAAGTTAAATTAGCTATCTGTTTGACTAAATAAGCAGATTGCAAACCTGGTTTCACGTACAAAAATTTTCCATTTTTATGGGTGCTATGACTTATCTTATTTTAAAATAAAAAGAAAACTGCCCAGTTAAACTGATGGCATTGAGCTCACAGGCTATTCACACTTATTGTATATTATACTCTTATTTCAAAGAATTTGATGATACTTTATTCAAAGAATTTGAAATAAGCCCTTCGAAAAATAAAGAAATTGACAATATATTAGGGGGGGGGGTCATCTCCCTTTATTCCCCTCATAGTTAACTAATGAACCGCTTAAACTAATCAGGGAAGCCACTAATTACAATGAATATATATATACAAAATTTGAAGAAAAACGGATAATTCTGCATGAAAAAACCATTTATCTAAATTAACGGGGGATTAGCCCCCTCTTTCCCCCGTTATACTTAACCAATGAACCCCCAAAACTATTCAGAGAAGCGTATTATCACAATGAACCTATATACAAAATTTGAAGAAAATCGGATAATTCTGCATGAAAAATTCATTTATATAAATTAAGGTGGCCCCCCGTTCCCCCTTTTATTCTTAACCAATGAACCCCCAAAACTAATCAGGGAAGCACCTTATCACAATTAACCTATAAACAAAGTTTGAAGCAAAACGGTTATTTCTATCAAGAGTTATCGCGTTACGTACATACGTACATACAGAACGGGCGAGCACATTAGCTCTCAGGCTTTGATAGCCTGTGAGCTAAAAAGCAGTTTACGATCATTTTGGATTTTATCAAATGATAGCTTGGGGAATAACCAATCCATTAGTCTTTTATTATTTTTAACACAATCAAACTTATTTGTAAAAATATTAAACGAGTACTAATTTTTCAAACTACGAGTGAAAATGCGTCCAGGTCTGGACTCGAACCCAGACCATCTGAATGCAGTTGCCAATGCTCTTCCAACGGACCTATCTGGACGACACTCTAGCCAGCACAATTCACCCAGACAACCATTTGGTTTTGACATCTGGAGATGTTATTTTTGAGACAGAATAAATCGCAAATGAAATAACTCCAGTGTACTATGGATAATATGTAATTACGCTGCAATTACGTATCCATAGTTTTTTTGACTTCCTTTACGTGCGGTTTCTTCTGTCGAGCTGTTTTAAAATAACAGACCAAATGGTTTAGTCTGGGCGAATTGCGTTGGCTTGGAAATCGTATCCATACAGCTCAATTGCAAGAGTATTGAAAATTAAAGTCAAAGGTCTGAGCACATTCTCGCTCAGTTGGAAAAATTACCACTCGTATTAGTATATATTGAGCCCTCATTAAAAGTTAATACTTGTTGTGTAAACATTGATGTGAATGCATTTGTAATCAAGCCTCATTTAATAGTTGTAGTGTAGTTAGAATAGTAAATATTACAGGCATGCCAAGAATTTCATAAACTTGAGCTAAATATTACTTTTTAACCGGATTCGCATTTAGAGACAATCTGTATTCCTTCAAGTTAGAATACATCGTGTCTTAGAAATCGGGACAAGTTTAAATATCTACCCAGCACTCCTTTCCCTCCTCACTTATTATTCGGCTCTGTTGTTTGGCGAGACGGAGAAGGGAGGAGTTATTCTTACGGGAGTTCTCCATTAAAGGAAGCTTTACTTCATGGGTGTGATAAAGCCTATTCTCCCATTCCTATTATTGAACACAAAAGACACTTTTACACGAAAGTATAAAAAAAGCTATTACACAAGGCGTCAAAGTTGCCGCTACTTTCGTGAGGCATCATGTCGAACGTATGGCTTCAAAAGAATTACTCGATAAACATACAACTTTTTATTGTAGGAGCAATTTTGTCGCCGGTAGTGCTCGCAGAAAGAGATGGGAACACATATCACGTGGAACAGACAATCAAATGAATGGAAAACGGACAAGGAAAAAGCCTTGTCCGGAACAACCAATGAAATGTTTGGAAAACTGACGAGTTGCGGTAATTTTGTCACTTCAACTTATCCCGTGTAATAGCACTACGAGCACTCGTATAAGAAAGAAGCGAGAAATTCTCGCGATTCCATAATCATTAAAATATCCGAAGCCGCTGTCCAACCACGTAAAGGTTAATACAAGCTGTGATTTCACTTTTATATTTAACACGATCATAATGATTGGTAATATATTATTCAAGTAGAAAATTTTCCAACTGAGTGAAAAAGTGTCCAGGCCGGGAGTCTAACCCAGAACCTCTGATTTGAATTGCCAATGCTCTTACACCGAGATTAGACATATGAAGCCAAAGTTTATAGGTTCAACTCCCGCCCTGGACACTTACATACAGTTGGAAAAACAATTTGTAAGTTGATTTTACCAATCTCTATGATTGTGTTAAATAATAAAGTGCATCAATATTTCTACCGTTTATTGGAGTTATTTTACTTGCAGTTTTCTCTGTTGAGCTGTTTGCATGACATACCAGATGCTATTGTCAAAATATCATCCGAGTGAATTTTGTGGGCCTGTTGTCGGTCCACGTAGCTCAATTGTCAGAGCATTGATCATTTAAGCTAGAGATTATGGGTTTGATTCTCAATCTGGCCACTTTTTCACTTAATTAGAACATTTATACTTGTAACAAGCTATGATTAGTTGAAATTATTCATAAAACTATTACATCGTTATTTTGACTTCTTTCTCACTTATAAAGGGTGATTCAGAACAACTGTTGAATAATATGCAGGTGTAGAGCTGCTACAATCTACACTAACATTGAATACTAACGTTGAACTATAGTAAACAACTTCGGTAGAGAAAAGCACAATCGCAATCCATTTATGAAATCAAAAATACAGCGTGTCTTACTCCACTGTTTACGCGGAATTTAACTCAGGACTTTAACATTATTAAAGATACGGTAATGCTATTTAGTGTAGAGTTACACTAATTTATGTGAACTGCGATAACTTCCCGATAATTTCTTAAAATGACCATGATTCGCGTCCAAACAACATTGAAATTCAGATTGTAGATGGAAGTACATAGACTGTCACTGACCAAATGACAGTTCGCTTCCCGTGATATCGTCACTTTGCATTCGATTTAAAACTATTCTATCGAATATTTCGATAAATTATTTTCATCGTTTAAATTTATGTATGGAAATCCGTGTTCGGTTTAGAGTGAGACAGCGTGTATTTATGACTGAATAATGGGAACAATAATGAAGATATGCTACTAAAATTAGAAGCAAATTCATCTTCTTTTATTCAAAATGGGACGATATCACGAAAGGTGGTGTATGTGGATACCATCTGCATCCAAACAGCGTTGAACTATACGCGTCCTGTTCCGGAATGTAGTTTAGATTACATAAGATGTCATGTACCGACTTACTGTGTTCTTCCAGCACTTTTAATAATGTCATAGAATGCCATAGAAAGCAAGGTAAATCTGCTAAAATTTCTTTAAATTATGCTCATTAATATCAAAGTTATGAACGAAAATATGGGTGTGGATTGAAGTGAGACACCCTGTATTTTTGACTGAATAAATGGATTGGGACTCATTTCCTATGCAAAAATTGTTAGTTGTAATATGGTTTACCCTCCTGCTAAATACTAAACAATTGTTCTGAATCACTCTGTATACAGGAAATTTTATCAAACATGAAATATCATTAAGGGAACTCGTTACGCATTGAACAATTTTTTTAATTTGAGTATTTTATAATATCTTATCCGGGTAAATGCAGGGTTTTTTTCCTTGGGGCCTATTTTATTGAAAGAAAAAGTTTTTTTTCCTGAAATTTATAATATTCTTATGAAAAATAACATTTTGTACCGAAAGCTAAAATCCAGTTCCTCAAATTCGAACCAAACATTTACTAATTATAATCGTAAAGTCCCTTCTTCTAAAGTTTTCTTTTCTGGTAAACTTATTTTGTTTGAAAAGTATACACATTTTAAAATTAACAAAATAAAAATAATTAATGAAGATTATGTTTTAATAGAATAGAATTTTGTGAAGGAGAATTTATTAAAAGGAATTTTGCGAAGGAGGCCTATTTTATGAATAGGAATTTTGTGAAGGTCCTTTTTTATTAATATGAATTTTGGGAATAAACCTGTTTTATTAAATGAATTTTTGTGAAAGGGATATAAATAGACCCCAAATTTTAACCTTAATCGACCATTGCTTATTGACTTATTATTAAATGAATTTGTGCTTGTAAATGTTTTAATCAAGCAAAAATGGAATTTTTGTAGTAAAATATGAAAAATTAATATAAAAACAAATTTAAAAAAATTAAACAACACTTCTACAATATCGAAGCTTGATAGTGCTCTCTAGTGTGCTCTGTAACTATAAGGATATCTAAAAAAATAATTAGTTTAAGAAAAAAAAATGTCATGGCATATGTAAAAAAAGGTTAAAATGACTATTTACTTAACATTTAATTTTTTTCTTAAATTAACTCTAAGGGACAGTCAAATGAAAACAGAACACCCGGCATAAAACACATTCCTCACCAAATTTGGCAACATTGTTGTAACATATCGATACATCCATCTCGAGGGTTGGTAGAAATACATAATGACAGCTCAAAGGTACTCACAGTTTTTTTTTATTTCTTTGTAGGTGAGCGTAGTGAAAAGTGTGTTCATCCAACATTAGAAATGGAGGCAAGCAAAGAAGAGCAGAGATGTGTAGTTCGGTTTTTGGAGGCTAAGGGTGCTGGAACAAGCGAAATTCACAGTCGTATGTCTGGTGTCTATGGCGAACATTGCATGTCACTGACAAGTGTGCACAAGTGACATAAGAGATTCCGAGAAGGACGCACATCACTGCAAGACGATCCCCGGCCAGGACTAAGGCTCCTATAAGGGGAGCTGACGCATATCCATGTTGTTGCCCAAAATAACCGCCATATTGCAACGTAACTCAGCATTAGGAAACCGCCTGAGTAGGTCTTTGCCGTCCCTGTTACTGTCACTAGCCGTCCACTAGTACGGTAAGCTAACCGATTTTAGCTTGGTTTTTGGTCCGCTGGGTTATTAAATGGCGGTATGATTCAGCCTGTATTATTGGAGCTCTAGCCAGAACAAGCCCTTCTAACCAGTGTTAGCCATAGACAGCAGACATGCGAGGATGAATTTCGTGTGTTCCAGCACCCTCAGCAACCAAAATCTGAACCACACCTCTCTGCTCTTCTTTGCTTGCTTCCATTTATAATGCTCGACGAACACACTTTTCACTACGCTCATCTATAAAGAAAAAAACTGTAAGTACCTGTGAGCTGTCACTTTGCATTTCTACCAACCCTCGAGATGGAAGTATTGGTGTGTTACAACAATGTTGCCAACTTTGACGAGCAATGTGTTCTATGGCGGTTGTTCTGTTTTCATTTGATTGTTCCTCATATTTATGTTACTGACAATCCAATCTTTAGTATTATTAAATGCATATTAGGGACCGCCCCTCAAAAATAGAATATGAATTGAAAAGATTTGTTGAAGTTTTGTCACTCAGAAGATAGAGATAAATTAAAAATCGCAAACTCGGAAAAATGAAAAAAAAAAAAAAAAGACTGAAACATTTAAAGTGAAATGTATGGAGTAAAAAGCTTTCTTCGCATACTTTTAAAAATCGAATCTTTACAACCCTTTGTTAGAATATAATACGGACATCTAAATTCTTTTAAGCAAAAAGTTAGAAAATTGATATTTTTGTCATTTGTCGGAAATTGAAGGGTGCCGAGCCCCCTCAAAGCAACAGCTTCTTTAGAATCAGGGGTTATTTTATCAGTTTGATTAAATTACTTTAAACATTTGATTAAATATTTCTCATAGAATCTATCGACATTAAACAGAAACATCAGCAAGAAAATATTAGATTTATTCGACTAAAAACAAAAATAAGAAAATGAACTTAAAGAATATATTTATGAAATAGTTTGGAAAATTCTTATTGCAAGAAAGTAAGTGGAAATATTTTAGATTGTTTTTTTTTCACAAACTTATGGTATGCAAATTATTTGAAAACTTCCAGTTGGTTCCTGTTAAGTAAATATATTGATTTTATTCGCTAAAGTAAAATTCAAATATTTTCCCATGATGAATAAATAAGAGGAAAAAGTTTATAATGAATATTCCGCGATCCTTAAACTTCTGTTTGTTGGAATTTGTGATTTCTTTTTTAAAATAAAGAAATGATTGCGAATTGATTTAAATTCTCTCTCGGCCAATCTAATTTTTGATTTATAGAGTATTTGTTTTATTTACAAATTCTTGAATATAGAAAGGATGAAGTGGGATTAAAAACTTTTGTAAAAAAGTAATATTAAATTCACAAAAAGACGTACAATTCACAAGTGTACTCATTGTTTAAAGGTTCAAAAATCTATTTATTATTGTCAAGATGTTAAAAACATTAAAAGCACACACTCCAAACGTTTTCAGCCGACACTCGGCCATCCTCAGGGACAATGCTGTCATTTCCCTTCGATCTTTCAGGAGTTCACAATCCGGGAGAGACCATTATTGTCCAAGGGTGGTACGTAAGGTAAAGGGTTGGGGGCGGAAAAGAAAAGTTTTATTTCACCGAACTTTTATCTATTTTTTAACAATTCACTCCAAATTCTACGGATGTACTTATGTATGTATGTTATAACTTGTTTTTTTGCAAAAGAAAAATTATAGAGATTTTTACTGCAATTTAAAAATATGATTTTTATCAAAACCAAGACTTCTTTTCGTCTATAAGACCTTCCCAATTCGCTTTGTACGGCATGTTCTCGCGATTTTTCTGATAGATGGCACTGTCAATCATCGACGACAAAAAGTTTAATAGACAACAAGATTTCTTGTAGGCGGAGCATCATAAGACATGTCAAACGTCCTGTCGAAATGGCATTTGCTCATGGCTACATATTCAAGTAGGTGGCAGCGCTGGAAAAGTTTCTTTGAAAAGAACAATTGAGAAAAGAATTTCAAATTTGTGAGCAAAGATTCGAGGTTCTACTACATATAAAATCACAAACAAATATAGAATAAAGGAAATAAGTGGCAAAACACAAAAAGGCCCATGATAATCCGAATGTGTTTCGAAGGAAAATCTTTCTTCTTCAGGTGCAAACAGATCTGCTTCCACTTGAAGAGCAACAGTAAGATGGAAAGAAGATAAAATAATAAGGGTGAGAGGAACTAAGACTCCTATAAGGGGGAGCTGCTAAGGGGGAGAAAATAACCGCCATATTGTAACCCACATCAGCATTAGGAAACCGCCGGAGCAGGTGTTTATCATCCCATTCACTGTCACTCGCAGTACACTACAACGGTAAGCTAACTGGTTTTAACTTGGTTTTTGGTCCGTTGGGTTATTAAATGGCGGTATGATTCAGTCTGTAGTATAGGAGCTCTAAAATGAACCAGTCAATAGGGAAGCAGAAAATAACAACTAGTCAAAGGTTGATACGAAAAGAAGGGCAAACCCTATGAGTCAGGTGGAAAAAAAGCCAGAAACAAAGGAGGGAAATAAATAAATAACAAAAAATAATTAAACAAATAAAATAAAAAAGGAAATAAATAAAAAATAAAAAATAAAAAGAAAGCAGAGGAGAATAAAAGACTAAAACAATATTATGAATTAAAGAAAAGGGTTGAAAAGTAATGCTAGAAATATACAAAATGCTACATAGTTTGAGTTAAACAGGTTTTTTCAACCTGTAGCAAGCATAATTTACATCTCTTTAAGCCAACTGAAAAAAACATGTAAGTTCTTTCAAAATACTTTTTTTATTGTGCTTAAGAACCGACACCAGTCATGTGAAGAGACTAGCAAGCTAGTGTTAAACCTATGGGAGCGTTCTTTTCAAATTTCTAGCTTGCATTTTAATATTTTTGAATGATTTGTTTTTTATCAGATAGCTAAGGTCGATCTTTATAAATGCCTTTTTTATTTTTTCGATTTTGGTTGCAGTTTATTTTATGAGAACACGTTCACTTTCGGAATCGGTTCCGAAATTAAAAGTAAAAATTGCACTTATTATTTACTCACCTTTTCAGAAGTTTAAAAGTTTCCAATTTGAATTACGAATAAGTGGCTTGTATATTTTTATTACATCTATATTTAGTAAAAAATAACATTAAAACAAAAATTAGTTCTCTTAAAGACGAATCCATTGTGAATTATTCTTATCATATACGCACAAACATATAACCTATCATTTTCTCGATTTTAATAATCATATTTCTTTGTTGAAGTGAACAGAACTGTTCGAAAATCTCACCAAATGAGGGAGAAAATAAAATATTTATAAAACAATGCGAAATACAGGATTTATAAATCAGAATCTAATTTAAATGGGAAGATTACGACAAAACCTTTGTCTAGAATATCAAGACACACGCTTCTATACTCTTCAATCTGATTATCTAACAATTCACAAATATTCAATTAATGCAATTGTTCACTCCACTCAGAAATGCAAATATTATCAAAATCCAACTTCAAAAGAAGAGAAGAAACACTCACTTTATCTGAATAAACAAATGTCTAGTTGATTTCAACAATCACTCAGCATTCTCACGTATTTAATTAGAAAATGTTAAAGTTCAAAAGTCTCGGTAATTCCCAATATCACTCTAGGAAATGTTTGTCAGATTTGTTTTTAAAAAGTTTTCAATGTTTATCTTCACTTCCTTTGTTTAAATATTTATCTCGACTTTTCGATTAGTCTTTATAGTTGTCCCATTATATTTAATTTGTGTTTGAAAGCAATCTGTAGTAAATGTCAGGTTCAAAAGGAAGAATTACACATTGTCTTTTATCTTTCGAATGCATTAACTTATTTAGATCTGCTTCTTTTAAATTCTTCAATCGCCTAAAAAGAATTTTTATCCATTGTTTTTAACTCAATTCCAGCAAAGTAGATAATGCAATTTGTTCGTATATTTTTACTGTCTTCTATCTAAAATAGAACAATCGAAATTGTTTTTGACGGATTTACACGTTGTAGGGGGTCAGATATTTGGAAAAATATGTTTTTACAAAATGTTTGTCTGTCTGTGTTCGTGAGTGTGTGTGTTTGTGTCCTCTTTGTATCATCGTAAAAAGTACGAAGGTATCCATAGAATTGAACCAAATTTCATATATGAAGGGTGTAGATACAAAATTAGATACCCGGGAGTCGATATCGGCTCGCTAATATTGTCGAAAAGGACCACTATGTTGGAGGCGGTCTGATGGTCTAGGCAGGCATCATAGCAGACGGGCGTACCGACCTTCATGTGTTCGATAGAGGTACTCTGACAGGTCAGTGGTACAGGGACGAGATCCTTGCACCCTATGTGAGACTTTTTCCGTGGAGCATATGACCAAATTTAGTCTTTATGGACGATAACGCTTGTCCACATAGGGCTCAGTTGATGGACAAATGCCTCGAATCGGAGGATGTTCAATGAATGGAGTGGCCTGTGATGTCCCCTGACCTTAATCCCATCGAACACGTATGGGACGCCCTTGGACGATCAATTTCAGCTCGAAGACCAGCTCCAACGACCATTGATGAGCTCAAGGGTGCCTTGGTGCAAGAGTGAGTGCGGTTGCCACAGGGATTGATAAGAACCCTTTTAAACAGTATGAAACGCCGATGCGAGAGTTGTGTAGCTGTTACAGGCGATCATACACCCTATTAGACATGTTTTTCTCTGACCGACAGGGTGTCGGTCGGCTGCTGTGCTGGACACGTGACCAGTTTCCTTATATAGGGTGCAGGTTGTGCCCATTTTTGTTTTTCCATATATTGGTCTTATATCAGATGAAATTTTGACCAAGTTTTGTTTTATTTGCTTTGTTAGTTTTTCTTTTATTTCAAAAAAAAATTGTCCCTTTAATTGTTTTCACCAGTGTATAATTACACAATATTTTTTGTGTGATATATTTGTTGCCATAACAACTAGTTGCACCAAGTCCGAAACCTGTAATAATTGTGGTAAAGCTAGAATTTAAATTTAAATATGGAAAATGTGAGTTTTGCAGCGAACTTTTATGGGTAATGTTACTTATAAACCAAATTAGTTATGAATTTAAAACAACAAGAACCACAAAAAATTCCTTAACATTAGTTTTCATTATGTTATTTTTGAGGGTAATAAACAACAAAAATCGTAAAAAATTTATTAAAAATAATTTGTGCAAAAATTTTACTATTAGACATGGCTCAACTTCTTCACTCAAGTTAAACTAGTGCAACATTAACTCTACTTCTTACTTCTATACCTCTCTGATTGGTTGAATTGGAGAGTGTGAGTTTTGCTGCAAAACTGTTGTTGGATAATGTGAGTTATGCATCAAAACGAGATTTTCAGCATTTTTTTTCAACCTTAATATGTTTTGTATGGTCCAAAGCACTATTACAGTCATATTCGCCTTAAAAAGACGAACACGGTGATATGAATAACTCAATACATTAACAAAGTGGATAATGTGACTTTTGCATCTAAACGAGATTTTCAGCATTTTTTTTCAACCTTAATATGTTTTTTATGGTCCAAAGCACTGTTACAGTCCTATTCGCCTTAAAAAGACGAACATGGTGATATGAATAACTCAATACATTAACAAAGTGGATAATGTGACTTTTGCATCTAAACGAGATTTTCAGCATTTTTTTTCAACCTTAATATGTTTTTTATGGTCCAAAGCACTGCTACAGTCCTATTCGCCTTAAAAAGACGAACATGGTGATATGAATAACTCAATACATTAACAAAGTGAATAATGTGACTTTTGCATCTAAACGAGATTTTCAGCATTTTTTTTCAACCTTAATATGTTTTTTATGGTCCAAAGCACTGCTACAGTCCTATTCGCCTTAAAAAGACGAACATGGTGATATGAATAACTCAATACATTAACAAAGTGGATAATGTGACTTTTGCATCTAAACGAGATTTTCAGCATTTTTTTTTCCTTAATATGTTTTTTATGGTCCAAAGCAGTATTGCAGTCATATTCGCCTTAAAAAGACGAACATTGTGCTATGAATAACTCAATACATTAACAAAGTGGATAATGTGACTTTTGCAACTGCACCATTCATATATTGTTTTTGCTATGGCCAGCAAGTCCTAGTTGAATTTGGGTATATTCAGCCGAAAGGGAGCGCTATGATAGCGATTTCTGTGCCATTTTCATCATTTTATCATCGGAAATTGTACGAAGTTATGCATAGAATTGCACCAAACTTCATATATACGTTTTTGACTATGGACGTCAGGTGTCAGTTGAAAAAGGGGAAATTTCCCCGGAAGGGGACATTGTGATAGCAATTTTTGTATGATTTTTGCGAGTTTTTGCAGTTTAAGAGCCTACATCAGTCACGCGAAAAAACGCTCAAGCTAATGTTAAGTCTATGGGAAGGTTCTAGCGCGATTTCTCGCTCGCATTTTAATATTTTTAAATGCTTTTTTTTGCATAGGATAGCTGAGGTCGATCTCTAACGTTGTTTTAGTTTTTACTTTTTCGATTTTGGTTCCAGTTATTTTATGTAAGGGTACTTTCACTTTCAGAACTGGTTGCAACCAATTTCAAAATTGAAAATGCCCGCTTATAAAAAAACTGCAACAAAAATCGAAAAAGTAAAAACTAACAACGTTGCAGATTGACCCCAGCTATCCTATGCAAAAAAAGGCATTTAAAAATATTAAAATGCGAGCGAAAAATCGCGCTAGAATCTTCCCATAGACTTAACATTAGCTTGAGCGTTTCTTCGCGTGACTAGTGTAGGCTTTTAAGTGAAGAATTGTTATATTGAGAAATTTTGTGATTATATGTATCTTATCAGGCCGAGGTTTGTATAAAAGTTTTAAAAAAAATTCTCCTGAAGGTGGCGTTGTGATAGTGAATTTTGTTCGATATTCGGGACGGACACGATACCTGTTAAAAAAATCATAGGGTAATTCCCTGCGCGGATGTAGTGTCAATTACAGAGATCTAAATGGCTACGATGTTTGACTACCAGTAAAGGAAAATTAAAGGAAAGGAAGTAAAGGAAAAGTAAAAGTAAAAGTAAAAGTAAAGGAAAATTTGACCTATTCAACCCAATATCTACAATTAAATACAGTGAAGAATTTTTTAAATAAATACCTGTGGCCAAAAATCTTAGAAGTCTGCGGCTATGTGACTTACAGTACATTCACGCATGCAATTAGCCTATACTGAATCACCCAATTGGCCAAAATAGGTTTAATTTCCATATTTGCAATAAGCAAAAATTTTAACGTTTTTTCATACATTACCCGTCTATTAGAATCCCATACCCCATGGTTTTGAAACACTTATTGACAAAAGACTTGAAGTATAATAAAAATAATATGTATGAGATAGAAGAAAGTTTTGGAAGTGGCACATCCGACTATATATAGTTTAATGTAATGTAAACTATGGGAGAATTGGTTGTTAGAGACAATTGCGTGCTTAATGTTTTTTACTTTCCGAATACATAGTGTAAGGAAAGTACTGTAGTCGTGAGTTGTGTGTGCGTGTGTGAGTGAAAACGATAATTCCCAAACGGTACTTCCAATTCAGCTCATATTTAACGAAAATGTCATAGACCATATTGTCGCAAAAACTGTATAGAATTTCATAAATCGACCGACGGATTAGGCATTTAATCCCTTTTTAAATCACTCTTTAAACCTTTTGCGGAACGGGGACTATGATGTTGCATCATATATATATATCTTAAATTAAATTTATATTCTAAATTATACATTAATTTTTCATCCTTTCTTTTCAAAATTAAAATCCCATTATTATAAAAATAAAAGATCATTTTATTTAAACTCATTTTATTCCTCTAGGTAATCTTTTAGATCCATTCTTCTATCAAAGCGACCACAGATTACAATAAAATTTAAAAAAGCGCAATAGTCATAAAGGTATTGATATCTGCATTCACCATATGCCTCCGCTCTGCGTTCAAAATGAAACAATAATTTATAAAAAAACAAAGGATGTTGTTGTAAGCCACTTATATGTTAAACCCTAATCATTAAAATCACAGATGACTCTTTCGATAAAATATCCTGCATAGGCAGATGTTCTTTCGACTTTTCCCATAAGCGCTAATGTTATAAAATTCATGTTTTTTAGCGCTTCTGGTAGCTTAACTTCGCGCCAAGTAAATTCACACGACACCCTGAATCTTTTCTGTTGTTCGTTGGCATATTTATACAGCTCGCCTTGAGTCTATATTCCAATCTTCACTGTAAAAATGTAATCGCGATTTTTTAATCACTTCACCGCCTGTGCTCAGATAGATAACATCTAATTAGAAAGCGATTACCAGACCATCCCATTCTTGTATTGTATTCTATCCCATGACTTCGAAGTTATTGTCCTGACTTTCTAATAAATGATGAATATGGAAGGAAATTAATATGCTTGGACTATTATTTACACCTTTCCAGGATTTTTCATTTTAGGATTACGTATCTGCTGGTTTTGCGGAATAACGTGGATCTATGTAATGTGTCTATCGTCTAATTATCCGTTGACAACAATTTTCAATATACGGTTTAAAGAACCTAATTTAACATCATTCTAAGATCAGCTTCACCATAGTAAATATGACCCTTCCTTTAGGAATAAGAGACATAAGGCTGCTTGTCAGTGAATTTCCCGATTCAACTCCCGATTCCCGAACTCCCGATTACTGCCATTTACGCTAATTTTAATCCTATGGAAGTAGGATGCATTAGTTTATTTAAAATATCTCCTCGGGAAATAAATATTTTTAACTTCTGTTTTCTTTGCACTGTACTTAAAGGATGTCTCTTTTTTTTCTTAGTTGTCAAAATATTTAGTTGTTATTTAGTGTTTTTTCTTAGTTGTTAAAATCTTAGCGAAACTGAATAAGATTTTAACACTTCACATAAAATTAAGTACATATTTTAGAAAATTTTTGACAGCCAAGAAAAAAAGACACAACCTTTAAAAAGTGTACACAGGAAACAGAAGTTAAAAAGTCCTTCCGGCCTGCAGCGGGAGGAAAAGGTAGCTTTCCTATATCTTCGTTTTCAAATTTTAGCTAATGTTACACGAAAACAGCAACTTAAAATGCAAATAAAACGTTTACAAAAGATTCGTTAATACTGAATTTGAATAACAAGTTCGCCAAATTATTGAGCAATAGCCAAATTGGCTTCATTTATGAAGACTTATTTTGGTCGCCAAATTTGGCGATATATCGCCAAATGTCGCCAAGTTTGGCGAAAATTTGGCGCTAACGGATATGAATATATAGTTTTATGCGTATGATTGGGAAAATTATTACAACAATGAAAATTTTTGTAATGTGCTGTCTTGTTTCAAAATGTCAGCCACCCCTAGAATTTCAAACTGCTCTATCTCAGCCATTTTTTAAGAGAGAGGTAAACCAAAAAATGCTCTGGAATCCTCGTATCAAGGCCTAACACGTAATTAAAAAATAAATTTGAATTTTTAACTTTTTTGTATATTTATTTTAGTTTTAAATTTTTAAGTGGCCGCCATCTTGAAACAAAATGGCGGATCAAGCTGGCCAACGAACTCGGTCGAGACGTTGGTGAGCTTAATACACACAATTAGTTTCATCAAAATTGATTTATAAATACTAGCGTTATCGTATGACATAAGTCAGATATATATATATATATATATATATATATATATATATATATATGGATATATCTATATATATAAATCAACATTTGAACGGAGGGTGGTTTTGGTGTCTGGTGGTCATGATCGGTGAAAATATATCGAAATTTTCCGGAACTGTTTTCCTCCGAACGGCTGCAATAGGTAGCTTTATACTTTTAGGTAGCTTTCAATACTAAAAAGTATAAAGCTACCTATTGCAGCCGTTCGGAGGAAAGCAGTTCCAGAAAATTTCGATATATTTTCACCGATCATGACCCCCAGACCCCAAAACCACCCTCCGCTCAAATGTTGATTTATATATATAGATATATCCATATCTATCTATCTATTTATCTATCTATCTATCTATCTATATATATATATATCTGACGTATGTCATACGATAACGCTCGTATTTATAAATCGATTTTGATGAAACTAATTGTGTGTATTAACGTCACCAGTGTCTCGACCGAGTTCGTTGGCCAGCTTGGTCCGCCATTTTGATTCAAGATGTCGGCCATTTAAAAATTTAAAACTAAAATAAATATACAAAAAAATTAAAAATTCAAATTTATTTTTTAATAATTACGTGTTAAGCCTTGATACAAGGATTCCAGAGCATTTTTTAGTTTACCTCTATCTTAAAAAATGGCTGAGATAGAGCAGTTTGAAATTCTATGGTGGCTGACATTTTGAAACAAAACAGCACATTAACGCGATTACTCGCATATTATTTTCTTTCATTGTTGTAATAATTTTCCCAATCACACGCATAAAACTATATATTCATATCCGTTAGCGCCAAAATTGGCAAAATTGGCGACATTTGGCGAAATATCGCCAAATTTGGCGACCAAAATAAGTCTTCATAAATGAAGCCAATTTGGCTATTGCTCAATAATTTGGCGAATTTCTTATTCAAATTCAGTATTAACGAATCTTTTGTAAACGTTTCTTTGCATTTTAACTTGCTGTTTTCGTGTAACATTAGCTGAAATTTTAAAACGAAGATGTAGGAAAGCTACCTTTTCCTCCCGGTACAGGCCGGAAGGACTTTTTTGTATTGGAAGCTACCTAAAATGTTAATTGCCTGAGGAGATATTTTAAATATACGAATGCATCCTACGCCTATAGGATTAACATTACCAAGGACAATCGGGAAGTTCACTGACGAGCAGCTTAAAGGATATTTTAACGTCTTAAAATTTTTAATCGGGAAAAAAAGGAATCAAGACAATTCTTTTTTAGAATTTCAATCAAATGAGAACTTACAAGATCTTTATAAAAAATCTCATCCAAACGATAAGAAACAAGACCGAAAAACCATGTATCCCGCATAGATTTTGAAGTACTTCCCGATAACATGAGACTATTTTCACAAAATTCAATTTTTTCCATATAATGAAAGGCAATATCGAAATCAACAATATAGAAATTACAGGGTGTTTCTCGAAGGACCCCTAGCTTTGAAAATAAATAACTCGGAAACGGTGATAGATAGAAGCATGAAACCAGTGGTATGTTTATTAAAAAAAACCGTAAGAATCTGATACAAAAAAAAAAAATCAAAATTTTAATTAAAAATAGCGCCGATAGATGGTGCTGCAAGCAGCATTACGGAATTCATAATGGGGGAAGTATGATTGCAAAATTTTGTTTTAAACCGTGTCGGTAGAATAAGGTAATGGTATGATTGTTGAAAAATGATAATAATAAATATTAATAAAGAATTGTTTTTAAGGAAATATCCTTAAAAAAAGAAATCCCTTGCACATTCAACGTAGTTTAGTGGAATACGAAAAATGATGGTAGTGTCATAAAAAACCAATTACTGTCAACAAAAATCTTCCGCTTTTTAATAGATAAACCTGGCAATACTACAAGGCATACATTGGTTTTTATTAGAATTAGAAGTACAGGGTGTTTTTTTTTAAACTGACGCTATTCAGAGCCGCCTGTAGCTCGTTCTAATAATTAGATTGACACAAAATTTTGTGCTTGGACTTAGAAAACCATGGAAAAAAGATTCCAACAAAAAAAAGTTCCAATCACCGCCGATAGGGGTAAATGTGGCGCTGTACATTGAAAAAACCCCATCAGAAACAGACAAAATTAATAATTTGGATAAAATGCCATGTTTAATTCATCATTTACACTTTCCCTTTCGTTTATCACAGTTGAAACATCCATTATCACTTTTTCTGCCACCGGTTTACGTCCTCTGCATGACCGAACTGCTGGCGACTGCTGGCGAGCCTGTTTCTTCGAATTTCAGAATCATTGCTTTCAATACATTAACTGATAAAGGTCCTTTGCGCAGTTTATGGCGTGTTCTAAGTAAACGAAGAGCGGCTGGTGCATTGCACTGGTTACAATAATAGAACTTCACAAGTAACGCGCGCTGCGGTAACGTGAGATTCATTTTCAACCTGAGCTGAAATTGTTTCTCGGTGTTTTTCGCATGCATTTATAACTTAAACTATTGGCGCTACTGTCGCTTGCGTAAGTAAAAATTTGCATTTTCATTTATTGCCCGTATTTTATACTAATTCTCAGTTGCATAAATTACCACAGCGCCACATTTCCCCCTATCGGCGGTGATTGGAACTAATTTTTTTTTGTTGGAATCTCTTTTCCCATGGTTTTCTTAGTCCATTCACAAAATTTTGTGTCAATCCAGTTATTAGAACGAGCTACAGGCGGCTCTGAATAGCGTCAGTTAAAAACAAAACACCCTGTATATCTTCCAACAGGAGGTACTCTTTTACCGCGTTTTTTACGATTTGCGTGATAGCTGTGTCTTGACATCTATGAGATTGAATTTCACCAAATTTCATTTGGACGATGCTCAAGAAAAACTATGTTGATTCAAAATCGATTTCGATCTCTCAACAGCAGAGCAACCTCCTGGTGCCCCGATTTATGTGGGAAGTCTTGATTTTCAGGTGCTCCAAGACCTGATCCGCGTAACCAACAAAAGTGCCGATTTTTCATCCTGCACTAATTCTTTAAATTCCTTTTAACACCATGCTATTTATTAGTCTCCATCGAGTGAAATTTAATATAATAAAACCTTTGAAAATAGAACTTACCTATCACGGAAAATTTTTACAGTTCCTTCCAAAGGAATACCTTACAAATCTCTCTCTACCTAGAAAGAAACCTGTCTGAAACAATTTTTTTTTTTTTTTTTTTTTTGCGTTTTTACAATTATTGTTTTCACAAGTTTTACTGTACTTAATTTAGAAAATACTATTTAAACAGAACTTGTTTATAACAGATTTCTGTTTTAAACGTTAACGTTTCTTCTCGTCCCTGTAATAGGATACAATTATGGTACCTTCTAAATTCGAATTTTATTTCAGTCCCTAGCGATCCCGACTACACAGGTGTGGCTGCCTAATATTGTTATCTTTATTCAGTATAATAAAACCTGCTAGGACGGAATTTCACGGAACAGGATAATTTTTTTATTTTAAACAGGCTTTCATCTTAGCAGGTATAATCGTATGTATTCCCACCGTAGAGAGACAATGACATTTTTACGTTTAATACTGGTTCCGTTTTTATTGGCTTTACTGTATTTTATGTCTCGATTTAGAATTCGCTGTCTCCCTTTTACTGACACTACGCTGCATAGAAGCCAAATAAGTTGCAGAATTTGAGAATTGGTTATTTCTTTCATACCAGTAATATTTAATTGAAATATTATATTAATAAAGATATGTAAGTTTATTTACGAATCGAAAAGTAACCGATTCATCCCGTATCCGAAGACTTCTCATTGAACTTCGGTAAGCAAGTAACACCAACACAGTACACAGTGATTTCGCCTCCAGTAGGGGAGAGAGCGACTAATATGCACAGTACAGTATTTTCATAAAAATAGCGTGTAAATTCGCAAAAGATTTCTTTTAAGATTTCAATTTTTTTGTGCCTGTATTTTGTTTATGATATGCGTAGAGAAACATTATGCAGAAATTTGCGATAAATGTTTTAAATATTCGAATCAAATATTTAAATCGAATAATTCGATAAGATACGTGCACAGGAAAATCTTTTTAACAGAGCATGTGCGAAGTTTAGAACTGTTTGATAATTTGGTATCCAACAGTACGAGACAAATTATGTAAAAATTCTAGTTAAATATCGTGAAATTTCATAAAGATATTGGCGATATAATGAGCTAGCTTTCAGACATTTTCTTAAATATGTTTCTAGTAAATTGTGGATGGTCACTAAAAACGGATTCGAGACTAAATTTTCACTGGAAATTATGAGTTCAAACAGGGTTATAAATGTCCGAAGATGAAATATAGTTTGTTTATTACTTCTTGAGAAATCTGAAAAAACATTTGAAATCGAAAGTTTGCCCATTTTCTTCCAATGTCCAATTAATGTACACGCCATTCAATAATTTAAAAAACATCTTTATATACCGGGTGTTTCAAAAGTTCGGTACGAAAGTAAAACGCGATAAAAAAAAAGTTTTATGGATTGGAGAGACATGCGGTTTGCAGATAAACATTTAGCGTGGTACGGAATTTTGTATGACACCAGAGAAAAAAAAGAAAAAGTTCAAAATCCCAACAATAGCGGGCGCTGCTGCAGACAATTCTATGGAATAATGACATATTGCTCACACAGAACAAGATTTGGATACAAAAACATTAGAGAATACTGCATGTACACTTTTAATACGCAAAAATAATGATGATATTGTGATTGAAAATTATACACGATAACCTCGCGCACCATTATTCTTTTTGCGTATTAAAAGTGTACATACAGCATTCTCTAATGTTTTTTGTATCCACATCTTGCGTTGTATGAACAATATGGAATTATTCCATGGAATTATCTGCATCAGTGCCCTCTATTGTCGGGATTTTGAGCTACTTTTTTTTGGTGTCATACAAAATCCCGTACCAAGCTGAATCTGCATATATCTCCGACCCATAGATCTTATTTTTTTAATAGCGTTTTACTTCCGCACCGTACTTTTGAAACACCCGGTATATCAAGATATTTCTTTTTGTTATTAATTAGCGTGTACATTATTTGGACATTGGAAGAAAATGGGTAAACTTTCGATTTCAAATGTTTTTTTTTTTTCAGATTTCTCAAGAAGTAATAAACGAACTATATTTCATCTTCGGACATCTATAACCCTGTTTGACAATAACCCTGTTTCCAAGTAAATGAAAAAAGTCATTGTCCGAAAAATGAAAGTTGGCCATTGTTCCAGCGTAAATGTGACATTTTTAGCAGACCAGCATTAGTCGAATTACACACAATTTACACAGCACTCAATCCTAATTTGAATAACAAATCTCTCCAATCCTTGCAATTTTTTTAAAATTATTCAGTTTATTTATCCCCTTAACATTTTTTTTTCTACACAAAAACTAAAAATGGAGAGGAATCACCCTTTTTCCGTACTAAAATATTTGCCTTATATAAACGAAAGGTGTCCGAAAGCTTTTTGTAAAGAAGCAAGAAAACCTTTCTTGCCTGAAAAGCGTTCGAGCAAAACTGTTAAGTAGTTAGTGTCAGAAATTTGCGAGTAAATAATACGAAGGGAAGAATTTGGAAACAGTGCTACAGAAAAGCAGAAAAGTGAGAGCTATAAACTCACAGTTCAGATCAGATCACAGTGCAGTTTCAGATCCAGTATTGCCAGATTGAGGAATTTTTTATTCAAAATATGTACGGTTCTTTTCCACTAGTAACCTTCACTTTATTCAATAACGGAATGTTTTTTTTCATGAAATGAAGTGAAAATTAGTATGTTGAAATAGCGGAATATATTTTGCAAGGAACATTTTCCTAGTGAACACTGTCCAGAATGATGCTTAAATAAAACGTTTACATATCGTAAGAGTTCCTTTTTTTACGACTGACACCATAATTAATATTACAATGAGATCCGTTTTAAATAAATGATCGTTTCAGTTTTGTTCATTCTCAAGATGGGTATTCCTCATGACGAAAGGCTGATTCCACTGCAATCACCTTTGTAATGTAAATTCAGATTAGTATAGCGCATCGCTTCCCAACCTTTTTTCTTTTACGTACCCCTTGCTTAGACTTTTCATTTCGGAGTGCCCCCTACTTCTCATTAACACCTACACCCCCTTTCTTCCCCTACATATTATTAAAATCTTCCTCTCCCGTGACTGAAAATCCATATTTCAAGAATTATGCATTATTATATTTTCTGTTCATTAAGAGAGCAGTGATGTTTTCAGTTTTATTTAAATTATTAGGTTTATCAGTTATCACAACAAGCCTATTAACAGCTAAGCTCGGGTTCTGTTGTAATTCCAAATAATCAGATTGTTTCGAAGAACTTTTAGTTCCCGAATCATCAGTTTGAATTTCAATCGCAGTTGCACTACTCTTAAAAATTCCGGAATTCAACGAATTATCCATTTTAAACATAAAACCGAATCATTAAAATATTAAGTAAACACTTCAAATTAAATACTCATTAAAGAGAAGGAAGCTTTCCAGTATACGTTAATGATACAACTCCGCCTATTGGAAAACGAAAATATGGGCCTGCTTTTCAACACGTTTTGAAACAAAACATTAAAACCAACAGCTCTGGCGTAATTTAGACATTTTGCAATTATTATTAAAAAAGGAACAATAAGAAAAAAGAGGTATGGGAAAAGAACATTGTATAATGATCAATGGAAGTTTTCGCGAATATCGGGGAAAAGGTACTCATGCAACATGATTAGCAGTGGGCGGAGCTAATGACATTGAATTATCAATGAACTATATTAGGTCTAGTAGGCATTTACACTCATTTTGAGTGTAACATATTATAGTTATACATGATAATGCCTTTGTAATTCAAAACAATCAACTTTCTTTATGTGTTTTCAGTTACAAATTTTTGATATATCAGCCATTACCGATATTATTTTTACGTCGTACCCCCAGCAAGCCTGCCACGTACCCCCAGAGGTACGCGTACCCCAGGTTGGGAACCGCTGGTATAGCGGATGAAGCTCTGATAGGTTCACAACCCAGCTGGGAAAATTTGTAATTGGAATTATATGCAATGCAGTTACAATTTAAATAAAAGTAATTGATAATAGTTACACACATTCAAACCCCAAAATATATGGGATGAGGGTGGGGCAATTCCGGCTACAGTGTTGCAAGAATATTTTACGGCATGTAATTTGTAACTTCAGGGTTTATCCGAGAAGTAATGTCAGTGATTTTACTGTGAAGCGAATATGTAATGGCTCGATTACTGAGTTTAGAGCAACTGAATATCCATTTATTAACTCCATGTTCCATTTATTTTATTTTATTTTTATTTATTTGTTAAAGTTATCGGAACATTTTTGATTTGAAATCTGGCAACGGTCCAGCTTTTGTTGTCATAAGAATGAAAGAAAAAGAATAAAATGATCGTTTGGCTGCTGTATTTTTGTGATATTTAATAAGTTTTATAAAGACGATTATCTACGAGAATAAATATATTATTCACGCTACTTTCTAACATTCTACGAGCCACACCCCACACAAACTGGTGACCCGTTAAGTTTTAAAAATGTCTACGAGTGACAGTGAACAGGAGAAGAATGATTCGCCTTCCACGGTAAAGCCGGAAGTTAACAAGGTGAGTATTAAAATTCCACCTTTCTGGATTGATAGACCAGAGATCTGGTTTTATCAAGTTGAGGCTCAGTTTAAAATTAACGAAATCACTAAAGAGGAAACTAAATTCAATTATTTAGTTGCGCAACTTGAGCCGAAATTCATAGAGAATATTTGGGACATAATAAGTAGTGAAAGCTTAACCAAATATTCCGATTCAAAAACTAGATTGCTTAATTTATTTAAAGAAAGTGAAAATGTTCGAATTAAGCGATTGATAACCGGAATTGAACTTGGCACTATGAAACCTAGTCAGCTACTTCAAAAGTTAAAAACTGTCGCTATTGCTGATGTTTCAGAAAAGTTGATTAAGACGCTTTGGCTTGAAAAATTGCCCGATTGCATAAACAATATATTGCTTGTTAGTGAAGAAGATTTAAATAAATTAGCTGTAATGGCAGACAAAATCCGCGATATGAATCCCAAAACCGAAATCTTTGCCACAAGTAATAAAACTGAAATTGTTAATGATAGCACGACGTCGTTTGCCAATAATGAACTTTTAAATCGAATTGCTTCTCTGGAACAGCAAATTTCGCAACTGTTCGTTTCACGACAATCCATGCCTAACTTTCGAAATAACGAAAACCGTTCTCGCTCCCGAAGCAGGTCTCGTCAGCGCTACAATCCTAACGGCAAACTGTGTTATTTTCATTTCCGTTTCCGTAATCGTTGTTTCCCTGATAAATGCATTCAGCCATGTGCTTGGAACAAAAAAATCGATTCCAAACAGGAAAACTTGGATCTGCAGTAGATCTAGCGGCACATACTACTGCAGAAAATGTCGAAAGTTGTCGCAAATTTCGATTATATGTGAAAGATTTAAGAACAAATTTGCGATTTTTAGTTGACAGTGGTGCTGATATAAGTGTTCTTCCAGCCACTGGAAAAAACAAAGAATCTTCCGATTATAAGCTATATGCAGCAAACGGAACAGAAATAGAAACTTTTGGCATTAAAATTCTAAATCTAGACTTAGGATTTCGAAGGGATTTTCAATTCCCTTTCGTGATTGCTAAAGTTACAAAAGGAATTCTTGGAGCAGACTTTTTGAATAAATATAATATTCTAATTGACCTGAAAAATAAACAGTTAATTGATGGAGAAACAAAACTTTGTGTAAAAGGTGAAGTTTCTTTAATTGCTTTTAACAATATTGGCACACTGAACAAAACTGTTAAATTTCAAAATTTATTTTCTAAGTATCCTGATATTGCGAAGCCAAATTTGCTAATTTCAACATCCAAGCATGATGTGAGGCACTTTATCTGTACGGAAGGTCCTCCAGTGTACAATAAAGCTCGTCAACTCGATTCAAAAGACTGGCAATAGCCAAAGAAGAATTTAAATACATGCTCGACAATGATATTATTCGTCCTTCTAAATCCCAATGGGCAAGTCCATTACATTTAGTGGTTAAAAAGGATGGATCGTATCGTCCTTGTGGTGATTACAGACAGCTTAATTCCTGTACCATTCCTGACAGATACCCAATTCCCAGAATTGACGATTTTCATCATATTTTGAAAGGTGCAAAACTTTTCTCAAAAATAGATCTTTTTAAAGCTTACTATCAAATACCGATTGCAGAAGAGGATAAATGCAAGACAGCTATCGTTACTCCTTTTGGATTATATGAGTTTAATGTCATGAGTTTTGGTCTTAAAAATGCCCCCGCAACGTTCCAAAGATTTATTCACGAAGTGTTAAGAGATCTTGAATTTGTTTTCCCATATTTAGATGACATACTAATTGCTTCTGCTGATGAAAACCAACATGAAAATCACCTTAATTTAGTTTTTGAAAGATTACACAAATACGGCCTCAGAATCAATATTTCCAAATCAGTATTTGCAGTTCCAGAAATAGAATTTCTAGGTTATCTTATTACACCCGAAGGTTCACGTCCCTTACCAGAAAAAGTTCAAGCTATTTTAAATTATAAATTACCAGAAACCATTCATGATTTAAGAACTTTTCTTGGCATGATTAATTTTTACCGTCGTTATTTAAAAGATGCTGCTAAACACCAAGCATTACTACATGAATACCTTAAAGGTTCCAAGAAAAAAGATAAAAGAAAAATTGACTGGACTGAAGAAGCACGAATGCAATTTGAGATTTGCAAACAAGATCTAGCAAATACAGCTTTATTATCCTTCCCAAATTCTGATTTACCTCTAGGTTTGTTTACAGATGCATCAGATTTGGCCATAGGCTCTGTCCTGCACCAATACGAAAATAAATCTTGGAAACCTATCGGTTTTTATTCGAAGAAGTTAAGCGTCACTCAACAGAATTATAGCACATACGACCGTGAACTATTGGGCATTTACTTATCGGTAAAATATTTTAAATACTTACTTGAAGGAAGAACCTTTACGATTTATACGGATCATGAACCGTTGGTGTATGCCTTTTTGCAAAAGCCTAACAAAGCATCACCAAGACAGTGCAGACAATTACAATATATTTCCGAATTTACTACTAACATCAGATATGTCAAAGGTAAAAATAATATTGTAGCAGATTCATTATCAAGACTTGAAAAAATTACAATAATCGATTATGATGAAATAGCAAAAGAACAATCTCAAGACGAAGAAATTAAAGATTTGCAAAAGTCTAAAACTTTACAGTTAAAACAATACCCTCTTCCTTCTGGTCAGAATCTGTGGTGTGATGTTTCTACTTCCAATATTCGTCCTTATATACCTCATACTTACCAAATGAAGATTTTCCAGAAATTTCACGGATTATCCCATCCGGGAGTAAAATCAACAAGCTAATAACATCGAAATTCATTTGGCCTAACATTAATAAAGATGTTACAAAATGGGCTAGATCATGCATTTCATGCCAAAAAGTAAAAATTACTCGTCATACAAAATCAACAATTGGTGAATTTCAAGAGCCCTCAGAGAGATTTCGAGTAGTCCATATTGATCTCGTTGGTCCACTACACCATCAAATGGCAACATCTATTGCTTAACCTGCATCGACAGATACACCAACTGGATGGAAGCCATTCCACTGGATAACAGCACGGCAGAGACTGTAGCAAAAGCCTTTTATAATAATTGGATCTCTAGATTCGGAACACCTTCAAAGCTCATTTCTGATCGTGGAGGTCAATTCTATTCAGAAATAGTACAAGCCCTTTCAAGATTATGCGGTATTAGGCTACAACATACAACAGCCTATCATCCGCAATGCAATGGCAAAGTAGAACGGTTCCACAGATCACTAAAAGCTTCTCTGAAAGCGCATAATCAAATAAATTGGACTGAAACCTTACTTACAGCTCTCTTGGGTCTTCGCACAGCAATTCGAACAGATACTCCCTACACTATAGCAGAAATGGTTTATGGAGAGAAACTTCGGCTGCCCGGTGAATTTTTACAGCCGAGTACCATGCAAGTCTCACCAGGAAGTTTTATTCATAAATTACAAGAGCAGATTCAACTAATTGGACCAAGAAAAATTCAACATAAATATATTCCGAATATATTTGTTCATAAGGATTTGGAATCAAGTACACACGTTTTCCTAAGGATAGACAGAGTACGCAAACCACTAGAACCACCATATGAAGGTCCTTATGAAGTAATTAGTCGCTCTTCAAAATATTTCACTATAAAAATTAAAGGTAATAATGTGAATGTATCTATAGATAGACTGAAACCAGCATATATTCTCTCAGATGATCCCAAAATAGTTTCACACCCTGAACAAGCAACTCAGTTACAAGTTAAGACTTCATCTACACAAAATCTGAAGAATAGAAACTTTATTCAACCTGGTAATACAGTGGAAAAGCCTGTACCTGTTTTGAAACAATCACGAACTGGTAGAACAATTAAACTTCCAGTAAGATTTAGAGACTAAAAATTTGCTGAAGTGTTTTATAACTATTTCTTTTGTAAATATTTTGAATAATTTTAAAATTGTATTTATTTTGTATATATATTGTTTTCTATATGTTTTGTACTTTCCTACCTTTTTTTTAACGTAACGTTCGTTACTGGTAGGGGAGTAAATGTAGTGGCTCGATTACTGAGTTTAGAGCAACTGAATATCCATTTATTAACTCCATGTTCCATTTATTTTATTTAATTTTTATTTATTTGTTAAAGTTATCGGAACATTTTTGATTTGAAATCTGGCAACGGTCCAGCTTTTGTTGTCATAAGAATGAAAAAAAAAGAATAAAATGATCGTTTGGCTGCTGTATTTTTGTGATATTTAATAAGTTTTATAAAGACGATTATCTACGAGAATAAATATATTATTCACGCTACTTTCTAACATTCTACGAGCCACACCCCACAAATACACGTCGCAGCGCGCTAGACGCGGTGGGGATCGGCGAAGGGACGGGTAAGTTTACGCACGCGCGTTCGCTCAGCCGTCTCCAACCATCCGGAGACTGAGGACAGGAATTGTCCCGAATTCGTCTTTCGTGCAAGTCGCGATGCAGCGCTCGATTGAGCAAAGGGTTGCTATCAATGTTAGTGTGGAATTTATGCAAGGCAAGTGCGCAGTGGATCGCGTGCGGCCCGACATCGCGGTTGATTGGATACTTCACCATGACAACGATCCGGCCCACTCTGCCTTCCTCGGGATCCGCTTCCTGACCGATTCAGAGATGCAACAGTTTTCAAGCCGCCATACAGTCTTGACGTGACTCCTCCCGAAGTTCCCGCGCTTGAAAACTATGAAAGGACATCATTTTGTGACAGTTGACAAAGCCAAAGAGGCTTGCACCAAGGCTCTAAAGGACATTCCGGAAAAGACTTACCGTGACGCCTTCGATGCCTGGAAATCTCGCTAAAAGCGATGTATCGACGAAGGAGGAGCCTATTTTGAAACCTTTTAATGTATCGTACCGCACGGATCGATAAATGTCTTCTAATCGTCTCAATGAAATTATTTCTCGGACATACCCTGTATAACTAATTACATCCAATTAAATTGTAATTAGATTGTAGATAATTGCAATTAAAAATTTGCCAAAATTTGATTTACAGGTACATTTCGGTTCGAAGACCTGTCCCGTACGATTGATTTCCGAACATTATACAACATTTCAATACATATATATCTTTTTTTTTCTTTACGTATTCATCTATTTTTCTAAAATTATATTTTATATTACTTTTTCAAACAAAATTGCTTTTTTAAATGTGGTATTGCAGAAAAATTTTACATTTTGAAAAATGTCACATAAAAATGAATGTTCTAATAATGGAAATATGTCTAAATTTTAAAATATTGTAATCGAAAGAATTAGATCTCACTTAATATTAGTAAAAATAAGTGTGATTTATTTTGCTGCGTTTTTAATTAGTCTCAACAGTTACTTCTGAAGGAACTAGAGCAGAAGATATGATTTTTCTTTTCGACTAAACTGTATCATACTAAGCTTATGCATACCAATATTTTTAAAAGGAAAAATACATAAAAAATATATAATTCCATTAATAAACTTTGCACAAAAAAATAATATAAAATTGAACTCTTAAATAAAATGAAGATAAATAAACAATCATCCTTTAATAAATACAAAGGAAAACAAAAATATTGTTAAAATTCCTGAAAATTGGTCAAATGATAAAAAAAAATCAGATATCTCAAATGGTCCTTTGAATGATAACTTTGAATACCAATTTTTTTGTCGAAGCTTACAACGAAAATTATTTCTCTTACAAATATAGAAACCGACCATGAAAAATGCTGTCAGAATTACTTGTATTCAAAGAGCGGACTATTTAGTAATATTGTAATACCGTCGCTACCATGTCAAACTACTAAATGCGAAAAAATGCATTTTTCATTACTTTTAAAAATGTGTCGATTATCACCACTGAATTTTATTAGAATTCTTCGCCTAGGAAGAATACTAATAAAATTTCTGTGAATATCAGTGTTGCCAGTTTGGCTTACTAATATAGTTCGATATGCTGAATTAATACTGGAAATTTTGTGAGACAAATTTTTACTTTAAGTAATCACGAACAGTTGCCGAACAGTTTATGTCGGTTAAGGGGCTTCCGAGTTGCGATCAACTTTACGCTCAGTCTGTTTGTGAGTAACCTGTCTTGTAAATATTGAGCCGTTGGGAAAAGTTAAATGTAGTATTAACTACATAAGAAAGAACAATTAAAAATAGAAGAAAAATTAAACAATGGGAATAAAGAAGTAAAGCAAAAGAGATTAAGGATAGAGCCTAATAAATGGAAAAAAGTAAAATGGTATAGCTGTGTGTAGTTAAAATTAACTACTGAAAAAAGGTTGAAAAAGTGTAAAATAGGGTTCGGAACATGTTCAAAAACAGTACATAAATGCCAGGTGGAAAAGGCAGGCAAAGCTAAGCTTTAACAAAAATAGCACTTAAAAAGAACAAACATTTTTTTTTTTTTTTTTTTTATTATTTATATTTATATTTTATTATTATTTTGTATAGCATAGGAATAAGTTTAAATAAGAAATTACAAATTTATATAAAAGTAAGAGAGAGAAATTTGCAGAATGGTGAGCACTAATGCTCATAATCAATAATGCAAGAATATTTTGGACGCTTGCGGTGATGTGGTTCGAATGCGTCATAATCCGGCAATTCTGCGATTATCATTAAATATGCCTATCATTAAATAAAACAAAAATTTCTGGTATGAATTCAGAATTTCTGAATCTAAAAGGAGGCAAATCTGGCGAAGAATACTATTAAGATTTAGTGGTGATAATCGGCCCATTTTTAAAAGTAATGAAAAATGCATTTTTTCACATTTGATAGTTTGACATGGTAGCGACGATATATTCGGCACAAATTGAGCAAGAAGAAAGTTTTTTTTATAACTGCGATTATACACGTTATCGACGGAAAACGAGAAATCTCGTTTTTATTCAAAATTTATCATTGACGAAATGCGTGGCTTCTACCTTTCAGAAAATACATTTAAATAAGATTTTTATCTTTAATTTTTAGCATGAAAGCATTTCATATTAAATCCATACATTGAAATAGATTTACTAGTACATAAATTAGAGAAACATAGCTAGGAAACTAATTTACGGACGACTTTAAGATGATTTTAACAATGTCACCAAAACGGATTCCAAACTAAATTTTCAATGTAAATTAAGAGTTCAAACAGGGTTATAAATGTCCGAAGATGAAATATAATTCGTTTATTAATTTTTGAGAAATATGAAAAAAAAACATTTGAAATCGAAAGTTTACCCTTTTTATTCTAATGTCGAATTAATGTGCACACTATTCAATAATAAAAAAACAGGTTGGAAATTGCAAATTAAACGTGACTATTTGGTTGGTTCGTATTATAACTAGTTTTAGTAAAATGATTTATATCGTCTGTTATTATGATATGATTAATTTCCGTAATAAAATAAGTACATTTTAAGTTGGCATAATTTTATCTTATGTTGATATTTATTGAAAATTCCAATGGGAAACTTAAACCTATCTTCGAAATTTTCAGAACGTGAAATCCATATTTAGACTCTTTTTCCATTTAATATCTATTTTTCCGGAAACATATCTAACCAAAAAACTGTCGGTAAATTAATATTATTGCTATAATTAAACAAAATTTTAGTATACAAATTCGGTTTTTAAATTCAGTAATGCGGAAATAATAGGACTCCATCTTAAATAGGACGTAATCACTATGGAAAACTAGAACCATTACCTATCATGGATATCATTGAATTAATGACGTATGATAGATAGGATTTAATAGAATGAAGAAAACCTTTATTAATATCATTTTAAGTTTAGATTCGATTTTCATAAAATTTGAAACAAAATTCTTCAACGATTATCTATACTATTAAAAACCGTTCGCGTATCTATCTATGCAACCTCAAAACCTCGAAAACCGCAGGGCGCAGGGCTACGAAATTTTGCACACGGGTAGCTGGTAGGGTGGTCATGAACGATCGGGGCAAAAAATTCGAAAATTTTAAATAGATTTTTGATAGATTAAATATTAATTAAAATCCATCTACAAAGAGATCTCATCAAAAATACGCTTTTGCTTCGTCGGTTGGTTGGTTGTATAAAATCTCCACAAAAGTAATTAAATAAATCAAGGGTAGGGATGATTGCAATTCCCAGTCGAGTGTTTAAAATCGATGGATCAGAGATAATATGAGATGTAGACAATCAACTTAATTATTGACCGTTGCCAAATGCTAAAAACTTAATTTTAAAAGATTTTATCGACTTAATGAAGGATAATTAGCTGGGTTTAAGGGGTTTTTTTTACATGACATATATTCGTATGATAGAGATTATTAATACAGAAAACTTTATTTAACAGGTTATTTGTTAAATTTGCGGGGATGGGGAGGGGTGGAGGTTAACGACTTTTTATTAAATATCACATATATTTTACTTGACCGCGCGCCACCTGGCGGCGGCTTTTCATTAATTGATCCTCCTTATTAATAAATCCAAATCTACTGCTCTGATTTCAACTGAACTAATTACATTTAACAAATTAATTTTTTTTGATTCACCCGTAACGTTTAATCGCTGTTTTATAGATATGATACAGCTATTTTAGAATAACAGTTTTCGTAAAAATTAAATTTATGTTCCTAATAAAAGTACAGAGCCCGTATTCAGTTGATGCATACCAACAGTCAAAGTTAGTGATTTGTTGTTGAGCACTTGACCACGCGCCTCCTCGTGGCCTCTCCCTCAATGTTTTTTCTCTAACTGTGCTTTATTTCCAGAACTCAGGTAATTATGTTCCGAACTTCTCCAAACCAGTTCCATTTTGCTAAATTATCATAAAAATCAGCATTCATAGCTCCAGGGTGTACTTCTAGAAAACAGTTACCAGTATTTCCGAATAATAGTCTAAGCAAAATTTCAAATTAATTTCCTAGTATAACCAAATGAATCAATCTTTAAAGATGCATATAGTGGCTCTTTTAATTTATCATTTGCTGAAAGGCACTTGAACATCCGCTCCTCCCGGCCTCTCCCTCAAGTCTTTTTTGTCTAATTGTACCCTGTTTCCATATCTCAGCAACTAATTTTTCGATTTCAGTGCAACTGATTCCAAACTTCATATTTAACTTAATAATCAACGTCTATATCATTAAAATAAATTTGTGAGTAGCGGGTACCACTATTTCCGAATAACACTCTAAGACAAATTTCTAATTAAGTTCCTAGCTTAACCAAACGAACGAATTTTTAAAGATGCATAGTGGGCCTCCTAATTAGTCATTTTCTGAAGGACACTCGAACATCTCCTCCCTTCGGCACCTCACTCAAGGTTATTTTCTCGAACTGTGCCTTATTGCAATAACTAGGCTAATAATGTTCCAATCTTCTCGAAACCAGCTCAATTTTGTTTGTCCTCCTAATTAGTAATTTAATGAAGTGAACTTAAACATTCGCTCCTCCCCGGCACCTCCTTCAAGGTTTTTTTCTCTAACTATGCCCCGTTTCCATAACTCAGCAACTATCTTTCCGATTTCAACGCAACTGATTACAAACATTATAATTAATAGTCACCCTCTATAACATTAAAGTAAATTTATGAGTAGTAGTTACCAGTATTTCAGAATAATAGTTTAAGGCAAATTTGTAATTAAGTTCATAGCTTAACCAAACGAACAAATTTTTAAAGATGCATAGTGGTCCTCCTAATTAGTCATTTTCTGAAGGACACTTAAACATCCCCTCCTCCTGGCATCCCCCTTTACTGCAATGTGAGATATACATATTACGGACGCCACGCTGCAATACTAACAAGCTGTAGCGGGTGTTACGATAATTATTTTACCTCGCATGCAAATAATTAGAGATTATTTAATTGCGCTTCATTATTTCATTTTTTTTAAATAAAGAAAAAAAATTTCACAAACGTCAACAACATTTTTATTCTATTTATTCCCTTATTCCAAAAATATCGTTTTATCGTCTTCTGCCATAGCAACATAAATTAAGTTTCATTAAAAAAAAATGTACAGTAGTATTTTTTTTTCTAAATCGTATAGTTATTGAACAACTCAACACTTTAACAGGGGAATTAAATTCGTTTTATTCACATTTTAGAATTAAATTCATGAACTCCCGTGCGTAGAACGGGTTAAACAGCTAGTACATATTAAATTTCAAATAATTCGGTTGGGTAGTTTTTGCGCTGTTATGGGCGGACAGACGGACGGACAATTCGATGACTATAGGTGCTACGTATTTATATAATTTCGAACTCACCTAAAAAACATCTTTATATAACCAAATAGAGTTCCCAAAAATGAAAGTTGGCCAGTTTTACAGCGTAAATGTGACATTCTTAACAGAACAGAACGACTTATACACAACTTACATAGCAGCCAGTATTTGAATTATTCACAAATTGCATAGCAGCCAGTATTCGAATTATACACAACTTACATAGCAGCCAGTATTCGAATTATTCACAACTTACATAGCAGCCAATCCTGATTTGAGTAAAAAATATCACCAATCCTTCCATTTTTTAAAATTTCACTATTCTTGAATAGAAGTTTTTCGCTAATTTTCCCAGTTTCGTTTCTCTGAAACAAAAACTGAAAACAGTGAGAAATCTCCACATATTCAGTACTAAAATATTTGCCTTATATTATCGAAAAGTGTCTGAAAATTAATAAAGCGAAGATTACAGTTAAAAATTAGTGATATCCGAAAGCTTTTAGTAACGAAGGAAGCAAACTTCTCTTGCCTGAACGGCGTTTGGGCAAAACTGTTAATTGGTTAATGATAGACATTTGTGAGTAAATAATACAAAGATTACTATTTGGAAACAGTTGTACACGAAAGCAGAAAAGTGACAACTATAAAGTCACAAGTGTTTCAGATACAGTATTGCCAGATTAAATAATTTTTTAAATTGAAAATAGTATGTACGGTTCTTTTCAGCTGGAACCTTTCTTTTATTCAATCACGGAATGTTTTTTCATGAAATGAAGTGAATATTAGTATGGTGAAATAGTGGAAGATATTTTGAATTTGTATTTTCCTAGTCAACACAGTACAGAATAATGTTTAAATAAAAGATTTACGTAGCTTAAAAGTTATTTTTTGTTACGACTTACACCATAAATAATATTACAGTGAGATCTTTTTAAAATAAATGATTGTTGGAGTTTTATTCTGTTTCTATTATGAATATATTGCTCAAGACGAAAGGCTGATTGTACGGTAATCGCCATTGTAATGTAAATACAGTTTAGTGTACCAAGCTCTGATAGATTCACTTCGGGAAATTTGTGATTGCAACTATCTGTAATATAACTACAATTTAATTATATGTAATTGATTATAATTACAGTCATTCAAGCATAGAAATTTCGTCAAATAATAGGATGAGGGTGATTAGAGAGGAGCAGTTCCGACAACAGTGCTGCATTAATTTTTTTACGGCATTTAATTGTAAATATAACTATTTACATACAATTAAATTGTAATTAATTTGCAGTTGCAATTAGAAATTTCCCGAACTCTGATTCACCGGCACATTTCGTTACGACGACCTGTCCTTTACGATTGATTTCCGAACATTATAGAAATTTTAAATGCACATTACTTTTTTCTTCTTTACGTACACATCTATTTTTCTAAAATTAAAACTTATATATATATTTTTTCAAACAAATTACCTTTTAAAATGTGGTATCCTCAAAAAAATTTTACATTTTGAAATATGTCATTTAAAAATGAATGTTCTAATTATGGAAGTGCGTCTGAATTTTAAGAGGAGTTAAATCTCATTTAATATTAGTAAAGTGAACTGGGATTTTTTGCTGCGTTTTCAATTTGTCTGAGCAGTTACTTTTGAAGGATCTAGCGCAGAAAATCTGGATTTTGCTCAACTAAACTGTAGCAAACTGTAGCTTATGCATACGAATGTTTCTAAAAGGGAGAGACATAAAAGTACATAATTCCATTAATAAATTTTGCACAAAAATATAGAAAATTTAATGATAAATAGAAAATAAAAGAAGGTAAAGTAACAATCATTCTTTATTAACCCCTTCGCGACGAGCATCCTTTACAGAATTTTTAATCTTTTACCACCGATTTTTCAAAACAGAAATTTGCGCCTAATTGAATCGCAGAAATGCTATCATTAAATAAGGCAAAGCTTACAATAAAAATTAACTGGTGGGAATAATGAAGGATTCTGAGCATCTTATGCGTCACGTATACGTGTCGCTCGTCCACAAGGGGTTAAATACAAAAGAATAATAAAAAAAGATTGTTAAAATTTCAAAAAATTGGTCAAATAAACAAAAATTGAGGTATCTCAAATAGTCCCTATTTTGAATACCACTTTTTTCTAACAATGTTTTTCTATTTAGATTTTTCTTGCAAATTTTGCAGAAGCGTACAGCGAATATTATTTCTCTTACAAATGAAGAAACTTACGATGAAAAAGTTTGTCCGAATTACTTATACTGAATTACAAAAGACAGTCTATTTAGTAGTACTGTAATACCTTTGGCACAAATTGAGCAAGAAAAATATTCCTTACGCTTGCGGTTCTTAACACATTATCGACGGAAAACGAGAAATCTCGTTTTTATTTTAAAAACGGCATTGACTAGGGTAATGGCTTCTACCTTACAGAAAATGTATTTGTGTCATTTTTTTGCCCTTAACTTGTTAGATTGTATGACCTTTTATGTTAAATCCATACAGTGATAGAGATTTACTAATACATAAATCTGAGAAACTTAGCTAGGAACTATTTTATGAAACACTTTTAGATGAGGGAGGGGCTTTGTTTTAAAACACTGATTTCACAAAAATACACAATTGATAATGAGTTGATATTTTAATTAGAGCGACCGCTTTTCGTAGAGGAAATGTATTCTTTACGTATGCGATTCTTAACACATTACCGACGGAAAGCGAGAAATCTCGTTTTTATTCAGAAAACATCATTTACCACGAGAGTGGCTTCTACCTTACAGAAAATGTATTTATATCATGATGCCCGTATATTTTCTTTTAAATTCTGAGACATTTTATATTAAATCTGTACATTGAAAGGGATTTACCGATACATAAATCTAGAAACTTAGCTAGGAAACTAATCTATGAAAGACTTTTAGATGAGGGAGGAGTTTCTACTGTTTTAAAATTCAAATTTCTCCAAAACATACAGTTGGTAATGGGTTAATATTTTAATTAGATCAACCCCTTTTCGTATATCCTTCATTTTCATTACGACCCGATTTAACATTGAATTTTCCAGTAATCTTTAGAATATCGCATATAAGAAATATAAAATAACACATAATCGAAGGGTAATATATATATATATACAGGGTGTTTCTAAACTCATGGTACAAACTTTAAGGGTAGGTAGAGCACACAGTAACAATCGTTTATTGTATAGGAATGTATGGGACCAAGTGACGCATTAAGGTAAAAACACCAGGAGGGGGGGACAATTAGACCACTTTTTTAATTTTCAAAATTTCTCATTCATACCAGAAAACTTTTATGCTATGCTTTTCTTGACATTTCCTAATTACTTAACAATAAAATCCTTCTCTGAAAATTTTTGGTATGAAATCGAAATTTTTGAATTAAAAAAAAGTGCAAAACTGGCAAACTTATCAAAAGAAATACATGAAAAAAAGATAAAATATTTATTGACAATGTAGTTTACAAGTAAATAATAATGCATACAATAATATTATAATAAGTGTTCAAAATTGCGCCCACCAACTGTGATACATGCTTCGCAACGTCGGTGGAACGATTTGCGTACACTTCTAAAGATGTCAGGCATTTCCCGCACATGTGCAGGAGCTTCGGATATGCGAGATACTAGATTTTCGTGTGAGTCAACTGGAGTCTCATAAACAAGACTCTTCAGATGTTCCCATAAAAAGAAATCAAGGCTCGTTAAATCGAGAGATCGCGTTGGCCAAGGAACTGGATCCACCACACCCAATTCATCGCGTCTCAAATGTCGCATTCAGGTAACTGCGAACATCAGTGGTGAAGTGCGCGGGCGCTCCATTATGTTGAAACCACATCCGGTTACGAATGGCGATCGGAACATCTTGCAGCAGTTCTGGTAGAACCTGTTGCAAAAGAAATAAGGTAACAGCGACTATCCAGCCTCTTTGGTAGTAGGTATGGGCCAATCAAATAATTATTAACAATACCCGCCCACAAATTCACAGAAAATCGTTGTTGATAAGCATGTGGCCGCGTTGCATGTGGATTATTGTTTGCCCAAAGATGGAAATTGTGCGCATTAAATACACCCTCGCGTGTAAATACTGCCTCATCTGTAAATAGAATATGAGCAGTAAAGTCTGGCTGCAATACATGTTGCTGCAAAACCCACTGGCAAAAGTTGAACTGCAGAATACAGTCTTCCTGATTCAAATTTTGTACACATTGAAAACGAAAGGGATGAAATCGATTTTCATTTAACACTCTCCAAACGGTCTGATGACTCACACCTAAATTCTGTGCAACAGCTCTTGTACTTAATTCGGGCTTTTCACTCACAAAATTCAAAATAATTTCTTCCAGGCTTGCATTGCGTACAGCTCTTTCTCGCCCAGTTTCCTGTCTGGTGACGTGGAAAGAACCTGTTTCAGAAAGCTGACGGTGTAAGCGCTGAAACATTCTATGATAAGGCATTCTTCTGCGAGGAAACTGCTCCCGATACATTCGTAGAGCAGCCCTGGAGTTGCCATTTGTACGACCATACATGAAATGCATGTCGGCTTTTTCGGCATATGTAAAGTCTTCCATGACGAACGATAGTACAATAAAAAATGGCGATTTCTTCTACTTGAATGCATGGTATTGAACGGCGATCAGTCATTTACTGCCCTCTACCGCCAGTGGAATCAACCCAAAACTCCATTTCTATTTCAAAAAATTTCTATTTCTATTTCTATTTTCAATTCAAAAAGTTTCGATTTCATACCAAAAATTTTCAAAGAAGAATTTTATTATTAAGTAATTATGAAATGTCAAGAAAAGGATAGCATAAAAATTTTCTGGTACAATGAGAAATTTTGAAAATTAAAAAAAGGGGCCTAATTGCCCCCCTGGTGTTTTTACCTTAATGCGTCACTTGGTCCCATACATTCCTATAGAATAAATGATTGTTACTGCGTGCTCTACCTACCATTAAAGTTTGTATTATGAGTTTAGAAACACCCTGTATATATACATATATATATATATGCTTTTTTATTCAGTAATCATGAACATAGAAATAGATAAAAACTTCTAACGAAATAGTGTTAATATCGAGTCGCTACTTTAGAACTAAATGGCAGCCGGTGAACAACTGTGCTAAGGTAGCGTCAGCTACAAACAAAAAACCGAAACAGTCATCAACACTGTTTTCTAATTCAATATAAATATACACTGAACAATAATGTTTTCCACCCATTGCTAGTCAAAAAATATATAAATATATTAATATCTAATTAAAATAAATAACAATATGACAGCAAAATTTGTATATCGGTTACTTACCAGGCGATGGCTGTAAAACAAACAAACTGATACAACTGTCCTACAGAGGCGCCAACTATTTCTATGTTCCTGACAGTAATTTTGAATATTCTTAGTTTTCCCTTTCTCGCAAGATTACTCGTAAAATTTCTCTCATATAAATAAGAAAATTGACATTGAACGCCATACATTCGAGGGCTCTCTGCAGATGCATTGCGAATCCATGAATATTTTAGCTATGCCATGGATATTGCATCCATGACATGGATATTCTATGTTATTTTTTAAATACAACTATAATTAAATGGCTGAAGTTGAGTAATTACCGTACTTTTCGTTATATGAGACGGATTTTCTAAGGTGCATTGAAAGGCGCCATTAAAAGGTGAGGTTTCAATTTTTTCATGAGGTGAATTTTTAGGTGCGTTCGTAATTTTATAAATACATAGCAGTAGCACCTATAGTCGTCGTCTGGTTCGTCCGTCTGTCTGTCCGTTTGTCTGTCCGTCTGTCCGCATATAACAGCGCAAAAACTACCCAACCGAATGGTTTGAAATTTAATATATATAATCTTTGCAGAATTTTGTCGAGTCATTCAAAATTTTATGAAAATCAAATCAAAACTTAAAAAAGACATTAATGAAATATTTCTTCATTCTATTATATCCTATCGTGCGTAATCTATATAATAAAAGCGCAAGTCATGTGACTCTGGAAAACAAATACGGGCTAACCATATCTTTTTTCCTATGCCAAGCGGCCATTTTTATTCAAAATTAATTTTTCCAATAAATTTGCATAAAAGTTACATTTTTAGAAAGATCGTTGAAAAAAATTGTTTGTTTGAGAGATGAGTTACATTAAAAAATGTATAGATTCTGAGATAACTTCAGTGGAAATTAGGTTAATAGCCGAATATCTCAATCCATTAGAGCTAATAAGCACAGGAGATTCGTTCATTATGAGTCATAAAAATATTAAACCATGTACGTAATCATTCGTAAAGCAAGATCTGCATAGTGAATTTTACAGTTCTGTCTGGTGTAGAAAAAAAAATCGCATTTGTAAACGTGGCATACGTAATAAGAAAAAAAAGGGGCATGCTCATTTCGCTTCTAGCAGACGATATAATTTATTTCACTGAAATAATAAGAATTATTTTGTACATCGTGAAACTAGTTATAAAACGAACGCACCTGCTATGTTACGTTTAACATACAGGTTACAAATTGTTCCATTAAATACTAATTTCTCTGGAAATATCTATCCAAAAATTTGTCGGTAGATTACATGAATGCTATAATTAAATAATTTTAGTATACAAATTCGGTTTTTAAATTCAGTAGTACGGAAATAATAGGACTCCATCTTAAATAGGACGTAATCGCCATGGTGACCTAGAATCATCACATGTCATGGGATATCATTGAATTAATTACGTATAATAGGATTTAATCGAATGAAAAAAACTTTTATTAATATATTTTTATGTTTTGATTCAATTTTCATAAAATTTGAAATGACTCAACAAAATTATGCAATATTATATATATTAAATTTCAAACCCTTCGATTGGGCAGTTTTTGCGCTGTTATATACGGACAAACGGATGAACCAGACGACGACTATAGGTGATACGTATTTATATAATTACGAACTCACCTAAAAAGGAATAATTTCATATGAGGCAACCGATATGCGATGTCAGATTTATTGACAAATTTCTAAACATTTATTTGTCAATGTATGGCAACAAAGCATCAGTTTTCAAATGAGGGAATGAACGGATCAAGTTTCTCTTGAAGGACATTCAGAGGAGAATGTAGCACGATCTAAAATGTACTTTGAGCTACTTTATAAAGACTTACTTATAATACAAACCAAACCAGAAATACACTGAAATATGTTTTTCTAAATATTACTTTTAATCTTTTATATTTAAATCATTTTACTAAAAATGTCTTTAAATATTTCATATTTTATACAAAGTTTTCTATCTGAAATTTAATACATAATTTTGTATCTAGAATTCATCGTATAATACACTCATATTTTGAATATGTATGCAAGTACTTATAAATTTTTATCTAAAAATTATGCTAAATTCTGCTTATAAGAAACAAAAATAATAATTTCAAGCGTGATTTCCATATGCAGACATAACGGCATTGTTTAAAATAAGAAATACAGCAAAACTTTAGTTATCTAAATTCCACTCATCCAGTTTGTCAAATGTTCGGATTAATATAAAGGAATCAGAAATTGAATTTAAGGAAAAACAAAAGCTTCATTGAAATGACATTATAAATATTCGCGCATAAAAATATAACTTCAATTAAATTTTCTATTTAAACCTATATTAAATTTCTATTTAATTGCTGTTTTTACAAGTCTATATTTGAATAATTTTAAGCGAATATTTACTGTCTACTACAAAACAATTAACTTTGATAAACATGTTCAACTAACACGTATAAATGCGTGCAAATGTTACATTTTTAATGTTTGCTGTAAAATTGATCTGATTTAAAGTTATGCCTAGTGTAAATTGAATGCATTAAGCTAATTAAAAAAAAAATATTTTTTTGAGAATTTTTTATTTTTATAGCATTATTTTATGTAACTGCCCTAATTATTCAGATTTCGGTATATTTTTATTGCGCTGAGAATAACATATCAGGCCCAATAATTGGAATTTCACTGTAAATGTATTTTAAAACATAAGAGAAAAACGGGACTTTTATCGTCCGAGAAAATTATTATTACAAGTTTGTTTGCGTTCCTAAGCAAAGTGTAACCTGGTTAACAGAAAAGCAATAGTCATGTTACATGTAACGTACAATTGATTTAGAACTGTGTTTAAAATCCTTATATAGTAGAAAACTTTTCTTTTAAAGTAAGTTTTACATCAGACAATTCAAACGTTTGGTTGGCAATTTCTTCAATATCCACCATACTGCTTCGACTTAGCCCCAGGCGATTTTCATCTGTTTAGTACAGTAAAAAACCATCTTGGAAGCAAGATGATATTCACAGATGATGAAAAGGTTCAACTTGAAGTCTTAATGTGGCTGAGACAGCAACCCAAAGAAATTGATGCAGCTGGTGTTGAGGCACTGATAAAACGGTGCTATACACTCTAAATAAGAAAGAGTGACTATTCACTCCGGAGGAGTGGATATTCACTCTATCGCAGAGTCAAAATTTGCCCAACCTCTTTAGAGTGACTATTCACTCTAGGAAAAAGTGAAATTCTTGACTCCCTGAAAGAGTGAATACTCACTCTTTCAGGAGTGAGTTTTTTCACCCCTGATAGGAGTAAATAGTCACTCTTTCAGGAGTGACTAAAATTCTTGAATAAAAAAGAGAAACTCATTTTTTTACACACGCTTGTTCGTAGGCGGTCACCCTCCCAACTAGTAACCGAGCTCGCTGCTGCTTGACTTCTGCGCTCGGACGAGAACTGGTACCTACAGCTTGCTACAGCCACTTACAATTTAAAAAGCTCTTATTACATTATTTTAGCTTTGTTTCTTTTGTGATATTCGAACACACTTATTAAATTTGTGTAGAAATCATAAATATCTACGGTGTTTCTCAACTGTGTAAATAAGAAACTGAAACCTTCTTTTTGTATCATATAATACAGAGACTGTTCGCACATTTTTTAGACAAATTTGATAAATTATTTTAAAAAATGGAATTCTTTCAGAGGAAAAAATTCTGACAACTTATTATGTGTAATTTATATTATCGTCTGATACTTTCAAATTTATTCTTATTTCAAGATTGCGCATGCTAAAACAGCTGTGAATGAGAAGAAGCGTTTGCGTTTTTTTTTTTTCTTCTTCCGAACAGAAGTATGCTAATTCCACAGTCTAAAATGATTGCAAAGCGCATAATATAAAAACTTTTTAGTGCGAAATAAACATAACAATTGATTGGAAAGTGCTATTCCAAAAATCAGTACATATACATAGTAAAAAGATATCAGATGAAAAAAAAAAAAAAAAACAGGGAAAAAAAGAGCCCATTTCAAGGCGGAAAACGAAGTTTCAAGTAAGGATTTATGACTATCGCAAATTTATCTTACATCGAAAACATCCATCGAAAGCATTATGCAGAATTAGAATCAAGAAACAAGATTATCATACAGATTATTTCAGAAAGCAATATTCATGTTTTAAACGTTAAAAACAACAACGCCGAAATCGTCTAAAAAATGTGCGAACACCCGTTTGTACATTTCCGCTATGACAAAAATTCCGTTACAACAAAGCAGTTATTTATTTATTCATTCATTTTTTTCTTGCTAATAATGTTTCTATAATTAGAGCCCGATTAAGATTGTCCGAGGCCCAGGGCCTGTTTACCAAATAGGCCCGTGAAGCCGAAGTTTACTCACTGAAATACAAAGGGACCCCCAAATTTACTTTTCAAAACTAATTTTTAGGGGGAAAATTTTAGTCAGGGTAAAAAACGTTTTTTTTTTTCTTAGATTATAGCTGTTAAATTTTTCCTAAGATTATTTCCGACACATTTATACTCCTTTTTTTTTTCTATAATAATTGTTATAAAATCAGTGATTAAATGCAACGTTTTTCATTTCTCTTATGTTTAATTTCAAACGTGCAAAAAATAACAGAAAATTTAATCTGTATAGTTATATTTTGTTTATATTCATAAAGAGGTTAGAAATGATATAAAATATGTAGAATAGGTTATTTAAATAAAGAGGAAAATAATTAGCATTCAGAGATATTAAATTTCTGTTTATAAAATAGAAGCAAAATTGTGTTGCAGCTAAGCATAAATTTACTTCAAATATTTATTTTCCCTGCACTTTTCTTAGCATTGGCAAATCCTGCAATTTGTAAAGCATAAAATATATTTCCTGTCCATAATTCTATCGATTCATTTATTATTTTAATGCCTTTTTCAGTTTTTTTTTAAAATCGTGCTACTATATATAAAGGATTTCATTTTAGATGTTTCGTTTCGATAACGGAGATTACTCGGATTCTCATCCGTCAGCTGGCGCCATCTTGTGATTTTATTGGAAAAAACTGTTTTTCCTCACTCTTCAACGGAGTGAAATATCTCACTCTTGTCAACGGAGTGAACAGTCACTCTCGACAACGGAGTGAGATATTTCACTCTTTTCTAGAGAGTGGAAAGTTCCACTCTTTAAAGAGTGCATATTTATAAAATTCACTCCTAAAAGAGTGAAAATGCCTCTCACTCTTCCAAAGAGTCAACTTCTCACTCCTTCCAATTTTAGAGTGTAAATGCATAAATATTGGTGGAGAATATGTTGAGAAATAAAAATAGTTTTGAAGTGGATATCATTGTAAGTTATTATTTAATTATCTTTTGTGACTTATTTAATGACTTACCCTCGTATCATTAACACAAAAGAAACCAACAACTGGTCATTTGACCGGAACCAAATGAAAATATTCTGATTAGAACCAGGAATTTCTTTTAAAATACATAAAGCAAAACTCACACATAAATATGTTAAATAAAAAAGTTAAATCGTTTTAAATAAATATTCTGGTGTAAAATATTTTATAAAAGAAGAATAGAATTCACGATATGTTTAGTGTTAACCTCGTGAAAATAAAAATAAATAAAAATGAAATTAAAACGTGACTAAAAAATGAAAGCTATTTTACTAATAATAGTAAATATTCATTAAACGCGAAAAACAATAAAAAAATTATATTTACAATTTTTTCATATTTTCTGTCACGTTCGAATCGGCTCAAAATAGTCTGTACTTTGAAAATTGTACGAAATACCTACAACAACAGAAACAAAAATGTATGAATCGAGGAGACTAAACCCCCTACATCCACGGCAAATTGTCATCAATACACATAACCATAACCTTAGTTATCATCTTGGCATTTGTTAGCACTGTTCGATTTAATAACCACTGAAGCTATCACTGTAACCAGTAACAGCCTTCCATCACGGAAAGAGTCGTTATTCAGAAAAACAAACCAGTTTTCAGGGATACAATTAATTTTACAAAATAAATTCACTTCTCTATTTTTCTGATGTAAAAAAGAAAAGTTTTTCACTATATAAGGATTTTAAACACAGTTCTAAATCAATTGTACGTTACATGACTATTGCTCAGCAAGATGATGTTCACAGATGATGAAAAGGTTCAACTTGAAGTCCTAATGTGGCTGAGACAGCAACCCAAAGAAATTGATGCAGCTGGTGTTGAGCCACTGATAAAACAGTGCTATAAATGCATAAATATTGGTGGAGAATATGTTGAGAAATAAAAATAGTTTTGAAGTGAATATCACTGTAAGTTATTATTTAATTATCTTTTGTGACTTACTAATGACTTTTTCTCGTAATTAAAATTACTTTGCTATTTAAGTAAATAAATTTTCAACCTAAATTTCTGGTTTTAAAACTGGTTTGTTTTTCTGAAAAACGACTTTTTCCGTGATGGAAGGCTGTTTCTGGTTACAGTGATAGCTTCAGTGGTTATTAAATCGAACAGTGCTAACAAATGCCAAGATGATAACTAAGGTTATAAATTTAGTTTAGGTTGAAATTCATTTGTATTATAATTATACCTAAGATAACCATGACTATTTTCACTAAATATATCTGTACATGCACAGAAAAAAATCTTCTGTAGAATATCAATTTATTATTAACCAAAGGAGTGTGAAAGGACTGTATTCTGTTTTAAGTAAGGGTATCTGAGGTAAATAGAACCCAATTTTACATTGTGACTCTGGAGTTTCTAGCAATTCAGCTTCCTCAAGCCAATGTTCATTTTGAATAAAAGTCTGAACTTTTTGTAAATGTGTTCAGTGAAGTTCACTCTATCAAACAGAAATGTTCAAAATTGCACCTTACTATCTATAAATTAATAAAAAATATATTTAATCTTTACCTCTCCATGTGTTCATTTGCCACATAAAAATGTGGGATAACTGGACCAGGTAGGTCTGTGTTCCACACTCGTTCGTTTTGATTAAGTTAGGATATCAGGAACTGTTGCAAAAAGTGTAACCATATTAAAAAAATTCAAGCCAGGCAGATCATGTAAATTATACATTAACTAAAGAGCGTTTTAAGGGAAACCTTTTCTGTCAAGGTGTTTAAAAAAACACCAAATGTGTAATTATTACGTTTATTTATGCAAAAACATAAGAATTAAGTATGTACTTATATACTTCACTATAAGTAATAAGCATAAAAGATTACAAGGCTATTTTAGGGGGGGGGATGGGCAAGAAAAATATGTGAACAAACGGGTAAGTAAAAGTACTTAAGTATCTCATTCTCTTTTTTATTTAACTCAACACTGTCCAAAGAGCGAGCCGCTTTGTTTGTCTTCCTAACATATGTTCACGCCATATCCTGTAATAAAAATTAAAAAAACAATCTAATTAATTAAGTGTTTAATATCTCACCTAACAGCTACTAAGTATTATTTACTTAGTAGTTTTTTATAAACAAAACTTAAGTTACATACATAAAGGTGTGTTCAGATAAATAACTGTAGGTATTATATAATTTTCTTTATTGCAAACAAAAAACAAAGGAAAAATTGATTTGCTGTAATAAGAGCAACTCCAAATTTTTTTTTATAACTGTTGGGGTACTTGGGCCATGTGGGATCCAGTTATCCCTGATACATGACCCAGTTACTCCATTTTTGAAACATTTATGGGGTAACAGGAACACCAGCCTTAAATTTGAAACATGAAGTAAATATGTATAGATAACACATGGGCTGATAAGTTTCCGGTCTAATAAAGAAAACACAACTTTTTAACTTAATTTTATAACTTTATAAGTTTAAAACTGTTATAAATAACATAACTTTAATAATAAATAATAATAATTTAATAATAATAATAATATTAATAATAATAATAATAATATTATTAATAATTTAATAATAATAATTTAATAATTTAATAATAATAATTTAATAATAATAATTTAATAAATAAATAATAATAATACTTTTATTATAAATAACATAATTTTATAACGGAAAAGCTTTAAACAGTGCTCAGAATCATCGACTCATTGTTGTTTTTGGTCAAAAGTCAACACGCGCGGCACCCACTTTGACAACAGCTTTTTCATAGACAATGTTCATTCATAGATAGTGTTCATTCAAAATAAAACCTACACGTTCCTTGGATATCTTCAGAGTCTGAGCTATCTCCTGCAACTTCACTTTACGGTTCCCCAAAACGATTTTGTGGACTTTTTTGATGTTTTCTGGAGTAACCACCTCTTTTGCGTGGTGCATCACTGGTGCCCGTACGACCACGTTTAAATTCAGCAAACCAGTCAATAATGGTTGATTTACCTGGTGCAGTGTCCGGATAACGCTTATTAAGCCAACCTTTTGTTTGAACGGTGTTTTTTCCCATCAAATAAAAATTCTTGAAATTCTTGTTTAGCCATTTTTTTGTTTATCAACAAAGTCGTTCAACTAAAACCACTCTAACGTTTTATCCACACGGCGAATCGTCATGACATTTTTTTTGCTACCTTTTAAAGGTTAAAATTTTCTAAAAAAACATCGATTCGGTGATTGTATCGCCATCTGTGTGCCAGACCGGGAACTTATCAGTCGATGTGTTATCTAATAATATTAATGTATTTATGCCTAATCTTTTTTTTAAAAAAGATTGTTTAATAAAAGTACTGAACGTATTTTGATAAAAAGCCGAGGAAGGTCAATCAAATCAACGTTTTTTTTCTTTTTTTTTAAACTATTAAATTTTCGGCAACGTATAGCAGCAAAGGCAGAGTCACGATTGAGCTCACACTCGTTGTTTTAAGAAGTACAGGTGATGCTGTAATGTTGCCTACTGCTAAACTTTAAAGACACCTGCGGTTTAATATAAAATAGCCTATGGTCCAGTTACCTCAGCTACACTTATGTGTACTTTCAAAGAATATCGATAATATTGTTCACTCCAAAGCCTAACTATTTGAGTCAGAAGTAAGTGAGTGTCTCTAATGTTTAACCCTTTGAAAGGCGGTGGTACGTTTATGAATCCACTTAATTTCAATTCCAATTTGCCACAATGGCACCAGAATGTTGTATAAAATTTGCCGTTTATTATGTACGTGAACTATAGATTTTTTCTTATTTGCAAATAAATTTGTTCGGAAATTCCAGTGTCATTCATTCATTTCGACATTTTAACAATAGAAGTGTTTTGCCCCTGAAATGTTTAAGTCACACTCGAATTTTCGATAATCTTTTAACTTGCGAAAAATGTATATACATGCCTGTCAAACATAATGTGGTTTGAATGAAATTTGGGAAGAACTGCAAAATTACAAAAATCCGACAAATGGCGCGAAACTGCCGAACTTTTCGCGGGAAAGTATCGCCATCTATTGGGAAAATGGTAAATTACATATTATGCATTGGAGGAACTGAATTCGGGCTTCACGGAATTGAAACACAGATTTTTTCTTGCCCGAATTCAGATTAGTCTTTCCAAAATTGGCGAATTTGCTTTGCCCGAACTGAGTTCGGGTGTCCCAGGCAAGGAGTTAAGCATAGATTATGTAACGCTTTCCAACACTTCTAACATACTTTTTTTTATAGGGACAGTCAAAGTTATTCCAGTCAATTGGAAAAAAATCGTTTCAAGTGCATTTTAATTATGTTACACCATTCCAAACATAATGAAATCGATATGTCTTTATGAAGTGCAGTAAAACATGCATTCTGTAGAATATGGGGTGCAAATCGTTTATTACTCATTTACAAGGCAGCTACCTAAAATTGAATTCATATTCCAAAAGTAAGCACAATTCTTAGTCAAATGGTACCTTTCGCTTTTTAGGTGCGTTCGTAATTATAACTACGTAGCACCTACAATCGTCGTCTGGTTCGTCAAATTGTCCTTCTGTCCGCAAACAACAGCACAAAAACTACCGAACTGAATGGTTTGAAATGTATTATATACGTATAATCATTGCAGAATTTTATAGAGTCATTTAAAATTTTATGAACTTAAGAATATATTTATAAAAATTTTCTTATTCTATTAAATCGTATCATACGTAATTAATTCAATGATATCCCATGATAGGTAATGATTCTAGGTTGCCATGTTGATCCTATTTAAGATGCAGTCATATTATTTACTGAATTAGTTTTATATTACTGAATTTAAAAACCGAATTTGTATACTAAAATTGTTTAATTATAATAATCGTATAATCTATCGACAGTTTTTTTGGATAGATGTTTCCGGAAAAATAGGTATTAAATAAAACAAGTGGGTAAATGTGATCGAAGATCGCTCAAAGGGTTTCGTTTAATATTCCTTTCAAAACACTTTATCCTTTCTTTAATAAATTCAAACAAATTTCATTTAGCAAAAAAAAAAAAAAAAAAAAAAAAAAAAAAAAAAAAAAGTCATGTTTTTTATAAAGTAAAAATTTACCGGTCTACTTTTTCGTTTTTTCGAATATCTAAACCAGCCGGATAGCGGGCCAATCCCGCTATTATATTCTGCCATAATAATATCCGTCATACGGACTAACTACAGTAGTTAAAAAAATAATTTCAAAATTACACAAATTGTACACCTTCAAAATGTTGAAATATGCGAATATTTTCATAACCGGATTTTTTTCACGATTCAATATGTTTCTCAAACTCATATATTTACTATTATCTATTATTTATATTGATACTCGCTTTGTATTATCCTCAAACATTTGGAAAATTAGTTAAACTTCCCATATGACGCCAGATTTTCTTTTTAATTCTCTAATGGCGTGATATTAATCTGCTTTGTGTACTTACACATACTCCTTGTATTATTGAGAAATCTTAGACATTTTCCGTTTTATTACGACTATCAAGTCAATCAATTTTATTTCATACTTATCTTTTTTTCAATGGGTGAAACTTTTTATTTCGTTTTCAATTTTCACGTGGAAATCGTCTGATAGAAAACTAATTATTGTAGAAAGAATTTCATTGTGGATTTTAAATCTTTGGCATCTGCTATAATGAAAAATCTTTAAATTTAATAGCAAAAGGCTGTTAGAATTTTGTTTTTTTTTCTCTATTTATTAAAATAATACGAATTTTTCAAATTTTAATATTTTGAGCTCTTCACAGCCGGTATTTATCTATATACACGAAGTTTCAACTCTGTGAGTTATATAGTTTTTGAGAATGACTCTGTGACGGACAGACAACGCAGCGGGAGTAATAGAGTTTCGTGAGATGATCGAAACCCTAAAAAAGAGTCTAAAAATTGAGTTCAAATTCTGAAATTTTCAAAGATGGAATTTTCAAACAAAAGATAAAATGTCGACTTAAAATGTACTCATTTTATTACAGAAATTAAACATATTATAATACCAGATGATATAATTAATTTCACTGAAATATTTACGATGATTTTTTTACATTGTTTTGTATGGTATATTTGCGCATAGTATAATTTTAATGTAACGGAATTGTAATTAATTGTTTGAAAAGGTATATTGAAACTTAATTTCATAAAATAAAGATAATATCTATAATATGAAAATCTGCGCATAAAATAAATTTTGTATTCATGCATTTTTGCATAAGAGTGCAACAGCTATTGCACCAAGATCTGAATATTTATAAAACTAGTTATAGCACGAACGCACCTCATTTGCCACGTTTGACGTACAATTTCCAACTTGTTTTTTAGACACTTGGACGATAAAACAGCGTGTCGATGATGCGCTTCTTTTCCAAGCCTGTATTGTACATTTATTTATTATTTCTTTTAAATAAGAATTTTTCGTTTGTTTCTTTGTTTTTTTTAAATAAACGTAATAGTTTTCGACAGATGGCATTCATTAAACCGCAAATCGTACAAGTTTTGCATTCCGATTAATACAAATAGTTTTATGGTCAGAAAGAAAAACAGCTACAAATTCAATTTACTGAATTATATCCCAATCATTAAATCGTTACAAATGTGGATGAAACCTTTTCAGGACAAAGAGCAGAACGTGATCCGAATAGTACTACAAGAACGCAAATCCAATTCAGAAAATGTTTAACATTTGTTTTGAAAATGGGTTTTTTATGCAAGGCACGAAAATTCATAAAAGGGCCATTTCAATTTGCGATTTTTGCTGATCCATATAACAATATTTGATCTTGAAGGTATAAATGGAATTATACATAATACGTGTATACATAAATATTTTTGCATCACGGTGAAGCAGAAAAATATTATTGGTATGTAAAATTTATCATATAAGAAAACGTGTTTAATATAAAATTTCAAGTTGTAATATTTGTCTATTTATTGCAAGTTTAGCAAAATTTAGATTTGAAATATTTTACGCTGATTCGGTTTTGTAAATATAACGCTTCTGATGTTTCAGTATTTTTTTGAAATTCAAATGATTTTATAAAAATTTATGTTAAAATCATTTTAGATAAAATTTCAAGTTATATTATGTGCAAGTTTAGCAAAATTTTGATTTTACATATTTTAGGCTGAATTGGTTTGCAATAAAAAGAACCATCCTTTTCTAATGTATACATGTGAGCTAAAATTCCAAAATCTTGTACTCTATTTACCCGTGTATGCCTCGCCCTCGTGTAACGCGTCCACAACGAGTTTTAATTTATTACTTAAGAAAAAATGTTTAATTGATAATATTAAAACATATTTCAAACAAATTTTACTCTATTACAAAAAACAGTTAATATCGCACAACATTTACAAAATATTATTTCATGAATATTGAAGTAGGAAATCGTTACAACGATCATGAGCCAATGATGGTGTAACAGGATAGGAAGCGCCTGTGGTGACACTTGGCCGTCTAAAATGCAAAACTAGCATAGTTAGATGATCCCAAACAGTTTGTTATGCAATTTCTTTCGCACTATCCCGAACGACTTGTGCAGAACAAATCCTTTTTTTACAGCGTCAAGTTCTATGATGACGCTTGGCGTTCTAAAATGGAAAAATTGTATAGTTGGATGATCCTACACATTTTGTTATGCGATTTTCTTCACACAATCCCGAACGACTTATCCAGAAAAATCCCTTTTTATGGTGCCAAGTTCTATGGTGACGTTTGGCCATCTAAAATGCAAAATGGTATAGTTAGATGCTCCCACACAGTTTGTTATGCAATTTTTTTCGCACATTCCCGAACGACTTATGCAGAATAAATTCTTTTTTTACGGCGTCAAGTTCTATGATGGCACTTGGCCTTCTAAAATGCAAAACTAGTATAGTTAGATGATCCCAAACAGTTTGTTATGAAATTTCTTTCACACAATCCCGAACGACTTATGCAGAACAAATTCTTTTTTTTGCAGCGTCAAGTTCTGTGATGACACTTGGCGTTCTAAAATGGAAAAAATTTATAGTTGGATGATCCTACGCATTTTGTTATGCAATTTTCTTCACACAATCCCGAACGACTTATCCAGAAAAATCCCTTTTTATGGTGCCAAGTTCTATGGTGACGCTTGGCCATCTAAAATGCAAAATCGTATAGTTAGATGGTCCCACACAGTTTGTTATGCAATTTCTTTCACACAATCCTGAACGACTTATCCAAAAGAATTTTTTTTTACGGCGTTAAGTTCTATGATGACGCTTGATGGTCTAAAATGCAAAAAATGTATAGTTAGATGATTCCATGGCCGAAAACATTTTTGCTGGAAATAAATGACATTTTAAAGTAGAAGAGTAAGTTCCATTGAAGTGTTGACTAGGGTTTTATTTAAAATGAACGCAGAAAAGGAAATGATAAATGGGATGGTGCCGGAGCATAGTTAGCAAAAATAAGAACAGTAGACAAAAACTTTTTGTGGGCCGGGAGCGCATGGTTTCCCGCGACCACAACAACTAGATTAATATGATTTTGATATCTCGAAGACAATGAATAGACATGAAGAATAGAATCCCAAACTGACGTGATTAATGTACGGGTAAGATGATCGTTAGATAAGAAGTAATGTGGAAATTTTAATTGTCAAACCTAATTCAGTTATGGCTTTTGGTGAAATGTACATGGCATTATTACAAACCCATGGGAGAAGCTAGAAACATTTGAGTTACTGCATACCAGTGGTAAACTGAAGTTATTTTTGAAAGGAAATGAGACAACTGAAATAAATATGACGGTTATCAGAAGAAAAAGATAAAATCTATTGTTTTAATATTTTAGTCAACTGTGAAATTAAAAATAAAAAACTAGAAAAGAAATGATGGTACTTTTCGGTTAGCCGGGCGCCAGTGATATATCTACATATATAAATACATATGTATATATATGTATATACATACATATATGTACATAAATATATTGATGTATATATATGTATATGCAGGCATATGTGTATATACATAGATATGTGTATATATACATGTATATATATCACTGACGCCCGGCTAACCGAAAAGTACCGAAATGATATTTTAAAGCTAGTCTGTTGCCTGGTTTTACTTATTTGAAATTTGGAAACCAGCACTCAATCATAATAGAATCTATTAAAATAAAAATTGTTTTTTTTTTCGTAATTAAATTTAAAAGGGGAAATATTAACTTTTAAAATATTTTAAATTGAAATTACAAATAAAATATGTGACCGCATCACAATGTCACAGAGGTGCACATCGTGACGAAGTGGCTTTTAGTGGCTTTTAGATCGCTTACAGACATTGATAAAGCGATTTCCAGTGTTTATCGAGTTGGTTCACAATTCCCAATTAAGGCAATTTTTGTTAATTTTATGCAAAGTGCACTCTAAAAACGACATGTTCAAAACTGAGCAAAAAATAATCAAATCTGAGTATGTCGCATGGTCAAAATATCTTCGAATCAAAATGACGCAAGTTTGAAACATGTATATACTCATTTCTGAAAACATGCACAGACTTAAGAATAAAACATCATGTGCTAATATTTGAGTGTGTCAATGTTTCAAAAATGAGTATGAATTAAATGAATATGAGTATGTGAGTATACTAAATGAGTGAATATGAACAAAAATGAGTATGAGTATAATTTTGATGTGCTCATTTTTGAGTATTTCCATGTTTCAAAAATGAGTTTGAACTGATCCTAATCATTTTTGAGTATGTCCATGTTTCAAAAATGAGTATGAACTGACCTCTATGTCCATGTTTCAATATTCTGAGTATTTCTGGTAATTCCGAATTGAAAGTATTGGGTCGTCGTATTTGAAATAAAAAGTTTCATAGCAAAATGAAAACATCGATTTACTCAGATTTGAAAGTGTCATTTTTCTAAGTGTGTTCATTTTAAATTCAAAAATCTAAAATTTTAGTTATTGTTAAACTAAAAAGTATTGTTTTTTTAAATGAGGTTGATGGGGAAGCCTGATTTCTCTTCATGAAGTTTAATTCCATACAACAACGCTAACTGCCAAAATTGCAACTGATTGCAGCTAATTCCAATGTTTCTCGTTGCTCAAATAGCTTCAGAAGAGGAATGCACCAACAATTTCGAGGGATATAACGGGATCTTAACTTTACAAAACGAAATAAATAAACAATAATAATAATAATAAACAATATATTGGTATAAAAACTGAATTAATTAAAATATATATATACTCTCAAAATAAAGCTCACAAAGCGAAAAAAATAATTAGCAACAATATAAAAAAAATGGGCATACATATTTTTTTTCATCAGTTATTAACTTTTAGTTGTCAGCTGTTTTTCCTCTTTATCCGATACATTTCCTTCAAACAAGGCCTATATACCCAAACTATAACCAATACGATTATAATAAAAAAATGGTTCAACAAATCCCGACACAGCTTTAAAAAGCTTTGAATATATTAGATAATATATTTCAATAAATATATTCCAATAAATTATATATAAAAAAGGTTTACTATTAACCCATTTTCAATTTCAATTATTTTTTATTATAGGAAAAGTAAAATTATTTAAATGCCCATGTCAAAGTATACATTTAAACACAATAACAAAGCTGAAACATAACAAAAAAGCACGTCTTCTCACAAAGAAACTTTCACTTCAACTAAGGCTAGGAGCCACCGGATATGTTTCATACTCCTGAAATACACATAAATCGATGTACCAGTTAGTCAGATATTATAAAATATGCTTTTTAAAATTGTTGAGCAAATTTTAATTTCTGTCTTTTTGGCCAGGATTTTGCATCAAATACTCCACTGCGCGACGTCGAAATGTTATGAATCAAAAAGGAAAATAGAAGTTTGAAAACCTATAAAAAGCATCCAGTTATGACAGCAAGTGCTGATTAGAAGCCAAAAGATGACCCTGAACGTGCTTGTGGCAGTTTTGTCTAAGAATTACAGCGCAAAAAAGAGGCGCATCTTGGAGGGTGCATTGGAAACTGTGGGGTTAAAAATAATTTCATACGATTGCGCTTCCAAAATATACTATAGATTCCGGCGTATACACTTTTGTTGCATGAAAATTAATCGAAATTTATTTATGCATGTCACAGACCGGTTTTAAAAATGAAAGATTAGAAACAAAAATCATTCTATTCTAAAAAATGTAACTAAAGCTGTCACCGCTGTAAATTAATATTTTGTGACTGGAGGTCTTTCTAGGCTAACATTAAGAAAACTGTAGCAGATAAAGATATGAACATTGGTAGTTTATAGAGAAATGTTCGATAAACATCTGAAGTAGACAGTTGACAGTTTTTAAATCGAAGAATTATTCTAAGAGCTACACTATATGGCCAATGATGACCGGTCACTTGCTATTTTAAACGTTTTGTTACGTATCTGGAGTGATACATGAGGAATTAACCTGAAACTTCAGGAGTGTAAACAACATGATAGACGTCATGTATTTCCGCGAAGATTTTTTCCCAAAACCCCATAAGGAGACGTCAACAAATTGAAGAAAAACGAATATCTTTTGGATAACCCTGTAAAAACTAATATCGCAAAAGCGTTTAAACGGTAGCACATGCTTAGGGAGGCTTCTTTGAATAAACTATGTTCATTTTTATGAGGATAGCGCGTATACTCATGGAGAAATTAAGCTATTTATAAAAACAATCCCAAATTTCACCAAGTGTTTTGCTTATAGTTTTCAGAGTTCTTAATATAAAATAATGTTCTTTTCAGGAACAATGACACACAGCATTATATACAATACCCTGTAATCAAAATTAAAAAATAATAAATATTGGATGAAAAATGAGCAGGTTCACTAAATATTGTTTCACTGCGCATGTGCGAAAGCAATCAAAATGTACTGTGCATAATATATTAGCTAAATGTATAGAGCAACTTTTGTAAAAGTTTCAAAAACATAGCTTGAAAACTGTGATAGTGATAGTCGATAGAATAAACTTGAAATTCGCTGTTCCCTAAAGGAAGCAAAAAGATAAGGGTTTGTATCCAAGAATACTAACTTATGAAAGTTGACATAATAAGAATGAAGTGTATCTCATTGTACATTTGGATACCGCCCCTCAACTTTTTGCTTCATTTTGGGAACAGCGAATTTCAAATTGGGATTTTTTTTATAAAAACCTTAATTTCTCCACGAGAGTAACTATAAGCAAAACACTTGGTGAAATTTGGGATTGTTTTTATAAATAGCTTAATTTCTCCATGAGTATACGCGCTATCCTCATAAAAATGAACTTAGTTTATTAAAAGAAGCCTCCAAAGAATGTGCTACCGCTTCAACGCTTTTGCGATATTAGTTTTTACAGGGTTATCCAAAAGATATTCATTTTTCTTCAATTTATTGACAGTCAACTATGGGGTTTCGGGAAAAAAATCTTCGCCGAAATATATGACGTCAAATATGCTAATATTCATAGAGATACAACTACATGTAAATATATTGCTTGAAGGTGCGTAAAAACATATATAAAACATTTAAAAGCACATTAAAGTCCTTTTAAAAAATTCCAAAACGTTTTCAACCGAACTACTCGGTCATCATCAGTGAAAAACTAATTGTTGAGTTGAGTTGTTGTCTCTTTGCGTTTTCTTGCTTGCCCGGAATAAACTATTTTACTTCAAGGGTTTGGAATATAAGATGGGATGGGAAAGGTAATCAATGATGTATTAATTCATTCCAGACTGTGTGGGTATCACATGATAATACATCGTTACATACTATTTAATTTTTTTAGATATTATTTCTAGAGATTCTCTTATGATGGCTGTCAGGTGATTATATTGTTATTAAAAGGACTTTAATGTGCTGTTAAATGTTTTATGTATGTTTTTACGCACCTTTAAGCAATATATTTTCATTCAGTTGTATCTCTATGAATTTTAGTTATTAAATAAGGTGAATTTGCATTGAAATTTTACCTTTTTATTGTCAACTATGCTGTTTACACGCCTGAAGTTTCAGGATAATTCGTTATGTATTTTTCTAGATATTGAACAAAACGTCTAAAACCGCAAGTGACCGGTCATCATTGGCCATATAGTGTATTTAATTCTGAAGTTGGTCAACATAGTTGCGTAAAAAAAGTTATACAGGATCAAAAACTATGCATGCCAATTTAACTAAATTTCAGAACCACACACTTGACAAGCTTACAGGGTGCAATCATTTTTCAAATTTGACTATTTTTTTAAAGTTTTTTATACAATATTTTATTCAAAATATCATTATTTCAATTAAGATTTATTTCACATTTAGAAAATGCCATTTTTTTTTTATATTGCTGATAATTTGTAAAACAGAGCAAGTAATAGTATTCCTTTTCAATTAAAAATGTATTTATATGTGAATAAGAAAAAGAGAAATAAAACTTTAAAATAATAGTTTAAATTATAACGCGTTAAAAGCAGTAAATGGGGAAAACTTATGCCATATTTAAAATGCTCAAACAATAATATTTCAAAACAGTTTCAATTAAACAATATATTTACACAAGAGGTTTATTTATTTCGAAAAAAATGATTTCCCTATTGTTGCAAATTTTAAAACAGCGCAATCAACAATATTTAATTTCAATTAAAAACTATTTTTAGGTTAAAAGATGAAAACTTTGAGGAAATTGCGTCATATTGAAAACAATACATTTAAAACGTCTTATTTAAAAGAATTTTCTTATAGCGTCGTTATAAAAGTCAGTGAGGCAGCGACATCGTTTATTTAGCAATTTTATACAAGCTTATTTTGAAATGTCTAATTTCTCTTATTTAATTAATCTTGAAAACAACCGTTAGCTGTCGCGATAGCAGCTGATTCAACCTTAAAATCCTCAGTTTAAGGACAATGAATGGAATCCCAATAACAGAAAATCGCCACAGGTCATTTAATTACAATTCAGTCTTCCGTAATCTTTGTAAAACAGAGCAAATTAGCGTATTTTAAAGCCTGTGATGTCTGAATGGGGGTTAGCGAGCGTAGCTCGAAGGAGGCAGAGCCCCCTATTAACACAAAAGATAATAAAGACTAAGATTTCTTATTTAGTAAACATGCTAATTATTTACAAAAAAAATAATTTCCGATACCAGATTACATGAAAATTAATGCTTATTATACTTTACATTAATCTTTATTTTATTTTTTTGCTATGTATCTGATGAATATTTAAAAGATACACTGTTAGTGATGGAAAGTGTACCATAATCTAGACCTGATACACGAGTTTTCTTTCTTGTTTCAATATTTAAAAAAACTAGTCGGATATTCCAATCCCAAAACTTTCTTCTACCTCACACACGTTTCGCATATACTAAAAAGAATCAACACCAATTAATATCAAGTTCTAACTGAATCTAAAAGTTTTATTAAATTCCGTGCATTAGTTCTTGAGATATGACTATTGCTAAAATCGTGTAAATCCTGTATAATGTAGCATAGCAGCGCCCCATGTTGGGAGATTTAGACCAAAACCTTTTCAACAACTTATGTCATGGTCTTACAGAATCTGAAGTTTGATGAAATTCCGTGCTATCGTAAAAATCATGAAAAAAGTCGTATAGCAGCGCCACCTGTTGGGATATCTACACCAAAACGTAATCAGCATCTATATATGTCAAGGTCTAACTGAATCTGAAGTTTGATGAAAATAAGCGCATTAGTTTTTGAGATAGAGCTATTGAAGAATCCTCAAAAAATGCAGCATAGCAGCGCCACCTGTTGAGCGATTTTCACCAAAAAACAATAAGCACTAATTTATATCAGGGACTAACTGAATATAGAGTTTTATTAAATTTCCTGCATTTTTTTTTGAGATAGAGCTCCCACAAAATTTTTGTCACATACATACAGACAGACAGACAGACAGACGGACGGACAGACAGACAGAGTCACAGACTCACAGACAGACATTTTCTAAAAACAGTCAAATCGTGTGCAGGACCTTCTAAAATTCGTCGAAAACCGGAAGTCGAAAATTTTCATGAATCCAATACTTTCTTCTTGTAAAGATAGAAGAAGTTTATAACTTGAAAGATAGACTGACATTTTTATTACGTATGGATACATAAATATACAGCTTATTTTATGTGCAATAAATACTGGAACTATTACGACACTAATAAGCGAATAAAGGAAAACGTAATATTTTTCTTCTTTAACGCAGCTGAAGATTAATGGGTTGCAGAGCTAGAAGAACAATAATGCAACACGTTTACAAAAAGATAAACCTATTCTGTCCGGGGACATACATTAAAATTAATTACTATCAGTATGTGCATAATGTTGGTTCATATTTCGTAATCTTCTTCACATAAATCATCTATGAATCGTATGTAATTATTTTTGTAATTTTCACATGTTTCATTAACTAAAAAAATTTCAAACAACTTTCTATTGATAACAGGTTTAATTGTTTCTCACGCTGATGCGTTTTGTAAAATGTGTTTTTGACTTTATTCTCTGGAAATGAAAATTTGATAGTGGAATTTAGCCAGACGTAATTTGTTTTTTAATATTGATTGCTTTCAGATTAAGTAAATTCAAACAAACTTCTACTATAAATATAAAACACAAACGGAAATTTCGTTCCGTTCCTTTATAACTCGAGTTCTGCTGAATGGATTTTGATGGAACTTGCACTGTTCGATAGATAATTTTTCAGGAAAGGTTTTAGTATATAACACAACGTTCTACGTTGATTAGTTACAGAATTATGATTGAAAGTTCTGTTATTTTGGTCGAAAAGGTTACCATTGCTAATTTTTTGGCGACCATTATTGTTGCAGAAAGAAATGAAAAGGCTATACATCTCGAAAAAAAACTGTGCTAATTTTATAAAAAAAAAAGAAAGAAAAAGAAAAAAAAAGAAGAAAAGCAGTTTTGATGAGAGATAATATTATGAAATGAAAATATTTAATTTAAACATGATTGGGAATATTCGTAATGCTTGAAAAATTATTCAATGGGCAAGATTGCTATTGAAAAAAAAAATGGCGATTTATCTTTTGTTTTTGACGATTTTGATTTTACTTCTGACCCCAAATAATTTGATTTTAAGCCAAAAGGTGTTTTTTTGTTGCAGAAAGAATTAAAATGGCTATACATCTCGAAAAATAAAAGAAAAAACTGTTACTAATTTTATTTAAAAAAAAAAAGAAAGAAAGAGAAAGAAAAGAAAAAAAAAGAAAAATAGTTTTGATGAGAGATTTTAAGCCAAAAGATGTTTTTTCAAGTGTACAAAAAAATGTTTGCAGTATTTTTTTTTTGGTACTTTTAGGTTAGCCGGGCACCAGTTATATATATATTCATGTTCATTCTCACACACACACACATATATATACACATATCACATATATCTACACATATACATATATATATATACACTTATATCTATGAAGATATATATACATATGTATATACATATATATTTATATATGTACATATATCACTGGCGCCCGGCTAACCGAAAAGTACCTTTTTTTTATTCTAATGTAAACTATATTAATAGCAATATACTTCTATTTAATTCTTACCTTATATATGAAATATCGTTCCAGCTGCTTATAACTCGAGTTCTGCTGAAGGGAATTTCATAGAACTTAAACTGTAAGATAGATAATTTTTCAGGGAAGATTTTATTGTATAACAGATCGTTCTACGTAGCTTAGTTATAGAATTATTATGGGAAGTTCTATAATCAGATCAATCCGATTATGAAAGATTAGCCTTTTTAAAAGATTCTTTCGAATGGATTTCGATGAAACCTACACCGTTAGTTAGATAATTTTATAGGGAAAGTTTTATTATGTAACATATCATTCTACGTTGCTTAGTTCTGGAATTATAGAGGGAAATCCGAAAATCGGGTGCCCCTTTTTTTTAATCAAATATTAGGTTTTTAATATTTGATTCCGATTATGAAAGATTAGCCTTCTTAAAAAGTTCCACTGGACGGATTTTGATGATAATTGTATTGTTAGTTAGATGCTTTTTCAGGAATCCTTTTAGTGTACTACATATTGTCCTACGTTGCTTAGTCAAACAGTTATGTGTGAAAGTTATATAGTCAGGTGAACCCGAATCCGAAAGATTAGCCATTGTTAAGTAGATAATTTGTAAGGATGGTTTTAGTATATTTCATATCGTTCTGTCAGTTGTAGAATTGCGTGGAAAAGTTCTATAATAAGATGAACCCGATTATCAAAGATTAGCTTTTATACAAACTTCTACTGAATGGAATTTGTTAGTTAATTTGTTTGCATTGTTAGTTAGATAATTTTTAGTGATGGTTTTAGTATATTGCATATAGTTTTATCATTCTTTAGCGAACCCTAACTGTACATGACCAAATAAAAGAGTTGGTCCTTAACAGCTAAAATTTTGACTAAAGGACATTAGAAACATAACATACATTACAAAATACATTACACATTAGAATGTACATTAGAAAATATAATAGCGCAATGACGACATTTTTCAGTAATGTGGAAGGATATTCCAGGTAAATATACAGATTGCTTTCAAATACAAGGTCAAATTAAACGATATATTTCGTTTGATTTAAGGTTCATTTGTAGAAACCGACCAGCGCAGCGGGCGTAGCTTGCTAGTTTAAACATAAAATAAGTATTCAGTTATTGCATTTTAAGCAGTAGAATATTTTTCTTTCTTTATTCAAAGCAGTAATTAGTAGTTTCGTTATTTTTCGTTACATAAATAGTACATATAACTCAATAAAAAGTTAAAATTTCAGTGCAAATTCACCTTGTTTAATAATTAAAATTCATACAGATACAACTAAATGTAAATATATTTCTTGAAGGTGCATAAAAACATACATAAAAACATTTACAAGCACATTAAAGTCCTTTTAAAAATTCAAAACTTTTTCAACCGATGTGGTCATCATCAGTGAAAAACTAATTGTTAAGTTGAGTTGTTGTCTCTTCGCGTTTTCTAGCTTGTCCGGAACAAACCATTTTACTTCAAGGATGTGGAATATAAGATGGGATGGGAAAGGTCATTCAACATTTCAAAACTTAGTACAGGTTAATCAATCATGTATTAATTCATTCCAGACTGCGTGGATATCATATGATAATACATCGTTCGTAAATACATTCGTACATATAACTGTTTAAGACATATGTCTTCTAACAATTTTTATTTTAACAAGTATAATAAGATGAAGCAAATATAACAAGTTTACAACATGAACGCAAATGAAATTTTGAAGTGATTCTCACAATTTACATCCTGGTGTACTAATATGATATACAAAACCTGTTCTCATCAGAACACTAAACTTAAGCAGCATTTGGTGATGTCAGTACTTTGATGGGTCACATCAGGGAACGCCGAACCACTGTTGGTACCATAAAATCAGAATGCAAAATAAGTGATGTGGAGAGTTCTCTAACTGGGGGGGGGGGGTGTCGGTAGATTGGATAGAGGTTCCAAGGTGTACCCTTCCACTTAGAGTAAAATCTGTGTAGAAATACTTGAGACCAAGTCAGACTTCTGCTCCAGTGGTGCTTCGCTAAACGTAGGGATGCAAGCGCGGCGCCACAAATGGCTGATTGTCACCACTAAATTTTAATAGTATTTGTCAACTTATTTAATGACAGAATTTCTGAAATTTTAAAATCCAAAGAAAATCATTAAAATTTAATGGTAACAATTGACCATTTGTGGCGCAGCGCTTGCATCACTGAAAACGGAAAGTCCGTCTCTCTCTCCCAACGTTGTCGGGACATGATCTCATGTTATGGTCGACGAGGAAGCACGCCTACGCACTCCTGATTTATTTCAAACTCTTACTTTAAACAGCAATTTTCAGAAAAGTAAAAATTTCGCGTAATTTCCGTTTCAAGGAGTTCGGGTTTTAGAAATGGGATTTTATATTGATATCTCAGCACTTATCTATCTTTTTCGTCGCATATTTCTTTCTTCTTTTCCCTCGCACTATCGTGACCAAAATATGAGGAACATGTGAACGCACAACCATCCAAATTTAACACTTACTAGCTGACACCCACCCAGCGTTGCCCGAGCCCGTGATAATAAATTTTAAAAAAATCAAGTTTTTATTATTTTATTTCTTTAAGCAGATTTTGTATGAAATTATATTTTAAAATGAAAAATTCGTGAAAAAATATTGATATTTAGTGATAAAAGCGCTCTTTTTTTTTTACCTAGGGTCGTTTCATAGTTTTAAAATAAAAAAGTTCTTTTTGTACGAACTCTTTGAAATCTTTATTGATTATAAATAAAGTGGTTTTACAGCCCGTCTAAAAATTTCGTGAAAAAATATTGTTATCTAGTTGTAAAAGAAATGTTTTCTTCTCACTTTCAACCTCAGAGCAAAAATATATTAGAAGGTTTATGCTTTCAATGCAATGGTACGGCTTCATCCGTTTTCAATCAACCCTTTTCAATTCCGCTAAACAGGTGAGAGTTGGGTTAATCAATCAGGTTTCCCGTTGCTGAGGGTAGAAGTCTTCAAAAAAATGTTTACGCGTGCGCAAAGAGACGATGTTTATGTGGATTAGACAGAATGGGCTTTTCCTTTTAAATATATAGATTGTCATCATTGTTGTCTCGTGAAGTAGAAAATAAGTAGATCCAAAGTCACAGTGACATGCTATTTTCGTAACCAGGGCCTGATTAAAGCGTTGGCCAACTGGGTAGTGACCCTGGGTCCCTTGATATTAGGGTATTCATTTTTGATATGCAATTTTTCTAAATCTTATATTTTAAAGCTATATTGACCTTGTACTGATTGTAATTAATATTTTGTACTTTTAGAATAGGATAAGATTAAAAACAAAAAGCTATTTTTATCGAAATATGCATTTGTATATTCATATCTGTATTTTTAGGCATAGAAGATGTATAATTGTTTGTAACACTGTAGGAAGGAACACCCCGAATGAGTACCAAGATTTGGGTGTCGCTTTGACTCGATCAGGCACTGTTTGTGATGAACTGCAAGTGCTCTCTTTTTGATGCCATCGAATGAGGGTTACTTGTTAGTCATTACGTGATGAGTTAAATAAGTGATTTTTTTATCACCTTGTGACTGTGATAGTTATGATGTGACACTGGTGTAACATCTACTGGCTATACTATTAAGTATGCAATTAGAGCGTACATTGTTGCTATTATAACCAATGCTGAGTTAACAGTTTTGGTTCCCTTTTTATTCAGAAATTCTGAAATCATACCAGAAATTCCAAATAGTAATTTACTACTTTATTTATAGACAGATATTTCGTTTTTACATAAAGAAATAAAGAAGTCATTTTTTGGTCACCTTGTGACTGTGATAGTTATGATGTCATACTGACCTACTGGCTATACTAATAAGTCTGCAATAAGAGCGTACAGTGTTGCAATTATAAGCGATGTAGAGTTGCCATTTTGCTTCGTTTTTTATTAAGAAATTCTGAATTCATACCAGAAATACCGAATAATAGTTTTTGCTTTATTTATTGATAGATATTGCGTATTTACATAAATTAAAAAAGGTTTTTTTCGGAATTTCCAATATGATTTCTGAAAGTTTGAATAAAAAAGAAGCCAAACTTGCAACCCTGAACCGATGGATAATCTATGGTTGATTATGCAATTTATTTGTTATAACTATTTTTCACAATTTCATTCGATTAACCTAATCCAGTGGTTCTCAAACTTTTATGCCTCACGTAACTCCTTGAAGAATTTCATGCACCTACTTAAAAATCTATATTTTTGTAACTGCAAAAGTCGCAAACAGAAAAAGTGTATCAAGGAAAACGACAATAGGATAGAAATAACCATAACTTTTTTTTTTACATTTAATGTAAGTATTACATGGCCGACCTGATCTATCTGTGGCCGGTCGTTTTGTAAAAGATCCGTAGCTACAAAATCACAAGACTAACAACACGCTGGTGCGACAACGGATTGAGTTTCGTTATCTGTATCTTTTAATCTCTCATACACACCGTAAAAAAACACAAATGTTTCTTAATCTACAAAATTATGAAATAACCGCGAACGAATATATACAATAACCTCACCCGAGTTATCCACGATTCCAAAAAGCTTTTTTTACCTTCAGAAATCTCATAAACGAATATATTTTCTAGATTTAAACAAAAGCATTTCTAGAAAAAAAAAGAGCTTTCTTACTTCCACTGATTTTTGGAAACGTTTACGAGTAGTTTTTATAGTGCATTAATCAGCTTTCTCAACCTGGAATATCAATTTTCAGAATGCTATCAATTTTTAATTAACCCCTTGCCTGTGTCACCCGAATCCAGTTCGAGACACCCAAACGTGCCATATTTGTAATACCCGAACTGATTTTAGGGAGGTGAAAAATCAGTGATTCTGTTCCATTAGTTCTATTTCTTTTGTCAAATGCGTAATGTAATTTATTTTACTATTTTTACAATAGATAATATTTGAGTAAAGTTTGACTATAAACCATTAATTTTTCTCATGTATGTGAAAATATTAAATATAGTAATTATTTAACTTAATTTATTATTATTTTTAAACATAAAATAACCTATTTCTAACCTTTTTTTAATTAATAATACTATTAGCTCACACCTTCTATATATTTATATATCTTGTTCAAATTTTCAATCGTTAATGAAATACTTTTTATTCATCCATTCGAGTTCAAATACATTTTTTAAAACTTGTACTGGATGACAATTGATGTTAATGCAGTTTTTTCAAATATTAATTCATTAATTAAATTTAATTAATTAATTTTAGTTTTATACTTCATTTCTGTTCAAAAGTATAGACTCTCATCATATTTAAGTCCCCTTCGCCCGCGCGCCGCCTGATCTTCGTCCATGAACAGCCCCATTATCTTTTTACGAGTGAAGGTTTCGCTATGATACTTCATTGTGAAGTTTGGTCATTTTTGAAAATCAATATTAGAAAAACAGCATAATCATTAGATTTGAAATTTATATCAAGAAAAATACAATTTTTTACCTTTCTTACGCAATTTGTCTAACAATTTTGTGAGAAATAGTTTTCGAGCTATTAATTTGATATTTTAGCTATTTGTTTTTTATTTAATTTTTATACATTTCAAAAATTTCTCTTATATAAGATATTTAGCAGGATATAAATTTAGGAATAAATACCATCAGTGGCGAAGCGTGTAGATCGCTGGAAAGAAATTTCTTTTTGACCTAAGTAGGTGTTGAAGAGAAATATGCATGGCTCAGTTATAATATTTATTTAAGATTTTATCCTTTAATTTCCCTTCTAATTGCTGCCCATTCCAACATAACCCTTTTGCTGGGACAAGTTGATCAAAATTAAAGCTTAGAATTAAATACATAAAGGTTTCTCTGGGGTTGGCTAATAGAATAAATTAATTTATTCAGAAAATAATTATAAAAGGAATCCATAGAGATTAAATTTTGGATATGTTCCCCCCATTGCATTGTGTAATTTCGAAGTAGCCCATTACCCTTTTTGAGAATGATCATTCTTGCCCTTAGCTGACTTTTAAAATGGAAATCTAAATAAACAAACACATACTAGATAATTTAAATGAGAAGACTCCAAATAATTAACACTATTATTTATTTACAATATTTACAGTTATTTCAAGAAAAAAAAAAAGATTTATCAGAACACATCTGATTTAATTTCCTAACAAAATTTCTCCTATAATATTGGCATTAACACTTTGATCCTTGCAAAGGATACTTATATTTGTTTGTATTTATATTTAAATTGATCTTTGACAACATTATTTGTTTACAATTAAAATACTGACTTCCATTTGTGACTAAGGTCACACTACCAGCTTCTCTTATAATATTTTGATAAAATCAAATAAACTGGGGAATTACTTAGGTCAGAGTCATATTTACCTATACACATTGATTGAAGAAGGTTTCTCTTTGTATCAGAGCACACTTTCCGCTAACTAAATAGCGCTGCACTTATTGAAAATGTTCATTTCACAAAACTTAGCGCAACTTCACCACTCTCCATATATGTTGTTCGGGTTCGCTGCTTTCTTACCATCAGAATTGCCACTCACTCTATTTTCCTCTTTCGGACCGCACAAAATTCATCGCGTCATTTTATTTCACCTCTCACTTTCGCTTCTGATATCGATGTGTGTTCTGTTTTCATTCTTTTTCACAACTGCTTTTTCATGACCACGGTGGGCCGTACTTTGTTCTGCCCAAAATTTGCATGACAGTGCTTTAAGCCCATCCTTCTTTTTTTTCATTGGGTAGTTGATCTCCCGTTTTAACTGAAATTTTCATAACAGAGGGTCAGTTTCACCTCCTCTTTACCAACCCCAACCAATGGCTATGCATCAGTTGTTTCTGTAGCGTGTTGTTTTCTTTCTCGGAACTACGTGTGTGTTCTTTGATATTATCTCCCAGACCAACTTAAATCAAAGTTCTTCTTATTTGACTTTTATGGCTTAAAATTGTCGCCAGCGAGTCTCTGGTCATAAATTTGCCATCCTAAATCTTTCAACTGAGGCGACTTATGGGAAAGTCCCGATAATGTACTTTCCTTACATTAGTAGGAATTGACTTAAACATTTTTTTTATATTACTTGTTATTGGTGTAATGCACCAAATTAAAGAGAGAATTTCTTTTTAAATTTTTGACATAACTTTCTTAAAAATATTCCACATGCAAGTTAAACATTTTCAGTTCTGTAATTGAACTCATACGGAAGAATAACAGAACAATAATAATTTTATTGTTAATATTCATGCTATTAATTTATCCTGATTGTCTGTAAAACTTCTTTATTGAGCATGAAAATGTTTACATGAGAATGTATAGCATTCAAAAAACCTACAAAATGGGTTGGAAACACTGATTAATACACTATAAAATTTATTCGGAAACTTTTTCGAAAAAATGGGACAGCAAAAGAAACTTTGTTTAATATTTAAAGATAAATGCTTCTTTAAATATCGGAAATGTATTGGTTTCGGAAGTTTCTAAAGATAAACAACGCTTTTCGGAATCGTGGGTAACTCGGAAGCGGTTATTGTATATTTTAGTTTGTGATTATATTATATTTTCCTAGATTTAAAAAAAAACGTCTTTTTTACAGGGTATATCAAAATCAGAGACACAAAAATTGGTTGCAACATCGTGACGCTGTTTCCCATATTATTACGTTAATATTATGTGAGACATAATTTTACTTTGTCACACAATTTTATTTTGCACACAATTTTATTTTGCACACAATTTGATTTTGCACACAATTTGATTTTGCACACAATTTTACCTTGTCACACAATTTTATTTTGCACACAATTTTACTTTTTCACACAATTTTACTTTGTCAGACAATTTTATGATATAATTTTTACGTAATTTTTAAGTTACCAATTTCAACCTAATTCTGATTAGTTTGAAAACGAGAATGATTTATACTAAAGATGATGCTAACAATTAACAGATTTATATGAAAAGAGTCACAGAATAATTAGCTAACGTAATATATATATATATATATATATATATATATATATATATATATATATATATATATATATATATATATATATATATATATATATATATATATATATATATATATATATATACATATTTTCGATTAATTAAAAGTTCCGAACAATTAAGAGAACCTATTAACAAGAACTGCGATTTTTTTTCTATTATATTGGCATTTAGATTAAGTTTCCATCCGGTAATTACTTTGCAAATTATATATTGGAAATGATACTAAAATATCGCTTTAGAAAATCCAATAACGATTTTACTTACATATGAAAATTAATATCCAGTATTTTTTTTATATACTTACAGAGTTATTTATTACTTTTAATTTCTGAAAAAAAAAAGAATCGTATCAAGATAACCAGGAGCGCAACTGACTACCGTATTTATTTGTGTATAATGCGTACAATTTTTTTAATTATTATGGTGCGCATTATACCTAGAATATTTCCGACAACTGTTAGAAACTGCATGTGATTTCACTTTGCCCACCAAATGTATCCTTCTCATTACTGTGAATTAATGTATTGTTATGGAATGTTACCGAATTCTTTCTTTTCAAATTTGACTTGCAAGTGTTTTTATTTATTTATTTATTTATTTTGCATTGTTTCAAATTTTAGACATCATAGCACATGATTCTGAAATCGAAATTGCAATCTATATTATAAAGGACAAACGTATCCGTGCGTAACGCTGACGTCATTTCGCGAATGGCAACCCTTTTAGATGAAATTTCGGTTTTTTGATTTTTGTTAATGAAATTTTGTTAATTTCTAAGCATCGCATATTTTCAAGTTTTACACCGTTATATAGAGGAAAAAAATCTACTTTCAAATGCAATTTGTTTGAAAACTGTATCGCAATACACTCATTTATTATAGCATATAAATTATAATTCAAGCATGATTTTTAATAAAAATCTATCTCTATCTCTTGCAGACGATTACAAAATATTAATCTGTTTGCACTTCAAACAAAATAAAAAGTTCAGCATTTGTTTCCAGATAATATTCAATAACGAAATTAAAATTTCATTAAGCAATAAATAAAATAGTATAAATAAAACACAAATTTAACAGATATGTGATTGAAATAAGCGTTAAAAACCACTAAAATTATCAGAAAAAAAAACTGATGTAGATAACGAAATTTTTAGAGATTTTTTTAGCTATTAAATTCTGGCACGAGGCCAATATAAAATTAGTAATTTTAAGAAATTTCAAAATTTTATTTGAATATATAATTGACATATTTCATATTAAATTGATCTTTGGTGTTGCTAGGCGGCAATAAACAATATATTAAGTGAAAAAAATCTATTACAGTTAAAAAAAAAAAAAAAAAAAAAAAAAAAAAAAAAAAAAAAAAAAAAAAAAAAGTTTTCACCTATATTCTCTAACCCGGTAAGCCCGGGTTTGATGCCCTAGTTACGTTAAAGTATCATTTTTAGAATAGGAAAGAACAGAAGTCTACATTATGTATACCTATGGAGTTAACAGGATAAGTTGTTAGATATTGCCTTAAAGTTGTTCAAATATAGAAGTAGAAAGTGAAATGGTAGAAATAATGTCAATTTTATATGCAGTAGTTTGCCTATTATGAAGAAATACATTCTCATTTATGTGTTTATAGTCAAAATGAGCTTAGAAAAAGTGTGGGGGGGGGTTGGGTCAGGTACTTTTTTTTGTTTTAGGGGCATTGGTGAAGGGAGAGAACGGCGAGGATGAATTTAGTGAGTACCACAAAATTTTCAAAAGCACGAGAATGCTTTATCAGAACGCAATCTTTATTTTAAATTTAAAATCTCATCCTATTATATACAGGGTGTCCAAAAAGTCTGGAAACGGTCAAATAACTCGAGAAACATACATCGGATTGAAAAACGGCAAAATGCATGTTCAATATTTTTGAAAAATCTATTTAGGGATATCAAAGTAACCCCCCCCCAACTTTCTCCACCCCCCCGGGGGGCAACTTTGAAATCTTAAATGATGACCCCCATTTTTTTTATTGCATATTCGGATTCTACGGGAAAAAATACGTAACTTTTGTACTGAACATTTTCTTCGAAACATTGTAGATGGCGCTGTAATCGAGTGCAGTGCTGTGAGAATCGTTACCATTGCAATGTCTGGAAACGCTCGAATAACTCGAGAAATATACATCGTATTGAAAAACGGAAAAATGCATGTTCAATATTTTTGAAAAATCTATTTAGGGATATCAAAGTTGCCATTTTTCTAAAATATTCAGCAAGTAGAACAGTTTATTCATTTTTTACATAAATAAGCCATATAACACTTTATTACGAAATATACAAAACATATGTCGGTATAAATAAACCATGTAAGTTTGAAAATTGTTACTTTATTCGTTGTTTCAATTGCGTAACAATTTATAATATCTGGGTATTATATAAAATAAACGGCATTGCGAATTTTAGGGATATATTGATAAAACAATATTTCTGAGAGATAATTCTATTTACAAGTTGATGCTTACTTTGTATTCTATGAAACGTGATAACTTCCCAAAAATGGCTTAAAATTGCCACGATTCGTGTCCAAACCTCACAGATCTATACGCTGCGTAAATCCTATTGTAGCTCACAGTATATGTGAGTCAATGATCTAATGACAGAGTATTTCCCACAATACCATCACATTTCACCTAAGTTATCCTGTTGAAAATATGTATAAAATATTTTCATTACTGTTAGTGGATTACGACCCAATTTTCTTACACAAAATATGTTTGTTGCAGTGCGCTCTATCACCTCTTAACCGTTTCAGATCTGAGTTATACAAATGTGGACTAGAGATGAGACGGGCTCAGCCCGACCCCGACACGGGCAGGGTCTCAATTTTTATACCAGCCTTCGGGCCCGTGCGGGGTCGGGCTCATTTCTTCTGAAACTGACAATTTTATTTATTCTCATATAGAAAAAAAATAAAATAACTTTTTCCTCTAAAAATTTACAAATTCCATTTCAAGTAATTTTAATGTTATTTTGAGCAGAATGAATAGAAGGGGAAACAGAAATCTTATTTTTCTTCTCTAGTATTAGAATGTTACTTTTAAAGAAAATTTAGGATATTTGCGACATGTCTGACGACTGGGCGCCAATGCGAAGTGGCGCCGATAATATTTTTTGCTATATTTTCGTTTATGAAGTAGGATATTTTTTAATTGGAACGTTTATTTTATTTTATTTTTTTAAAAATCTAATGCGAGATGAATAGGGTTTTTTCGTTTTTTGTCAATCAGCAATAGTTTAGGTTTGCAAATTTTTAGTCATTTATTGTGTGCGAGTTATAATAGCTCTTCATATGAAAACAACGTTAGTGATTCTATTTTTAATTATGAACTCTGCTTATGCTAAAGCTCTGCTCTGCAGACTTACGAAGTCACTTTCATTCGTAAGTACATATAATTGTCATGTATTGTTATTCCGATAGAAAACAATCGAAGAGTGTTTCAACTCTTTTTAATAAAGCACGGGATCTTTCAGATAACTGTGTCAAATTTTTAATTTAAGCTGTTTTTCAGGAACACGAAATATTGTTTTAATTCAAGAATCAATTATAATTTACGAAATACACCTTTTATAGGAAATAGAAACCGTTGTTCGATTATTCGGCATATAAATAGTAATCTCTACAAATTTCATTTATTTAATTATAAACGCACTTCGTTAAAGTGTCCATCAAATTTACTTATTGGGAGAGAAGAATATTTACATCCTTTTAAGAAAGTATATTTTATTTGATACCAAACTTCCCTTTGATAAGATGGAAGGTAAATTTCCATAAAATTAATTATGTGTACGGGATGAACAATTATTATCGCGTACGAAGTTTTAAAATATGTGATATTACTTTTAAAATAATTTTTAAATATTATGCAATTTTTTTCGGTATCGGGCTTGGGCGGGCTCAGATTTAAAATTATCGGGCTCGGGCGGGCCCGGGCTCCAAAAAGAGAGCCCGAACTCATCTCTAATGTGGACCTCTATTCTTTTCCTCATATCTTTTCCTCATTCGTTTGATTTTTTTTTACATTTTCACTTTACTTCTATATGGGTCGCCTATGTGAAAGTGGCACTATAGTCAGTTTGAGAAATGGTTTAATTGTATTAATATAAATTTATATACATAAGAAAGAAGTAATACAGACGTAACAGATAGGCTAGTTAAAATCACCTTGTAGATTGAGTGGGTTGGGTTGATTATTGACGGCCAATTATCTACACTTGGGATACAGGCCCCCTTGTAGATTGAAACAAGTGTCCCAGTGGTCAACGAGACAATGGATACCTTGGGTGAAGAAGCTGCAGGGTTGGTTTTAGAACCAATGGTCTGCAAATCGCCATCCCTTCAGATCTTTCTTGAGGGGACCGAAGATGTGGTAGTCACACGGCGAGAGGTCTGGACTGCAAGGGGGATGTTTGTGACTTGTCGTCTGTACTTCTTCTTCCACTACGAAAATCCTTACAACATCGGAATACCGATCTGCGTGACATACACTACATGCCATACACATTTTGAATTCGACGATAGATTTCACTAGCAATCACATTTTCCGCTGTAAAAAATTGCACGACCGCGCGTTGACACCGTTTGGAGGCATCCATGATGCGAACGATGCCTTCTAATGTTTTCCCACGCTATCACCCACGCATCTGGCGGGACCTGACGATATCTGATGCATTTCTAGCACTCCTCGCCCTCTATAGGAGCATGCGCAGTCATTTTTCTTTTCAAATGGTGGAGTTATTACAGCAATGAACTTTCATTTGGGCGACCCTTATATACAGCTGAATGTTTTTGCTTAGGAACAAAACCAAAAAATGGCAACGCTGTTGCTTATTGCCTCATAAAATAATGTTATTTTCATCTGCGTTTGCAAAATGCCCTCAAAACAGTATGGCTCATAAAAGTAGAAATTTTCATAATTATTCAACTTAAATATTTTCAATAGATAATTTGGAAGATTTGTATATCATTCACTTGTTTAAAGCTCTACAATTTGTTACTTTGTGAATTTAGGTAATAGATAATTAAATTGACATTTTGAGGGGGGTAGTAATTTTAGATCCATATTTGAGAACTAAAATTACAAGCCACCTAAAATATAGATTTCTGGAAAAGGGCTCCTTAAATCATCTATGCACTGGTAATGAGACCTTATATACAACACAATAGTCCAGATAACTACAATTTTACTGCCTGTCCATTAATGGACAAATATATACAAATACATGAATGTGTACATAAATTGTGTACATATACATGTAATTATAATTTTCTATAAATATTAATTTAAAAATAGCGTATGTATTTTCTAACAAGAATGATTTATAATAAATTTTGAACTAAAACTTAATTATAATTTAAATGAAATATAAAACACTCTCTTTTTATGATAGTCAATTATATTCGAATTAAAACAAATAAAATGAATCATTCCAAACGACATGAATTCTTAAGTAAATTAATTAACTTAATTTTATTTATATAGTCTGAGTGAAATATTCTTTTCAACTTATGTAATGAATACAAGAAGTTAAAATAAAATCTACAAAATAAATATGATATTAACTCTGGATAAATACGAAATTCACTCTTTCTAAATATTTAAGATTAACTCTCTATTTACTTTTTCTCGCAAATATGAAACATATTTTTTTTCTCCTTAATAAAGCATACATGTTTCTCTAATTAAATTGGATATGAGCTAAGCAGCCAAGCAGAAAATATTCCTAATTATATTCTGTTTATGTGACTGGATAAATATAGCGTGATAAAGATAACATGATATTCTCAGTCAAACAAAATGTGTATTTTTCATGTAGGTAATAAATGTTTAAGGTTGTTTATTTTTTAATTAAGCTAATCTATACAACAGAAGATAGTGTTTTAGTTTGTAAATAACTTAAAATATTATTAAGTTGTATGGTGAATAATGTTCGGTTTCTGTTATTGGATTTTTAAGCCAGATTTTGTTTGATAAATTTTTAATAGAATAAATAGATGTTGTACGTTATTCTAAAGTGCAGATTTCTGTCATTTTATTACTTACCCATCATAAGTAGTATAGGGTAAGACTTGTAATCGTTTTAAAAATCGAAAAACAAATTGACGGATTTACACGTTTATGACACTGGAGATTCCAAAAAACCTATTTTTAGAAAAAAAAATGCCGTCCGTCTGTCTGTGTGTGTGTCTGCAAACGCTCTATTTCCCAAACAAATTGAGATAGAGATTTGAAATTTGGTATGTACTTAGTATGTAATAATGAAAAGAAGCTTATTGAATTTCAGTATCCTCGATTATCCGGAACTATTTTTTTCGGACTCTCGAAATATTCGTTCTGATAAAAGGTACATAAATATTTTCGAAAATGTTTATTTTAAGGAGTAAATGTCAAATACAATACAAAAACATAAATTTTGCATAAACAATGATGCCGATTGGATAATGAGTTGCCGAGATATTTGTAAACCTATTTTACCACATTCTTCGATTTTTCATGACACTGTATTTCATTCAAGTTTCAATTCAAAGATATATTTTAATTGAAAATGAGACGCTTAATCGGACGCAGTAAACTGTTAGTTATTATGATTATCATTTTCGGAGTGATAAGGATGTTTCTTTTACACAATTCAGTAATAGGGCATTTAGAGTTTATGACGTCATGAAGCCACGATTTTATTCGAATTGCAACACATTTTATAAATAGTTTACACATGTTTTATTTTCATATTTTATATTATGCATATCCATGATGGGTAAATATTACGGTGGCCCCCAACTACTAGTTTACTATTAAAGTTTTGTTTTTTGTCACTACATAGGGATGTTTAAGGTTTTCAAAAGAGTATGGGAAAAAAGCAAGTTTGTACTTTTTTCCCACAAATTAATAAGTGCAAAAGTAAAACTAGTTTTTTTAAACATTCTTTCATAATCATTCAATGTTTATCTTAAAAATTACGCCTAATTTCATGACTGCTGTTATAATAATGTCATCATGTCTTTTATAATAAATTATTAATTTGGCGTAGGCATCTACCCCGATTATGGAAAATGTAACTCTTTATTTTACGCTTGGTAGAAAGTGCAAATTATTAAATTTATTAAAATATACATTTTTTTGTTCTGTTTTAAGATTTGGCAGCAAGAATAATAAAAAAGGCATCATTTTATTTACCTATTTGGGTTTCGTCAATTGTTTTCTCAGCGTATGATCATAATTTGATTAATATTGTACTGTTAAGTGATAAAAGTGCGAGGTTTTTGTTATTATTACATTCTTTATTTATTGTTTCTACCTATTTAGTGTTTAAGTTATTGAATTGTTACAGTTTCACAGTCAGTTGTACTTTATTTTTGAGCGTGATTTGGCGCATAAATAAATCCATTGGTGTTGTAACTCATATACAATTTTAACCATAAAAATATTTGGCGATTCGTCACCTGCCGGGAGATAACGAAAAAATAACAAAATGCCTTTCAAGTAAATTATTAATTTATAATGAAGCTCTAAAGAGAGAGATATTAAAATGTTGTATTGGCATATGAAACACACCTTTGTATATCATTTTTATAATTCTAGCACGTCAGGAAGTGAGCTAAAAATCGATTATAAAATTCCAATAAAATCTTTACAAACAAAAACCAAGTTGAGTTAAATAAAATAGTGTAAAAATCGACAAAAAGAAGAAAAGGCTCGTAATATGAACCACGGATTTACCCCCAAAGAGGACTAGTTGATAACTGAAAGTTATTTCTAGAAACTTCGTTCTGGAGAAAAAGAGTATTGAAGCTGAAGAATGAAGAGTGCTATGAAGATTCTGTCAATGACAATCAGAAATTGAAATCATGACTTAAAGGTAATTCACATATTTACAGTCTGAGAGTCACCTGCTGAACATAGAGAATATTTTAAAATAGTCTGAAATCGCCTAAAAGAAATTAAAATGTTGCCCAACAAAAGTCGCCATTTTTTTAAACAATATAATAGTAAAAATACCTTACATAACTCCGAATTTAAGTCTGATTGCATAGGATTTACCACTATATTGCTGTTAATTGATTAATATGAGTATTTTAAATTATCCGAGACGTATAGTATTTATTTTGCACCTATGACTCTAAGGATCTGATATGATAATTTATACTTAGAAAATTTTATTAGACAAATTATCAATTAATTATAGAAAAGAAAAAGTTGCGTTGTGAATTATTTTTGAAGTTCGGATCCTCTTTGAGCCAATTACAATCATCAAAGGTTACCTGCAGAGAGTTATGTAACATTAAATATATAATGGCTTATTTTAAAACCTAGATTGTAATATTAAAGAAAACATTTCCTAAAATAAAAGACTTAATATTAATTCAATAAATTAAGTAAACAAAAGGAAAACTGACTAAAATTAATTGAATATAAAATTGAGCTTATTTACAAGGTAATTATAAGCATATGATTAAAAACAAACATAAATGTTTAAAAAAATAAAAATATTCAATCCTAGTTGAGAACTGTATTCTCAACATTTATTTTCTGAGAATTACAGTTTATCTTACTGAATTAAAAAATTCGATTTTGAAAGGCAGAGTTCCATACCCTAGAAGTATTTATTTGATTAGCCTTTTTATGTTTAGATCGGGGTAGGATCTTCATACACACTTAAATTCGTATTATTAAAAGAATATAGCTTAATTAAATAAAATGGAACAATGGTGAAGGAGGATTGTTTGTTACCTTATATTACTAGATAACGTTGACAGCAGGAGGTAATGGCTGACGCGTTTTCGCTTTTTCTTAGCGCGTACATTTCCATCTATTGGCACACACACTCAAAATCTGTTTTTTTAGTTAGAGAGCAGTCAACCTTCTACTTTTCCATCTTTTTTGAATCTGAACTCTCAAGAAAAATCACATTCTTTTCGTGGAGCAAAAAAAAAGGGATGGAACCATTTTTCCCTTTTCACATAAAATTAAGGCCTTATACGTTTTAACTTCTTGAAAATTTGCATGTTTCGGCCATACCTCTGATTTTAGAGAGATGACCATTGGCATGCGGGAGAAATTTGGTACTCCCCTTGAGTGTTTCATAGGTCCGTCGGTACAATAGCGATTCCTCTTGACGCCGTGCTGTGTCTGGGAGGTAAAGATGCTTTGACTTGTGAGGTCTTCGTGCCTATTTAAGCTCTCATAAATAAATGTGTCATATTATTGTTCTGACAATTTTCTCCATGACATTTTTATTAGGTGTAGTTAAATCATTCGTGGGAACGGAAAACCAAATATTTCCTTGACTGCCGTGGTTCACTTTGTTCCACAATTATCTATCTGTATGCGCTGATCCTAAAATGGATCATTAATTTGTATTGTTCACTGTTCACTGATTAAAATGATACCAAATACTCTGCTAATATGCAGAAAAAAAACCAAATACTTCTTTTTTTATAGTGTGTGCTAGTTTAGATCTAGATGGTGGTATTTCTCACCATCACCATTATTCCTTTCATATATCTGGTATAACGTTAATTATGACGATTCCTATATTAACGCAATTTTGAAAAATACAATGGATATAAACAGAGCTCGAAATGTACTGGAGCAAACGGGAACGATATTCCGGTTCGTGAAATTGTGACAAATATCGTTCGAGTTCGTGAAATTATGGTAAATATCGTCCCGGTTCGTGCAGTTATTAAAACATACTGTTACAGTTCCTGAAAAACATTAATTTTTCCGTTCCGGTTCAGGTTTATACAAAATAATGGATAGAACGTGCGGTGATGCACTTAACGTCACTGTGATATATAAACAATTTAAAAAATTGAATAAATAAAATGAACAATTTATAATATTGGCTAAAAACTGCAGTAAGCAGTAACAATGATTTTTAAACTGAAAATACTGCTGCAAGTAGCAAAAATAAGTTTCAAACTGAAACTGAAAATACTGTAGCAAGTAGCAAAACTGAAATTGAAGCTATAATACCAAGTAAGGCACCCAAATTGAATACAAAAGACAATTCGGAGAGAAGGATGAATTGCCATATTTTTTTACTCAAGAAAAACTGAAACGATTAAAAGATATAATTATAATTGGTTAATTGTGGAGAATGATGCCTTAGGCTGTATTGTCTTAAAAAAGTGAAGGATTTAGGAAAACCGAGTGACACAAATTTCCGACTTTCTAAAAATCTAAAGTATAGCAAAATTATTCTTTTTTTAATTAAAAAAAATTTTTTTTGAGTAATTTTGAAATAGAGTTTTGTTATTTTGGATTTTTTCTTTTCCATATAACCAGTATTGTTAAACATAGCGGATTTTTTTTTCAAAAATTCCAAATTCATAACAGAAAATTTTGAATAATAATATTCTTTTACTTGATTCGCGGAATATCTATCGCTATATAAAGCAAAAATAACTATTCAAACATTCTAGTGAGAATTCGGAAATTCAGAAGAATAAATTTGTGCTACATAAATCATCCATTATTCCATTTGTAATAAACGGATGTTGTACATAAATAATTATGCCAATCACGGGAAACCATTCGAACGTCAATTGTCATTATCTTATTTGCTATTGTATAATACGTACTCGCGTATAATGTGCATATTGTTTCTGGTAGAGGGAAAAACGAAAGAAATATATATATATATCGTGTCTAATGCGTACCATGCTATTTTAACGGAAAGAAATCCATGAATTGGAAATAAATTACGATAGTCTGTTCATGGGTATTTAAAACGTGGATTTCTTCGAATTTTCTAATTGACTGGAATTTTCAATAAGACAGATTGACGTGAAAATGATATGATTTATGAGGATATATGGATAAATATTGTGCCAGTGACAAATTCATCAACAGTAGTAAACGTGATTATATGCGCGATCTGTTTATTCCAAGAAACTCAGATTAATTATGCACTGCATGTAAGTAATTTTGAAAGTAATGGCAATTTTATTTTTTTTTTACTTGTTTTGATTATTCAACGTAATGTAACAAAGATGTATAATATATATTTGATATATTTGTAGTTTATTACTTTCTTTGTTATTCGACCTTTACTAACTATTTCTAAAGTCATAAGAGCTACTTCACCAGAACACTTATTATTAGCTATGGTGCTTTGGATTACTTCTGTGTCCTAGCTATATTTCTTGGTTCTTTACGCATTGAAATTTCAGTGCATAATAACTCGGTATGGGGTTTAGAACATACATGGCAACGAGTAAAAACTTTGCAAACTTTAGCTTTGTCACCAAAACGAAGACACTTTAGACAGCATTTTTTATCCATAATTTTAGCATTCCGCTCTTCAAACGAAAGAGATCAAGCACTAATGCACTCCTTGCTTTCATGTGATTTATCACAAAATAAGCATAGTCGTTCCTTGGCTCTAAATAGCCCTGCCGCCGTAGGTAATTTATTTTCTCCCTTACACTCTCAGAAATAAAACACTCGATTTTGACAATTCCGCAATCCTTAGGCCTCCTTTCGTTATTTTTGACAATCATTTCGTCACAGAGCACGTGGTTTTTGACGAAACGCGAATCCTCAAATATCTGACGAAACTGTTTCCTCGCTGTCCAAAATAAAACTCTCACTTTTGACGATTCCGCAATTCTTGAGCTATATTTCAACATTTTTGACAACTTTTGTTGGTGCAGTTTATATTTCATGTTTTTTAAATATCTTTCAATACAAAAAGTAAAAAGCTTCCTATTGTAGCCGTTCGCGATGAAAGCAATTTTGGAAAATTTCAGTATATTTTCACCAATCATGATCCCCAGAACCCCAAAACACACTGCGTTCAAATGTTGATTTATATATACATATATTATGATCCATGTCATACGATAGCACTCGCATTTATAAACCGATTTGGATGAAACTAAGTGTGTGTATTAAGCTCATAAATATTTCGACAAAGTTCGTTGGCCAGCTTGGTTCGCCATCTTGCTTCAAAATGCGACCACTAAAAGATTTAAAACTAATATATATATATATATATATATATATATATATATATATAATTAGAAACTCAAACTTAGTTTCTGTTTAAGTGTTAAGCCGTGATACAAGGATTACGGAGCATGTTTTGTTTTGCCTCTATCTTGAAAAATGGCTGAGATGTAGCAGTTTGAAATTCTAGGGCGGCTGACATTTTGAAACAAGACAACAGATTACAAAAAATCAGGTATTAATTTATGCGTTTTAGGGAACGTGATTTCTAGCAAATTATTATCTTTCTTTGTTGAAATCCTTTTCTCAATCATACGCATCAAACTATATATTCGTATCCGTTAGCGTCAAATTCTCACCAATCTTGGCGACACTTTTTGAAATATCGCCTGTTTTGCTGACCAAAAGTATGTCTCCATAAATGAAGCCAACTTAGCAATAGCTAACTAATTTGGCTAATTTCTTCTTCAAATTCAGTATTAACGAATCTTCTGTTATCAGGTTCTTTGCATTTTAGCTTGCTGTTTTCGAGTAAAATTAGCTAAAATTTTAAAACGAAGATATAGAAAAGCTATATTTTCCTCCCGGGATAGGGCGAAATGACTCTTTTGTTTGGTGCGGGAGTACTACTGCAGATAAAATACTTTTTTGCTAGATTATAACAAAATTTAAAATTTATCGTGATCCGCTAATTTATTTTCGTCCCATCCTATTCTAAATTACTCTATAATATTTACTTCCTCGTTTATTAATCTATCCGAACTATATTTATTCCAAAAACCTCATGTCTAAATTCAATATTTAATGACGATTAGTTAATTAAATAAATTGCGTCTTTATCTTTTTTAAATTATGAAAGCTTCCCAATATGCATCCCTCTAAAAACACGTATTCTTTGCTTTTTATATTTCTAAATTCCGAAAAAGTATGTGTTTATTTTAATAATTTCAAATAATAAATGTACCTCTCAAAATCATAAATCTTTTCGTTTTTTAAAATGTAAAACATTTTATTCTAATTCTATTCTGGCTTTAGTCCAAAATCAATAATCCATTTCTCTTATTTTTATTTCTTTCCTTTTTGTAAATGTAAGATTTATTCCATAGCTTCGATTCAGTAATTAACAATAATCAGTTATCTTAATACACATCCGATTCACAGCTAGTCTAAAGAACATGATGGAAAAATCTCGAAATTTCGTTGGCATGCTTTTGGACAGGAAACTGTTTCTCCCTAAAATTCTGAGCTCTCCCGATAAAGAATCCCAGTACTCCAATGGCAAGTAAGCCATCACGTGATACTATCTGTATTCATACTCTCATCGAAACCATATATCGCGGTCTGTGCTTCCGAACGGCAGACGAATAGAAAGACCCGAAATGTGTTGTTTGGCGTCCGAGCTCCTAAATCATTCGAATACGTACCTGGTATCGGTGAAATGGAGATCAAATATTTTCCTGGATACTGCTTCTTAATAGATTATTAAGTATGATTAATTCTAACATATTTTAATGCCTTTATTTTGTCTTCCAGTTGATTTAAGCTAATAACATCTGCTGCTATAATGCCATTAATCATTGGAGCCTATCTTAAGACCTTGAAATGACGGATAATTGTGAAAGAGGCTCTCCGCCTAGCATATAAAACTGCAAATAAAAACCTTTTGGTAATTCCTCGAATATTTATTCTGTCTATTCACACCGGCATCTGCTATGAATACGACGACTGCACCTTGAAACTCCTAGCGTGGAACCGCCCTCGGCTGAGTATCACAAAATAACATAAAGCATCTAGAAAGCCATTTCTATAAAAATGGAGCTGCCACTGCAATACATCATCTTTAATCCTTAAATCGTGACATATATATATGTATATGTATATATAAAATTGCTCTTAATTGCTGTAAATATGTGCAAATTTGTTGTAAGCTTAGTCAGAAAACGTTATATAGAATATTTTTTGCAATGGTTACGTACAATTTGTTCTGCGAAATTATTTGAAAAACACGATTTTACAAGATTTTTATCAACAAATTCTTAAATTTTTATTAATATGATTTCTTAATAGATATTAACAGTTACAGGTCTTTACTGAAGATATTTTTAGTTTGTTATTCCTTTCATTTGTCGAAAGAAAAAAATATATATCAATTATGATTCAAGCAACTTTTAGAAAACAATTGACCTCAGAGGATTGTTTTATACTTTATTGCACTGGTATTTACTCATTGGTCGCCAGTTGGTGTATTTTAGTAAGAATGACTTGGCATAAACGAATGTTTCAGACAACACTTTAGAATTACCCACATTCACGTTAAATATTATTGTTGCCAACTGTGAGGCACGTTAAATGATCATTTCTTAACATTTTTGGAAAAAAGAAACTATACAAGATACGATGACTATTTTAGAATTATAAAATAATACTGTGTACTTTAACAACGTATTCACATTTCGTAATGGTTAGCTAATTTTTACGAAAGTTAGAGCCTATAAAACCAAAAATTACAAGAAACAAACCGGAAGACAAACATACCATTTTAATACCTTACATGAAATCGTTACGGGACCACCACCAGAAAGTGTTCTTTCTCACCAAAAACAATAATGAAAATCGGAGCACGAGTTCTATGATAGAAATGAATATATGCAAATAATATCATTCAATATATAAAAATGAATTAATTGTATAACCTGCATTGCTGGAAGCCAGTTAAAAAACATCCCGGCAACGGAATGAAATCATTGTTGTGAGCTAGGGGTATTGAAGATTTACCTTTTTGTATATTACTCTGTATAAAACTATTACTTTTATTTGTGAAAAAGAAAGTTGGTATATCTATTATATGTATTAAAATCCTATTATGTTAAATGGACTTACTTTCTATTCATAAGATTTCAAAAGATACTTAAGTATTCTTGGGTTAAATGTTTTAGTATTTTGAACGTCTTTATGTGGAGTTTGGTTGTAGTGTTCGAGAGATATTACGCCAATAAGTCACAGAAAAATCCATAAAAATAACAATGGGAAATATATTAACGCCAAGCATCAACCACTGAATTTAAAATCATGAAATTCATTGAATAGTGTTTCAAAATGTCCTAATTTCTATGTAATGAAAGTAGATTTCTACTAAAAACCAGGTTCTTATTCGATGAATGAGATTTTGTTTGAGGGATATTATAGAAACACGACATACCGCCTTCAGTTCGTATCGCACAAAATCAAGAAAACAGCTAAATAATACACATAGGCAAATAAAAAATGAATATCAGTGGTCCAACATCGCTCTAAAACTAGTAATTACTTGTGAATAACTGACTCTTTGTCGTAGCGATCCTATTTATGTAGCTTTCTCTCGATGATGACGTATTTCCTGTAACAGAAATTTCTATAAATTACAATCGTACAGCTTCCGTTTTTGGAAATTTCCGGATTGGCCTTTGGCGACGAAGACAATCGCGCGAAGTCGTCAAGTCACTAACAAACTTGACAATTTTATCTCTAATGTCAGCCATTCAATAACACAGTATATGGACTTTTCATTCATTTATTGTTGAAAATAATAATATTTTGATTTATTTAGATTTTCATTCTTAGATTTTCTTTATATTACTGTTTGAGGAACTTTGTAATACTAATTCAGTGCACAGGTACATTTTGTAATGCAGGTAGCCACAAACGACAGATTTTGGCGAATGTTTAAAATATAAGTAAATTAAAAATTAAAAATTCTGTTTTCTTTCTCAACAATTTGACAAGTTAATATTTTCTTAAAGAAGTTTTTTTCCGTCATTATTATTGACTTATCTTTAGTTATTTTTTTAAAATGTCACAAATGAATGTAAAATATATTTATTCGTTGCCATATAATTCAGTTTTTTAAAATGAATACCCCCAACACTTTGGGAAATAACTTTCAAATAAATATCTATTTACATACTTTGAACTTTATAACTTTGCATTATAGATTTACATTCCATTTTAGCTCTCTAATACATTTCTGTCGTTTCAAAAACAATCACTAAAAAAATAGCATTATGTAAGATAACTTTTGGGGATAATTATTGAGTTGAACATAAACAATGAATGCATATTCATTGTTTATGCAAACAAATATAATTTAGAAATTAGAAAACGTGTGAAACCGAATAAATTTACGATATTTTCTAGACAATATGATAACTAATCTTGTTTGAGAGTATTATTTACTTCTTTCTAGAACTCACAAACTCAAACAATCTCTAATTAGATATTTGATTATTCATATTCATTAGAGTAAACATGTGAATATTCATAAGGTTAAAGCGAGAAATTTGTTTTGATTTTTATATGCATACAATCTCGACTCAGGCAGTGATGTTTGTCCTTTCAATTGAATAATTAACACACTCCATTATCTTTTATTTTATCGATATTATAAAAAAAAGCAAACAATACCATATGTGTTTTGGATAATCTTCAATCTGTTCTAGGAGATTAATAAATTTGATTTTCTTTAAAAACATGAAAAAAGGAAGTTAAACAGTTTGTTGATTATCATACATAAGTATAAAGTGTTTAATAAAGCAATCCCTAACTTTAATATTTAAGAATTCATTAATTATAATAAACAACAAGGTGAATAAATCAAATTGTTTATCAGGTAATTGAAGAATTTGGCATAAAGTAATTTCTTAAATAGTTCAAACTTTCATTTGCAGATAGAGTTGCGCGGTCTTTAATAAAGCTCAAAGTATCCTCAAAGTTTCAAGATACAAACTTTTGTTCACGGTTTCCTAAGTAGAATAAATAGTAAGTGAAATCTGAGACACCTTTGATGCAGTTTTACACTAGGAAAAGGCGTTATCCAGCGTAAGATAAATAAAACTAATACCACGTCGAACTTAATACTGCTTTAATACGCTAGCGAAAAGTCCATATTAAATAAATAATATATGTCGTTCAACAGAGAGCATCGTTTTTCATTTGACTTAGGCAAGACTTCAATTATGCCCCTCCTTAATGGAACAATATTCACTAAAGCGTCTTCAAGTGATTCGTTTGAGATGTGCACTCGTAACTTGCATCTATAACCCCCCCCCCCCTAGTTGTGGTGAAAAGTATCGCAGCAACTCAAGTAAGCATAATCCCTATTGATCATAACCGTGGGGTGCTAAACAATTAATTTGTATTCCCACCAATCGCTAATGCACGGGGACTAATGACATACCGAGCAAATGAAGCGATTTTTTGGATTTGACGCTAGGTCACCACCATCAGCACCCTTGCTTTTTTTTTGAGACCGGCGACCAGGCCCCTACCTGCCAGGTTTCCCTAGCTTAAACGGGTTTAGCGCCTGGCACCGGGGCGCGTAGCGCCACTGAAGAGATGCCGCAAAGCGGCTGGTCATTTCTGGCAGGACGGCTATGTGGAGGTCTGAGTTTTGTTCCCGTTTTTGTTTTGCTGCTAATTGATCTGATTCTTTTTGTATGGACCTGGGCTTGGCATCACACCTATACGTCATGCCATCGCTATGCAAGTTGGTCTCGTAATTTAGAACCTTGATCCGGTGACGAGACCTTCACCTGACTAGGCACCTCCAGAGTTATTATTGACAGGTAACTTAGAGGACTTTGCTCCCACGACAGATTTTACATGCACTGGGTGCCATTAGTGTACATGATGAGAAAAAAAAAGAAAAACCTGTAAGGGAAGGGGTTAATACATGTTTATTTAACTTTAAATAAAAAAAAAATAAAAAATTGATTACTTTTACCTGTGTTGGATTTTTTTCCCCTTTCCTTTCCCCTTTTTCCGACTGTACTTAAAGGTTTCCTGTTGTTTTTGTTTTGTTGCTTGATTTTCGTTGCATTTTGTTTCGTGTTTAGGTTTCTCTCATTGCTTTTTGGTTTCTCATTTGTTGCAGTTGTTTCTGGTTTCTCATTTGTTGCTTTTATTTTGGTTTCTCATTTGTTACAGGTTTCTCATTGTGATTTGGGTTTCTCATTTTTCGCTGTTGATTTTATACTCTGTTGCATCACTGGTAACCGTTGAATTTGTTTTCCTGATTGCGCTCTAATGGCGATCAGTCCATAGATACCTTATGGCTGTTACCATGAACTCGATGAAGCTATTTTAAGACTTGGTGCGCTGTGGGGTGGGGCATGTTCCTTGGCCATTAGTCCGTTAATTACATTAACTTCCACCCTCTTACACGCTGAAAGATCGATTTTTTTGTCACAGGAAAGAGGTGTCCTTCACACTGCTATTTTTGTTATATATACACATACACAATATATACATATATAATTTTTTTTCCCTGAAAGAGAAGGTAAATTAGGCAGAGGTTATATACACTTTGAATATAGAAATATGGTGGCTGCTGCTTGTTTTTGTTGTATTAATCTATGTTTGTCTGTTTCATGTCGTCTACATTGTTCATTAGCCATCTGATCACTGCTCTACCTTTGTTTTAAAAATATTTGTTGTTTGCAAATTGCCTGTGCCATAGTTTTTCGTTAATAACTGTGATGTTGACCAGATGGTGTGGTTGTGTTAGCGGGCATGACGTGAGGTAGTGTTTTGGGGACCCTAAATCCCCGCATATGCATTCTGGAGAGCTAAATTTGGTAAATCTATGTAGGCATTGTGGGAATGCTCCATGTTCTGTGTAGATTTGGCTCAGTAATTTACAGCCTATTAGTCTTTTTGTGTCTACCTTTGGGAAGTATCCATGGGTTGTCCTTTACTCTGATGGCGGTACGTAGAGCAAAATCCAAACACTCAAATAAACAATTTGTCAGAGAAACATCTGAAAATTGGTATGAAAAATATCACTTTAAACCAGTTTTCTACTCGTAAATCACACACACACACACACACACACATATACATACATTGTTTCCATTTAGAAGTTTCATAACAAAGCGTCAAGTTTGATTAATTTGTCTAACAGCAACGCATTATCTAATTTGTGATCTGAGTAAATGAGTTTAAATTAAAAATATATTATTATGCTTTGTACTTCCTTTTTTCCTTTTACTTTTCAAAGAGAAACCTATATCCGAATGACATTAAGAAACAGATAGCTCAGTTATACACCAGTAATTAGGAATCGAAAGTAAAGTGCATTCCTTTGAATTTAACATCGAGCTGTAATTATTTCGTGAGTTGCGTGTACATTACATAAAATACAAAGTATCATAACTCGTTGAGTTTTAGTCGTAGAAAAAGGAAAAATTTGACTCTTTACTTGTCATAACATAGAGAAAAATATTTTAAGTTATAGTACCCAGGATCCGTAAAAAAAACCTAAATTTCATAACTTTTTAAAGTTTAGTTATTTTGACATATTTAGATTTTCATATGATGACGAAGAATATTTGAAACTTTTTTTTCAATTAGAACTATACTTCTAATATTAACGGCTTAGAGATTAGCAATTGGTCAACGATAAAAAAGGACGTTTTGTAATAAGAATTCAATAGAAGAAGATTACTTTATTTCATTAGAAATAAACCTCATAACATTAATTCGTTCAAGAAAATAATCTTTCTTTAGAGACTTCAGTATGAACTAAATCCTATAAAGCCATTTTCAGAGATTATCATCTTTTACAATAAAACCGTTGATTTCCTAATTGGATCTAAGCTGATAAACTCCTTACCCCAAATTGTTCTTAAATCTCCTTTAATGTTCAAGTTATTTTTTTCATTCTGTAGTGACATTTCCACTCTCAAACATTCATTAATCAATTCAATAAAACAAGGAAATAGCGGTTGATACTTTTTTCTTTCACTGCCTAGTGTAAAAAAATATCGAATCTAGAGTGCTTTGATTTAAAACTGTTTGCTTATAATAGTAAAAAGAACAGGTGAATAAATATTTTTAATTTTTAAAACAGCGTTCATGGTCAATATTATAGTTCATCTCAAAAGCTTAAACACACACTAATGTATTATAATAAAATAGAAAGGGTTTTATGTTGTTAATTTACATCTTTTAGCATTTAAAAGAAATATATTATTATAAGGTGTTATAATTTATTATATTGTTATACTCCATTCAGTAAACCAAGTCATATTTCTGTACATGAAAGACTGTATATCTAAATAAATATGAAAGTTAGTGCTTACCTTATAACACATGTTATAAAACCCAATTTTTCAAAGAATTTTATTCAGACGCGTAATACTGCGATCGCTTGGATGCCGCCATTGCTTCTTCTTCACTTATTACAACTAGTTTATGTGTTACCCTGTAGATAGCGCGACCTGTCTGGAAGAAAACATATGTGGATCGTTTTGCCCGTTAGGATCATTTTAGGCCACCTTCCCCTACATCCTTCTCATAGGCATCGAAATGATTATTAATAAAGATATGACAACGAATGCGCAGATATGCATTTTATGTTTCCCTACTGTAAACGTCCGGTGCCAGATGTGGTTCAATGCGCAGATATGCATTTTATGTTTCCCTACAGTAAACGTCCGGTGCCAGATGTGGTTAATATTTTTTTAATTTTTAGTCCTATGACTTATCCATTTGTTACTTTATATGAGTTAAATAAAATAAGTTGAAATTGGTGTGAAACACAAAGAACTAAGATAACTTCTTAAAACACCATCAAAAACTTTAAAATGCGCTAGGCCTTTCGAAAGATCTGAGTCTTTCTTCATCAGGCGCAAAAAGACGTGCGTCTACTATGAAAGCAGCAGCAAGACGGATACCTGTTTGAGTATTGCTGCTGCTTTCATAGTAGACGCACGTCTTTTTGCGCCTGATGAAGAAAGACTCAGATCTTTTGAAAGGCCTAGCGCATTTTAAAGTTTTTGATGGTGTTTTAAGAAGTTATCTTAGTTCTTTATATGAGTTGTAATTTTTCAACTGAGTGAAACAGTATCCAGGTCAGGATTTGAGCCAACTGAGCTTTACTGCACGAATCTGACGAACACATTTCACCCAGGTAACCTTATTGATCATGACATCTATTATGTTATATGAAACAGCTCAACAGAATAAATCGCAGATTATGGAACGTAATGCGTGCGCTTGATGCGTTCGTCAAATTTGTTGAGAATAGTTCAGTTGGCAGAGCCTTGGTAGCCAAGAGGTCCCTTGTTCGAATCCTGGTCTAGATACTTTCCCCCTCAGTTAGAAAATTACAACTAATATGAATTATTTGATAATTAGAATATTTGTGATAAAATTAATCAAGCATTTGTACTTTATTGTTTAAACTATCCTTTAAAAGTCAATTAAAATTATATGGAAGAAAAAACTGATTTGGGCAAACTTACATGTTGAAGGGTTTGGTGAGAAATTGCTGTTACAGAGCGTTAACACTAGACTTTTAAAGCGTTAATTTATTCAAAAGTAACTGATTATTTTTTAATAGTCTGTGCTCGTAAAAAAAATGTAATGCTCGTAATAAACATGAATTTACCTCATGAACTGATCATTATCTGTAAGCTACAGACACTTTCTTACCTGACACGTTGGATACACGTGGTTCGCCCTCCCCGGATACACATATCCATATAATCTAGATAAAATGTTTCATTTTGAACGTGATGTAATGTTTTTCTTTCTTCCTTTTGTCTTTTACATGCTTCATACTGAATTTATTTTTATAAAACTATAAAACTTTACCCTTTGTGACATATTTTGATGTTTTTTTCACACCAGCCTGTCTGTTTTAAAAGTAGCCAAAACTGACTATTGCAAAACATTCATGTATCTTTTACGACCATAACGATGTACTACACCAACCGAAATCTTTAATATCAACTGAGAAATTCAGGCTAAAAATTGTCATTAGTTAATCCGGATGGGCTTACCTTGTGACAGTTGTGTTTTCGACTTCAAATAAAAGCAAAAAAAAATGCTGTCACAAAGTCAGCCGATAAAAAGTTAATTAGAACTTTTATTTAAACAGTGTTTACAAATATTTGGCAGATTAATGTAGGTCTTTGATTACATACAGTCCTTGGTTTCTCACAAACGTTGGTGGATTAATGATGATTAAAACCTTGTTCTTTTTGTACAAAATTTCACCTAGTCCCTGATAATTGCTTATGGGCCGTCTTGCCTTTTTAAAATAAGGAGAATTATGCTCGTATTCACCAACTACCTCAAACTAGAAAACCTTGGTCGAACGCTAAATCATATTCACGATTAACCTGATTGGACCTAATCGCGGCCGAAGTCCAATCAGATAAATCAGATGATGAATAACATCTGAGCGTTTGACCTAGGTTTTCAGGGTTTAGGTATATGGTGAATATGAGCGTAAGTGATATAAACCAGTCCTCAAAAACTTCGTGGTCAAACGTGCCTGATTTTGTTCGATTGCATCTTACTCCGTCCGGATTGTTCTCGGTCCAAGTGGACCACAATGTTTCATATTTTTAGTTGAAGTAAATTGGCGACAGCGCTTCAGCATACCATAACTGAAGCTTTTGCTTTCAACGAATTTTGAATTTGTTAAAGCTATTCAGTGGTTGGAGTATCATAGTTGAGATTTTTTCCAACAGAGGGAAAATATGCCGGGACCAGGACTCGAACCTGGGTACTTTGGTTTGCCGTACCAACGCTCTCCCTACTGAGCTATCCCGACGATATCCTGGACTGGAATAATTCACTCTTATTTGTTGGACAAGGCTACGAACTGCAGCGCTAATTTCATTAATACGAGCTATAACTATAGCATTTACATGATGAACCTTGAAACAGCACGGAAACTCCTGTATACCATGTAATTAGGTCATAATGAATAGAGGAAAACCTATTCAACTAGGTAAATTATATTCAGTGGTTATTTTCACTCTGTTGGAAAATATCTCAACTATGATACTCCAACCACTGAATATAATTTACCTAGTTGAATAGGTTTTCCTCTATTCATTATTGTTAAAGCTATTTTGCTACTTTTCGGGCAATCACTTATTTACTTCCAGGATTGCCCACCAAATTTGTCGTGTCGTAATTTCATTGGTTCTCTTGCGGAATAGCCTCCAACATTTTTTCCAAGTTCTTAAAGTACATATCAATTACTTCTTGATCGGTCTTGTCTCTGACATAGCTGATATTTGTGGACGTTGGTTGTAAAAGAATTGCTTTGTGACAGTGCCGGCGTGTCACAAAGTAGCCTCATTAAGTGTCTATATGTTGGTATGTTGTCATATCTCATATAAATATCACTTGACAAAGGTTATATTACTCCACAGTCTAACTAACATAATAGCAACAAAGAATATTTACTTGTTTTAACTGGTTCTCGTAGGGTTTAGATTTCAGCACACAAAATATCCAGATTCTGGGAGAACAACGCAAGAGATTTCAACGATACACCATCCAGAGAGAACAAGTGAAGAGTAAGAGCTTCAGGCAGTGGTCGTTAAGTGAAGAAGCACGCCATACAACTCACTGCTATTTGCTTTATAGAGATCATGGAGAGGGCGGAATATTTTAAATGGGAAATCTAGAACATGTGTCACAAATAAACCCCTACAGCCACAAAGTGCAGTCTTACGGTGATAGTAAAATACAGGGTTATTACAAAAGAATCATCGGGTTTCCGAAGCGTTTATTTCGGAACATAAATGAGTTACAACAATGAGTTATACATGAAAATAAACCGAAAGTATACAAGATCGAAGTCCATACTACAGATGTTCCATATGTGCTCCTTGAGTGATACGGCAGATGTCAAGGCGATAATCGTAATATTTTTCTAAAAATTTTCCAAACAGTTGGCTGGGGAATGGAAAGTTCGTGGCTAGCGCGATTTGTTAATTTCTTAGGTCTACGGATGAAACTCTCTCTAACTCGGTTCACTGTTTCTTCAGTAACGCTTGGATAGTCGTAACTTTTGCCTTTACATAAACAACCGGTTTCTTTGAACTGTCGATACCAGCGCAGAATACTTTGTTGGGTTTTTGGATTGCATTTGTATGCCTTCTGGAATGCTCTCTGAACGGTTATAAGCGATTCCCACTTTGAAAATTTTAGTACACAAAACGTTTTCTGCTGTCCAGTCACCATTTTGAATATGATTTTCGGGCAGCAACCATGGTAAACACACGCGCATGGCACATACGCAGCGCGAAACTGTTGTTAAAGCCCTCTCGTTTGAGTTGTCATGGAAAAATATACGTTTCCTAGTTCGCACGTAGTAACGTATCAAAACCCCATGATTCATTTGTAATAACCCTGTACATTAAGAAATGTTTTTTTGCATGTTCAGTACTATTTTCATTCATTACGTTAAATGTAACGAATTTTAAATTTATATCACATTACTTAAAAATTTAAAATACTGTTTCCTGAAATGGGTATTAGGTAAGGTAAACATTGTCACTATTTGTTTTGTTATCTTAAGGGAGGTTAATTCAAATTTCTAACAAATTTTCTTCAAATTAAAAAATCTAAAAAATCTAAATTTTATTCAATTATGTCTAAACAATTATCTATCATTATTAGAATGCTAAACCCATTCAAGTGAATGCACCGCATTTATAACATATTTTATGTTCGAATAAAAGATGGCTTACATTTCCGATTTCGAATTCCACTAAAACCCTCAAACAGTCACATAAGAGGATGAAACATTTTTATCATTTAAAGAAAAGCGTGACCAGAATATGTGTGAATGTTTATAACAGCAGGTATAGAAATACGGAAACGTTCATTTTTTAAATGTGCCGTCATTACACGATGGAAACATTCTGAATGCGGAATTTCTCTATGCAAATATATTTTCAGCTTATTAGAATTTATGTAAATTTAACAAAAATTTTTTTTTTATATGCGATATAAAAAAATATGAAGTTTATGTCCATTAGATTGAAAGTTTAGAATTATATTAGAAAATCATTTTTATATTAGTAGGTCACTATATGCTATAGTGAATTGTTTTAAAAATATATGAAAAGTTTACTCTTATTTACAAAATAAATAAAATAAATAAATGGAATTTGCTTAAGAGTGTTTATTGCTATACAAATGTATGGCCGCTTAATGTTTGCCTGAATATAAGATTTCAATTAATTTTCCGATAATTTCAATATCATTTCTAACAATAGAGTAAAAGAAGAAAGATTGCAGTAGATTTTTAATAATTTTCAACAGAAGATGATTATTCGATTCGTTTGTATATGCATATACTATTAAAAAGGGTTAATTTGTTTTTCAATTTATGCATATCTGTTGAAGGCAAATCTCAGCAATTCGAACTAGTTTCAAGGTGCCATGTCTTAAAGTACAGGGTGTCCATAATTAAACGACCCTACTTTAAACTTGTCTACAGACAAAACTATTGGTCAGAATGTTGTGAAATTTTGTGAAGGACATAATGAAGGAATGGGAATTTGTTTAAGCGAAAAAAAATTTTAGTTCAAAATTTCACCGCCAGAGGGCGTTTTATAATAAATAACACATTTAGCATACATTTACGATAGTTTACATACTTTATGGCAACAAAACATGTTCCTCATGACAGCTAACATCTGGAATCGTAAGATAGCATCTTCCACAGTTGACAGCAGTGTTTTCTGGGACATGCTAAAAACATGTCGCGAAAAAAATTTTGTTCAACATGTTTTGTTGAAATAAAATTTGTAACCTATCGTAAATCTATGCTAAATGTGTAATTCATTAAAAAAACGCCCCCTGGCGGCGAAATTTTGAACTAATTTTTTTTTCGCGTAAACAAATTCCCATTCCTTCATCATGTCCTTCACAAAATTTCACAACTTTCTGACCAATAGTTTCGTCTGTAGACAACTTTAAAGTAGGGTCGTTTAATTATGGACACCCTGTATTTGCTTTTGCTTCAAAGAAGCGATTTAAGTCATACACGTTTTGAAATTTAAAAATAAATTTTATTTATAGAATATTTTGCGAGAAATTGTGGCCAAATTTTGATCAAACGGATTATTTCTTTTCATAAATTCAAATGCATGTTTATATTTCCTATTACACATCTTGAAACTAGTCGAATGTGCCAATACCAAAACTTTTTTGTCGAATGTGCGCGAAGAGAACATTCATGCTTATAAGTACTTACAAATTTTGTGTACATTTGAGATTCATATTAAACGAAATTACTGCATCCAGTAACGTTTATGTATTTATTTGTTTCTCATTTTATGTGTGCAAGACGCATAAACATACGTGTTAGTGATCATGGCATGAACAATTTTCATGTAGTTTTAAGACTTCTATACAACGAGTTTGCTGACTCCAGTGATTTTTTTCAAGTTTTCATGTGCTCGAAGCGCATATAGATGGGCTTTAGTGAACGTTTCATTGCCAAATTTTGTCAGCATTTCAGATTCCTATACAACGAGAATTCTGCACACAGCATTCATTGAAGTTCATGATAAACGAAAAAGCTCTTTCTTAATAAAAATCACAATTTCGTTGCCAGGGTAATTTTTCTAGTGTTGCCACTTTATTTATAGTTAAAGATTACTGTTATATATTTGTTACGCGTTTTCTCTACATTTTTCACCCCTGGTTTAAATTTATGACCTCTTTTGCCAGCGATATTAACCTATTTGAAGTCAGGACAACTAGGCCATTTCAACAATGAGAAAATTAATGTTAGGGCAATTGATCCCTGCTCGTTATAAAAATCTAATTAATTATGTGCCAAAAATATGATAACTGGTTGTTAAAGAGAACACTAAAATTGTTTAAACACTAAAATGTAGAAAATAAAATATAATTAAAAATAAAGAGCCTAATTAATAATAATTATTAATAATAATAATTAATAATAATTAATTAATACTATACATTTATACAACACGCTTTCATTTCAAATTTCAATCATTTAAAAAACACATCTAAAAAACAGAAGAAATTTAATTAGCCCATTTTTTGTAATTACCAAACATTACCTTTGATCTTTCATGTTACGGTTGTAAATTAGATTTTCTGCTTGAAAAATTTCCTTAGAATTTTTCCATTCAAGACATTTTTACATTTTATTCACGCAGCGTGAAATTAGCTTGCAAATGTTTCCCTTGATATTAAGGGTTGCGAAATCAATTATTTCGATCACAGTATTTGAACAGAAACACAATAAAGTAAAAAAAGTTTTTAGTCCGTTGCGAAAAAAAATCTTATTATCTCCCAAAAAATTTAAATCGTGTCACAATGTCTGATTTTTTTTTTCATTCAAGCACTAAATACATTTTCTAATCGGCTCCATAGATTGATTTCTTTCGCAATTTTAGATTTTTTTTTCATTAAAAAAAGGACATGTATACAAAGCTTTTTAAAAACAAAAGGAATGTGCCTTTTACATTCTTTTATTTAACTTAACTTGGATTATATATGTAATTGATTGAATTTTGCAATCGACTTTTCATTCACTTTCTGAAATGCTAGAATCGTAAAAATTATGTATACAGATATGTTTCCGACTGCAATAGAGCATTTTAATAGTTTTAGATCTTAATTATAAATTGATAAAATAATTTTAAGGGATTTTCTGTTATCCGAGGTGCAGGTAATTTTTTTTCAGATTTTAAAGGTCCCGATAACTTAAGTTTAAATTTTATTTGTTATAAGATTCATTTTCATTTAAATTTACTACTGTAAAACTACCTTTTATACCGACAAATGTGTCCATGATAAATCATTGATGCCCCAAGAAATGTAAATAAAAAAAACATGAAATTTTTAATTCACATTACCTACGAGAGTCAGACTGAAATTTTTGAGGTACGGCTAAATGGTACAAGCTAAATTTGACAACCCTTAGGACTGTTCAAAGTAGTTCCCTCCTATATCAGTGCACTTTTGTAGGCGATTTTGCGATTAAATGCCTCGAGCTATCCGTTTCTTGGAATAGATGGAAAAAAATTCTTTTATAGCATCATCAATCTCGTCTTCGGAATGAAAACGACATCCACGTAATTTTTTTTTAGATTAAGAAAATAGCCAAAAGTCACAAATAGCAAAATCAGGAGAATACGGTGGATGTTCAATAACTTTGATTGTTTTTGTTCAATTCGACTTTAATCCTTGCTGAATGAGAAGGTCCATTGTCATGGTGAAGCATGGGTACCCCAAATTCACCTCTTGAAGAATTTCTGGAAGACACTTAGTGGTACACCAATTAGCTTCAACGTTCTTCTGTCCTTCTAGTTTAATAGCTTTGACCCAATCTGTGCTTCTGAAGGACACGGCACACATCACTTTTTTCATTGCTCATTGTCTTTTCACTATTGTTGGTTTGGGGTCATCTTCAAAGACCCATGCTTTACTTTCTTGACGTTTTTGAACATAAAAATGTATGTACGTCTTCTCACCAGTTATAATTTTAGAAATAATGAGGTGGCCACCGTCATTAAGTAATTTTAGGGTTTCTTTACTAATTCTCACATGCTCCTATTTTCGTGTTCTTTTAAATTATGGGGGACCCAACGGCAAACTAATTTTTTCATATGTAGTTCTTCATGAATAATTTTATCTATCGATGCGGATACAATGTTAAGTTCTTTCTGTATCATTTGGTCGGTACAGCAATTATCATCGATTAACATTTTTCGTACGATCGACACATTTTCTGAGACATGCTGACAATGGTCTTCCTGTGTGTTCTTCATCCAAAAGAGAATTTCGACATCTAAATTCTGTAAACCATCTGAAAACAGTGACGCGAGATGAAGCTTCATTTCCATATGCTATTTGTAGATGTTAAAGGCATTCTTCTTGATTTAGCCCCACTTTAAAATCATAGAAAATTATAGCTCAATAATGGTCTCGCGTCAACTTCATTTTCTCTTCTTCAAAAATCTTTCATATACACTTTGAGAACATGTGCAAGAGAAAGTTACTACAAAATTTACTTTTAAAAAATAGTGGTGCGATAAGAATATAAAATTAGTCGTCAGTGGCAGCTCGGCGATAATGAAGACCAATACGGCTTTAAAAAAATGCATGCAAACTTTATCTATTTCTTCTTTTTTAACACTTTCCAACATAGTTGAAGAGTGTTTATGAATTCAGTTTGTATATCTGTCCGTCTGTCCATGCTATAACTCGCGGAAATACACTCGGATTGGTAGGTAATTTTTATAGGTTATTCAGGTTCATCATAGAATGTTTGCTATTGAAAATGAATGGTATGGATGGATGATACCTCGATAACAGGGCTGCCCCTGGCGACTATTTTTTAATTAATTTTTAGTCCGTGAGGGACTACAAAATAGTATATATTAGAATAATATGAAAATTTAACCAAATTGGTCGGCCCAATCTCGAGTTCTACCTGATACAGATTTGTAAAGCAGAGTTTCGAGAAAAGTTTTACAACGTTTTTAAAAAAACATAGATAACACTGCCAATTTTCAACTTACATAAAATCGTTTTTACCAGGCCCATATAACATACTCGGATTGATAGGTAATGATAATATGATGATTGTATGATAATACGAAATTTCGTAATAGTATTCCCTTAGTGTTGGAAAGTTTTACAATATAATATATGCATGATGCATGATTTTTCGTCCTTGTTTTATTTTAATATTATTTAATTTGTATAAGCTAACAGCTTTCAAACAGACTAGTGGGCCCATGGAAGGATTTGGCACTAAAATTTAATATTTTTTGTAATATCTAATATTTTTTAGATGCAGGTTTAAACTTCTAAAGAAAAAGGAAGGGTAAAAATAGCTGAACCAACATTTAGTTTTTTGTCAAGCCAGAATATTGCCTAATTAATTTAATCAAAGTTACAGTAATAACTGACCGAAGATAGCAAAAGGCATGCGCAAGAAAAAAAATAACAATCATATTTTAACTGCATTAGAGGATAACGTCATCTGCTTCGGGAAAAACATGGGACAAAGAAATATAAATCTAAACGTTTCAGTTTAAATTTTGCTTCTTAATCATAAATATAAAATAAACCTGTGCGGAGTTTTTTTTAATCATTGCTGAGCATCATATAATGTGGTATTTTATTTTTGTAGCAACACTCATTTGAGGAAAACCTTTCATTTCATTTATAAAAACAATGCCGATTTCATTTTTAATTAACAGCGAGTTTTAATCAAAAACATGTTTTAACGAAATGTGAGTATATGATATCTCATTTGTTGTTATGCGCTTTGTAAATTCATAGTAAAGGGGATGTCGACAACAGAAATAATATATATGACCATTAGTGCTCTATGTGTAAAAGGTTATTATTTTCTCAATAACTATAAGTGTTGTTGTAAATGTTTTTCACAATACGATTGCATTTTTTAATCAATATCAGGTAAGTGGTATAGTAAATCACGCAGATTGTGAATGATTGCTAAGACTCAAATAGTATTGCTTTTCGTGCACATAAGTAACGAGGTAACTTAACAAATAAGTTTAAGAGAAAAATAAAATCAATTTGACGGAACTGTTTGTTACTTTATTGCACTGATATTTATTAACTGCACCCTATTCGACGTAATTTATTGAGAGTGATTCGGCAAAACAGAGTACATTTTGGAAACCATTTACTGGTATCCACATTAAGTTTAATTCAATTGTTGATAATATCGCTCATTTTGACGCGTCGTAAACGATCCTATGTTAAACATTCTGACGTGTCTATGTATCCTATATACGACACAACGACTTTTAAAAACATAAAGTAATACTTTGTACCTTAACAACATATCAAAGTTTCGTAACGAGTGGTCCATTTTTATGAAAGTTACAGCTAAAAAAGTCCAAAAAAGACTAAAAAACAGACAGAAAGACAAACACACAGTGTCAGTTTTGCATTCTAATGAAATTTATACTAGAACATCATCAGCGCGAGCCCTTTACAATAAAAGTAATTATTAAAATCTAAATATCCGTGCAAAAATTAGGCACAGAAATGCATAAAAATATGAAAATCCGAACATCCGTTCAAAAATGAGGCATAGCTATACATAAAATAAATATGAAAATTCAACTATCCGTTCGAGAATAAGGCATAGAAATACATAAAAGAAATATGAAAATCCGAACATCCGTTTAGAAATTAGGCATTGTTATACAAAAAAGAAAATAAATATGCAATTTAATTCATAATACAGAATTTAAATTTTAAATAAAAGTTGACTGGATTTATACCTTTATACCTAACAAATTTCATTTTGAGAAAATTTTCTATGGCTTTTGTTTGAATTTACTATTTAAAAAAATGTATAACTTACAGATAATGTATATTATTTCCGATTTCAACATTCTTTGTCTCCATGCATATAGAAAACACACAATAATGAATCCTCTTTAATAAAAAACTATGCGTTGCTGACGACTGGGATTTTCGATAATCGTTGCCACAGATTAATATCGGAGAATGAAACAAATTGAATTTGCTGAAAAAATTAATAGCTCGAAAAGTATTTGTCAGAAAATTGTTAGACAAACTTCGTTAGAAAGGTAAAAAATTGTATTTTTCTTGATATAAATTTCAAATCTAATGATTATGCCGTTTTTCAAATATTGAATTTAAAAAATCACCAAATTTCACAATGGAGTACGATAGCGAAGTCTTCACGCGTAAAAAAATAATGATAACAGCCATGTGTTCTGACGTATACTGGCTATAGCACGAGTCACAAATTATAGTAGCCTTACTAATCTGTTAAAATACAAAAGTGAATTATGATGATACGAGTGCATGATTTAAATTTAATTATAATATAATATAGTATAATAATATTATCTTAGAATTTTTTTTCGAATGGGACTAATAAATTGGCCAATACTGTATATTATTTTGAGTTGAAAAGAGAAAAGGGGGGGAGCACTTTATATTATTTGGGTTTAATCAGGAACTTTTGGTCAGAATTGAAAGTTTAATATATCAAAACGACAGAAATTAAATCGACTTTAAATCGGCAATAACTATAACGATTGTCCTTCAGTTCGTTTGGACAAATTTTCATTTAAATCTATAAAATCATTCAACATTGATTATAGGTATTTTTATAGGTATTTTTAAAGTAATTATCACGGGCCCGGGCAGCGCCGGGCATGTCAGATGGTATGGTATATTTCGAAAGGCTTTTAATCAGCATAGTTTATTTACATTTTGTTTGATTAAAAATAAATATTAATGAAAAAACTATCAATAAATAATCTTAAACAAATGCAGTACGAAAAAACTGCACGGGTATACTGGTTAATATAAAAAAGAAGCACACTGAGAAAAATGACCCTTTCAAATCTGGGTAAATCGGTGTTTTAATTTTGTTAGGAAACTTTTTGTTTCAAATACGACGACACTATGCTTTCAGTTCTGAAATACCAGAAATACTCAGAATATTGAACCATGGATAGACTCAAAACTGAGCACATAGAGGTCAGTTCATACTCATTTTCGAAACATGGACATAAGCATAAATGATTACAATCAGTTCAAACTCATTTTCGAAACATGAAAATACTCAAAACTGAGCTCATGGAAGTCAGTTTCATACTCATTTTTGAAACATGGATCTACTCAAATAGGAGCACATGGGGTTTTATTCTTGAGTGTGTTCATGTTTTCATAAATGAGTCTATACATGTTTCAAACTTGAGTCATTTTGATTCGGAGCCATGTTGACTATGCGATATTTTCAGATTTGATAATTTTTTGCTCAGTTTTAAAAATGTCGTTTTTAGAGTGCAGATTTAAATACTAATATTTACAAGTATAAACTTTTCACTTCAAATTATAGATATTTTTCATTCATATATATCACAAAAGTAATATTTTAACATTTAACTATTTTTATCATTATCTAATTTATTTTTTAATTCATTTTAGCCATATCAGTAATACTTCCTTTTAAATGCAATGCGCATTAGGCTTACGTGTGTCTAACCTCAACAGTAATATTAATACTCCTTTTACAGTAAATATTACTTTCTGATCCTTTTACGTTTCCCCAGTGGAGACGTACATAAATTTTTAGAATTATCTTTAATTAATTTCCTTGAGAAATACGGTATGTAACTCAGAATGAAATCTCCTAATAAGCCTTTCAGTGTACCACGTTTTACCATTCTTGCTTATTTTAAAAACTGAAATCATATTAAAATTTACGTATTTGTTTATGTCCGAAAATAAATTTATATTACACGTAAAAAATACAATATACATATAAAAATAAAATGAAAAATTTTTTACAGCAATAATACGTATTACAAAGTTCTTCACTTAATTAGAAAGCGACATGAAAATCAAAATCAACGAACCTAATCCATGCAACGGTAAACTAGTCGTTGGGGGCCATCGTAATACTCACCCATCACGGACATGCATAATATAAAATAGAAAATGAAACAGGTGTAAACTATATATAAAATGCATTGCAATTCGAATGAAATCCTGGCTTGATGACGTCATAAACTTTAAATGCTGTATTACTGAATTGCGTAAAAGAAACATCCTTACAACTCCAAAATTGATAATCCTATTAACTAACGGTTTACTGCGTCGGGATAAGTTTCTCATTTCCAATTGAAATATATCTTTGAATTGAAATTTCAATGAAATACAGGGTCATGAAAAATCGAAGAGTGTGTTAAATATAATTACAAATATCTCGGCAACTCATTATTCGATCGACTTCATTCTTTATGCAAAATTTATGTTTTTTAATTGTCTTTTATATTCACTCCTTAAAAAAAACAATTTCGAAAATTTTAATATAACTTTTATCAGAACGAATAGTTCCAGAGTCCGAAAAAAATAGTTCCGGATCATCGAGGTTACTGAAATTCAATAAGCTTGTTCCCGTTATTACATACTAAGTACATACCAAATTTCAAGTCTCTATCTGAATTTGTTCGGGAGATAGAGCGTTTACAGACACACAGACAGACGGACGGCAATTTTTGTTTCAAAAAATATGTTTTTCAGAATCTTCAGTATCTGAAACGTGTAAATCCGTCAATTTTTTTTCCAAACGATTACAAGACTTACTCTACACTACGTATGATGGTTAAGTAATATGTCTTCTAAAAAAATTTCGTTTTTGCCTAATTTAATTTTAGAAATAAGATGAACCTTTACGAATTTTTTATTTCTTTTGCAAAAGTTCTACTGCGCATAAATCTTAAAAAAAGTTTTTTATTTAGTTTTTTTAAATAAAAACACGACAGTAAGAAATGATAAAAGAAAAATTAAATTGGAAAACTACATGGAAATCAAAACAGATTAACTGAAACCGTGCATATTTAAATAAGCTTTTCTTCATTTTTAGAAATATTCATTTTGTCTAAGTTAAAAATAGAAATAAGATTAATCTTTACATTTTTTCTTTTCCTTCAGAAAATAATTTTGTTATCCATAATTACAAAATTAATGATTTACACTTTATGTTTTCTAAAGCGGAAAATTCTTATACGGCAATAGTAAATGAGAAAATGAGTAAACAGAAACATGTAAACTAAAATCTACAAACACAATTTTAAATAAGAATTTTAGCATTTTTCTTTTAAATGCTAAATGGTGTAAATTATCAACATAATATATAGTAAAATAACTTTAATTAGATTGTTGACATGTTTCGGCTCAATCCGAGCCATTATCAAAAACAAATGAGAACATTCTATAAATGCACAGTCTTTGAAGTTATTATTTGATATGCTATCATTTAATTTTCATGTCCTTTTTAAAAATTACGCACGTTATCTTTTATTTTTACTTGGTTGTTTCTTTCCATATATTTGTAACCATGGAGTATATAGAAAGTTATAGAAAAGGTGTATATAGCTGATATTAAGTATAATAGAAAAACAACAGCCCTGGCAAGATTATATCAAGAAGGAACCATCCAAATATACTCCATGGTTACAAATATGAAAATAAACAACAAAATAAAAATAAAAGATAACGTGCGTAATTTTTAAAAAGTATGAAAATTAAATGATAGCATTTCAAACAATAACTTCCTTAATAATGGCTCTGAGTTAGCCGAAACATGTCAACAATCTAATAAAAGTTATTTTACTGTATATTATGTTTTTAGTTTACACCTTTTATTATTTAAAAGAAATATATTATTACAAGGTGTTATAATTTATTGTATTTTTAAGAATTTTATTATATAAAATTATTCTTTCTTACCTTAATTTAAGATAGAAAATCAGATTAATCTTTAAGGATTTTTTTCTTAAGAATTTTACTTCCCATAGTACATAAAACAATTTTCTAATATATATTTTTCTGTTATGTGTAAATATCATATTTAGTAGAAGCAAGATGAGAAAATCTATGCGGAATTAAACTTCATGAAAATATAGAAACTAAAATAGACGAACTAAATATGTCTATTTTTAAATAGGCTGTTCTAACGGTTTTTTTATTACTTAATTTAAAAACAAGTAATATAAAAAAAAATTAAGTCAATTCCTGCTTATATTATATATACTATATTATACTATTCTGAAATATCCGTTTTTAAATTTCCTTTTTATAACAGATATCTTTAGAAATTTTTATAATGTTAAAATAAATATTATAAGTCCCAAAAAAAGTAACTTCTCAAGAACAACCTTGATACATTTCTGATTTTTCGCATTTCTGAGTGAGTTTTGTGTAAATAACAAAACCTTGCCACGATGAGAATCGAACCCGCAATCTTCCGGATAATAAATTGGAGGTCCCGACCACTACGCCGTGACTATATATTCCGCTGTCTTAAGCGTTGCTACTTATTTTAGTCGTTTTTTATGATGCAAAAACTAAAATTAATTAATTAAATGTAATTAATGAATTAATATTTGAAAAAAAAAACTGTATTAACATCCAGTGTCATCCACTACAAGTTGAGTGGATGAATAAAAAGTATTTTACTAACGAATGAAAATTTGAACAAGATATATAAATATATATAGGGAGAGTGTGAACTAATAGTACGAATCGAATGAGCAGTAGATTAATCTTTACTAATATTTCTTTCTATTGGAAAAAAATTGTACAAGGTCAAGGTAAAACCGGGTGAGGTACAATGAAATTCTTCTGTTGCAGAATTATGAAAGTAACGTTTATTTCTGTTTTTTAACACTTTCCAACCTAGTTGAAAAGTGTTTATGACTTCGTTTGTCTGGCCGTCTGCTCTCTGTCCGTCTATCCGTGCTCTAACTAGCGTTAAAATACTCGGATCGCCCTGAAATTTTCGTATGTTATTGTCGTTTACTATAGCATGTTCCCTATTTCAACTAAAGTGTGTAGCACTTATAGTTTTTTTTACAGGGACAGTCAAAAGTACTCCGTTATATTACAGTAAATGGGAAATAATCGTATCAAGTGCATTTTGATGATGCTACGTCACTTAAAACATGATGAAATTGATATATAATTATGAAGCACATTAGAAAATGCTTTTTGTAGAATATGGGGTGCAAAGCATTAATAATTCATTTACAGGGTCAAACAAAAGAATTCTGTTACACATTGTTCTATGGGGAAAAATCGTTTGCAGTGTAATTTAGTAATATTTCACTATTTCAAACATAATGAAAATTATATGCATTACTGAGGTTCATTATAAATTGCTCTCTTGAAAGAGTGGTGTGCATTGCGTTTATTTACAGGGACACAGAAACGATATCGGTTACAGTCTATGTGTGATAAGGGCATTTTCAAGTTTGGTTTGCGTTTTTATGTTTAACTAAATTTTTTCATAGTACGTGTGTGCACTCGGTTGTTCATATACAGGGCTACAAAAGGGAATCCGTAAGTATTACAGACTGTGGGAGTGAATTGCTTAAGAGTAATTTTTATTTGTGTTATGAATTTTCTTGCTGAACTCTAACATATTTAGTATGCTAATATAAGTTTGTGGAATATAAATAAATTCATATACAGGACTACGCAAAGAAATGTATGCATTGTCGTTTACGGTTGGTAATTGCTGCGAGTAAGTTTTAAGTTGCCTTTTAGCTTAATATGTGGTGACTTCAGATAATATACAGGGCTGTACAAAGGATTTCGAGTGCATTTCCATCGACCGGAGAAAATTGCTAAATATGAATATTCGAACTGAACTAAATTTTATCATGCTATATATCCACATCTATTGATCATATACAGGGCTGCTCAAAATAATTCGACTACTTTTTTGACACTGGAAGGTAACTTCAAAAACTGTATTTTTAAATGTGGTATATGTTTTCTAAACTGTTAACTTACATATCTTCTTTCACCTTATTTAACGGTAAAGTTTCGTTACAATTTTCTGGCTGTGTTGGAAAGTGTTTCATAATCTATGCTTGTCGTATGATTTTTTGTTCTTGTTTAAGTAAAAATACCTTTTGAGGTATATATAAATGAGAATATATGTTTCAGGGGGGGGGGGGGGGGTTAAAAAGAAACATAGAAATAAAAATCGAAGAACTAAATCCATGCATCTTTAAATATACCTTATATTTTATTAATTTTTTTTAATTATTACGTAATTTAAGAGGGGGGGGGTGTCAATACCCTTCATTTGAGAAAAATGATGAAAATATAAATTTTCTAATATTTTTCTTAAAATGAATTTATAGATCCGTACTATATTTTCACGAGGTGCCGTAAAAGTATGATCCTTAAAGATAAGGGATAAAGGTTTTTTACTGCATCCTTTAAAGTATTCAGAGTTCTAAACTTTAAATTCCTTTTTTCTCGGTTTGTGTTTTTTTTTTTTTTTTTTTTTTTTTTTTTTTTTTTTAATATTGATATGAACACAATAGTTTATTTATTTTTTTTTTAAAAAGGTAAAGTAAATAGTCATTTTGTACTATTATTTTTGTAATGCCATAACATTGTTTAAATTTTCTCTTATACGAATTCACTTTTTGAAAATCTTGTCCTTACAGTTATGGATCAGGCCTATAAAAAGTATTAATTTTTTTTTTCAAAAAGTTCAAAATTTTAAGAGAAATGTTTTTTTTTTAATTTCTTAATTTGTTTTTTCAATGAAAACTTTTTATAGGACTGTTGGAAATGAGAAGAATCTTCGCAGAATAAAAAAAAAAAACCCACACAGAAACCAAATAAGCTCGTTAAATGAGCTTTTTAATTAAATTTCTTTTTCATTCTTGTGTAATTTAAGAAAGAAAATAGACTAATATTTACGAAAAAAAAAGTATTGTGAAAAATTCCTAAAGCAGTGTCTTTTATTTTATATTTTCAGTAACATTTTCTTATCGAGGTGTAGCAAACGGGAAGAGAATTATTTATAGAATTAAAAAGTGGCAAAGAAATGAAAATCGATGAACCATGTTCATGCATATTTATCTAAGCCTTTTTATTCTAACATATTTTTACACGCTTTTATTTAACTTCATTTGGTTCATGTATATGAAGACGGAATTTTACAATTGATTTTGCGCTCACTTCTTGATGCAATACACTGTTAAATATTTGCGGCAAACTATCCAGTCATTCAACCGTTTTTACGTTAAACGGTTAAATAACTGTAATTTAATAATATTCTGACCGTATTGTTGCCCATATTATGGTCAAAATAGATTTAAATCACGATTATGTAACCGTTTTTATAGAAAACGGTCCAATGACTGGACAGTTTGCTAAAATTTTTAACAGTGTAGAGCTCTAAAAATTATTTACATTTGTGTGCTTCCGATGACAACACAATATTGTCATATTTTTAGAACTTACTTATCAAAAATAGATTAATTTTTAATAAATTTTGATTAAGGTCATTTTGCCTGAATTTGACGACCCATAAATGCAACATTGTTCTTATACCTAAACTCTTATGGCAAAAATTGTATATAAACATTTTATAATGAAAAATCGTAACTTCGGTTATGAAACGCCAAACATTTCACTGTATTTAAAACTTTTTCTTTAAAATATTTACCCATTACAATGTACGCATCGTTCATTATCAAGAACCGTCATAACTCCCTAAATGAGTCGAATATTCCCGAAATTGGAATCACGGTTTCGCTTTTTTAATTTGAAGATCAAATAACCCTATCAACATCAAGGCCTTGAACGTCTGTTTCATTTTCCTAAAGTAAAAGCGACAAAAGCGACACGTGTTCAATTTACAGTTCTAGAGTATTCTACGCATTTTGGTGAGTGGTTTAATTTCAGAGATCTCTTAGAATTTGATCCGTCAAATTCGGAGAGGCTTTTAAAAGATTCACTGAATTAAGTTTATGTGGTATTTTGATATATTGAATTAAAATGATGTTTAAAGCAGAACTAGTGATTAATTAAACTTTGTCGAATTAGGAAATAAAGAACTTCCACATTATCATGCCCTAGTGTGTTTCTTTTTAGTTGAAAATTCCGTTTGAGGCTAATAATTTATAATAAGACACAGAATATTTTAACAACATAAAAATCTAACTCAACGAAATAAATCCACGAATCTTTAAGCAAGCAAAAAACTGTTCTTAATGTAGCAGGTTTGTTTTATTTCTTTTTTTCGTTTATTTTATTCATTTTGTTTTTCGAGAAGGGGCTGGGGAGGGAATCTCACAGAGTATGAATTATAAGAATGTAGCGGAACGTAATGTCTCCGAATGAATGGAACGCGCTTTTAGTAAAATGTGAGCTGTCGTACATATATATAACAACACATTGTACGCCACATGTCTCTGCTCATTTTAGAATAACGGATTAACCCCTGACTGCCTAGCAAAAGGGAAAAATTATAATGTTGTTTTCTCTGTATTGTTTTTTTAAATGCTTAAAAAAAAGGATTTTTTTCAACAGGATATAAAAAACTTAATTACGAATAATTCTTGAGAATATCAATCCCCTAAGCAGTTTGTCCATATTTTTCCGTTTCCCCCAAAAATTGAAATCGGCTCTACACAAAAATATATTTAACATAATTGTATTTTAATACATATGTAAAATAAATATGAAGAAATATGAAGTTTATTTTAGAAACAAACAGGGAAAGAAAATTTAAATTATCATTAGTTTTAGGAATGTTTTTATGAAAATGCAGGAAAGCCCTCAGAGGGTTTCATCACTCAATGTTTAAAAACTGCATTATATCCTTAGAATTATGATAATTTAAATAATGTTACTATTGCATTAAAACCTAAAGCTTGGAAAACGGATATATCAGTTTACAGCGCTGAGACGGAATCTATCTTTCTACCTTCTCAAAAATAACTAGTGAGAAATCAGCAAAAAAAAAAAAGATTTGAAAAATCTGCAAACGTGTTATTTTGCGCAGATCAATTTTGCAGATATTAATGGTTTTTGGAGTCTCCAAATCTTTAAATTAGCGCAAGAATTTTTTTCATATAACGTGATATAACATCTTATAATCTTAATTGAAATTAATGACACAAGACACAAGTTCAGATATTATTTCACATTTCGTAGAAAAAAAAAACTTTATCTATACTATTATAAATAAAGCAGTCAAGCGCAAACATTACTAGCGCTTAAAGGGTTCCATGCATTAAATTTATTACTAACTCCAATAGTAGAAAAAATTGTTGATAAAATAATAATAAGAATTTGTAAAAACCTATGCAGCGTAAAGTTGGGTATAGAGAGCTATAGACACTAGAAAAATTATAGATGTCTATAATGAACATTCAGTGAGAAATGAAGTGTAAATAGTAACAATCATCGATATTCTATATGACTTTTTTAAAAACTTTATCCAAATCTGTTTATGTTGACTAAAAAATGAATGGATAATTGCACTGGGATATTGGTGAATACATTGTCAATAATTGTGTGTTCCCTGATAGTAGATTCTTGAATAAATGGATTTAGACCTATGGTTGTAAAATATTCCTACAGTTCATTTATAGTTTTGTTTCTGAAGTTGACATTGCAATCACCAGAAATAATTAAATTTTGACATACCTCAACATATCTAGTAATGTCTAAGAGATAGAAATATGGCAGAACCCAAGACATTTAAAAGAAACAAAAACCAATAAAATCTTAATAAAAAAAGTAGATCGTTAAACAAAGTATCAGGACTGTTCAAAGAAAATATACTCGTATATGTAAATTAGTACCATAAAATGATAAACATTTCTCATCCAAGACAAAGACCTTGTACAAAATTTAAACTTGGCTGAGTGCCAAGCATGCTTCGGAAAGAGGTTGCAGAGTTGCTCGAGAGAAGTCACCTGTCAATCATATTTGACGTAACAGTAGACAATTTTAAGCCATTAAAAAAAAAAAAAAAAAAAAAAAAAAAAAAAAAAAAAAAAAACCAAACTTTCTGGCTCATGTTTAAACATAAAAGCATGATACTTGTAGACATGATTAGTGATGGACTTGTAGACATGATTTGTAATGGATAAGTTTTTCATTTATAAATAAATTACGCATTAAATTATAAGCGATTGTTGTCTCTTAACTATTGACTTTTATTGTCTTGGAATTATTCCATGAATTATTTCTAAATGATAGTCTTCAATAATCGAATTCAATTGGAATGAAAAAAGTTCACAATTTCTGACTGTGATTCGCCTTACCTAAAACAAAGGCCTTGTACAAATTTTAAACTTGGCATTGTGCCAAGTGCGCTTGGGTGGGAGGTCGTAAAGTTGTAAGGTCGCCTTTGTCCATGCCGCATTTTTATATATAGGTTTGTAATTAATGTCTCAGCTAATTAATTTTTTTTTCTAAAATCATCATCAACAATCTTAAGATGATTCCCCGTCGATATGTAAAAGTAAAGTTTGTATATAACGGAAAAATGTGATTTTATCAAAACCTGTGTAACTTAGGATAATCGCTATAGTTTTCCTGCAAGGTTTAGTTAAACTCCTACTTCCCCTAAATATTTCATAATTTTAGATTCAGTAGATTCGGAACTAGGAAGGGGCGGCATATTTTTCCAGTACATTTTCAATAATATCTCTGAAAATATAATACCTAAAATTAAAACAAGTATATTTTTGAGTTTGGTGACGAGATTCTTCCAACGATACCACACACGATATACAAAAAATATTTTTTTAAGTAACTTAATTAATATCTTGGTTAATTACCGGAATTTTTTCTTAAATTATTATCAAAAATCCTAGGATGATTTCGTGTCGTTATGTATCTCGAGTGCCTCCCAACTCCCCCCTCCCCGCTGAGCGACCGCAAATCAAAGTTAGTGTGTAACGGAAAAATGCGATTCTCTCAAAACCTATGTGGCCTAGGATAATCACTATAGTGGGGGAAGACATATTCTTGCAGTGCTTCTTCGAAGATATTTCTGAAAATATAATACCTAAAATTTAAAAAAAAGTACATTTTTGAGTTCGGTGTTAGGCGGTCTTTCACACGAGAACCCACACGTTATACAAATTTAAAAAAATGTTTTCAAGTAACTCAATTAGCCCATTTAAATTTTTCCAAAAAATATTTGTGAATGGCTAATAATCAATAAATATGTAGGTCAATAGTTTTTATAACTCTCCCAAGTTAAATTTTTTTTTTACTTTCCATAGTTTACGAGAAAAACGGTTGTGACAGGCGGACACACAGACACACTAGTGATCTTACAACGGTTTCGTTTTTGCTTTTTAAGTACGGAATTATAAAAAGAAGTAATGTTTGTTTGCGTGTCTGTGTGTTTGTTTGAATGGATAATCTCTGGAACTACTGAGTCGATTAAAAAAAATCAATATACTGGTGACCATCTCTGCTCCATCATAGGCTATATTTTATGCCGGTATAACAAGCTTCAAAGGGGTGCAGGAACCAAAAAAACATTCTAAAATTGCGATTTCTGTAATATTCTTGGGGCTAGAAATATGAAATTTGGTGTGGTGGTTACATTTAAGACGTAAATACTTGCTATTAACGGTTTCTAAAAAAATCGAATTTAAGAGGGTTAAATGAGGGAAAGCATTCCAAAAACGTTCTAAATCACGATTGCTTTGGAACTGTTAAAACTAGAAACTTAAAATTTGACAACACATTTACTTTTAAGACGTATATATTTGCAATAGAACAATTTCTAAAAAAAATTAAAATGTGTAAAAAAAAAAAAAAAAAAGAAAAAAAGTTCTGAAATTGAGATTTTTGTGATATTGCTCAGTCGAAAAACTTAAAAGTTTGCATGATGATTACTTTTAAGATGTGAATGCCCTTCAAGAACTGTTTCTAAAATATTCTAAATTTAAAAAGATGATTGAGCGATAAACGCTCTAAAAATGTTCTAAATTACGATTTATTTGGAATTTTTCGGGCTAGAAACTTGAAATGTACAATAAAACTGGATTTATTTTCCCCCAAAATAATAGAAAGAGCTCATGGAATTAAAATGCAACACAACGGGTTTCTACTTAACTAGTCTTTTATAACTGCCTTTTGTCAATATTATTAACGCATTACTTACCTCATGATACATGTGGCATATAACGCTGTCAGGTGTTTTTAGGCACACTCATATTTTGAGAATATACAGGGTGGGGCAAAAACATTGACCTAGGATTTTATTCCCTAGACATATAATATAATAGATCATAGACATATAATATAAATTACAAAGTTATGTAATAAAAGGTACGTAATTTCATGAAATCGATTAAAATTTTCAGGGGATTAAATATGAAGAAATACAAAAATTAAATTTTTAATACGACCCCCGTACAAAATATTTCCCAATAAGTAAAATGTGCCCCATACACTAATAAGATCAAGTGCAAAAGCACACTAGTATATATCCTTTATAAATCTAAGGCTAGTTGATTGCTGGACTAGTGAAAGTTTTTTCCCTCTCGTAATGTTGGTGCTTATGCAAAACGTCTGATTTTTCACGAGTGGGTGATCAAGTCAAGTAATGTAATATAAAGGAAAAGTTCTGATATTAAAAATTAATTAGTTTCTTAAACTCTTACCTAATCAATTTTCTTAACTAACAGATCAAAGCATATCAGTAAGAATATATCTTCGATAATTTTTAATTAGAAAAGTTCAAATTAATGCAAGATGTTTATCAGCCAAGCAGAAGATTAAACATTGTCAAAGTGAATCGAAAATGAAAAAAATTGGTGCACATTTATAGTGCTAATAAACGATTATTCATTTGTTTGTAGAAAAATAAGAAATATATCAAATATTTATTCAGGAGTTGTTCGAGTTGATTTGTTCTGGAAATTAACTGGATATCTAGACAATTTTTTAATTTGTTTTAAATAAATCTGTTATAGTATATATCGAACCGCTAGTATATATTTTTTATTTAACAACTTCTTATCGAATCTGTTTAATGAATGAATTAAACTGAACTAGATAAGGTTTGTTGTAGAATTAAATATCCCTTTGAGATAATATGTACGGTAAGTAAAAAACGCTGAAATATTTGAAAATAACTTCAATAAAGAAATGGAAAGGCGAAACGGTGCAGTAATGAAATGAATATGTTTTAACCTGAAAAATATTTTGATTGAGTTAAATTGATTACAAGAATGATAGACTATTAGAATATATGTGAACATGTTTGAGCGCAAATAGTCCAATCTGAAAAATAAAATTTTGTATTCCAATTTTCTGTCGTGCTTCTAATTTCTTTCGAATAACGTCGTACTGACGGTTGATTCTGTAAACTCTTTTCTTGTCCGCAGAAGAGGATGATCTAACATGAGATGCACAAGGAAGTGGAAATACATCAAGTTGTCTGCTAAATGAAGATGATGAACTTAAAGATGCTACCACTTGAAAAGGTACACATGTTTTCGGAGTATTGGAAACAGATATAGTCGACGCTGGAATTGGAGGTAACATTGAAACTGTAAAAATTGATGGATTATGTCAAGATAGGTTGTTATCTGTGGAACGTGTGTTGCTGTCGTTGCTTTCCTTATTTCACAGTGGAATTTCTGTCACAACTGAAGCACAGAAAATGTGATCGGGAAAGATGTCTGGCGGCATGTCATTTTATCTACAAAATCACGATATTGTATATATAGAGGCAGTATTCGAGAACACATGCATTTATAAATTTTAGCATATACAGAAAATAATCTCAAAAGAAATAAGTACTCACCTTATACTTCAGATATGTAATCATTGAAATGAAACAGACGTGAATTAGCACCAAAAAATAGTCCCAAGAAATTTCTGATGAAGGTGTAAACAGTTTCTTTGTAAACGATGAAAAATACAAACTTGAAACCTGCGCCATTATATGCTTATCCTTGCCGATCGATTCCACAACATAACTGCGTATCGCTAAGTGCTGACCTCTAGCGACATATATTAAGATACATAAGGTATATCAATTTACCTAAATATGTCATTTTGGGGGCAGTTTCCCATATATGTGTGTGTGTGAAAAACTAGAAACGTCTAAACGTGCAACATCTCATTTCGATTGAGGAAAAGACTAACGAACCAAGATGATGATGGATGATGTCATCATTAGAACAGTATTGCTTGAGTTTTTATCCAAGGCTTAGCCGATTGGGCTGCTTTTGTTTAATGGGAAAAAGCAAAACTGTTGTTTCTGCATTGTTGTTATTGTGAAGTCAGTCAGCATGAGGCCAAATTTAAACGTGTTTACCTACTATGCAACCATTTACTGTCTGTTACTTTTTCTTTATGAACTGTCTATTTAGTGAAATGTATGTATTCGTCAAATCCAATGTAGCCAATGGAAATAGATTGTGGTTAAGTTATTTCACTTTTTTTCATTCCCACAATGAAAATGGGGGCTCGGTTGGAATATCAATAAAAAGTAATTTGAACTGGGAATTTGAATGTAAGAAAAAATCTTCCGTAATCGAATCTTCAATTTCTGCAAATGTGAGTGGACGAACTTTTGATGCGCTATTTCATAGTAATATATGCAAAATAAGCAAAGCCATTTTTAAATAAAGCTGCAAAAGAAGATTTATTAACTTTATCTGATGATTTGGGATTTCAGAATCACAAAATTGGGAATTGATGAAATTAGTAATTGAGTTTGAAGCTTATGATGAATATTTTGTTAAAGTTTGTCATGAAGTTATTGCCAATGAACGTAAAAAGGATAGAAAGTACGGGTTAAAAATTGGAGCTTCAAAGTAAACTGAAATTTTCAAATGAGAATTCTTTGGCATCAAGTTCATGTAAATAACAAGACTTGCTGAAATGATTGACACATTTTGATGGCACGGTGATATTACCTTCTATTTGTCCTTAATTGAGAGAAAAATGTCCAGAATTAGTGTCGTAAAAAATTGGGTTACGTTTTTGTTGAGTTTACCCCTACTGCAAATCGTAAATGTTGTAGCCAGAGAGCCAGGTTCAGACGCAAGCAATTAATATTACACAAAAACGTGCTTTAAGGGCTTTAAAAATGGATCTAATGGAATAGACAAAAAGTTGTTTCGCAAAAGAAAGAATCTCCAGCCACTTGGCTCTAATTTACTTTTAATTTAAGAAATTTCTTTGAAGAATAGATTAAAGATCTACAAATACCCAATTTTGAATAGTTAAAAGAACTAATAACTGATCAGATTAAACAAAAATATCTTTAGAAATGCGAGAACATTTCATTGATCAGTTTCATAAATTTAAAAGTATGGATGTATTAGAAAATAAGTTAGATGACTATGAAGCTGCAATAATCAATGTTAAAAGAGTAAATAGAAATTCATACGTGTTGAAAATAGAAAGCCCGAAACGAGTGAATCTGAAAATAGAAAAACTTTCTTTCATCCTCAATACCATAAAAACATACATAACAGGCAAACTGAGGATTTAGGTTAGTACTTGGGTCAGAACTTAAAGGAGTAAAACTTTTAATTTATACAGGAAGTAATATAAGCCTAATGAACCCTGATTGTTATATGAGTATTGGGTTGACAAAATTATCTTTTGATAATTTCTCATTATATTCTATTAGTAGAAAACAATTGTGTGTCCTATAGGATATTTCATATATAGTACAACTACTGCAGCAGGGCTCTCAGGCAAAGTCCCATAAAAAACGGACTTTACCCTATGATAAACGCACTTCAACCGTAAAAACAGTAAATTTTGAACACTTAGCCTAAAAAATTGGCATTTACCATAAAATTACTACTGCAACTCACAGTGAAATACCCATGACTTTACAATTTTTTAACAGTTTATAGTTTTAATTGCATCGGTGTTCACAAGAGAAAAAAATCGTATTATTGTTATTATGATTATTTTTTTGTAATGAAACGAGCGATAACTTTTCTCAGACACCACAGCCATTTCCACCGTGACTTTTCGAAAATATACATTTTAAAACAGATGGGAAAACATTAGATCCAGGAAAATTGACGTACAACAAACTAAGAGGTATAAGAGAGAGACGTATTAAAGATGCTTTACTATATTTAGTGTGAAGCGTGGACAATCGCTTAAATTTTGAGAATGTGCGAATAATATGCTTTTATCTGCATAGATTTTGGTAATAATACTTTCAGTGAGCTTATCATATTCAAACGAGTGATGATTGGTTCAGTGATTTGTGTCTTCGAACCCTCTGGTTGTAAAGCTCGAGGTAACTCATTCACTGACCACAAGCTTTCACTTTAATACATGCATAAATTAAATTCACATAATCTTTCAAATTTAACACTTTTTATAATCATTGAGCATTGGCTAACATTCTCAAGCTTTACGGCCGTAAATTTTTATATTATTTTGGAAAAATTGAAATATTTGTTAAACGCGAAGTAATTTAACAACAGAAACAACAAAAAAATTATAAATCACTTTCAACAGACATACGTGATTGAACTTTATTTTTAATAAATATCAAATATATTCTTGGGACTAATTAATAAATATGTATCAAAATGTTTAGAGAAACCTCTTGTCATTATGCAATTTAAAACAAATATACTTTCATTTAACGAATTAATAATAGAGTCTGAGAAGTTTCTTTATTGCAAACATTTTTTAAATAAAGTAAAATGCTCGTAAACCATATTTAGCAACAAAACACATTAGCATAATTAACTTGAAATAATAAAACATATTTCAGAGTTAATGAAATAAATTGCCATATTTTGTACTAACGAGCGAGACTCATTACGTATTTAATTAGGAAATGTTTTATTTCAAAATTTAATGACACTAGTAAAGGCAGAAAATTCGATGGTCTTAATTTTGAAAAAAAAAAGAGAGTAATCTTTTATTCCAAGAAGGCTAATTAATTTTATTTTTTATTAGATTTTTTGTAATTAGAATCAAAGTGAGACATTAAAAGGGAAGAAAGAATTTTGGTAGAATAGTATTTTTAAACTCTTAAAATGGTTTGGATTTATCATAGCTCAAAATAACACGAGTTCGTGCTTATAAATGCATAATTGCCATCCTTCCGGATTTTTGCAAATAATTTTTTTTAACCAGAAAATTTATTAAATTAAATGCACCTTGCTTCTATGTGGTAGTTAATTGAAATTTACTGATTTCATTCGTTAAATAGAATTTCTGTTTCAAATAGGTTTATTTCAACAGTCTCCCACTAAAATAAAGAGATTTCACAAGTATGTAAACCCACCATAGAGATTAATATACGTTAGTTTTAAAAAATAGTCTAAGTAACTAAATAATCTAAGCTTAGATAGTGTAATAAACACGTACTCATTTTTTTTTTTTTATCTTCCAGAGACACTTTTGGTGTTATAGGGGTTTGAAAAAGACGAATACACTATTTTTAACACTTTCCAACACAGCTGAAAAGTGTTTAGAAATTCGGTTTGTCTGTCTGTCTATCTAGCCGTGCTCTAACTCGCGAGAATATATTCAGTTTGATATGCAATTGATATACGTTATTTATATTTACTATGGCATGCTCGGTACTGAAAATGATGTGCACTTATTTTTTTTTACTGGGACATTCAAAAGAAAACCTTTACATTACGGTCTATGGCGAAAATCATTTGCGGTTTATTTTAATGATGTTACATAATTTCAGACATATTGAAATTGATATATATTACTGAGGTACATTACAAGCGGCTTATTATAGAATATGGTGTGCATAGAACTTATAGTTCATTTACAGGGACACTCAAAAGAATTCCATTATATTAAGGTCTATGGAGAAAAAATGTTTGGGTTCATTTTAATAATGGTTCACTATTTCAAACATATTGAAATTGATATAGTATATCACTAAGGTGCATTACAAGAGGCTTACTACAGAATATTGTGTGTATAGCAGTCATCGCTCATTGACAGGGACATAAAAAATAAATCGGTACTGTATGGTAACAATATTTGCTGGAAATGCGTTTTAAGTTGCTGAACGCGTTTTTAAATTTAACTCATTTTTTGTCTATTACTGGGTGTGCATAAATTCTATAGATTATATAATGCTCATGATATAAGAATAAAAGTCATATATATTCTTATATAATGAGCTTTTGCTCATGCTATTTATTCTGATATGATGAGGTTATAATTTTGATATAGAAAGGGATTTAAATATATGAGAAACTGACAGTATGAACTTACAAAGTTTTTGTATGAGAAAATAATAATAATAATATATATTTTTTTTTTGTAAAAAGAAGTATTTCTTAAAATGTGCAAAGCAATGTTTTTCATGTTCTAATTTCAAATCATTTTAGAAAAAGAAGCAAAGTTGCTTGTTTAAGAAAATGAAAAAAAAATTAATTAGGAGATTATCGTAATTACCAAGCATTACTTTTGATCTCCCGGAAATTAAATTTTCTGCTTCAAAAAATTCTCATTCTTTCACTTTCTCCACATAGCGTGAAATTAGCTTGTGGCTGCTTTTCTTAAATTTCAGGCCTAAAAAAAGAACTCTTATATGATTCTCAGTATTTGGGTCAAAACACCGTTCAGTAAAAAAAAATCGTTAATGAAAAAAAATCTTTTTAAAAATAACTTTTTTTTTTTTTAATATTTTTTTTTTATCGACGAATTTTTTTTTTTTACTTTTCACAAAACCCGTTTCTTTCTATTGAAGCCTTATATGTTTTTTTTTTAATCAGCTTGATAGATAGATTTTTTCAATATCTTTTAAATCTCATTTCACAATAAAAACAGAGATGTATGTAATAGAAACCTTTCATTTTCCTTTATTGTAACAGAAAATTTTAACATTCTTTTTATGCCTTTATAATCTTTCATTTTCCTTAAAATATGCTGTATTGTAATCTTTAACTTGTTTGTTGCATTCTTTACTTTTCTGGCTTATTTTATTTCAAACTTTGGACATACCATTCTTCAACATTTAAAAAGTCCTTCCGGCCTGTACTGGGAGGAAAAGGTAGCTTTCCTATATCTTCGTTTTAAAATTTTAGCTAATGTTACACGAAAACAGCAAGTTAAAATGCAAAGAAACGTTTACAAAAGATTCATTAATACTGAATTTGAATAAGAAATTCGCCAAATTATTGAGCAATAGCCAAATTGGCTTCATTTATGAAGACTTATTTTGGTCGCCAATTTTGGCAATATTTCGCCAAATGTCGTCAATTTTGGCGAGAATTTGGCGCTAACGGATATGAATATATAGTTTTATGCGTATGATTGGGAAAATTATTACAAGAATGAAAAAAAATAATTTGCGAGTAATCGCGTTAATGTGCTGTTTTGTTACAAAATGTCAGCCACCCTAGAATTTCAAACTGCTCTATCTCAGCCATTTTTTAAGATAGAGGTAAACCAAAAAATGCTCTGGAATCCTTGTATCAAGGCCTAACACGTAATTAATATAGTACGTGCAATATTGTGTACGATATCTTTGCACTAATCAACAGATATTTGATACAACCCCTCATCTTTTTGCTTCTTTTTGGGAACAACGGATTTCGAGCTTATTCTATCGACGATAATTTTCAAAATTTTCAAGCTATGATTTTGAGACTTTCACAAAAGTTGCTCTATATACTTAGCTAATACATTATGCATATTATATTTTGATTGCATTCCCCCATGCGCTGTGAAACATTTTTTAATAAACCTGTTCATTTTTTATCCAGTTTTTATTATTTTTTAATTATGATTGCAGATTATTATGTACAATGTTGTTTTTCATATTTTCTGAAAATAACATTTTTTTATATTAAGAACTCTGCAAATTATAAACAAAAAACTAGGCGAAATTTGGGGCTGTTTTTATAAAAACCTTAATTTCTCTACGAGTATACATGCTATCCTCATAAAAATGAACACAGTATATTACAATAAGCCACTTATTAATAATCTCGAGTTTGAACTCCTTTACTACATTAGTTTTTACAGGGTTATCCAAAAGATATTCGTTCTTTTTTCAATTTGTTGACAGTCGCCTATGGGGTTTCGTGAAAAAAAATCTTTGCGGAAATATATCACCTATACTATACTGTTTACACACTTGCAGTTTCAGGTTAATTCCTCATGTATTTTTCTAGATAGTTAACAAAATGTCTAAAATCGCAAGTGACCGGTCACCTTTGGCAATATAGTGTATAACCACACACAAGATTTGCTCGTATTTGTATATGATATGATTTCAAAATAGCAGAATATGAAGTTTGATGAAATTCCGTGCATGCATTCTTGAGATATGACTACAGCTAAAATCGTCTAAATCCTGAAAAACGTATTATAGAAGCCACTGCCTGTAGGACTATTTACAGCAAAACCCATTCAGCAACAACTTGTGGCAACGTCTAACTGAAATCTGCAGTTTTATGAAAATCCATGTATTAGTTCTTCAGATATAGCTATCTTGAAAATCGTGAATAATGCAGCAAAGCAGCTCCTCCTTTTGGGCTAATTACACCAAAAACTTATCAGCACAAACTTATATCAAGGTCTAACTGAATCTAAAGTTTTATTAAATTCTGTGTATTAGTTCTTGAGATAGAGCAAAATTTTGTCGCATACAGATAGACAGACAGACCCTCTCAATGGCAGACATTTCCTAAATCAGTCAAATCGTGTTCAAAACCTTCTAATACGTTATAAATCCGTTGAAAACCGGTAATCGAAATTTTTCATGAATACAATTATTCCATACTTTCTTGTTGTAGTCCAATACTTTCTTCTTGTAAAGATAGAAGAATGTAAAAATTCTAGATAAGCACCTATAGACCACATTTTATACAATCTATTACCATATTTCAAAACGTATGCAGTTTCTGTAGCTCGAACCATATCCGAACAAAAACAATGCTCAGTTTTATTCTAAAAGTAGAAATACAGTATTAGATATTATAAAATAAAGAGTCTGCAGCTGTTTATATTCTTTTTTGTAGCGACATCTATAAGACATTTTGGAATTAAAATTTTAATTTGCTTAAAGAAAACATTCGATCATGAGAAGTATTTTCTTTCAATTCACATTCGCGTACTATATTTACTTGATATTTTATAGAATTATAAAATGTACCAAGGACTTCTGGCCTACCCGGTGTTATAAAACTAAAACTGAAGTCTGTGTTTCTTTTATGATTACCAGGGGGTCCCACCAGGGTTTCTTAGGTTACAGACATACCACGTGCATAATATAGATAAAAATAATTTTCAAGTGAAAACTCCAATAGATTTTTTACATTTAATATTTTTTTAGTTTGTCTACTAACAACATCGAAATCATTTTTATATTAAAAAATATGAATTATATATTCAATTAAAGTTTTGAAATTTATGAAAATCGATACTTTAGAACACATGTCAGATGTTAATAGCCCAAGATATCGGTAAAAATGTTGCTATTTATAATATTTTATTTTATTCTAATTAATTCAGTGCTTAAGCGCATAGTTCGATTGCATATTTATTAAATTTGCGTTTTATTTATTTATATAATTACTGATGAAGTTTTAATTTTGTTATGGAATATTAGAAAATTCTGAACTATTTAAATTTTTTTAGGTGGAAATGGGTCAATCATCGGTAATCGGGTTGCATGCGGATTTAAAAATATTCATTCTTGAAAATTATTTTAGAAACAAAAAAAAAAATCAGTAAATAGAGATAGAGTTTTCAAACAAATCGCATTTGAAAGTACATTTTTTTTCTATTCGACGTTTTAAAAGTTGAAATTGTGCGATTTTAGAAGTTTCCAAAAATGCAGTTACTTAGGAACATGTTTTTGCTCTATAATATAGATTCTTTTATACTTTAAATCGTTGGAAGCAATCAAGATAATTCGTTTTGAACGTAATCTAAGTTACGCGTAAAATGCAACCTCAACATTAATTTAGTTAATCCTACATTTAAGGGAAATGCTGCTCTTTGATCCTTTTAAATTTTCCAGTGGAGACGTACATAAGTTTTGAAATACGTCTTCAATTAATTTCTCCGGGAAACACAGTAATGCTATATATGTAAGTCCGAACTAAATCCACGCATCTTGAAATAAGCCTTTTATTCTAACAAATTTTTCATTCTTGCCAAATTTAAGTTAACTTAATCTTTACCGATTTCTTTATAATTTCGAAACAAAAAAGACATTATTAACTATTTCATCTTTTTTATTCCGATGTGATAGATAGATGAGTATGTAAGAGTGAATTCAATTTTACACGAGCTTTTTGAGATACTTTTTGCTCAATATTTTTAGAGGTAGATTTTACTGACTAATTATTTTGAAATATGTGTAATCATTATAAAATTCGCACCAGCATAAAGAAATTCAATTTTAATATTAAAATATAGTACTTAAAGTTTTATTCGGAGTAATAATGGAAAATGCAAAGCTATTGGAACAGACGTTACATTTATTAAATACAAGGTGTTTCACTTCTAAATTTGAAAATAAATAACTTGAAAACGGTGATAGATAGAAGCAAAAAACCAGTGGTATGTTTATTAGAAAAACCAGTAAAAATATGATGCAGAAATTTCAAAATTTTAGTAACAAATTACGCGGATAGATGGCACTGTCGGTGGCATAAACGTAAGTAAGTTGTATCACGTCAAAAGCTATTCAAAATGTGCATCTTTCACATAACACACATGTCGCAAACGAAGAATGAAATTGTCAGTGACTCTCTGTAGCATGTCATCGAAAATCAACGCACAAGCTTGACAAATAGCTTTCTCCAGCTCATCGAGTGTTAAAGAATTGTTGCGGTAAATAATGTCATTCAGTGTTACTTCGGAATTTCTTTCACTATACGCTAATAGCGATAACGTTTCAACGGCGAAATCTTCAACGATTGAGCATTCTTGGGATCTGAGCCGTCTTTATAAGGATCCTTAATGTTGTCTGTAGTGTCATCTATCTGCGCTATTTTTAACTAAAATGTTGACCAGATGCTATAATCAATAAGGCTAAGTGGGCGAATTAGTTCTTCCAGATTCGACCGGGATGGTTCAGTTGGTAGAGCATTGGCAGCTTCAGCCAAGAGATCCCAGGTTCGAATCCTGGCCCGGATATTTTTCGTCCAGTTCAGAGATTACAACTCATATAAAATGTTAAGGTTTCTCAATCAGATTCTTACGTTTTTTTTAATAAACATACCTCTGGTTTCATGCTTCTATATATCACCGTTTCCGAGTTATTTATTTTCAAATTTAGGGATCCTTCATGAAACACCATGTATATGTTTCTTAAATCTTCAATAATTGTACACAAAGAAATATATTTGTTGTTTATAGAAACTTTTTTTTCTATATTTATAAAATATTGAAGAAAATGCTATTTTAAAAATAAATTTTAAAATTAAAATTGTTGCAAAAAAGAGTTATAAAGAAAAATGGTAAATTTATGTTAGCCTTGCGCAAGTGATAAATCTCCAAACATAGTTCCAGTCATCATCATTCGCATTGGATTCATTTAACTTATAATAGAAATGCTTTCAACAAGTGCAATTTTGTGCTATTTGTGTTTTGAATTTGTATAGAAATGCTTCCACTCACTCATTTAAAATAAACAACTTTCATATAAAATACATATACATCTAAAATGCGCGCATGCGTTTCATTCATTTTATTCAAATTACAACTAATATAATATTAATAATAATAATAATAACAACAACAACAATAAATAGTAATACCATAAATCGAAAAGTTTTATTTCAATATCAAATAAACGTATTTAAATGGTACTTGTGAAAAATAAAAGCTGTTATAGGTGAGATTTGCACCTGGCTAGCATAAAAATATCGAAAAATGTACCTACCTGGAAACATTCCTAATATGTGACGAATAAATCCAAAATGGTATCGGATTTCTTTCTAGAGGACTTTTTTTTTTGCGATGTAGATTAATAGTGCTTTCTAAGGGACACAGGTTGTCAGTTGAACGACTTTTTAAATTCAGATTGTTTGATTGTTTTATCAGTTTTTTAAATTTTAATATTCGCCTGATTTAATAGAACATGAATCTGTTATTAAATAAGGCGAATAATTTTACTTAAAAAATTGGCAGCAATAAAGCAATCTGAATAAAAAAAAGTAGCCCAAGATGCAACACTGGACACAAATCTGAAGGCACGGCCAAATCAAGAGAGCACTGCCGTAAATCCTTTTCTGGAAGCAACTCAGGGCACTTTTGAACCCCCTCCCCCAATATCTCTGCGCTGGAATTTCCCAATAACCTGAAACGTCGTATACCTGCATTAACAGGATTAAAAGAAATCACAACTACTTAGTTAGGCTAACTGAAAACCTTCTACAAAATCTCAAACAGATGAGTTCGCATAGTTGAAAAGTGTTTATGTATTCGGTGTGTCTGTCAGCGTGTCCGCGCTCTAACTCTTGTAAATATGCGCTGATTGTCATGAAAATTTTATACATTATTGAATTTTACGAATGAATATTGTTCGGTATTGAAAATGAAGTGTGGAGTATTAATAGTACGTTTACAGGGACAAACAAAAGAATTCCATTACATTAGGGTCTATGGGCAAAAATGTTTTGCGTTGCATTTTATGGATGTTACCATATTTAAAACATCATGGACATGCTCAAAAATGATTAGAATCATTTAAAACTCAGTTTGAAACATGGCAATACTGAAAATTGAGCATATAGAAGTCAGTTCATACTCATTTGAATGAAATGCAATATTTCCATTCTTTTATTTTATTCCATTATTTTTCAAGAGAAAAATAATTGTGGCGTTAATGGGTTAAAATGTAACCAAAAGAAAATTTAGTCAGTCAAATTTCAATATCCAGGGAGCGCTTTTTCATTTAAAAATATACTGATAACAATCGAATTGAAAATTTGTATGATTCGTATCTCCCCTTCCCCACATAAATAATAAAGTTGTACAATCTTAACTACCATCTCAAATTGACCAAATCTATCCGAAATCTCGTTAAAAATTTCCAATTTTCTCAGCAACAAATTAATGAATGTCATAAAAGTATCAACATGCGCCCGAATCATTCGATGACTTGCATTTAAAATAACACACTCATGTGATTTGGATGGCGAAGAGGCAATGGACTTGTAACTAATAGGACTCGGGTTCAATGCTGGCTCTGGGTAAAAGCGTAAATTTAATTTTTCCTCCCATAATAGTAAATAGAACCAGAGATGGAAGCACTAGCGCTTTTTTTCTAGCTGTTGTTTACTGTTGTTGGAAACATGGATACTCTAATAAGAGCATAGAAGAAGGACCTTAAAATAGAAGTAAGATGTAGGGTGTTTTCGTTCGTCATTTGTTACGGGGGTTATGGGAAGGTGTTCAAACAGAATGGCTTGCAACCCTCCCGATATTGGCTGCTTACTCCCTGCCTTTGATATAGTTTCGGAAAATGCCGTAAATAAAAAAATTCCGTGGCAAACGGTGATAGAGAGAAAAGGGCGAAAACAGCCCAGACCTTCCTTCTTGCTTATTGTTTATTCTATGAATAGGAGCACATGATGTTTTATTTTTGAATGTGTGCATGTTTTCAGAAATGAGTCTATACATGCTTCAAACTGGAGTAATTTTGATCCGGAGCCATTTGTACTATGCGACATACACAGATTTGTGTATTTTTTGCTCAGTTTTGAAAATGTCGTTTTTAGAGTGCATATTGTGCAGTATGGATCTTGTAATGCATTTCAGTGATGTAAATATATTTCAGTATGTTTGAAATAGTGTAAATTTATTAAAATACATTGCACCTGATTTTCCCCCATAAATCATACTGTAAATAATTTGTTTTGAGTGCCCCTGTAAACGAAATAAAAATGCTAAACACTTCATTTTCAAAACTAAAAATGTCATAATGAACCTCATTAACATATGTATCAATTGCACTGTAATCTGAGCATATTTACGCGAGTTAGAGCACCGAAAGACAGACAGACAAACCTAACTCATAAATACTTTTCAGCTATGTTGGAAAGTGTTAAAAAAAGCATACACTATAAATGTGATTACCGGATGTTCTGAAATTTAACTATATGTAGAGTTGGACTATATAATTTAAAATATTTAACAAGTTGGGAATTGTGCATCAAACGTGACAAATGAGGAGCGTTCGTACTATAACTAGTTGTATAAATATTCAGATATTGGAGTAATAGCTGTTGCACTCGTATGCAAAAATGCATGAATACAAAATTTATTTTAAATGCAGATTTTCATATTTTAGCTATTCATTTTATTTTATGAAATTAAGTTTCAGTACTCTTTTACAAACAATCTATTACAATCATGTTATATTCAAATGATACCAAGCGCAAATATCCAATACAAAACCAATGTAAAAAAAATATATCATCGTTATTATTTCAGTGAAATGAATTATATCGTCTGTTAATATGATAGGATTAATTTCCTTAATAAAATAAGTACATTTTAAGTTGATAACATTTTATCTTTTGTTGATATTGACTGAAAATTCCAATGGTGACTTAAGCCTTGCTTTGAAAATTTCAGAACTTGAAATCCATATTCAGACTCTTTTTCCCTTTTAAAACCTATTTCTCCGGGAACATCTATCCAAGACAATGTTGGTAAATTATAGGATTGCTATAATTAAACGATTTTAGTATACAAATCTTTTAAATTCCGCATAGGATTTTTATCGAAAAAACATTAATATCCTAACAGCAGTCTTACATACATGTCAACCAGGAAACATTTGTTGCACATTTAAAAAGTAGATATTGAGTAAATACATCCTTACCTATTTCGATTGGAGAAAAAGTGTAAAATACGAGGACTGTTCAATAAGTAATAAGACTAAAATTATAAAAAATACAGAATACCTTTAATCGTCATCATTTACATGGTCTTTTTCAAGATAACTACCGCGGCACGTAATACATTTATCCCAACGTTCTGTCCACTTCTTAAAAACATGTAAAAGTCCGTTTTTTGAGAGCTCTTTCAAAACCGCCTCCACTGACTTAACACATGCTTGTTGCTTTCAAAATGTTTGCCTCATAATGGTTTCTTAAGTTGAGGAAACAGCCAGAAATCACATGGAGCGAGATCAGGACTGTATGGAGGTTGTGGTAAAATCTCTACGTTGTTATGCTGCAAAACATCCTGTACGCAATGAGCAATATGTGGTCGGGCATTGTCATGGTGCAATAGGAAGCCATTTCGCCATCCTGCGGTCTTCCTTGATGATAACCGCAGCTGTGTTAATCATTGTGCCTGTGATGGACGTTGAAGGTCGTCCCTCACGTTCAATATCTCCCACATTTTGGTTTCCTTCCTTAACAGTTTTATGCCAGCGAAAAATACTTGCCCTCGACATTTTTTCATCGTTGAAATCTTCACGTATTATGTGAAAGGTCTCCGATGCTGATTTTTGCAGACGAACACAAAATTTAATCGCATAACGTTGTTCCATCGGCGCTTCCATTTCGACAACTGGCCGCTCTCGTAGGCACCCGCAAACACGCTTCAGTTCAATCACGTAATATTCAGGAACATGAGCCTGTACACACCATCTATCGGTAGCGTTTGTTAACACTTTACCGACCGGCCGTCGATTAATCGACGGCCGGTCGGTAAAGAGTTAAAATTAAAATTTTAGATTTCCCACCACTTTTAATCGAAGAATATTTTTTAAATTATTTTATCAAGGGATTTGTCTCGTGAAACCTAGTATACCTTTATCTTCATATTTACTGGTGTGAAAAACGCTTTATTGCCAGTAAGTCTAGTGATTTAAAAATATGCCACCGTTCGTTAATGTGTTAATACAGACAACAAACTTTTTTTATGCCACAGAAATGAACATTCCGATGAGTGGTTTCGCGGCAGTAAAATTAGTCTTATTCCTTATTGAACAGCCTACGTAATTCAAGAATTGTTTTTTGCTTTTAGCATACATAGATTTACATATTTGCCATGTCTGTTGGCTTGTCACGTTCATGGTGGATTGTCGCTGTAGTGTTTATCGCTATTTTTGGGGGCTGATTTCACTTTTCGTTTTTATTTGTCTCTGTCAGGGTTTTTTGCCGTTTTTATGGGCTCACCCTTGTTTCCACTTACAATTCAACACATAATTCATTTCATTGAAAAGGGGAAAAAACTGTTCGATTAGAATTCCCTTCAATAATAATGCCTGCAAGTATCATGCTTTTATGTTTAAGAATTTGTCGTAAATTGTGTCAGAAAGTTTTGCGTTGTTACACGGAAAAAAATATTTATTTGAGAACCCCGCCTTAAGCCGAAATAAAATTTTAACTGCAAAAACCAATAAAATAGCCCTATCTTTTTTATTAAATGTTAGTAAAGAATTTTATATCTTCATTCTGCACAGTATTTTAGACTTTTTACATTTCCTTTTATTTGTGCCTCGTGTTTATCCTGTGTGTCCATGTGATGATCAGGCCCAGGCCCAGGTCGTGCGAATCCTTAGGGCCTAAGACTTTTACGAGTAATTTTCCTTTAAATGTTTACAAATAGAAGTTTCAAATTGTCATCATAAGAAATTCCAAATAAATCTTTGTCCCGAAGTGGGGGTTAGTGGAACCCCATCTTTCTCTTATTTCAGTTTTTTTATTTAATTTTTATGTATGGAAACTTTGTAGAAATTTTGCCTAAGAATTAATTTTAATTTTGAGAAATGACTAGTGAAAATAAATGTTTACCCACAGCACGGCCAAACTCGATCTTTCTCTCTCCCCTCATACGGCCTTCACAATCACCCCTTAGTTTCGGAATCGTTAAAGGGCTACTTTCGCCGGTAGGTGGCGCGCTATACTTACCATAAATAATGCTTACTAAAGGTTACTTCTATACATAAAAATACAAAAATCTTTGCAATATATTCATTATAAAAGGTATGTATAACATATGTATCTTTTGTTTCGGCGTTTTCTTTACTACAAACAGGAAAAACTAAAAGATTTAGAGATAAAATAAATAAATACAATGCTTTTAGCAATTAAAAATAGTTTAAATAACTCGCTACTATAAAGTGCAAAACAAACATTATAAGTAAATTTTATATATTTATATACATTTAAATTCTTGATTACTTGAAACATTGATAATTCTAAGCGTAAAATACACAGTAAAAAATTTAAAAAATAATTACTAGTTTCATAATAGTAGTAAGAAAATTAAGCAAGTTCGCCAATATCCGGCAATGAACTCATATCGTTTTTTTTTCTCAAAACATGGATTATTTTTACACTATTCTTAATTATTTAAAATATGTATATATATGTATATTAAAAACAATTTTCAATAAATTTAATCATTATAGGTACTGATCTGAAATATATAAGCATTATATATAACATATCTATCTTTTGTTTCGGCGTTTGCTTTGCTACAAACAGGAAAAACTAAAAGATTTAAAGATAAAATAAATAAATGCAATGCTTTAAGCAATTAAAAATAGTTTAAATAACACCCTACTATAAAATGTAAAACAAACATTATAAATAATTTTTTATATTTATATACATTTCAATTCTGGATTACTTGAAACATTGATAATTCTGAGCGTAAAATACACTGTAAAAATTTTTAAAAAGATTTACTAGTTTCACAATATTAAGAAAATCAAGCAACTTCGCCAATATCCGGCAATGAACTCATACCGAAATTTTTTTTTTCTCAAAACATGGATTATTTTTACACAATTCCTAATTATTTAAAATATAGGTATATATGTGTACATTCAAAACAATTTTTAATAAATTTAACCATTATAGGTGCTGATCAGAAATATATAAGCATATAGAAATATGATAGAATTACATATCAAATTTAATATTATATTCTAATTCTGGAAAGTCATGGTATAAAAGTATGTATATGATAAAAATAAAAATATACTTTCATGTTTCATAATATCAACAGAATAAGACAACCTATTTCGCCAATATCCGGCAATCACCTCATATCGCTTTTTTTTTTCTCAAAATATAGATTATTTAACAAATTCATAATAATTTTTAATTTAATATATAAAATTTAATAAAATAGTTTCTACGATTCCGTTTGAATTTAGGATTGGTATAATCCTAAAATTCTAGTAAAATTCAGTCTAAAATTGTGGAAATTAGACTGATGAATTGTAGTTTAGGATAAGACAACCCACCTCTATCCTGATTGGCAATTAACTGAAGTATGGTTGCATCACATTGATCTGTTTCTATGCTTGATAAGCAGGATTCTCATTCAAAATTTCCTTGAATTACTCTTACAAGATTACTTATCCGCAACAATGGCAATACTTGCAAACTTCAGCTTAACTCTTGGTGGTGCTAGCAGTTAAAAAGAAATTAATTAAGTGGTTTATAATTTCGATCATTAAAATTCAGTTTAAATCTACAAATAAATTGAGAGCCGCAGCAATTTTATAAGGCACATATTTCGAAAATTTTGCTCTGTACTTCTACTGATTGCTGGTGTATCGGTAATAAAAGCGCCTATTCATGAAAAGAAATTCCAGGTATTTTTTTTTCTCTGAATTTGAAGCACAATGTGGAACACAGCAATGAACCATTTTCAACAAAAGAAAAATAAGAACACGCAATTTCATTTACGTTATATCTAAGAAAATACAAGAGTGAAAGGCGAGAATAAGGAAATTCTCCATTAGCCATGGTAAGTAATAGCGCCCCCTACTTTCTCCGGGGAGAAAATGTTATTCCTTTTGAACAAAGGGAAAATGACTTTTTGTTACGGCCGTATAAGAGGAAGGAGAACGATCGAGTTAGGCCGTGCCCACAGGCTATAGAATTAAGTTAACAAATAACAAGTTGGAAATTTTACTTCAAACATGACAAATAAGGTGCGTTCGTACTGTAACTAGTTTTATAAATATTCCAATCTTGGTGCAATAGCTGTTGTATTCTTATGCAAAAATGCATGAATATAAAATTTATTTTGTGTGCAAACTTTTATATTATAGATATTAAATTTATTTTTTGAAATTAAGTTTCGACACATTTTTTACAAACAATTAATTACAATTTTGTTACATTAAAATTATACTGTGCACAAATATCCAATACAAGACAATCTGAAAAAAAAAAATCATTGTTATTATTTCACTGAAAAGATGAATTATATCGTCTGTTAGTATGACATGATTAATTTCCGTAATAAAATAAGTACATTTTAAGTTGGCAAGATTTTATCTTTTGTTGACATTGACTGAAAATTCCAATGGCAAACTGAAGTCTAGCTTTGAAAATTACAGAATTTGAAATCCATATTTAGACTCTTTTTTCATTTAATACATATTTCTCCGGAAATATCTATCCAAAAAATTGTTATTAGATTATAGGATTTCTATAATTAAACAATTTTAGTACACACATTCGGTTTTTAAATTCAGTAATACGGAAATACTTGGACTCCATTTTAAATAGGACGAATCACTATGCCAACGTAGAATTATTACCTATCATGGGATATCATTGAATTAATTACGTAGGATAGGATTTAATAGAATGAAAAAAACCTTTATTAATATTTTTGTCAGTTTTGATTCTATTTTCATAAAATTTGAAATGACTTGACAAAATTCTTCTACGATTATGTATGTTAAATTTCAAACCATTTGGTTGGGTAGATTTTGCACAGTTATATGCGGACAGACAGACGGAGCAGATGACGAATTTAGGGGCTACGTATTTATATAATTAAGAACGCACCTACAAAAGGAATATCACTACATGGAGTGAGTTTTTGTTGATAACAAATTAGTACAAAAAATTCAATATCACAATGTAGCGTGAGTTTTGTTGATAACATGTATTTTCAGATATATTGTAATTTAACTGTTGGAATTAAAAATATCAGTAAAATGTTCTATTTAAATGTTAAAAGATTCGTTTTAGTAATTTTTGTGTGGTTACCTTATTATATACATTTAATCTAGGTTTTGTATACCACGTCAAAATTTTTAATTTGAATTCCTAAATAGTCAAATATATGTTACAATCAGTATATAATTAAAAGTAATGAAATTTAATAATACACTAGGTTAACTATACGATAGTTTGTTTTACATAGAATTGAGAATGGAAAAAATCAATAGACTGTCACAACAAAACAATAAGATTTCAGGAAAGCAAAAGAAGCTTTCACCACATTACGACACAAATTTCTACACTCAGAAAAAGGAATTGATTAAAACTACAAAACATTTTTGTTCAATACATTTTGGTTGTTTTAGCAAAATTGGAGTAAAATTGAACCATTTTACTTCAATTAACAAAACATTTTTGCTGACGATACAAAATTTTTTTTGAAATTGCAAAAAAAAGTGGTTTTCAACAAAAATTTTTTTTTGTTGATTCAAACAAAATTTCCATTGACCTATATTTAAACAAAGTTTTGTTTAAATATGGGTGAATAAAAATTTTGTTTAAATCAGCAATTTTTTTTTTTTTTTTTTTTTTTGCAATTCCAAAAAAACTTTTTGTATTGTCAGCAAAAATGTTTTGTTAATTGAAGTAAAATGGTTCAATTTTACTCCAATTTTGCTAAAACAACAAAATGTACTCAAAAAATATGTTTTGTAGTTTTAATCAGTTTCTTTTTCTGAGTGTAAGTACACACATCCGTAAAGGAAAAGCATCAAATATTTGCTTTATTAACTATATCGAAATTCGGATTTTAACTACTGACAGATAAACTGGGAAAGACTAATATTTTGAGAAAATAAATTGATTATCATTGCTTTTAAATGCTTAATTACTCTTAAGAAATAAATCATAAGATGAATCCCTAGGATAAGTCACTATGTAAGATAAATGATATGACACATAAGATAAGTCACCATTATCTTAGAACACAAATTTCTAAGCACACAAATCCGTAAAGGAAAACATTAAATATTTGCTTTATTAACTATATCGAAATTCGGATTTTAACTACTGACAGATAAACTGGGAAAGACTAATATTTTGAGAAAATAAATTGATTATCACTGCTTTTAAATGCTTAATTACTCTTAAGAAATAAATCATAAGATGAATCCCTAGGATAAGTCACTATGTAAGATAAATGATATGACACATAAGATAAGTCACCATTATCTTAGAACACAAATTTCTAAGCACACAAATCCGTAAAGGAAAAGCATAAAATATTTGCTTTATTAACTTATTCGAAATTCGGATTTTAACTACTGACAGATAAACTGGGAAAGACTAATATTTTGAGAAAATAAATTGATTATCACTGCTTTTAAATGCTTAATTACTCTTAAGAAATAAATCATAAGATGAATCCCTAGGATAAGTCACTATTTAAGATAAATGATATGACACATAAGATAAGTCACACTTTATCTTAGAACACAAATTTCTAAGCACACAAATCCGTAAAGGAAAAGCATAAAATATTTGTTTTATTAACTATATCGAAATTCGAATTTTAACTACTGACAGATAAACTGGGAAAGACTAATATTTTGAGAAAATAAATTGATTATCACTGCTTTTAAATGCTTAATTACTCTTAAGAAATAAATCATAAGATGAATCCCTAGGATAAGTCACCATATAAGATAAATGTTATGACACATAATATAAGTCACCATTATCTTAGGACACAAATTTCTAACCACACAAGTCCGTAAAGAAAAAGCTTAAAATGTTTGCTTAAGTAAGAATTTTGGATTTCAAATTTTAACTATGGATTTAGGTACATAGAAATATGTGTAAAATATGAAAAGATACGTAGCTCAATGTGCATAATTTTAATATAATTGAATTTTCAGGAAAAACTTTATGATGTATTTAGTACAGGAGAATAGGATTTCTACCAGCATATACGTAGGCACTCGACTTACAAATTTAATGGAAAATGTTAAATAAGTTTCATGATATAATCTTGGAAATTTGATATCACATCATTTTTTAGACACAACTTTCATCGTTTTTTAGCCTGGCTTTTTCTTTCTTTCTTTTTTCTTTTTTTTTTACTTTTGAAAAGCTGTTTTTTGTAGATCAGACTGTATATAAGTAAAAACTACAAAAATAAACGCGTTTTAGTTGAAGGATGAAATGCACAGGAAAAATTTCTGATTGCATCTCCGTTTTGTTGCATAAAATTTTGGGGTACTACTCCATTATTTCGTCGACCGCTTTCCATAAAAAAACTATCATCGAACTATAACGTCAATGCCAATCAACAAATGCAAGAATGTTGCCAGTAGAATGTCAAAGAAAATATAAAATACAAAATACAAATCAGATACAAAAAATTTGGCGAAACCCGTGTGAATAAAGCGTCATTTATCAGTAACTTTGAGCAAAAAAATTTACAATATATTAATGAAAACTGAAAAAAATAATAATATTGGATAATTATTTACAATATTTTCTTAATTATCCCTCCCAATGGACGGATAAATGTTTTGACGTCAGTTGAAACTGATATTATCTTCCGTAACTATGCATCGTAACATTTTTTACAGTGCTTTTTCTTTTTTAATATCATGACATCGCTGTTTAATGACATAATTGTTATTTTAATTAAATAAATAATAAATCACTAAAACATAATTAAAAATACAGGTAAGCGTCAAATTAAAAATCACTCCATGATATATCAAACACGAATAATGCATCTGACCTCAAGTGAATGTGACGCCACAAACGGGCATTTTTGGCATTATATCCTATAGCTTGGAGATAGTTTTTTTCATGAAAAGTGGTCGATGGGATTATGGAGAAATACCAATTAAAATATCGTTATCTGCTAGAAATGACGAAATTTTCGCAAAGAAAATATAATTTTTACCTAAATATCAGTACCATATTTTAACGACTGTACGCTATTGTTATCGATCTCTTTTTATTCTTTTTGTTCTGTGTCATTGTGGACATTTTCAAGAGAATATTTCAAAAGACATTGTGCCATTTCTGTCATTGTTTTGTCATTGTCTATACGAAAAACAAATATTTTTTATATCAATAATACTTCAGCGATGTCATTCAGCAACAATGACTTGTGAAAAGTGTTTTGTGAATTGCTAAAGTGCTTCCATTGTTGAAATGATTTTTCGTTGTTGAAATTAAATTATATTGTTAACAACTAAAATCTAAACACAACAAAGAGTTAATTGACAATGAAGTTGATTCTTGCAACAGATAGTTAATTGTAGCAAAGTACATTGAAACAATCAGTAAATTTCTCATTCATTCCTTACAGAAACTTTTGATATTGTAGCTTGTATTGCTAATGCTCTGATTTCAAACTGCGTTTTTTGTAAGAAAAAAAGCTTTTGGTGAGTAATTTATTATTTGAATCGTTTAATTTGAGTGTTTCATACTTGAAACTACTTAAATCACCATGTTTTTTGCAATGATTTGCGTCCTATGGCTCCTTACAGTTTATGAACGAAGCTGGCTTTTGGTTGCAGGTATTGTCATCTTGCTCGGCATCGCTATCTTTTTGGATTATGCAACTAAAAATATGAAGAAATTTCCAGTAGATTGTGAAAATGTTGCTTCTGAAACAAGTTCAGCTATTTTTTTCGATGTCGTCTCTGAAACGAGTTCGTATCTTAGTGATTACGGAACCGCCACTGAAGATTCAGAACCAGATACCCTCTACAAAGATGCTCGACTCATCATTTCGGAGAGTCCTTTCGAGATAAGAAAGAAGTATGATAAAGATCTAATGGAAAGATTGCTTGATAATTGATTAGACGAATCTGGCTTCATTAGGTTCGAAGACATACAATGGATCTCTGGTCGAATGGCTGATCAAACATCTGAAGATGAAGAACAGCCTCAAATGACAGAAGGGGAATTTGACATACGATGGATCTCTGGTCCACTGGCTGATCAAATACCGGAACATGAAGAAGAACAGCCTCAAATGAAAAACGAAAAAAATCGACAGAGACTTAAAAAGTTCTTCTGCTGTTGCTTTTGTTGTGGATGTTGTAATGTCACTGATAGTCAGTGACTGAATCACAAAAAGCGGGATACACTCTGCTCTGTTTCCTTCTGGGAAAAGAACGTTCAGGCAAGAACGTATGAGCAGAGGAATGGTCCTGCGAAGGGGAGAGATGGAAGCCCACCTCCACGTGGTTCTCCCTGGAAACGTTGCTCGTTCGACGACGGGTAACGGCTAGGAGGCTTCCGCTGAATGGCATCCTGAAACCATTTTCTATAGACCCAGAGGAGGTGAAGAAATTTATTTAAATACTCTAGGGTTATAAGTGTCCAATAAATGTACATTCTTGTTATTTTATTTTATCATTTCTATTTATTCTATTTTCCATTCATTCCATTTATCGATATTGATTTAATTTACATATTCGTATCAAAGAATATTGTTTAAAGTTATTATTAGGATTAGGAATAAAAATTGGTCGACAATGGTATGACCGATTCAGTTCTAAAGAATGAAACAGGATGTCTATTTACATCATGAAGCAATAAGAAAATTAGAAAATTATCGGCTGATATTTTTTAATATGTTTTACAGTCAAAGTTGGCATCAAAGGTGAGCGAGGAAAAGATCATCTAAAATATCATTAAGTGCTTACCACGCAAAAAACAAATCTGGTTACAACAATGTATTTAATTTTGTGACAAATTTCACTTGATTAAAAAAAAGCAAATTTGCTATGGACACGATTACAGACCCCTAACCTTCCTATTCTCGGAAATTTTCTACCTATATGTGAAAAAATTTCTACTACATACAACGCGTTTTCACATTTATAATAGTATGAATTGCCACGATCGGTTTGTTCAAGTTTACACAATTCGGCTGGAAGAAAAGTTTCACCAGTTTTTATTGATTTCTTCTTTGCTTTCGTATTACGCGAATTTGTCGGTAAAATTGATTTTTGATTCGATAACATTTTTGTTTTTTAAGTTTTAAAAAATATTATGATTTTACTTAAACATTACTTTAAAATCTATGCAATTTTTCTCATCCTACAAGACTTTACAAAAATCTGTTATGAAATAGAACTTAGGAAAAGCTATATTTAAAAATGACAGCAAAGTTATTACTATTTTAAAACTAAAATAAATGTAAAATTAAATTCCTATTCAAAACGACGATTTACAAATGTGTTTCGATTGTGGGAATTCTTTTGAGTGTCCCTGTAAAAAAACTATAAGTGCTACACACTTCAGTTGAAATAGGGAACATGCTTTAGGTAACGACAATAACATATAAAAATTGCAGGGAAATCCAAGCATATTTATGGAAGTTATAGCACGGCCAGACGGCCAGACAAACCTAAGTCATAAACACTTTTCAACTAGGTTGGAAAGGGTTAAAAAGCAACTACTAAGATTTTTACTAAGATTTTCTGATTTTCGATGCGGATAATTTTGCGGTGCATATTATTGACATTTGCCGTCCAATATCGTTTCAAATGGTCTTTTTTAACTTTTTAAAATTTAAGTTAAAACTATGGTATCTTTTTGTTAACCGTGTGCAGACGATAAAGTGCCAACTTTTATTCCTATCACCATCATTCGTATTGAATTCGATTTAAATGTAAATCTTTCACTCATTTCATTTAAAACATAGAACTTTACAACACATACATTTAAAATACATATATTACATACATTTAAAATAATTCATTTCGTGTAAAAAATAAAAAAATTAAAAGAGAGAAATTAATCACAAATAATTTGATAACCCATGATCATTTTATATTAACATTTTATTTTCGATATATGACATCATATTCGCTTGCTTTCCATACTTACTCGTATTTATGCAACTTGTATTATTATCAAATATTTGAAAACGCAAGTTTTATTTCTAATATGACGTCATTTCATATACTGTTTAGTTCTTAAATAATTCATTTCATTTTCATTTTTAACGTAGACATTTTTCACCTGAAAGTAAATTGTTAAGTAAAAATTATTACTCCGGGGTTTGATTTCGTATTGGCAACGATAAAGCATTAGCAACGGTAAAATAAATTTAACCATTTAAAAATTTTATGTCCATTTATTCTTTACGAAAGTAATGAAATTTTGAATTATGAAGAAAAATATTTTAATAAAATAAGCAAAATCCAGCCTATGTTCATTTCCGGGTTATAATCCACCTATATGCAAATATACAGGACCATTAAATTCTCCATTTTGACTCTGGCTTTAGCTAAACATTTACAAACACAATCATATTTATAATATTATTAGGATAAGATATAGCAAATTTGTTTTCCATGATATTTGAATTTTAGCGATTTTTACATTAAATGCAATTTTTTGCTTTTTTGAGAGTACCGCGGCGATTTTTCGACATTTGTAAAAGGAATTTGGTTTCAAATTTTTAGCCAAATATAGTAAATTTTATCCTCCGCGATCTTTCACGTTCTCGCGATTTTCAATGCATTTTGTATCATATTTTGGCGTTCCGTGCCGATTTTTTGGCATTCGCAAGAGGAATTCGCTTTCAGACATTTTTCCTAATATCATTCGGTCATCCGCAAGTTTCAATGTAATTTGCACCGTTTTTTACGGTTTTGTGCCGATTTTCATTCCGGTTATAGCGTTTTAACCCACTGTAGTAAACTCGGTGATTTTTGAAGTTTAAGATATTTTGTATGCGATTTTTGCAATTCGAGGCAAATTTTCCACGTTGCTAAAAGGAATCCGGTTTCAACCTTCTAGCCTAATATAGTAGAATTGTTTCCCTATTCAATAAACTTTATTTAGAATTCGTGCAGCTATTTTTATATTTTTCGAGATTTTTAATTGTGACTTTCAGGGTTTTTTGCGTTTCGTGCTATTTTTTTTATGGGACCGGGCAACGCCTGGCGGGTCAGATAGTTCTTAATACGTTTAATACGCCTTGCGCTTAGAGTAAAAAGTGCTCATATATTTATATAAATGAATGCTGTTTTACGAAAAACTGTCAACTCCAAGATCACCCAACAATTTCTTTTACTGGGAAATTAATTTTAAATTAATTTAAATTTAAATTTATTTATCATTAAAATATCTTATACCACATTGCAAATTTGTAGAATATTAGCAGAATTATTGATTATTTATAATGAACATCATAAGAATGAAAACCGCAATTTTAATGATAGAGACATTATGTCTGGAACAGGAAGGAATGATTCAATAGTAGACAAATTTATAAAATTTTATATCAACCGAAATTTACGGGCCAATTTTAAACATTTTTAAACCAAAAATTTTGTTTTAAGACGAGGAAAAGAAAGAGCCAGGTTTCTTGTCAGTCAGACGCCTAGAATGGCTAAACTTGCTCCCTCACAAGTTTTTAAGTCAATAGCTGACAGCAATTTTAATATTCTGAGACGTTCGGCAGGAATCTTGTGGTCGCCAGACACGTCCTAACGTCCCAAATTGGAAAGAGAATGTGAAAGTATGCGTACCCTGGTATGAAATAAAGTTCGAATAAGAATTAAATAAATCTCTATTTGTTAAAAAAAATACATAATTAATCGCGTCAGTGTGCGAACTCAATATCTACAGAAATATAAGTAGAATACAGAAATATGAATAATAATCGCTCAGTCACATTAAATATATGTTCGTCTTTTTCATTTAAAATTAGACAAAGACACAAGCCTCGAGAGCTACAATTAAAGCAGACAAATACTCGCAAATTTCAAGTAATGATAATAAGGCAGTCGTGGTTATCATTTTGTAGGTAATTTTAAGAATGAACAACTATCAATAAAAGGTTTTAAACTAACATCTATATATTTAAACTGCTAAGCGTTTTCCTTCGACAGTCCGTGAGAACAAACTACTGCATCAAATTACATCATTCTTTTTTTTTAAATGAAAGATATTTGGACACAGATTTGTTATCGTACATTCGTTTGTTCAAAAATTGAATTAATTTCTCTAATTTTAAATTAAACTTTTACTTCTCCGTATGGCGTCATAAAGTCGGCAATCGGATAACGCCCACTGTTGCGAAGCACAGAGTAAAGCGAAACTCTGTGGTTGCGAGAATAAAAGGGAAATAATAAATATTAAAAGCACGAGGCTTTTAGGCCGAATTTTTTAATATGCAAATTAAATTTCGGTAAACATATTTATCAGCGTGTTTTATAAGCGAATAAAAATTCATATTTAATGTGACGTCACGAGAATATTATAACAATATCCATTGGCTTTATTTTATCACTATGCATTATAACTTTGTCCATGCCATTTTTTCATTACAATTAAATACAAAATATATTTTTATTTTTATACTTGGTGTTTAAGCATACAAGTAACGTATACAAAGTACGTGTGAAAGTTTGCGCCAGTGAAAATGGCGTTATGCTTAGCTTGAAATGCATTTTACATTGATAAAACTAAAAAGAAAAAAGTGTATGATTGTGTCAACATGACATAATTTTAACTGATTTTTCAATTTTATTTTTAAAGATTAGAACTGGAGCCTTTATAGGTTGCTTCATCTTGATTACATGTTACCAGTTACTTTTTTCAAATTATAGGTTAGAAGATGTCATTTTTTTTAAATAAAAAAATTAACAAAAGTAAAGGATTTCAGGAAAATTAAAATTATTAATATTAGTGTTTAAAAAAAAAAAAAAAAAAAAAAAAAAACGAAATAAGGATTGAATTTTTAGCTAGAATAAACAATGTAAGGCTAATATTTTATAGGAATTATTTTGGTAGGTTTGTAATAAGTTAATTTAACAGTTCCTTGTTAGCGGCAAAGTCCTATTTCTTTCACTGTGAATTTCTCTTTCAATGTAAAAAAATGGTAGTCTACTTTTGGACGCCAGACAAAACACAGTGACAATTTTTAGAAATGTATAACGGTTGTGACAACAAACGGCGCTACCGCTTTAGCTTTCATCGCACTTACATCTCTTCTAAATAGTACAAATTTCCTTTTTTTACTACATTTTACAATTTCAATTCTTACATCATCAATTAGAATAAAAAATTAGCTTTTGATTGAAATATAATTGAAAACTGCCGCTTAATTTAAAGACTTTTTAAATAATTTTAAAGCATGAAATATTTTTCAATTTTATCTCAACAATGACCATTAGTTTGCTTTAATAATTTAAAACAGACCGTGGGAAAAATGCCACAGTTCAAAATATATTTCACTAACCATCATAAAAAAAAAAAAAAAAAAAAAAAAAAAAAAAACTGATAAATCATAAGATCAGATTATCTATAAGATTCTAAGAAAGTAGCACTTTGGCGCTAAACTAAAATCTGTCAACAATATATATATATATATATATATATTCTGTTTATGATTGACATAAAATTGATATGTTGAATTCGTTGATGTATATTTTATATCTGAATTTGCTAGGAACTGTATTTTATTATTTTTTTAAAGATCCATTGGATATATAACTGTAAAAAAAGGTAAAAGATTCCTGACTGTGATGGAAAAGGAATAATCACCCCAATTATGTAAAGGGACCGAAGTAACCATACAAATGAATTACACTTGAAAATATTAAAAATCTCCCTCATCTGCAGATTGATTTATTATTGTGAGAAAAATTATTAATCTTTACATAAAAATTGATTAACTTAAAACAATGGATGTGTTTTAGAAGATATGGATTTGAAACAAACAATGATTAAAGAGGACATTTTAAAACTTTTAATTTAAACATTTTAAAACTTTTTTTAGCGTCGAATTTTGACGGTGCCTTTGGGCAGATGCACTGCACATGCACATAGGAGCGCATTCGGTTGCAATATCATGGGGGGAGGGTTGATGTGTGCTTTATTTACTATGTTCTTTTATTTACAAAATATGAGATGAAAGTATATAGCATTTGTATGATACTTCATAGGTCCATGAAATTTTTTTTCCTGCCGTGGGGAATATGGCGGTAATGTCAGACTAACTTGAATTTCACAGTTGTTTACGATTGTTTGTTTGCAATTTGCACCGGAAATAGTACTGTATTTCACTGGGGGAAAACTTTTAAAATAAAATATTTGAAAGATTTTTTCATATGCACCCCTTTTTATGTAATAAAGAAACTTATTTTACTGATATAGTTATAGTAATTTTTTCCGTCAAGTTTTGACGGGTTTCATCTAGTAGATATTAACCTCTGTATCTTAACATTTGACAATGCATAGGCACCAAGCATTTCGATTCCTGAACCACTATTCCCGAATATTTGTTCCTTTTAATAAATCATAGAATTCTGCAATTAAATATGGCAAAGAATACTATTCGGAAATAGTGGCATTAAATAAACATAATCCTTGGCACATTTTATTCATGCCCATAGTGATATTTACCATCGTGTTCGATCACATTTTCTTCTTGTTCTGTCATTGACCTTTGGAAAAAAACTTTGATGTCGTCATTGTATGGTTTTGTTTTTGCGTGGCTTTTGAGAACACTGTAAAAACACTCAGAAGCATTTTGACACAAGGCGGAAAGGTTTCCGGAAATTCATAGTAAACTTTGTGTTCTCCTCAGTTACTTGTTATTTCCGAATCGTTACATGTATTTTCGGAAAAATATTCAAAGCGGTGAATTACTCTGAAGAAGTCAGAAACGTTACATTCCATAGCGGAAATGTTTTCGAATAGGTTCTGTAAAATGCCGGATACTGAAAAATTCGGAAATGTTACACTCATGCCGTGTAAAGTTTAAAAATGGAATTCGAAATGAAGTAATATTTGCGCATGCTCATCTACTCCGACCTATAGCACATGTCATTATCACGTGATTTCCATTGTTCTTGAGTGGAAAGACAGCTTAAAACAGATGCAGATGCAACGTATTTATATGAGCTGTAAGTATTCTATTTTATAATTTATTTTATTTGAGAGAACAATATGCTCTAAAAAATATATATTATCAGATTCTATTTTATTGCATATTAATATTACATTTGCAGTCAATCTTTTGTTGTATACACAAAGTTAAATAACTCGTTCGATACTTACTTTATACTCTTGTTCCCTGAATCTATAATAAATATTAGATATTTGATTGATGAATAATAATGTAGTACTAGTATTAATGAAGTACAGATAGCACCATATATACGTCTTCAACATCTTTTCGTTTTGAGATCGGTTCCGTTTCATAACTTTTTTAATGATGAAATGTATCGTTTATATGACAGAACAAATTCCTAATTTCACTTATACTATACGTTTTTCCTTCATTTTTTATGAATCAGATATTTATAAATAAATATAATTGAAAATTTGATTGATAAATCTATAAATAATTCTTTTTTAAAATCCGGTCTCTTGAATTCCATGCTGTAAACATATACATATGCATTATGAAAATGCTTTATTTCCCAAAATAGATAAATTATTTTTAATACCTTTAAATAAATATATTTTTTAATCTTGTAAGTAGAGATATTATGTCAAAAGATTTCGTATCTGTTCGTATTTTATGAACTGTACACTTATAAAAATATATTTATTTTCTCAGGTTATCTCAGCACTTCTCAAGTTATACGAATAAAATAATATCTTTAAATATTTAGAAGCATGATAGTTGTAAAACACTATATTAAAAATATTTACAAATAGACAAAGTATTTTTATCAATATATCTATTTATAAGTATACAATTAGTGAAAATAAAATAATTACCACATATATAAAATATTTTCGAAAAGTATAATTATTTAAAAATTTCAAAAAAAAATGTTGAAAGGTATTACTAAAATCTGTCTATTTATAAGTATAGGGAAATTAAATATTTTCATTTTGTATCTATTTAGAGGATGGAACTCATGAGGTTGCATTTAAAAAAAGAATTATTTATAGATCTATAAATCAAACTTATCACGTTATTTATTTACAAATATCTGATTCATAAAAACTGAGTGAAAAACGTATAGTATAAGTGAAAGTAGGAATTTGTTCTGTCATATAAACGACACATTTCATCATTAGAAAAGTTGTGAAACGGAACCGATCTCAAAACGAAAAGATGTTAAAGACATATATACAGTGCTATCTGTACTTCATTAATACTAGTACTACAGTATTATTCACCAATCAAATATCTAATAATATTTATTATAGATTCGTGTACAGGAGTATAAAGAAACTATCGAACGAGTTATTTAACTTTGTGTACACAACAAAAGATTAAATGCAAATGTAATATTAATATGCAATAAAATAGAGTCTGATAATATTATTTTTTTAAAGCATATTGTTCTCTCAGAAACAAGAAATTATAAAACAGAAATACACAGAAACATTTCCAAAACACACAGAATCATTTCCTAAACACACAGAAACATTTCCAAAACACACAGAAACATTTCCGATGTATACAAAAACATTTCCGATGTATGCAGAAATCTTTCCGATGTATACAAAAACGCTTCCGATATATGCAGAATCGTTACTGAATATCTGACTGAAATATAAAGAAACGTTTCCGAAATGCACGTAAATGTTTCCAAAATATACAGAAACATTTCTGAATATCAGACTGAAATATGCGAAAACTTTTACGAATATCTGATCTAAATATTCGGAAACAGAACAGAACCGATGGGTCACATTGCTGCCCCACCAGATAGATTAACGTTACAGAGTTTTTTTTTTTTTTTTTTTTTTTTTTTTTTTTTTTTTTTTTTTTTTTTTTTTTTGCAGTGTAGCAACGGATCAATAAACCTGTGTAATTTATATCTACACATCCAAGCCCCACCTCTTTAAAGACAAGTTCGCAACACAATAGTGCATTTTGAATAAAATGGGACGTGCAGTTTTGAAATCATACCTTTCTAAAAATCATCTGATTTAAATGTTTTTTAAACATAAAAAAGAACTAAATATCCATATATATGTCGTAGGCTAATTGAGAAATCCGCCTCTTTGCAAACAGCATAGGCTCTTTGCAAAGAGCCGGTCTAATTGGAGAGTCATTTCCCTTTTTCCAATCAGTCTGATGTTTTTTAGGCTTATTGCAAAGAGCCTAGACAGCGTTAGGCTAATTGGAACATGGTTATTTATTTTTCAATCAGCCTGACATTTTTTAAACTCGTTGCAAAGAGCCTAGATAGCGTTAGGCTGATTGAACATCAGGCTGATTGAGAAAAGGGAAATGATTCTCCTATTTTACCGGCTCTTTGCAAAGAGGCGGATTTCCCAATTAGCCTACGACATATATCCTTCTATATTAAAAAAAAGTAATCTGGAACTGAGCCAAAAACGAAATGAACCAATCAAATTCTGCGTAGATATTCCGGGTTATTCTCATCGATTTTTTACTAGGGACTTTTTTGAGGAGCTATTTCTTTTTTCTAGCCATTATACGGATTCGAAAATCCTACCACCAGACGCAAAATATAACAAGCTTTCAGAAATTAAAAAAATTATCACGGTCGGACAATAAAAACTCAAAAAATCCTTAAAAATCGAGTAAAAATCTTTTATTGAAAAAGTCATTTTTTTATATTGTTGTCAATTTCTAAATAAGCGCAAAGGATTGTATTTTATCTCAAATAAAAAATGTATTTGCGCGAGACTATTAAAAACAATAATGAAAGTTTAAAATAATAATTAAATGATCACGTGTTGAAAGCAGGAAATAAAGAAAATTACGTCATAAAAATTGTGTTTACACATGAATATTAAAAATAAAAAAGATGAATTAAATGAAAAAGCATTATAACCAGTTAAATGAAAAAGCATTATAACCTGATTACAGAAGAAAGTCGCCGTTCGTGATATCATCATCATCATCTTTTTAAAACAGGATACATTACCAGGTTTTAAGAGGCTGTGAACGTTTCTTTTAAGTGTTAACTTTGGAAGAACATCTACAACATCTTAACAAGTTTTTTTATTATTACATATTATTTACTTTTATTGACACTAGAACTATCAGGATAAAAAATAGAAAATTCTATGAGACATCTATGACCCAAAACATGATATTTTGCTCGTATCACTGTTGTTTTTCAGAATAAAAATTTTAGATTACTTGACTTTTTTATAAATATACAGTAATATGCCTTAACTCAAATTTAGTTGAAATCCAACGAATACTTTTTTATCCACAGTTTTTTATATCTAGATTTACCGTGAGTAAAATGTAAATAAAAAATCATGGAAAAATATATATATTTTATTTGTATTCAGTTTTAATAACATATTAATCTGTAGGAACATTATTATGACGTTCAAATTCATAATTAAATGTATAGTATTTGAACGTTTTCTTATTTTACATACCCAGGTAGCACCAGACGTTTTTATAGCGTTGAAAATAAGTCAGAACTGTTGAAAATTGGTTACGTTGTTTTATGTCCGTTGAAAAATATACTTTATATCGCAATATTTTAGACTAAAGAAATTGGAAATTTAATTCGTCATAGAAAAGACTTTTAAAAAACGTTGTTTCATGGTCACGATATTTCCGTTACTCTTCTCATCGTTTTAAAATAGGTTTTTTAATCGTTTTATGTTTTCCTTTACTTTAGCCCGAAAGCGTGATTGCTCAACGATATAATAGATATTTTTCCTAAGTGAAAAATTCGTTGAAACAACGTTGTATCTCCTCAACTCAATTTGGACGCCGCGTGATCGGAATTTCTTTCTGCGCAACCTTCCAACCATCGCACCAGACAAGAAGAACGAAAATAATAATAAGCCGCCATTGATTCCCTTCTTGCTGGCGCTGTGTTTGTTCTTGCACTATTTTGTCTAGTAAACGTAAGTAATCACAAGTCTTGTTATTTTTATTTATAATATTTGTAATGTATTATATTTTTAGAATGTTTTAATTTTAATCAGATTGTAATTAAAGAATAATTTAAAGTAAAATAAATGATTGTTTTGGTCAATTCCATCGTAACTGACGTAACACTTGATCATCGAATTTTGTTTTCAAAACTGTGCAGAAAATTTAATTAAGCTAGAATTTTTTTTTATTTTTACAATTTAAAATATTTCTTACTAAGGACTTAATACCCAAATACCTGCAGATTATTTCAATCTGTCTTTTAATCACAAAAATTGTAATTCAAAATCCTGTAACTGATGTAACGTAAAATAGACAAACATTTTTTCTGCCTTCATTGAAGTGTAAAAATTATCAAAACTATCTTGTTAAAATAAGTGATTTAATGTTGTCAACAACACTAAGTAATGAAAAATTCTAACAGTAACTTGTTTAATTAATTTCTGAACAATAAAAAAGAAAAAAATGGCATTTACACATGTAACTGACATAACTTTTATTGTGTAACTGACGTAACATTATGACTTTACAAAGACAATAATGGTTCTTAACTTAGTTTGTAAATAGTAATTTACAAAGGCTTTGTATTAGGATTTTATTATACAACATAAAAATACCAAGCTTTCCAATCATACACTCAAATTAAACATGTTATAAATTTTATTTCCCCCTCAAAATGAAACTTTTATGTGGAATTGTCCTTTTAATAAATCATGTGCATCAATTTTGTATATATTCAGAACTCTGATCATCACTGCTTGTGTATGATATCAATTTAGTTTTTTGAAAATGATTGTTGCTTGCTGTATAATAATTTTTATATAAAGTTTATTGAATTTAAATTAATTGATATTTTGTAACATGAAGTGTGCTAAGGGGCAACCCTGTGTGTGTTTATATTCATAAACATGCATCTTGAGTTTTTTTTAAATAATTTCAATTTTTGAAATTTTATTTATTGTGTACCTTTTAAAAGCAATTTTTTAAAATTCAAAATTTTTAAAATAGTAGCACTATTTAAAAATATATTATATAAAATAATTGATAAGTATATAAAAAGTTCAATTAACCAAAAGATATGAAATTAAAACTGAAATTCTTTAACCATTACTCATTTCGATAAATGGAATCTATCAAAATGTGTTATTACGTGCTGTAACAATTCCTTGAATAATGCAAAATGTTTCATATTTTCTGAAAGTACCATATTTCTTTTTATTTGAAAAAATTGGGTATTTTCGTGTTATAGTGTCCCCCCCCCCCCAAGGATGAATCGCTAAGCAACCAAGATTTATTGCCAAATCATAAGCATATGACCAGAGTTTCCCCCTGTCAGTTTCAGTAGGGTGCTGCACCCTGCCTGCTCTTTGGTCGACAAAATTGCACACTTCTTGCCCCTCAGTAAAAAAAGTGATGCATTTTCTGATTGTTTTTCTATAACTGGCAGATGTATTTTGCTTTTTTCCCCCTTGCAAATGAAAACATAAAAGAAAACACCAAAAAGGTGTGTCAGTAAAGGCTGCCGGCACATTGAGTCAAAAAGAGTGGCCAGGCATTGTGCATTTATTTATTTATTTTGCTTTTACGGCTTTTACATACTGAAGAATTACAATTGTAGGGATAGACTCACTGGCGACTAAACTTTTTGCTTTTGGTCACTAACTTTTTATATCTATGTTGCAATGTATTTTATAGAGATGCCCCTTTTCTGCCGAGTGGCATATTTTAGCCTTTTATTTATTTTTAAATCTGCAAATCCTCCATAATTCCACAATATTTACTCCTTTTTTTCTATTGCCCATAATTTAAAAAAATGATATTTAACATGGATGCTACATTTCGGCAGATCTGCAAATTTCCAGTTTTCTTAAAAAAAAAAAAAAAAAAAAAAAACCTGCGATATTAGGGAGGGAAAAAATTATGATGATATGCACTAATGGTGAAAATAAGCACTTGCCAGTCGACACTCGTCGATTAAACTTTAAAAACTGGCGATTAACCTATAGGTGAAAATAAGCACATTAAATTCGTGATTTTTATGCGTCTTATCGGCTAAATTTGCGATTTTTATGTGCCCGATCGGCGAAATCCACAATTTTTGCACGCCCGATCGGTGAAATTAACGATTTTTGCACGCCCGCTTGACAAAATTCACATTTTTTACGTGCCTGATAGGCTAAATTTACGATTTTTACTCGTTCCATCAGCTAAATTTACGATTTTTACGTGTCCCATCAACGAAATTTGTGATTATTGCCCGCTGATCAGCTAAATTCACGATTTTTACATGCCCGATCAGCTAAATTCACAATTTTTACGCTCCCGATCCGCGACATTCGCGTTTTTTAAGAGCCCGATCGGCAAAATTCGCAATTTTTAGACTCCCGATCATCGGAATTCGCGATTTTTATGCACCCGATCGGTGAAATTCACGATTTTTCGTGTCCGATCGGTGAAATTAACGATTTTTGCACGCCCGCTTGACAAAATTCACATTTTTTACGTGCCTGATAGGCTAAATTTACGATTTTTACTCGTTCCATCAGCTAAATTTACGATTTTTACGTGTCTCATCGACGAAATTTGTGATTATTACCCGCTGATCAGCTAAATTCACGATTTTTACATGCCCGATCAGCTAAATTCACAATTTTTACGCTCCCGATCCGCGACATTCGCGTTTTTTAAGAGCCCGATCGGCAAAATTCGCAATTTTTAGACTCCCGATCATCGGAATTCGCGATTTTTATGCACCCGATCGGTGAAATTCACGATTTTTCGTGTCCGATCGGCTAAATTCATGATGTTTTTATGCGACCTATGGACAAAATTTGAAAATTTTTTCGCGACAAATTGGTAAAATTTTAAATTTTTGGAGATGTTGGCATTTAGGGTCATTGCAGGCTGCTTTTGGTCTGCCGGCCACAGGTTGTGCATCCCTAGTATAAACATACCTATTTTATTATTGTCAGATCTTAATTGTAGACAAATATTTTGGTACTTTTCGGTTAGCCAGGCGCCAATGATATTTATACATGTATATATACACACATATACATATACACATATATCTACACATATGCATAGGTGTACATAGACATATATGTACACATATATGTATGAATATATATATGTATGTACATACATATATATTTATATATGTACATATATCACTGGCGCCCGGCTAACCGAAAAGTACCAATATTTTTTTAGTAAAAGGTACTTATGTAGTTAGACACGCAAATACCTAAGCTTAGTGAGACTTATTTAATTAGCTACATAAGCATGTTGTGTATAACTTTGCTGTTAACATATTTTAAATTTTAAAATAAATTGGAAATTAGTATCTCAAGTTTATTCAAAGCAATATAAATTAAAATATTTTTATTTAGTACATAAATTGCTTTACTGTAAACTAATTATATATTTATTAAATTAATTATTCAATGACATAAATGTACTTACTGGCTACTAAAGAAATTATTCTCACTCGCCACTAACTGGCTACTAAAAAAATTCAACCTACCGGCCAGTGGCTACTAAGCCAAATTCCTTATTTTCACCTTTAGATTAAAAATGTGGAAAGAACTGGCCAAATACAGGATTTCCCAATTACCATTTTTCCCTAAATTTCAAGATTTTTCAGCATCCATTCGACAAAATTCATAATTTTTTTGCACCTGTTCGAAGAAATTCATGGCTTATATGTGCCTGTTCGAAGAAATTTATGATTTTCCATGCATAATTGACGAAATTCGTGATTTTTATGCGGCAATTGATAAAATTCATGATTTTTATGCACCGATCGACAAAATTCATGATTTTTATGCATTTGATCGACGAAATTCAGGATTTTTACACTGCCGAATGATGAAATTCAGGATTTTTACGTATTTGATCAACGAAATTCAGGAGTTTTACACTCCCGAATGACGAATTTTTTTTACGTAGCCGATCGACAAAATTCATCATTTTTCTGTGCACGATCGACAAAATTAATTATTTTTCTGCACACGATCAACAAAATTCATTATTTTTCCGTGCACAATTGACAAAATTCATGATTTTACACACACTATCGACGAAATTCAGGAATTTTACATTCCCGAATGACGAAATTTTTTTACGTAGCCGATCGTCAAAATTCATCATTTTTCTGTGCACGATCGACAAAATTCATTATTTTGACGGGATAATGGAAACATACCAAACTAACAAATAGTATAAAGTTAGCATTAAAATAACACATGGATAATAGGGTGGGTCGAAAAAACCGAAATTTTTATAATCGAAGCCTAATAGTGCGGGAAAGTTGCCATTGGTAATAAGGAATAAATTCACAAAATATTACACCAAATGGTTAATATCTTTTACCGCCGCAAGGGGGGCAAACTTTTAAAAAATCGAAAAAAAAAATTTAAATTATCCAACCATACCAATACAATTTCTAATAGAATGCAACAGCTACATCAAGATGTTAGTAATGTTCCAGCAAAATGTCATTATGGTGAAATCATTTCTCTTACCGCTGCAAGTGCGGTCAAAATTTCGAAAAAAAGCGGCAAAAAATTTCGTTTTTTAAAATTTTTTATTTTTTATTATATGTCTACAATTAAAGAAATTTACATTATAGTTAGTAATAACTTATAAATGTCTAGTAATTTTGATCATGGGCATTGCCAATCAGGGGCGAGAGGGGCCCGTCCCCCCTAAATTTGAGAGAAATGGGCTTTTTGAAGGGATTTTGGGGATTTTCCGGAACTTTTCAGGGATTTTTTGTTGGGAGGGGAGGCAAAAGTGAAAAATGAGGGGGAATTTGTGTAAGCAGGCTCCCCCTACCAAAATAAATCACAAAAAAGTTCCGGAAAATCCCCAAAATCCCTGCAAAAAGCCCCTTTCTCTCAAATTTAGGAGGGGCGGGCTCCTCTCGCCCCTGGTTGGCAATACCCATGATGAAAATTACTAGACAGTTATAAGTTATTACTAGCTATAAAGTAAATTTATTTAATTGTAGACATATAATAAAAATGAAAAAAAAATTAGAAAAAATGAAAATTTGAAATTTTTGCCGTTTTTTCAAAATTTTGACCGCCCCTGCGGCGGTAAGAGAAATGATTTCACCATAATGACATTTTACTGGAACATTACTAACATCTTGATGTAGCTGTTGCATTCTATTAGAAATTGTATTGGTATGGTTAGATACTGTAAAAAAAATTTTTTAAAAAAAAATCGATTTTTTTTTTTTGGTCCCCCTGCGGCGGTAAAAGATATTGACCATTTGGTGTAATATTTTGTGAATTTATTCCTTATTACCAATGGCAACTTTCCTGCACTATTACGATTCGATTATATAAATTTCAGTTTTTTCGACCCACCCTAATGGATAAGTAATTTCAGTCAATGTAACTCTTTTCTTTTACAAAGAAAAAAAATTAATCAAGAATTTTTTTTAATTTTCAGTGGCTACCTTCCCGACTATCTTCCTTATTGAAAGACGTGGCAAAAGCAGCATGAGCAACAAGAATTTCTTAATGCTGTTTGATACAAAAGGACTTTTTGAATGTATAAAAAAGGTATATTTCAGAAAAAGGCTGAGTATAATGATTTTATGTATAATTTTTTGTGAGTGAGCTTTGAAAATATTTTCAAAGTTTAGTATTTATGAGAGTTATTTGAAGAAATATCTTTGTATAAAAATATGCCGTAAAGGCGAGAAATTTATAAGGAAAAAGGCCTCAGTATTGGAAATTTATTTGTTTTTAGACTACCATTTGTAACTCTCATACGTGCCAAGTTTTTTGCTTTTGAGTCCTTTTTTATACTTTTATGCTTACACACCCCCCCACTGTTTTTATGCTTTTCCTACAATTTCGACAATTCTCTTTATTTTCTTAGAAAAATGTATTTATCTTTTTATAAATTTGCGAGAAAGTTATATATTGCATTAATTTCAGAAGGGATTTTACTATTTCCCATAGAGGTAAATCAGACATGTTACTTTTCAGTAAAAAGATAGATTTCTGGTTTTATTTTTATGGCTCTGACTGTTTCTGAGATCAGTGCAAATTTGAAATAAAATTCATGTTGTAATATTGTTGCATTCATGTCAGAAAAATTTGTTGATCCAGCAACAGGGATTCATACAAAGGATGTTGAAAAAATAAGGGGGGAGGGGGCTCTGCTAAATGGCACAATAATAAATAAGTCAGATTGTCATCACCTCGAATCATATCTTGTAGAATGTATGTGCAGAAAAAAATTAGAGAAAACCCAGAAACAATCTCCTCCCATGTCCCAAGTTTATTATATTTTATATTGCAGAAATTTAAAAAAACATGAAATATGACCAATTAATAAATATGTATAAAAGTTTCTAGAATATTTCTTATAGATTGCAATGTTTTTTAAAAGATTACCCTAAAACAGGAATGGCAAACCTGCGTTGCGTGTAATAATGCACAGCAACTTTTCTGGCTTGTGAAAAAAATTCTGATAACTGTTATTTATGTGGATTTATTTTTTGTATAATAAAAAAATATATTGCTTAGCACATACAAATAATGCAATTATTTTTGTATGGTGCAAATTTAACGTGGGTTATCTATATATCAACTTTAAAAAAAAAAAAAAAGGTAAAAAAAAAAAAATGCTGCAGGAATCCTTTCTGAATACAAATTTTATAAAAATTTAATATACAGAAAAATTACATTTTGATTTTTGTTCTTAGTCATTTAAAGTATTAAAGAGAACAATTTGAGTAACATATGCTGCAATAACTGTTTAATTAAATGTTTTGCATGTTATAATGTTGCCATACGGAATCGGCCCAAAACAGCGAAGGTTCGCTCTGGTAGTCCAAAACTAGGGGGGCGGTGGGGGTGCTATAGGACAAAATTAGCACTTGCCAATCGGCGAGTAATACTGAAAATTTGGCGATTGACTTTATTGATATCACTGGTCAAACTTAATAGTCACTTGCCAATTGCGATAATTGAATAGAAAAAGATTTTTCCCCGCTGTCGCTCGACAAATTTTGAAACCATTTGGTGAATTTCACGATTTTTTGCAAAATATTATTTGACAGATTGTGATTTTTTTTTCTCGAAACGATATTCGAAAATTTTTCCCCCCGAAACCAGTTGATGAATTTTGTGATTTTTCCACTATCGATTAATGAATTTTGTGATTTTTCCATTATCGATTGACGAATTTCGTGATTTATCGACTATCGATTAACAAATTTCATGATTTTTTCCATGAACGAACAAATTGTGCACTTTCTTTCCGTTGGTGTTCGAAACATTTCGCACTCTATTTCCGCTGCCGTTCGACGCTGAATTTCTTAAATTTTTTCACGACAAAATTAATTTTTTTTTCCTGCAATGCCTGATTTCTTTCCCAACACCATTTGACGAATTTCGCTGTTTATTCCACAATTGTTTTACAAATTTCGCAATTTTTTTATTAAGTATTGGTAAATTTGTTATTGGCCACTGCTGAAAAACACTGGCAGGTAAAAAGAAATCCATGTAGTGGCAGTTGGCCAGTGAATAAAAGAGTTAATTTTTACCTATGGGGGGGGGGGGGCAACCTATGAAGCGATTAATAAAACACAAAAACAAGGGAAATTAAAATGTTGAATAGACCATTTGACAAAATACAGGATATTTTTTCCATGATCATTTCATGGAAATCATTTGTTTTCTTGATCATTTTCCGAAATTCCCGATTTTTTCTGCAACCGCTTGGCGAAACTGATTTTTTTTTTCTGCAACCATTTGTCGAAATTCAAGATATATTTTTGTGACAGATTTACGAAATTCGCTATTTGTTTTCTGCTATCTTTTGACGAAATTCGGGATTCTTTTCTATGATCGTTTGTTGAAGTTCAAGATTTCTTTTTTCGAAACTGACTGACAAAATTTGCGATTATGTTTGATGAAATTCTCAAACTTTTTTTGTGTGATTGTTTGACTAAATTCGTGATTTGTTGTGGAACCTTTGTTCGAAATTCGTAATTTTTTTCTGTGATATTTATACAAAATTCATGATTTAAAAAAAAAATCTTTTGACAAAAGTTGCGATTTTTTTTCGCTACAGATGGAAAAGTTTGACCTTTTGTTTTCGCGAATAAATGTTGTAATTTGAGTTTTTTTTTCCCCGCGACCGATTGTCAAAAATTTATGTTTATTTCCGCGATCTTCAGCGAAATTCGCAATATATGTTTCCACAGCAGTTTGAGAAAATTAGTAATTTTTGCAGCTAACAATTGGCAAAATTCGCTATTTTTTCCATGATCAATTGACAAATTAGCTAATTTTGTGTAATTCCATAAAAAATACACGGATTTTTACGAAAATTTAAAAAATATTCCCAGTCTGTGAAAGAAGTTAAGAGGGGGAAATCCTGCACAGAATTTTTTATTTTGCAAGATTTTCTTATTTTGTGGACGATTTGCACAATTCCGCATGCTATTTCAAACCATGTCCCTCAAAGAAAAGTCCCCCCCCCCCTCTCTTGCGAGAAACTCTTGAAATGGCATCCCTGCAGTAAAAAACTGCAGAGAATATATCGAAAGGGGCTGGAAAAAGGCTCAATTTTAGACAGTTCTCCATCTTAGCAGGTATAATTGTATGGTGCTTTTTCATCGAAACTTTTTTCCAGTTGAGAAGAATTCTGTTATTGACAGGTTTCGTTTTCACAAGCTTTATTGTAACACATCAATGCTCTTCAGAGGTGCAATTTAAAAAGAATGGTTTAACAGTCTTAGAGGCTACCTTTAACAAAGATAACAAAAGCTGTCTATCATGGAACACTTTCATTGTCAATATCATGAAATTATACCTGCTAAGACAAAATTTTTCATAGCTTTTTTGCAATTTCATATTCAAAGTTTTTACTTCTTTTGTATCCTTGATTCAGTAAACATTTCGCGTTTGAAGTGGGGGTTATAGCCCTCCTCCCAAGAAAATTCTGAAATGTCACCCCTGGTTGTTAGTTAATTGTTTGTGTATCTCGGCACGTACACACAAAAATACGGTTCACCATCACTCACTTGCCAGTGTGGAGTATATTTATTCAGTATCCCATCCTTGCCTATTCATTATATTATAATTCATCGTAATCTTTTTTCTTTTCAGATGCAGATCAGGCTAAATTAGGTGAATTCTTTCACAAAGACTGGGTAGCAATCCTCAGAGTATATTTGCAGCATTTAAAAAGAAGTATATCCTGACAAAACACTGAAAATTTTGTAGATTATTTTCTTGTAACTTGTTTGTTATATTTAAAATAAATTGTCGATTTAAACTATGTTGTCTTTTCATATGTACTAAAAAAAAAAAATTCTTTACTATTTTTTTTTTCAGTTTTAAATATTTTATATAATTGAAATATGTAAATATATTCAAATTTCATTTAATTGACTTTGAAAATATTCAATATAATGTTTTCATTAAAATATTCTACTGTAATAAAAAGTGCTTATTTTATTGGTGAATAATGTCAAAAGTCATCATTTATTAACAGTCTCTCATATAACTCAAACTTTGTTTTTAAAAATCCTTTTTAATAATAAAGCACTTTTTATTAATCATTCCTTGTTAGTGTGGATCTCGAGGATAATTAATACAGATTTAAAAAACAAAGATTTTATAAAATTTTGATTTAAAAAATGAAATTACATATTTCAATGATTAAGGTATTCCAAGATCTTGAGTTGTGACATATAATTAGTTTATAGGTAAGTAATTTTTTATGTATACATAATTATATGCAAGTATAAAAAAGTTTTATAAGAAGAATAAACTATGCATAGCGATTTTAGCAACTTTTGCTGGCAGAGTGATTGGATTGCAGTGTGCAATTATTTTTTTAACTTATCAAATTTTTTGCTTTTTATTTTTCCTGTTTAAAATTTTATTATTTCATATTTCCAATCAGTGTTGCCAGTAGTACTTTTAAAATTCAGATTGCTTGATTGTCATAAGAGATTAAATAATGAGAGAATAAGGCCAATTACACTATTTTAGAAAGGTGGTGAGAATCGAACAGTCTGAATTAAATAAAAAGTAAAATTTTTCCTAAGATATATATTTTGTTTTATTTGTAGCTATGCAATAAACCAGTAGTGGAGGTTATTATGAAAAAGTTTTATTTTTAAGGGAAAAAAAATTGTTTAATGAAATATTCAGATTTTCTCAACAATTTCATGCAGGTTTTGACAAATTTCCAAACTTTGAGTTTAATTGCAGAGTGTGAAGGCAAAACAAATATAACAATATATTTTTATAACAAAATTTAAATATGTTTATAACGGAATATTCAGATTTTTTTTGGACAATTTCTACATATTTCATGCAACAATTTTTTTCGAACAGTTTTTTTTTTTTTCATATTTCGAAAATTATTTTTACTTAGCTGTTTATTTCCATATTTACATCCCTATTCTACAAATATGGAAATAAACACCCAAGTAAAAATTAAAAATCCCTGACAGCTTGGCCTACAGGCACAGGTAGATTTCGAAGACTGAGACCTTGGGGTGCCTGTTTATTGCGAATTGCAGAAGACATGACCTTTTTGTCATGATTCAGCAGTTAGGACCGCTCACTTTGAAATTCGAAATTTACCTGTGCCTGTAGGCAGAGATTTTATTTATTTACTTTTAAGCTGTAAGGGTTGGTTCTATAAAAAAATTGTCAGTATAAAAATTGTAGATAATATTAAGAGGATTTATAATAAATTTAACCATATTTGATATCTTGTGAATTGACAAAGTTATGATTTTTTTTAACCCGTATTTCTCCCCCCCCTCCCCTTGAGGCCATTTTTAATGATATCAAAAATCTGTCATACATAAATTTTTAGCCCCTTTCCTAGAAGTAATAATAACTTAAAAGGATTCGATACGTATCATAATTAAGAAGTTATGGGTTTTTTTTTCTGTTTTCACAAGAAGCCCTCCCTTGTTTCGATTTTGCCTATTAACGAACTTGACCGAGATTTTATGTGTCAGCTTGGAAGAGATTTTTGCAGCATTATTGAAGTTATCGTGTCCATAAAAAAGTGATATAGATAGATAGATGAAGTTTTGAACTGGGTGTGGTTTTAGGTTCTAGGAGTCATGATCGGTGTAGATCTTCAAAAATTTTCCAGAAATTCCAACATGAAGGAGAATGTAATAAATAGGTAGTATTTCTTATGAAATCTACCTGAAAATTAATATGCATAATGTCAAAGAGTATGTGAAAAATTAAGTGGTGTCATTTCCAATAACTTTATAGATTGTGCAATTATAGAATATTCTTATTTGTTTTGATAATGGCTCTGATCGAGCCGAAACATGTCAACAATCTAATAAAACTTATTTTACTGTTTATAAAGTTTTTGTTTTATGCCTTTTAGCAATTAAAATAAGCACATGTTTAGTAGAATGAAGTAACTTTTTATCAAAGTTAACGAAATTAATTTTTTTTTATTACATATTGCATTTAAAAATATACATATTTCTAAGTGGGCTTTTCTTGATTGTTAACTAAAATTGTGCACACATCCTTTTTTTTTCTTATCCTAGGATATTTATTATTTCAAGTGAGACAGAAAAGCACTAATTTAACTAAAATACTCAGTTTTGTAATTAAACTGCTTAAAATTTGAAACAGGTAGGTAAATTTTTCTATTGCTTTTTTGTCCCTCTTTGTGAAAGGGAAAAAGACATGACTATATAAAGATTGCTGGTCACAAGCCACTTATTTAGCTAACCACTCTGAACAAACAATAATCTTCGTGGTAGAATTTTACAATTGAGATTAATTTTACGATTTTGGGAAATATTGAAATGGAAAGGTAAAGTGACTAATGTGGCCTCTAAGATTGATTTCATGTAAAAAATATACCTCGAATGAATACATGGAAATAAGAATATATGAGAAGAAAAAGAAAAGAAAAAAACCACTTTAAATATAATATTAAAATACTTATCTGCTACTCTTTTTTAAAAAATCTCTCACATTAAAAGCTAATTATTAATAGTTAAAAATGACATGTTTAAGAAAAAAACATGAACTCTAAATTAATGCATCACATGGGTTTGTAACAAATTTGTGTGCTTTGGAATAATAATACCATAATATTATTATTCCAAAACTATTTTAATAAGGATTGTATTAATTTTGAAATTCGATCTTTCTCTTAATGCAGATATTTTTATTGCAAAAGCCATTTTTCAGATTAAATGCTTTTTTTTTTTTTTTTTTTTTTTTTTTTTGGGGGGGGGGGGGTCTTTCAGAGCATTAATTAATAATTCATATTTTTTATTCAAACTGGATCAAAGGATCTGTCAATAAATACAATTAATAAAAGCATGGAAGAAAAGTTAGAAATAAAATGAGACTATATATTATTTATACATTACTATAAGTATTTAGAAAGTGCGATATTATATTTATAATTAAATAATGATAAAAATTAAAAGTGAAAATTAGAAAATTAATAGAAATAAAAAAATTATAAGTTAAATGTTGATATTTTAAAAACAAAAAGTTACTGAAGAATGGAAATTTAAAAAGTAATTATAATAAAGTTATATATCTTTAGAGATATTTTAAAAGCTTTTTCTTTAGATTTTAATAAATAAAACGTTTAAAAAACAGTATTATTATTTCTTTTATGTTTACTAAAAGAAACAAAATAGTGTGGGAAAACTGATTGATAAAAATAATTAATCTTTTTTCAGGAAGCGAAAATTCTAAAAGATTTTTTAACAAACAGGTCTTTAAGAAAAATGAAATTTTGCTGTTTATAATTAAAAAATGAAAGAAAAGAATATTCACCGAAAAAGTCAATTTTATATTTACTGTTTTCCCTTTATTTTTAAACGTTTTTTACGGCATTAAATTGCCGTTGAAAAAAGGTAACACTAATAGGACAATATTGCGGACATATTCCTGTTTTTAAAAGCTTTTAACGGCATTAAAATGTCGTTGAAAAAAAGTAAAACAAACAAGACATATTGCGGACATATTACTATTTTATAAGTTTTTTTATGGCACTAAAATGCGTGGAAAAATAGTATAACAAACGTCAGTATTGCGACCTTGAACAACGTTTTTAAGACGGTCGTTATTGCGTTGAAAATACAGCTATATTTACCGTTGAAAAATAATCGAATCAACGAGACATATTTTCGAATTTATAACGTCAACGAATAACGTTGTTTCAACGACACCCGTTGTCGTTTTTACAACGATTTAAAAACGAAACTGTGCTACTTGGGTATCATATGAGCGGTCAAAATCTCAAAATATCTATACTGAAATTAGAAATTTAAATTTTCTTTGATAGTATTTGATCATTATATTTCATAGTATGTAATATTCTAGGAGCTAAATTTTATTAATCAGTAATTAAAAATCATTGTATTAAGCATCCCTCATTGTGTGTCTGTATCTCCCATACAGAAGAAGAATAACATCACTAAAGTTTACGGTCAGATATGACAAACCCAGTAGTTCTAGGTATACAAGAAACACGATAGTTCTAGTAAAGCTGTTTTCAAATCCAAACTGACAATTTCCTGGCACATTTCTGAAATCATTTTTGTTCGCAAGCGTATGTAATTGAAGTGGTTGGGGCAAGCCACATTTTTGAACTTCTGAGATATTTCGATTTGAAAATTTGATTAAATTCACAAATAAAGATATATAACATAAAGTTTTTTCGCCAATTTCTTAGTAGCATTTGAGATAGTCTGAGTAACAATACGGCATTACTTTAATGATATTAATATTACGTTCTTTGTAAATTATCTATCATCAGTGGGGGCATAAACGTCTGGGGCAAAAGAGAAACCTATGACATATGCTTTCATCACTTGACATTAGAAACAAATTATATGTAGGATATTATAATTCACAATATTAAGCAACAGATTGCAGTGTTAGATTTATTTCACCAAAAATGTGACTTGGCACTTTCTTGCCCCGCCCCCTCAATTGACATATGCTCTTATCTAGAAACTATGGAATCGGAAAGTTTCCTCAGTTTTCGGTAATGGCAGAAAATGGCAGAATGCACTCAGATAAAGAAACTGATTAAAACTACAAAACATATTTTTTGAGTACATTTTGTTGTTTTTGCAAAATTGGAGTAAAATTGCACCATTTTACTTCAATTAACAAAATATTTTGCTGACGGTACAAAATTTTGTTTTGGAATTGCAAAAAAAAATTTTTTTTGTTGATTCAAACAAAATTTTTATTGACCCATATTTAAACAAAAATTTTGTTTAAATATAGGTCAATGGAAATTTTGTTTGAATCAACCAAAAAATTTTTTTTGTTGAAAGCCACTTTTTTTTGCAATTCCAAAAAAAAAAAATTTGCATCGTCAGCAAAAATGTTTTGTTAATTGAAGTAAAATGGTTCAATTTTACTCCAATTTTGCTAAAACAACCAAAATATACTCAACAAAAATGTTTTGTAGTTTTAATCAATTCCTTTTTCTGAGTGTGGCAGTGATGCCGAGATAGGTTTTTTTTAACCGAATTTCCAAACACGACCGCGCGAAACATGAAATATTATCCAGTATTTAGTCCTAATTATTTATTTTGAAAGAGTTTTTTAATGAATAGGATATTTTTAGAGCAGGATTATATACACTTTCAAAATGTCATCTCACTTTCTAAATAAATATGCATTATCCTCGATGATTTGGAAAAGTACATCTTTTTCTTTTAGATTTTGTTTTAGTGGTGATAAACTTATTTATTTGTTTCATATTTATAATTTTTTATTAAAGGTTTAATAACTACAAAAAATAAAAATAAAAGTAAATTGACTTTAGAAACCCGACCCTTTTATCTATTTTTTTTTTTTTTTTTTTTTTTTTTTTTTTTTTTTTTTTTAAGCTGCTTTGTTTGAATTGGTTAAAACCAAAAAAAGACGGACAGCTAAAATCTGTCAGGCTAAAATTCAGCAACGCTGCTTGATTTAGAACATAATAAAATTTTAACAACCTCCACGTTATTTAAATTAACCCCTACTCCCCCCCCCAAAAAAAACGTATTTAAGAATGAATCTTTTACATTCTCAATTGTAGCTTCTAGCGAGGAAGACCGAGCTACGCTTGACCCGTAGTGACCCAAAATAACCCATTCATTGAATTTTCTCGAACATGTGAACTAGCCCAATGGTTTTTTCGTACGACAAAATGATAGAATAAAAAATAATTTAATGAAAATCGTTTGAAGCGTTTTTAGATAAAATTAGTTTGACCCGTAGTAACTCCAAAATCGCCCACAAATCGAATTTTCTCGTACATGTGACCTAGCCCAATTGTCTTTTCGTACACTAAAACGGTAAAATACAAAATTTAGTGAAAATCGTAAACGTAGTGCAAACGTATTGGTTTCTGGGGATTCAAAAGACAACGAAACACGCTTTTCGGAATTTTGGATAACTCAGAAAGTTATATTATATTTTTGGTCGTGGTTATAGTATATTTTTATAAAATAAGCAATAGTGGTCATTTTTTACAGTGTGGCTATATTTTATTTTCGTAGATTAAGGACACATATATCTTTTTTTACAGTGTAGCATTTCTTCCAAAATGTATATGAAACAGTCGTATGATTATTTTTAACACTCTCCAACAAACTCGAAAAGTGTTTATTAATACGGTTTGTCTGTCTGTCTGCCTGTGCATGCTCTAACTCGTGTAAATATTCTCGTATTACTATGCACGTGATACATGTTATTAAGATTTACTATGATATGTTCGCTATGGAAAATGATGTGTATAGCATTTATCATTTGTTTACATGGAGACTCAAAAGAATACCCTTCCATTACGGTCTACGGGGGAAAATCTTTGCAATGTATTTTACGATGTTACACTCTTTCAGAAATATTGAAACTGATATACATTACTGAACTGCACTACAAGAAGTGCACTACAAAAGGGTTGCTATTGAATAGGGTCTGCATAGCGTTAATAGTTCATTTACAGATATGCACAAAAGAATTCTGTTACAGTACTGTCTATGAACAATAATTGCTGGAAGTGTGTTTTCATCAGTGGCATGCTTTTTAGGTAGATTTCGTAAGAAATACTACCTATTACATTCTCCCCTAAGTTGGAATTTTTAAAAAATTTTTGCACATCTACGCCGAACATGACTCCCAGAACAACCACCCCCAGTTAAAAACTTTATATATATATATTTATCTATCTATCTATCTATCTATCTATGTCACTTTTTATGAACCCGATAACGCTAATAATTCTGCACAAATCTCTTCCAAACTGATATATAAAATCAAGGACCATAAAATCTCGGTCAAGTTCGTTAATGGGCAAAATCGAACCAAGGGGATGGGGGGGGGGGGATGGAGGGCTTTTTGTGAAAATAGAAAAACCCCATAACGTCTTAATTATGATACGTATCGAATCCGTTGAAAGTTATTATTACTTCTAGAAAAATTGCGAAAAATTTATGTATGACAAATTTTTGATATCATTAAAAATGGTCCGAAAGAGGGGGAGGGGAGGGGAGAGGGTTTAGAAGAATAAAATTCATAACTTTGTCAATTCACAAGGTATCAAATCCGCTTAAATTTATTATAAAACTTTTATATTGACAAGTTTTTTATAAAACTAACCCTTATAGCAAAAAAAAAAAAAAAAAAAAAAAAAAAAAATTAAAAAAAAAATTACCGCCAGCTCCTCCTGCAAACGAGTTAGTTTTCGAAGTTGGCGGTCCCAACTGCTTCATCATGTCAAAAAGTCATTTTTTCCGTATTTCTTCCGGCTCCCCGTGGTCTGTGTCTTCGAAATCTATCTGTGTCTGTTGGACGAGCCGTCAGGGATTTTTAAATTTTAAATACTTTTCTGCAATTTACTTGGTTTGTATAAATTCTACAGATCATATACAAGCTTGCATAAAAGATCTTGAGTATATTTCCGTTTATTAACAGAAATTGTTAAAGGGGAACTTACAGTTGTGCTGTACATTTCCTAACTGAACTAAATTTTAGCATAGTATGTGGTATATAAACAAACCTATAAATTATACACAGGGCTGCACAAAAGAATTCGAAATTCTTCCGACTAATGATGATAATACTTGAAATTGAGTTTTCAAATGTGTTATGCCTTTCCCAAATGGTTTACTTAGTCATAATCTTTCAACATATTAAACAGTGACATTTTGTTAAATTATTCTGAAAGTGTTTGTAAATTTTCATGCTCTATGCTTGACGCATGATTTTTCATTCGTGTTTAACTATGCTGCCAAAATAAAAAAAAAATTATAAAAAAAGAAATGGAAAGTTCTAAATGGATTTCTCTTTTGTGCAGAAATTTCTTTCGAAAAATTTCGGAAATCTTATTGTAAATATTTTTTGAAACACTAGTGAGATTGCTTTTCAAACATTTCGACAAACAGCATGACAACAGAAACATTTGTTTGACATCCTCTTGAAATTTACTGAAAAGAAACGCCATTTTCGCGTCAAAAGTTTCACACCCGCCTTTGTGCGAAATCCTTTATACAGAAAAGATCATCAATATTAATGAAGTTCATTCCGGCAAAGAGAGTTTTCCATCTATGTGAAATAAATTGACATGTACAAAAGATTGGCTGTTTTTTTCTGTTTCTCTTAGAAATATTTTATGGGAGATATTTCGATTTAAAATTGTTTAATCGAAGAATTATGAAGGGTACAGAATTTACTGGAGTAGTTTTTATTATTTGAATTTCTTTTACTTACTTAGCTTCTAAATAAACAAATATTTTACCGCATTTAGTCAAATATAAGGCGCATTTCCTGTTTTTCATGAAGATAAACGAAAAATAAGTACAAAATTAAAAATAATTAAAAAAAACCACTCTTTTATAAGCATTCAATGTTTATCTTGAATGTCACGCTATTTGATGGCTGCGATTCATGTTTTTTTTTTTTTTTTTTTTTTTTTTAAGATTTTTATTCGAAAATACATTAATTTGGCGTGTACCCCAAAATCAATTTCGGGAAAATTACTGCTTCGTTAAAAAGAGGACGTACGTAATTTTTTTTAATATATAAATTTTAATCTATTTCTTTATTAACAAATGGACACAGGAATGAAAAAGAGACACATTATTTAAACTATATTTTTAGGATTTTGAAGTGGATTTCTCAACATGTAATCATAATTTTATTAATAAGAAAAAAAAAAATCAATTAAAGCGTATTTTTAAAAATGTATATTACACTTTTTATTTCTTATTTATATTTTCTACATTTTACTGTTTAAAATATTTAGTTGTTGCAGTTTCACAGCCAGTTGGCTTATTTTGGCGAGCATGGTTTTGTGCATCATTAAATGCATTGCTGTTTTAACTCGTATACCATATAATGTTATTGTCTGAGTGCAACGAAGACTCATACACAGCGCAGTATTACTTTGCCCCATATATAGCTACGATGGATATTAAAACCTTTCGTCAAGCATAACTCAAAAAATATTTAACGGATTTCGGTCAAATATTTACAGCAAGTACTTATAAAGGTGACAACGACGTCTATTTATTACCAAGAATAAATGTCAAACCGTTTGGAAATTATATTTAAAAAATAGATAAAAAAGCACAATTAAAGTACATACGTCACGAAAATTTTGTGCGTACGTCATTTTTACCGGCGGGAGATTTTCGTAGACAATCGGAATTGAAAAGTTCATGGAGTACATGGAGCAAAAAAATATGCACGCACTAATATTCAGCACAATAAAATATATTTCAATTTAGTAGAAATCGAAAATGAATCTGGATTTTTTTCTGTTTGAAAGAAAAACCAACAATAACTTGGTAGACTTGGTATTAGAGATTTGGCGCAAATCTCAGCAATAGCAGCTATTTTTATTTCGCGTGTGTAAATAAAAAAAAAAATTCTTTGGTGTTTATATAAAAGGTTTCGATTTATGCCATTATTTCTTTTTTTTTTCTCTTTTTAGCATTTTAAATGGGATTAATGAAAGGCATGTATTTTAAATTAAATGAGTGAAAGGTTTATATTTAAATGAAATGAATTCAATATGAAAATGTTATAGGAACAATATTTGGCGATTTATCAACTGCGCCAGGATAACATAAAAGTACCAATATATCAAACGGTATGTAGTATGTGAAATGAAACATATTATAATCACCCATCGTACAAGGAAAAAAAAACTAATATTCTGCATTCAGAGGGAAAAATCCATCTCCTGTGCCGTAAGATTTGGCGAGTTCTTTTTTGGTGATAAGTTTTTCGATGCGATTGTTGCTGCATGATTTGGCTTACTTTTTCCAAATCTTATTTTTTTGCAGATGTAGTATTATGTAAATATATATTTTTGCAGATATTTTTCTATTTTGTATATTTGGCATTCTATTTTGTATATTTTCTATTTGGCATTTGGAAAAGAGATTTTTACCTTTTTATCTGTGCCTTCGGAAATATTAAAAAATAAAAAAAGATTTACATATATCAAGCGTATAATGTTATGTTTTGCATTTTTATACGGACCACTTCTCCATTTTTAGATTTTAAATGCTATTTATTATTTAATAGCCGTTTATTAATTGTTTACAATTTACCCCCTGACAATAACAATTATTTATCACAAAAATGCATCTTAGGTTTGTTAAATAAGTTTGTTTATGTATTTTCATTACTTATTAAAATATCGAATATGGCGATAAAATTTTATTTTAGCATCGTGCTTAAATTTTTAAGATGGTGCAAAAACATGCTTTAATAAACGTATGTTTGTAAATATTTGAAAAACATGTTTTACCGCTCTCTTGAAAAATTTTGTAAGATGCTAAAACTACCTTTTGGCACTATTTAAATTTTTTTTCGCCAACCGACATAGGATACGAAACTTTTCCCATTCAGATACACAGGCAAGGCTGGTCTCAAACAAGAGTAAAGCTAGCAACAATATTGTTTTAACTCTATAAGAGTTACAATAATGATATTAAATGCTCCGATTGGCTTTGGGCCTCATTACGAAAGTTTCTCCTAAAAAAACTGTAAAAGAAGTCTTTTACATTTGTTTCAAATGAAGCTCGGTCTACAAGGTATTAGTTAATAATACAAACAACACTAATGGCATGGAGGCAAAAGTTTTAATTTAAATGTGTATATTTGAAACCCTTCGCCCCCCCCCCCCTGAAAAAAAAAGAAAAGAAAGTTACAGTAATGAATTTAAAATGGCGTTAAGCCACGCTTTCTGACATAAGCAATTGGCTGCAAACGCGATAACGAAACTTTCTCTTAACTTAATAACATGTAGCTAATATAGCCCTCCGTGTACTTTGCAGTTATACAGACCTTGTGGTTTTTTTAGAAAGCTTGAGACAATTCAGGTTTAAGAAGTTGAGATTTACTGTCAAATGTTATAAACAACTATGACCACAAAACTGATGAATTATTATTCAGGTTTATGTATGTATTTTAAAAAAAATTGCATCTGATTACACTTATTAGATAAATTACTTCTGCTTGCATTTAATAACCGATAAATGGCTTCTGTATATTAAATGAATTGTTTAAATATTGGGAAGAGGTGGCGAGAGGTAGAAAGACGAGTAAATAAACGGGTAGACAGACGGGTAGGGAGACGAGTAGCGACATAGGTAGACTGACGGGTAGCGAAACGAATAGACAGACGGCTAGAGAGAAAGGTAAAAAGACGGTTGACAGAGGGGTAGTGAGATGGGTCACGAGACGGGTGGCGACACCGGTAGACAGGAATGTAGCGAGAAAGGTTCCGATACGCGTAGCGTGGTAGATAAAGAGGCGAGTAGAGAGATGAGTACAGAGACAAGTTGACTGACGGGTAATGAGATTGGTTGCGAGTCGGGTACAAAAACAGACGGATAGTGAGACGGGTATACAGACGAGTAGAGAGACAGTAGATGGGTACGGAGATGGGTATGAAGATGGGTAGAGAGGCGTATAGCCAGACGGGTAGAGAGACAGATAGACAAATGTGTAGCGAAGTGGATAGAGACACGGCTAGACATACAAGTAGTTAGACGGATAGACAGACGGTTAGAGAAATAGATTGGCGGGTAGAGAAACGTGTAGGGAGATAGACAATCGGTTAGAGAGACGGGCAAAAGAACGGATAGGGAAACAGACAGATTGTGGAGAGACAGACAGACAGGCAAAAGAAAAGTCTGCGGATTGGCGTAGTAAAGGCGCAGGGGCAGAGCCTCCTAGAGAATAATCAAGAAGTATCTGTTAAGCTTAACTTTGAAATATATATAATTTTTCAATTTTGCCGATATGGAGATTTAACGTAAAAGTTACTTTACAGAAGTCATCGAAAGATTTTTTGTATACTTTAATAGTAATTTAGACTATAGTTTTGCAATATGGTTTGTAGCAAAGCATGCTATCAATGTGGTTTGAAGTGTAAGAATATCTATAAACAGTTATACAAATAATAGATATATAATCAAGGAAGAAAAAATTTTAATTCACACACAAAAAAGGTGCAACAATGAAATTAAATTTGCGTTAAGCCACGCTTGATAGAATAATCTATTGGCTGCAAATCCAATTACGTAACTTTAAAAAGCTTGGCGTTTTAAAATATCCGGCGTTTTTTTTTTTTTAAGTTTTGCGCAATACGCTCTTAAGAAAATGAGATTCGTTGCCCCATGTTAAAAAAAAATTATGACAACACATCTGATGAACGGTACTTCTTTTCTATTTTTTTAACAGTGTATATGAATTTATATATGATATTTTGTAATTCTATCATTTAATTTGTTCTTTTTCTTTATATTGTAATTGTTAACCCTATGTTCTCAGCAATATCACTCAGACTAATCCCTTTGAGGGAAGTCCTAGTATTGTCATCGAAAAACAACTATGAACGTAATTTTTATAAATCTAATCAGGAAGTGAGTTTAAAATATATTGCGAAATTCCATAGCTACATATAAAAACCAAGTTGAGGTAAATAAAGGAGTGTAATAATTTCGTCTGATGTATAATACGCACCACAGCATTGCCTCTTTCTTAAAATACTATAAAATTAAAGTTTCGGGATTATAAACTTTTCTCAAATTCGAAACGTTGTTTTAAAATAGTTAGTGAGACAAAAATACAGGGTTTTTTATATATATATATTTATGTAAAGATAATTTCGATTTTAATTTCGATTTGTCATTATATTTTTTGGATTTTCTACCATTACAATACTGTGGTGCATGAGGCAATTCAAAACAAGAGCCACTAACGGCATAATCCTAATTCAAGCCACCATTTGGCGGTTTTTAAAAATAATGCCACTTTGGCGATTTCTAAATTGTTTACTTACATTTATCGCATTGTAACCCACAATAAGCAAGTGGTAAAATGTTGCCATTCTTAATTTTTAAATAGTTAAACATAGGAAAAGTCATAGATTTAGCGATAAAAAGTCACTGAAAAATAGATTGCATTTATACGAGAGTAACAATGTAACGAATGTAAAATTTTATTCGTTCAAAACAATTTCGACAAAAGAATGATAATTCAAATACAGAATTATTAAATTAAACCATACGCAGTTGAATTTTTTTAGATACGGCATTTATGAGTGAAATAAAAAATTTTATTTGACAAATTTAATAAGATAGATATAAAAAAGATAATATCAGCAGTAAAAAACAACATTTTTATACACATTTCATCGATATTACATAACAGTTAACGATTAATGTAAAGTTGAAAAAACGAAAATACACGAAATTCGTTAATGCCGCGATCACTGTTCCGCACGTATGATCGCTTCGCGAACACGAAACCGAAAAAAAAAACATCACTGGATACAGCAACCTCGTCGTATCGGAATCCCAACAAATACACGAAATTCGTTAATGCTGCGATCACTGTACCGCACGTATGATCGCTTCGCGAACATGAAGCCGTAAAAAAACATCACTGGATACAGCAACCTCGTCGTATCGGAATCCCCCCCAAAAAGCACGAAATTTGTTAATTCCGCGATCACTGTACCGAACGTATGATCGCTTCGCGAACATGGAACCGAAAAAAAATATCACTGGATACAGCCACCTCGTCGTATCGGAATCCAACAAAATACACAAAATTCGTTAATACAGCGATTACTGTGCCGCACGTATGATCGCTTCGCGAACATGAAACGGTAAGAAAACATCACTGGATACAGCAACCTCGTCGTATTGGAATCCCAAAATATATACGAAATTCGTTAATGCAGAGATCACTGTACCGCACGTATGATCGCTTCGCGAACATGAAACCGAAAAAAGACATCTCTGGATACAGCAACCTCGTTCTATAGCGATCACAAAATTTGTAAATGCGGCGATCACTATACCACATGTATGATCCCTTCGTGCACATGAGACTTCCATAAAAACTGCAGTAAATTAATTTTTATACTGTTCTAAAATAAAAAGAGTAACCGCTCACAAACATAAGAAAAGAAGAAAAAAATCAAGCTTTAAATAAACAAGCAGATGAAAATTTTTCAATGATTTTTTTTCTTTTAATATCATGACATATTCATTTAATGATGTAAGTGTTATTTAATTACATTTAAAAAATGTTTTAAATAACCAATAAATCATTAAACATCATTAAAATACAAATAAACATCGAATAAATAATTACTTGATGACGTAACAAATACGTCAAACATAACAAACGCGCCATCTCAAAAAATATCATAGCTCAGCCTTTCTAACAACAAAAGAGCTACATCTGGCTGATTATCGACGATTTGGCAAATTTTCGCCAACTGGTGGTCTCAAATAAGAACCAACCGCCACTAACGCTCGTATGAGAATAGATGTTAATAAAGTAACTAGAAATCAAAGATTTACATCCATCTTTACAGAATGAGAGCATTTCTGCCGTTTCTGCTTCGCGGTTGACAGTTTGCTCGCACTTATCAAATTCTTTTACAGTCCAAAATGACAAACAATTTTGTAGCAACTGGAAATATTCTTCGTTTCTATCAAATTAAATCAAGTTAAGTTGTTTTACGTATTTAATAATTGCTAAGTTATAATTTCTCAAACAAAATATCAATAAGTTTTTGTTTCGACTCAATTTCAAGGACCTACAGAACCACACTTAAAAAAATTATGTAGGGGAGATGGGGGCACGTTCGAAATTTTTTTTTAGAAAATCAACATATTTTTTACTTGAAGTATATTTATTACATTTTAAATATTACATGAGGAAAACAAAATATTTCTTCATCATATGAGCCAAAAATTTAAAGTTTTCCAAATAAATTAAATACGTTGTGAGACTTTAAAAAGCTTAGAGATTTCTGTTCAAACCTGCCCCATGTAGGGGTACCTTTGAACAGGTTAGGGGTACCTTTGAACAAATAAACAAAATATTAAAATATTAAGAGTTTTAATGAAAAACTGCATATCTTTAAGAAATATAAAATATTCAGATAAAATTAACTACATTTTACTGAAATTATTAATTTTTTATTATTTAATTATTAGATTTATTTTTTATGAACCACATTAAAAGATCACACAACATAAAGAAAAAGTTATAATAAAAATATAAAACCCTCATACAACTATGCAATACTTCAAAATTGATTTTTTTCATATTTAAACGTATAATCAACTTTTAATCTTGTAGGGTGAATAGACATTTTTAATTAAAATAGGCTACATGAAAAGTTAAAAATTTGGCTAAAACCAAAACTAAACTAAATATTTTTATTTAAAATATTTCATGCAGTATACAAAGCCCTGCACAATATAATATATATTTTAAATCATAATAAATTTTATATATGTTTAAACAGGAAAAAGAATCCTAATATGTGACAAGGCGATAATATCTCATGTTAAAAAACCACTTGACAAAAAAAAAGTGTTGTTTCTACACCTAATGTGTAGTAGTTGGAAGCCCTTTATCGGTACAACTTTCATATTAAGTATAATAATTCTTAATTAATATCTTATTTTCACATTTAAAAAAAAAACCCAAAAATAATAATATTTAGATACATCCATAATTCTTTACTTCTTAATTTTAATTGTTCAATTGTGCCCCAACTTCTTTGCTCAATGGTGCCCCATCACATGGTGTTTAGCATTATAACTATTTACTCAATTAGGCTTCAGAATTTTAACAAAAAAAAGTTATTAAGTTAAAGTTAACTTCTTTATTTAAATATTGAACATCAGTTAAAATTTTAGGGATACAAGATTGTCAATAAAAAGTTTACAACTTTATTTTGTTAAGTTTAGATTGAAGAAAGAGTAAAATACATATCTTGCATAGACCGTAGTGTGCATGCAAAATGGTAAAGCTTTGTATCCTTGTTGCTTTTGAAGCAGTAGTAATGTCCTGCCATGTTTCAAAAATATAATTTATTTCACGGAAAAACAGTTACAGTGTTCAAAGGTGCGTCTAGTTCAAACGTGCCCTACCCCCTACCCCCTACTCAAAAATGAGTAAATCGAAGTACTCATATTGAATTGAGTATGTTTGGATCGAAGATTAACCTATTCTTTCTCAGTTTTGAAGCATCATGTATTATCAAACTCAAACCGAACGATAATTTTGGGCTTTGTAATGGATTATTTTATTCCTAACGTCATAGAAGAAGTTCATTAATGGGAAAACAATGCAATATACCCTGGAAATCAAGGAATAATATTCTACCTTTATTCATTGAAAAGAACTATATCTTGCGCCTCATTTATAATACATTGTTTTGTTGTTATGAATGTTTCGTATATTCATACCAATCGGTGTGCTGAGTGACATGAATCCGCTTGTGAAAAGAAAATTAGAAGAATGGGATTTTCAAGATTTCGCCAGCAACTTTGAAAGTAAGTGCTCTCTGTTAAATATTCAATACTTTTTTTCTTATTTATGTAATAAGCTGTACCTTCTGTAAATATATTAAACTATGCATAATATTTCAAAATAATTTAAAAATGCTTGAAAACTATGCTCTTGTCATAAAAATATTTGATTTGGGTATCTAGATAATAATTTTGATATCTTTCCTAAATAAATAATAAAACAAATGTTTCTTGTTAATAACTTTGAGTGAAAAATAAATGTCAGTACATTTTTACTTTAATCTGTAATTATCACTGTTCGGGGCAGTGACCCCCTTCTTATTTTTTTTTCATTTAACTTATTTTAGTGTTTTATTAAATGCCTTTTAGAAAAATTTTCTACCTAAATTTTAGCTTCCCACGTGTAAATTGGTCATCCATCTTGGACGCCATCGGGTTTTACTTCATATTTTTATAACCAACAGCATTGTTTTCAAGCACTTTTAAAATATTGTGCATAATTTAAATATTTACATAAATTTAATATTTACAGAAAGTACTGCTGATTACATAAAATAAGATTACATGTATCGAATATTTAACCGAGATTACATAGAGTTCATATTTGAATACATACATGGAATAAAAAATGCGTGCACGTGTTTCTTAATTTTGAGAACATTTGGATCGGAGCTATTTTGAGTATGTGACACATTAATAATTGAGTAATTTTTACTCAATTTTGAGAAACTATTTTTTTTTTCAGTGCATGTTCATAATTACGCCACACATTTTGTGATATAGGGTAGTTATATTCTTTAAAAAAAAGCTATGCGTTGCTGACGACTGGGATTTTCGATAATCGTTGCCACAGATTAAACTCGGAAAATGAAACATTTGGCGTTACTGAAAAAATTATAGCTCGAAACGTATTTGTCAGAAAATTGTTAGACAAACTTCGTTAGAAAGGTAAAAAAATTGTATTTTTCTTGATATAAATTTAAGGATTACGTCGTTCTTCAAATATAGAATTTCAAAAATTACCAAATTTCACAATGGAGTAGCATAGCGAAATCTTCACGCGTGCCATGTGTCCTGACGTATACTGGCTATGGCACGAGTCAGAAATTATAGTAGCCTTACTATTCTGTTAAAGAATAAAAGTGAATTATGGTGCCACGAGTGTATGATTTTTATTTAATTTTAATATGATCATCTTAGGAACAAGGTTTTGGATTTTTGTTTCGAATGGGGCTAATAAATTGGCCAATACTGTTTATTATTTTGAGTTTAAAAAAGGAAAGGTGGCAGAGCGCTTTATATTATTTAGCTTTCATCAGGAACTTTTGGTCAGAATTGAAAGTTTAATATATCAAAATGTCAGAAAATGAATCAACATTAAATCCGCAACAACTATAACGACTATACTTCAGTTCGTTTGGATAGATTTTCATTTAAAATATAAAATCTTTCAACAATAATTTTAGGTATTTTGAAGGTTATTATCACGGCTCCGAGCAACGTCGGGCATGCCAGCTAGTGAACAATATTTTTTGTAATTGTTAAGTTCTATATTAGGTAGTATTAAGGATCATATGAAATCAGAATTGCTTGTACAGATAAAATTTTAAGCTTTCTCAGGAACATTTTTTCACCAACGGAATGTTTAATATATCTACTTGTCAGAAATTAAATCAGCAATCAGTATACATTGGGTCGCTTTGTTAGTTTGGAATGATTTTCGTTTAAAAATACAAGGCAGTGGGGGCCGCCACATTAGGTTCGTTTGGTAAAATTTTCTTTTAAAAATATAAACTCAATACAGATTCAATAAGATGATATTTTTGCTTGAACATTTTTGTTTTCAGATATTTTATTCATACTTTTTCTTTAAAAGTTTTAACCTTCTGGACGCCAAGAACTGTTATATCCTTTCAATATGCTATAGGGTTTCACTTCAATAGATGTGTTGTTTAAGTTAATACAATCCCAAGTAGCACAGTTTCGTTTTTAAATCGTTGTAAAAACGACAACGGGTGTCGTTGAAACAACGTTATTCGTTGACGTTATAAATTCGAAAATATGTCTCGTTGATTCGATTATTTTTCAACGGTAAATATAGCTGTATTTTCAACGCAATAACGACCGTCTTAAAAACGTTGTTCAAGGTCGCAATACTGACGTTTGTTATACTATTTTTCCACGCATTTTAGTGCCATAAAAAAACTTATAAAATAGTAATATGTCCGCAATATGTCTTGTTTGTTTTACTTTTTTTCAACGACATTTTAATGCCGTTAAAAGCTTTTAAAAACAGGAATATGTCCGCAATATTGTCCTATTAGTGTTACCTTTTTTCAACGGCAATTTAATGCCGTAAAAAACGTTTAAAAATAAAGGGAAAACAGTAAATATAAAATTGACTTTTTCGGTGAATATTCTTTTCTTTCATTTTTTAATTATAAACAGCAAAATTTCATTTTTCTTAAAGACCTGTTTGTTAAAAAATCTTTTAGAATTTTCGCTTCCTGAAAAAAGATTAATTATTTTTATCAATCAGTTTTCCCACACTATTTTGTTTCTTTTAGTAAACATAAAAGAAATAATAATACTGTTTTTTAAACGTTTTATTTATTAAAATCTAAAGAAAAAGCTTTTAAAATATCTCTAAAGATATATAACTTTATTATAATTACTTTTTAAATTTCCATTCTTCAGTAACTTTTTGTTTTTAAAATATCAACATTTAACTTATAATTTTTTTATTTCTATTAATTTTCTAATTTTCACTTTTAATTTTTATCATTATTTAATTATAAATATAATATCGCACTTTCTAAATACTTATAGTAATGTATAAATAATATATAGTCTCATTTTATTTCTAACTTTTCTTCCATGCTTTTATTAATTGTATTTATTGACAGATCCTTTGATCCAGTTTGAATAAAAAATATGAATTATTAATTAATGCTCTGAAAGACCCCCCCCCCCCCCAAAAAAAAAAAAAAAAAAAAAAAAAAAAAGCATTTAATCTGAAAAATGGCTTTTGCAATAAAAATATCTGCATTAAGAGAAAGATCGAATTTCAAAATTAATACAATCCTTATTAAAATAGTTTTGGAATAATAATATTATGGTATTATTATTCCAAAGCACACAAATTTGTTACAAACCCATGTGATGCATTAATTTAGAGTTCATGTTTTTTTCTTAAACATGTCATTTTTAACTATTAATAATTAGCTTTTAATGTGAGAGATTTTTTAAAAAAGAGTAGCAGATAAGTATTTTAATATTATATTTAAAGTGGTTTTTTTCTTTTCTTTTTCTTCTCATATATTCTTATTTCCATGTATTCATTCGAGGTATATTTTTTACATGAAATCAATCTTAGAGGCCACATTAGTCACTTTACCTTTCCATTTCAATATTTCCCAAAATCGTAAAATTAATCTCAATTGTAAAATTCTACCACGAAGATTATTGTTTGTTCAGAGTGGTTAGCTAAATAAGTGGCTTGTGACCAGCAATCTTTATATAGTCATGTCTTTTTCCCTTTCACAAAGAGGGACAAAAAAGCAATAGAAAAATTTACCTACCTGTTTCAAATTTTAAGCAGTTTAATTACAAAACTGAGTATTTTAGTTAAATTAGTGCTTTTCTGTCTCACTTGAAATAATAAATATCCTAGGATAAGAAAAAAAAAGGATGTGTGCACAATTTTAGTTAACAATCAAGAAAAGCCCACTTAGAAATATGTATATTTTTAAATGCAATATGTAATAAAAAAAAATTAATTTCGTTAACTTTGATAAAAAGTTACTTCATTCTACTAAACATGTGCTTATTTTAATTGCTAAAAGGCATAAAACAAAAACTTTATAAACAGTAAAATAAGTTTTATTAGATTGTTGACATGTTTCGGCTCGATCAGAGCCATTATCAAAACAAATAAGAATATTCTATAATTGCACAATCTATAAAGTTATTGGAAATGACACCACTTAATTTTTCACATACTCTTTGACATTATGCATATTAATTTTCAGGTAGATTTCATAAGAAATACTACCTATTTATTACATTCTCCTTCATGTTGGAATTTCTGGAAAATTTTTGAAGATCTACACCGATCATGACTCCTAGAACCTAAAACCACACCCAGTTCAAAACTTCATCTATCTATCTATATCACTTTTTTATGGACACGATAACTTCAATAATGCTGCAAAAATCTCTTCCAAGCTGACACATAAAATCTCGGTCAAGTTCGTTAATAGGCAAAATCGAAACAAGGGAGGGCTTCTTGTGAAAACAGAAAAAAAAACCCATAACTTCTTAATTATGATACGTATCGAATCCTTTTAAGTTATTATTACTTCTAGGAAAGGGGCTAAAAATTTATGTATGACAGATTTTTGATATCATTAAAAATGGCCTCAAGGGGAGGGGGGGGGAGAAATACGGGTTAAAAAAAATCATAACTTTGTCAATTCACAAGATATCAAATATGGTTAAATTTATTATAAATCCTCTTAATATTATCTACAATTTTTATACTGACAATTTTTTTATAGAACCAACCCTTACAGCTTAAAAGTAAATAAATAAAATCTCTGCCTACAGGCACAGGTAAATTTCGAATTTCAAAGTGAGCGGTCCTAACTGCTGAATCATGACAAAAAGGTCATGTCTTCTGCAATTCGCAATAAACAGGCACCCCAAGGTCTCAGTCTTCGAAATCTACCTGTGCCTGTAGGCCAAGCTGTCAGGGATTTTTAATTTTTACTTGGGTGTTTATTTCCATATTTGTAGAATAGGGATGTAAATATGGAAATAAACAGCTAAGTAAAAATAATTTTCGAAATATGAAAAAAAAAAAAACTGTTCGAAAAAAATTGTTGCATGAAATATGTAGAAATTGTCCAAAAAAAATCTGAATATTCCGTTATAAACATATTTAAATTTTGTTATAAAAATATATTGTTATATTTGTTTTGCCTTCACACTCTGCAATTAAACTCAAAGTTTGGAAATTTGTCAAAACCTGCATGAAATTGTTGAGAAAATCTGAATATTTCATTAAACAATTTTTTTTCCCTTAAAAATAAAACTTTTTCATAATAACCTCCACTACTGGTTTATTGCATAGCTACAAATAAAACAAAATATATATCTTAGGAAAAATTTTACTTTTTATTTAATTCAGACTGTTCGATTCTCACCACCTTTCTAAAATAGTGTAATTGGCCTTATTCTCTCATTATTTAATCTCTTATGACAATCAAGCAATCTGAATTTTAAAAGTACTACTGGCAACACTGATTGGAAATATGAAATAATAAAATTTTAAACAGGAAAAATAAAAAGCAAAAAATTTGATAAGTTAAAAAAATAATTGCACACTGCAATCCAATCACTCTGCCAGCAAAAGTTGCTAAAATCGCTATGCATAGTTTATTCTTCTTATAAAACTTTTTTATACTTGCATATAATTATGTATACATAAAAAATTACTTACCTATAAACTAATTATATGTCACAACTCAAGATCTTGGAATACCTTAATCATTGAAATATGTAATTTCATTTTTTAAATCAAAATTTTATAAAATCTTTGTTTTTTAAATCTGTATTAATTATCCTCGAGATCCACACTAACAAGGAATGATTAATAAAAAGTGCTTTATTATTAAAAAGGATTTTTAAAAACAAAGTTTGAGTTATATGAGAGACTGTTAATAAATGATGACTTTTGACATTATTCACCAATAAAATAAGCACTTTTTATTACAGTAGAATATTTTAATGAAAACATTATATTGAATATTTTCAAAGTCAATTAAATGAAATTTGAATATATTTACATATTTCAATTATATAAAATATTTAAAACTGAAAAAAAAAATAGTAAAGAATTTTTTTTTTTTAGTACATATGAAAAGACAACATAGTTTAAATCGACAATTTATTTTAAATATAACAAACAAGTTACAAGAAAATAATCTACAAAATTTTCAGTGTTTTGTCAGGATATACTTCTTTTTAAATGCTGCAAATATACTCTGAGGATTGCTACCCAGTCTTTGTGAAAGAATTCACCTAATTTAGCCTGATCTGCATCTGAAAAGAAAAAAGATTACGATGAATTATAATATAATGAATAGGCAAGGATGGGATACTGAATAAATATACTCCACACTGGCAAGTGAGTGATGGTGAACCGTATTTTTGTGTGTACGTGCCGAGATACACAAACAATTAACTAACAACCAGGGGTGACATTTCAGAATTTTCTTGGGAGGAGGGCTATAACCCCCACTTCAAACGCGAAATGTTTACTGAATCAAGGATACAAAAGAAGTAAAAACTTTGAATATGAAATTGCAAAAAAGCTATGAAAAATTTTGTCTTAGCAGGTATAATTTCATGATATTGACAATGAAAGTGTTCCATGATAGACAGCTTTTGTTATCTTTGTTAAAGGTAGCCTCTAAGACTGTTAAACCATTCTTTTTAAATTGCACCTCTGAAGAGCATTGATGTGTTACAATAAAGCTTGTGAAAACGAAACCTGTCAATAACAGAATTCTTCTCAACTGGAAAAAAGTTTCGATGAAAAAGCACCATACAATTATACCTGCTAAGATGGAGAACTGTCTAAAATTGAGCCTTTTTCCAGCCCCTTTCGATATATTCTCTGCAGTTTTTTACTGCAGGGATGCCATTTCAAGAGTTTCTCGCAAGAGAGGGGGGGGGGGACTTTTCTTTGAGGGACATGGTTTGAAATAGCATGCGGAATTGTGCAAATCGTCCACAAAATAAGAAAATCTTGCAAAATAAAAAATTCTGTGCAGGATTTCCCCCTCTTAACTTCTTTCACAGACTGGGAATATTTTTTAAATTTTCGTAAAAATCCGTGTATTTTTTATGGAATTACACAAAATTAGCTAATTTGTCAATTGATCATGGAAAAAATAGCGAATTTTGCCAATTGTTAGCTGCAAAAATTACTAATTTTCTCAAACTGCTGTGGAAACATATATTGCGAATTTCGCTGAAGATCGCGGAAATAAACATAAATTTTTGACAATCGGTCGCGGGGAAAAAAAAACTCAAATTACAACATTTATTCGCGAAAACAAAAGGTCAAACTTTTCCATCTGTAGCGAAAAAAAATCGCAACTTTTGTCAAAAGATTTTTTTTTTAAATCATGAATTTTGTATAAATATCACAGAAAAAAATTACGAATTTCGAACAAAGGTTCCACAACAAATCACGAATTTAGTCAAACAATCACACAAAAAAAGTTTGAGAATTTCATCAAACATAATCGCAAATTTTGTCAGTCAGTTTCGAAAAAAGAAATCTTGAACTTCAACAAACGATCATAGAAAAGAATCCCGAATTTCGTCAAAAGATAGCAGAAAACAAATAGCGAATTTCGTAAATCTGTCACAAAAATATATCTTGAATTTCGACAAATGGTTGCAGAAAAAAAAAATCAGTTTCGCCAAGCGGTTGCAGAAAAAATCGGGAATTTCGGAAAATGATCAAGAAAACAAATGATTTCCATGAAATGATCATGGAAAAAATATCCTGTATTTTGTCAAATGGTCTATTCAACATTTTAATTTCCCTTGTTTTTGTGTTTTATTAATCGCTTCATAGGTTGCCCCCCCCCCCCATAGGTAAAAATTAACTCTTTTATTCACTGGCCAACTGCCACTACATGGATTTCTTTTTACCTGCCAGTGTTTTTCAGCAGTGGCCAATAACAAATTTACCAATACTTAATAAAAAAATTGCGAAATTTGTAAAACAATTGTGGAATAAACAGCGAAATTCGTCAAATGGTGTTGGGAAAGAAATCAGGCATTGCAGGAAAAAAAAATTAATTTTGTCGTGAAAAAATTTAAGAAATTCAGCGTCGAACGGCAGCGGAAATAGAGTGCGAAATGTTTCGAACACCAACGGAAAGAAAGTGCACAATTTGTTCGTTCATGGAAAAAATCATGAAATTTGTTAATCGATAGTCGATAAATCACGAAATTCGTCAATCGATAATGGAAAAATCACAAAATTCATTAATCGATAGTGGAAAAATCACAAAATTCATCAACTGGTTTCGGGGGGAAAAATTTTCGAATATCGTTTCGAGAAAAAAAAATCACAATCTGTCAAATAATATTTTGCAAAAAATCGTGAAATTCACCAAATGGTTTCAAAATTTGTCGAGCGACAGCGGGGAAAAATCTTTTTCTATTCAATTATCGCAATTGGCAAGTGACTATTAAGTTTGACCAGTGATATCAATAAAGTCAATCGCCAAATTTTCAGTATTACTCGCCGATTGGCAAGTGCTAATTTTGTCCTATAGCACCCCCACCGCCCCCCTAGTTTTGGACTACCAGAGCGAACCTTCGCTGTTTTGGGCCGATTCCGTATGGCAACATTATAACATGCAAAACATTTAATTAAACAGTTATTGCAGCATATGTTACTCAAATTGTTCTCTTTAATACTTTAAATGACTAAGAACAAAAATCAAAATGTAATTTTTCTGTATATTAAATTTTTATAAAATTTGTATTCAGAAAGGATTCCTGCAGCATTTTTTTTTTTTACCTTTTTTTTTTTTTTTAAAGTTGATATATAGATAACCCACGTTAAATTTGCACCATACAAAAATAATTGCATTATTTGTATGTGCTAAGCAATATATTTTTTTATTATACAAAAAATAAATCCACATAAATAACAGTTATCAGAATTTTTTTCACAAGCCAGAAAAGTTGCTGTGCATTATTACACGCAACGCAGGTTTGCCATTCCTGTTTTAGGGTAATCTTTTAAAAAACATTGCAATCTATAAGAAATATTCTAGAAACTTTTATACATATTTATTAATTGGTCATATTTCATGTTTTTTTAAATTTCTGCAATATAAAATATAATAAACTTGGGACATGGGAGGAGATTGTTTCTGGGTTTTCTCTAATTTTTTTCTGCACATACATTCTACAAGATATGATTCGAGGTGATGACAATCTGACTTATTTATTATTGTGCCATTTAGCAGAGCCCCCTCCCCCCTTATTTTTTCAACATCCTTTGTATGAATCCCTGTTGCTGGATCAACAAATTTTTCTGACATGAATGCAACAATATTACAACATGAATTTTATTTCAAATTTGCACTGATCTCAGAAACAGTCAGAGCCATAAAAATAAAACCAGAAATCTATCTTTTTACTGAAAAGTAACATGTCTGATTTACCTCTATGGGAAATAGTAAAATCCCTTCTGAAATTAATGCAATATATAACTTTCTCGCAAATTTATAAAAAGATAAATACATTTTTCTAAGAAAATAAAGAGAATTGTCGAAATTGTAGGAAAAGCATAAAAACAGTGGGGGGTGTGTAAGCATAAAAGTATAAAAAAGGACTCAAAAGCAAAAAACTTGGCACGTATGAGAGTTACAAATGGTAGTCTAAAAACAAATAAATTTCCAATACTGAGGCCTTTTTCCTTATAAATTTCTCGCCTTTACGGCATATTTTTATACAAAGATATTTCTTCAAATAACTCTCATAAATACTAAACTTTGAAAATATTTTCAAAGCTCACTCACAAAAAATTATACATAAAATCATTATACTCAGCCTTTTTCTGAAATATACCTTTTTTATACATTCAAAAAGTCCTTTTGTATCAAACAGCATTAAGAAATTCTTGTTGCTCATGCTGCTTTTGCCACGTCTTTCAATAAGGAAGATAGTCGGGAAGGTAGCCACTGAAAATTAAAAAAAATTCTTGATTAATTTTTTTTCTTTGTAAAAGAAAAGAGTTACATTGACTGAAATTACTTATCCATTAGGGTGGGTCGAAAAAACTGAAATTTATATAATCGAATCGTAATAGTGCAGGAAAGTTGCCATTGGTAATAAGGAATAAATTCACAAAATATTACACCAAATGGTCAATATCTTTTACCGCCGCAGGGGGACCAAAAAAAAAAAATCGATTTTTTTTTAAAAAATTTTTTTTACAGTATCTAACCATACCAATACAATTTCTAATAGAATGCAACAGCTACATCAAGATGTTAGTAATGTTCCAGTAAAATGTCATTATGGTGAAATCATTTCTCTTACCGCCGCAGGGGCGGTCAAAATTTTGAAAAAACGGCAAAAATTTCAAATTTTCATTTTTTCTAATTTTTTTTTCATTTTTATTATATGTCTACAATTAAATAAATTTACTTTATAGCTAGTAATAACTTATAACTGTCTAGTAATTTTCATCATGGGTATTGCCAACCAGGGGCGAGAGGAGCCCGCCCCTCCTAAATTTGAGAGAAAGGGGCTTTTTGCAGGGATTTTGGGGATTTTCCGGAACTTTTTTGTGATTTATTTTGGTAGGGGGAGCCTGCTTACACAAATTCCCCCTCATTTTTCACTTTTGCCTCCCCTCCCAACAAAAAATCCCTGAAAAGTTCCGGAAAATCCCCAAAATCCCTTCAAAAAGCCCATTTCTCTCAAATTTAGGGGGGACGGGCCCCTCTCGCCCCTGATTGGCAATGCCCATGATCAAAATTACTAGACATTTATAAGTTATTACTAACTATAATGTAAATTTCTTTAATTGTAGACATATAATAAAAAATAAAAAATTTTAAAAAACGAAATTTTTTGCCGCTTTTTTTCGAAATTTTGACCGCACTTGCAGCGGTAAGAGAAATGATTTCACCATAATGACATTTTGCTGGAACATTACTAACATCTTGATGTAGCTGTTGCATTCTATTAGAAATTGTATTGGTATGGTTGGATAATTTAAATTTTTTTTTTCGATTTTTTAAAAGTTTGCCCCCCTTGCGGCGGTAAAAGATATTAACCATTTGGTGTAATATTTTGTGAATTTATTCCTTATTACCAATGGCAACTTTCCCGCACTATTAGGCTTCGATTATAAAAATTTCGGTTTTTTCGACCTACCCTATTATCCATGTGTTATTTTAATGCTAACTTTATACTATTTGTTAGTTTGGTATGTTTCCATTATCCCGTCAAAATAATGAATTTTGTCGATCGTGCACAGAAAAATGATGAATTTTGACGATCGGCTACGTAAAAAAATTTCGTCATTCGGGAATGTAAAATTCCTGAATTTCGTCGATAGTGTGTGTAAAATCATGAATTTTGTCAATTGTGCACGGAAAAATAATGAATTTTGTTGATCGTGTGCAGAAAAATAATTAATTTTGTCGATCGTGCACAGAAAAATGATGAATTTTGTCGATCGGCTACGTAAAAAAAATTCGTCATTCGGGAGTGTAAAACTCCTGAATTTCGTTGATCAAATACGTAAAAATCCTGAATTTCATCATTCGGCAGTGTAAAAATCCTGAATTTCGTCGATCAAATGCATAAAAATCATGAATTTTGTCGATCGGTGCATAAAAATCATGAATTTTATCAATTGCCGCATAAAAATCACGAATTTCGTCAATTATGCATGGAAAATCATAAATTTCTTCGAACAGGCACATATAAGCCATGAATTTCTTCGAACAGGTGCAAAAAAATTATGAATTTTGTCGAATGGATGCTGAAAAATCTTGAAATTTAGGGAAAAATGGTAATTGGGAAATCCTGTATTTGGCCAGTTCTTTCCACATTTTTAATCTAAAGGTGAAAATAAGGAATTTGGCTTAGTAGCCACTGGCCGGTAGGTTGAATTTTTTTAGTAGCCAGTTAGTGGCGAGTGAGAATAATTTCTTTAGTAGCCAGTAAGTACATTTATGTCATTGAATAATTAATTTAATAAATATATAATTAGTTTACAGTAAAGCAATTTATGTACTAAATAAAAATATTTTAATTTATATTGCTTTGAATAAACTTGAGATACTAATTTCCAATTTATTTTAAAATTTAAAATATGTTAACAGCAAAGTTATACACAACATGCTTATGTAGCTAATTAAATAAGTCTCACTAAGCTTAGGTATTTGCGTGTCTAACTACATAAGTACCTTTTACTAAAAAAATATTGGTACTTTTCGGTTAGCCGGGCGCCAGTGATATATGTACATATATAAATATATATGTATGTACATACATATATATATTCATACATATATGTGTACATATATGTCTATGTATACCTATGCATATGTGTAGATATATGTGTATATGTATATGTGTGTATATATACATGTATAAATATCATTGGCGCCTGGCTAACCGAAAAGTACCAAAATATTTGTCTACAATTAAGATCTGACAATAATAAAATAGGTATGTTTATACTAGGGATGCACAACCTGTGGCCGGCAGACCAAAAGCAGCCTGCAATGACCCTAAATGCCAACATCTCCAAAAATTTAAAATTTTACCAATTTGTCGCGAAAAAATTTTCAAATTTTGTCCATAGGTCGCATAAAAACATCATGAATTTAGCCGATCGGACACGAAAAATCGTGAATTTCACCGATCGGGTGCATAAAAATCGCGAATTCCGATGATCGGGAGTCTAAAAATTGCGAATTTTGCCGATCGGGCTCTTAAAAAACGCGAATGTCGCGGATCGGGAGCGTAAAAATTGTGAATTTAGCTGATCGGGCATGTAAAAATCGTGAATTTAGCTGATCAGCGGGTAATAATCACAAATTTCGTCGATGAGACACGTAAAAATCGTAAATTTAGCTGATGGAACGAGTAAAAATCGTAAATTTAGCCTATCAGGCACGTAAAAAATGTGAATTTTGTCAAGCGGGCGTGCAAAAATCGTTAATTTCACCGATCGGACACGAAAAATCGTGAATTTCACCGATCGGGTGCATAAAAATCGCGAATTCCGATGATCGGGAGTCTAAAAATTGCGAATTTTGCCGATCGGGCTCTTAAAAAACGCGAATGTCGCGGATCGGGAGCGTAAAAATTGTGAATTTAGCTGATCGGGCATGTAAAAATCGTGAATTTAGCTGATCAGCGGGCAATAATCACAAATTTCGTTGATGGGACACGTAAAAATCGTAAATTTAGCTGATGGAACGAGTAAAAATCGTAAATTTAGCCTATCAGGCACGTAAAAAATGTGAATTTTGTCAAGCGGGCGTGCAAAAATCGTTAATTTCACCGATCGGGCGTGCAAAAATTGTGGATTTCGCCGATCGGGCACATAAAAATCGCAAATTTAGCCGATAAGACGCATAAAAATCACGAATTTAATGTGCTTATTTTCACCTATAGGTTAATCGCCAGTTTTTAAAGTTTAATCGACGAGTGTCGACTGGCAAGTGCTTATTTTCACCATTAGTGCATATCATCATAATTTTTTCCCTCCCTAATATCGCAGGTTTTTTTTTTTTTTTTTTTTTTTAAGAAAACTGGAAATTTGCAGATCTGCCGAAATGTAGCATCCATGTTAAATATCATTTTTTTAAATTATGGGCAATAGAAAAAAAGGAGTAAATATTGTGGAATTATGGAGGATTTGCAGATTTAAAAATAAATAAAAGGCTAAAATATGCCACTCGGCAGAAAAGGGGCATCTCTATAAAATACATTGCAACATAGATATAAAAAGTTAGTGACCAAAAGCAAAAAGTTTAGTCGCCAGTGAGTCTATCCCTACAATTGTAATTCTTCAGTATGTAAAAGCCGTAAAAGCAAAATAAATAAATAAATGCACAATGCCTGGCCACTCTTTTTGACTCAATGTGCCGGCAGCCTTTACTGACACACCTTTTTGGTGTTTTCTTTTATGTTTTCATTTGCAAGGGGGAAAAAAGCAAAATACATCTGCCAGTTATAGAAAAACAATCAGAAAATGCATCACTTTTTTTACTGAGGGGCAAGAAGTGTGCAATTTTGTCGACCAAAGAGCAGGCAGGGTGCAGCACCCTACTGAAACTGACAGGGGGAAACTCTGGTCATATGCTTATGATTTGGCAATAAATCTTGGTTGCTTAGCGATTCATCCTTGGGGGGGGGGGGACACTATAACACGAAAATACCCAATTTTTTCAAATAAAAAGAAATATGGTACTTTCAGAAAATATGAAACATTTTGCATTATTCAAGGAATTGTTACAGCACGTAATAACACATTTTGATAGATTCCATTTATCGAAATGAGTAATGGTTAAAGAATTTCAGTTTTAATTTCATATCTTTTGGTTAATTGAACTTTTTATATACTTATCAATTATTTTATATAATATATTTTTAAATAGTGCTACTATTTTAAAAATTTTGAATTTTAAAAAATTGCTTTTAAAAGGTACACAATAAATAAAATTTCAAAAATTGAAATTATTTAAAAAAAACTCAAGATGCATGTTTATGAATATAAACACACACAGGGTTGCCCCTTAGCACACTTCATGTTACAAAATATCAATTAATTTAAATTCAATAAACTTTATATAAAAATTATTATACAGCAAGCAACAATCATTTTCAAAAAACTAAATTGATATCATACACAAGCAGTGATGATCAGAGTTCTGAATATATACAAAATTGATGCACATGATTTATTAAAAGGACAATTCCACATAAAAGTTTCATTTTGAGGGGGAAATAAAATTTATAACATGTTTAATTTGAGTGTATGATTGGAAAGCTTGGTATTTTTATGTTGTATAATAAAATCCTAATACAAAGCCTTTGTAAATTACTATTTACAAACTAAGTTAAGAACCATTATTGTCTTTGTAAAGTCATAATGTTACGTCAGTTACACAATAAAAGTTATGTCAGTTACATGTGTAAATGCCATTTTTTTCTTTTTTATTGTTCAGAAATTAATTAAACAAGTTACTGTTAGAATTTTTCATTACTTAGTGTTGTTGACAACATTAAATCACTTATTTTAACAAGATAGTTTTGATAATTTTTACACTTCAATGAAGGCAGAAAAAATGTTTGTCTATTTTACGTTACATCAGTTACAGGATTTTGAATTACAATTTTTGTGATTAAAAGACAGATTGAAATAATCTGCAGGTATTTGGGTATTAAGTCCTTAGTAAGAAATATTTTAAATTGTAAAAATAAAAAAAAATTCTAGCTTAATTAAATTTTCTGCACAGTTTTGAAAACAAAATTCGATGATCAAGTGTTACGTCAGTTACGATGGAATTGACCAAAACAATCATTTATTTTACTTTAAATTATTCTTTAATTACAATCTGATTAAAATTAAAACATTCTAAAAATATAATACATTACAAATATTATAAATAAAAATAACAAGACTTGTGATTACTTACGTTTACTAGACAAAATAGTGCAAGAACAAACACAGCGCCAGCAAGAAGGGAATCAATGGCGGCTTATTATTATTTTCGTTCTTCTTGTCTGGTGCGATGGTTGGAAGGTTGCGCAGAAAGAAATTCCGATCACGCGGCGTCCAAATTGAGTTGAGGAGATACAACGTTGTTTCAACGAATTTTTCACTTAGGAAAAATATCTATTATATCGTTGAGCAATCACGCTTTCGGGCTAAAGTAAAGGAAAACATAAAACGATTAAAAAACCTATTTTAAAACGATGAGAAGAGTAACGGAAATATCGTGACCATGAAACAACGTTTTTTAAAAGTCTTTTCTATGACGAATTAAATTTCCAATTTCTTTAGTCTAAAATATTGCGATATAAAGTATATTTTTCAACGGACATAAAACAACGTAACCAATTTTCAACAGTTCTGACTTATTTTCAACGCTATAAAAACGTCTGGTGCTACCTGGGATTCTACAAATCTAATGAAGTTTTAAAACATCGAGTAAGGATTAATACTCTCAAGGATTACACTCATATACATTATTAAAATTTTTATATCAAGTTTGAAAATTCATATTTTTTTAGCATTTTTAAAACGTTACAGAGAACACAACATTACAAATTTGTCTTTTTGCTCGTCAGTCAGGGTGTTAACTGGCGTCTAAAAATATCAGATATTGCTAACAAATATCAGATTGCAATGCGAAAACTTTGCACCTGTCCACTGGTAATAGATTATATTCTCAATAAGAGTAAAAAATATACAATGTGAAAAATACATTTTTTTCTTAATCTAGCTCTTATCTAACATAAAGTTTACAAAAATGTAATGTAACCTCTACATAGTTATCCCCCGATTCTGGAAAGCATTTGTTTATCTTTAGAAGCCTCTGAAAACAATATACTTCCGACATTTAAAGAAGCCTTTCTGAAACAAAAATTTCCTTTGCTGCTAGTAATTTTCAGAAAACTCCCTGAATAGTTTTTATAGTGTATTTGTCAGTTTTCACAACCCAGAACATACATTTTTGGATACTATCATTTTCAAGTAAGCTTTTTCATGCTCAATAAACATAATAAGTTAACATTAACATTAAAATTAATATCATTAGCATTAACATTAGAACTAACATAAACATTAAGATTAAAATCATAGTTATTATCATTGTTTTGTTACTCTTGCATGTATAAATTCTGTATAGTTATTATCATTATTTTATTACTCTTGCATGTATAAATTCTGAATAGATTTTACAGAGTATTAATCAGTTTTCACAACCCAAAATGCTATATTTGGATGCTATCATTTTCAAGTAGACATTTTCATGTTCAACAAACATTATAAATTAACATCATAATCATTAACATTAAAATAAGTAGCATTAACATTAACATTAAAAGTAATATCATAAACATTAACATTAAAAGCATAGTTATTATCATTCGTTTGTTACTCTTGCATGTATAAATTCTGTACAGTTATTATCATTATTTTATTACTCTTGCATGTATAAATTCTGAATAGATTTTACAGAGTATTAATCAGTTTTCACAACCAAAAATGTTTTATTTGGATGCTATCATTTTCAAGTAGACATTTTCATGCTCAACAAACATGATAAATTAACATTATAATTATTAACATTAAAATAAGTAGCATTGACATTAACATTAAAAGTAATATCATAAACATTAATATTAAAAGCATAGTTATTATCATTAATTTGTTACTCTTGCATGTATAAATTCTGTATAGTTATTATCATCATTTTCTTACTCTTGCATGTATAAATTCTGTATAGTTATTGTCATTATTTTGTTACTCTTGCATGTATAAATTCGGTATAGTTATTATCATTATTTTGTTACTCTTGCATGTATAAATTCTGTACGGTTATTATCATTATTTTCTTACTCTTGCATGTATAAATTCTGTATAGTTATTATCATTATTTTGTTACTCTTGCATGTATAAATTCTGTATAGTTATTATAATTATTTTCTTACTCTTGCAAGTATAAATTATGTGTTGTTATTATCATTATTTTGTTACACTTGCATGTATAAATCCTTTTACGCAGCTGAAAATATTTTCTTAAAAATTTATAGCATACGAAAAGCCGATATTCGGTTTAGAGAAAACTGAATAAATACCATATAAAAACTACTGGGAAACGTTTTAAAAAATTACGAGTACCAAAAAGGGCTTTTGAGTCATAAATACTTCTCTAATTCACGGGAATCTATTGGTTTTAGAGGCTTTTAAAGATAAAGGAACGCTTTTGGGAATCGCGGGTAGCTGTTGAAGAGGTTATACAGGGTGGTCCAAAATTATTGACACATTTCCTGTTTAAAAAAAAAAGAGCAAAATGAGATACGTACATGTTTATTGTTTTCTTGGAAAGGCAATTTAAAACAGTTAAGCCATTAGATGGCGCGACACCATTGCATGGGGTAAAGTTACTGACTGCGTCAGTCTGCAAATCGCTACCGTACAGGAAAAAGCAATGTGCGTTTTGTGATTCCATGAAAGAAAGTCCGTTGTAATTGTTCAGAGACGTTTTTGTTTTAAATACTCAAATGGTCGTTCTCCAAGTAAGGACTCGGCGAAACGCTGGTACTAACAATTTAAGAAGACGGGAAATGTGGAGCTTATTTAATGTTTAAAATGTCGTTGCGTAAAACTATTTTAAATTGTGTCTCCAAGAAAACAATAAACATGTACGTATCTCATTTTGTTCCTTTTAGGTGCGTTCGTAATTATATAAAATACGTAGCACCTATAGTCGTCGTATGGTCCGTTCGTCTGTCTGTATATAACAGGGCAAAAACTACACAAACGAAGGGTTTGAAATTTAATTTCTATAATCGTCGAAAAATTTGTCGCGTCATTTCAAATTTTATGAAAATCGAATCAAAACTTAAACAGATATTAATAAAAGTTTTTCTATTAAATCCTACCATACGTAATCTATACTAATAAAATAAAGTTTCACTCTGTGTGTGTGTCTGTCTGTGTGTGTGTGTGTCTGTTGGCGATGGCTAGCAAAATCTAGCTCACCTAGAAGTCTGGAAATTTAGGTGTGGATAGTCCAAGGTCTGACCATGTGCACCTGAGACCCAGAATTTTAATATTTTGATAATTACCCAAGATATTAATTAGTTTCTCATTAACCATCGCTTCTAAAATGCCATATTTTTCTGAAAATGGTGCAAAAGAAATGTGAAACCGCAAAATGAGTTGTGTGTTGGGAGAGGGAAGAAAGATTTTAGGTTTACTGGAAAAAGGTTGGGCTACCACAATGACTTTTAACGATGCCTTTTCGACACATGTCAAAATAACAGAAACTATTAGGTCTTTCGACACGAAAATTTGCAGATCTATATAAACAAACAATTACAAAGTCAAATTAAAAAAAATTTGATCCACAACTTTCAGAAATATTAATTAGAAATGTTTAATTTTTCGAGCAATTTAATCTTGCAATGAACAACTAGTCTATATAATAAAAGCGCAAGCCATGTGACTGAGGAAAACAAATGCGGGTTTATATTTTCTTATGCCAAACAGCCATTTTTATTCAACATTATATTTTCGAAATAAAATTGCATAAAAGTTACATGTTTAGAAAGATCGTTCAAAAAAATTGTTTGCTTGAGGATGAGTTACATTTAAAAATGTACAGATTCTGAGATAACTTCAGGGGAAAATTATGTTAATAGCCGAATATCTCAATCCATTAAAATGAATAAACACAAGAGATTCGTTCATCGTAAGTCATAGAAATATTAATCGATGGAGGTAATCATTCGCAAGATCTCCATGGTCAATTTTGTAGCGCTGTCTGGTGTCCAAAAAAATACACATCTATAAACGTCGCATGTGTAATAAGAAAAAAAAAAGCTCTCATTTCGCTCATAAGAGACGATATAATTCATTGCACTAAAATAATAACGATTTTTTTTTTTTTTTTTTTTTTTTACATTGTAAAACAATTTATAGTACAATTGCAACCTCGTTTGTCACGATTAACGTACAATTTCCAACTTTTTTTCTCTTTTCAAACATGAAATACCCTCAATAGTTTTCACCCACCCTGTATTATACTTTCATAAACCTTATGTTAGAAAAGCACTAGATTAAGAAGCATTTGTATCTATATTATAAAGGCCAAACGTGTCCGTGCGTAACGCATACGTTATTTTGCGAATGGCAACAGCTGACGATGAAATTTCGGTTTTGTGATTTTTGCTATTGCAATTTTTTTAATTTCTAAACATAGCACATTTTCAATTTTTACACCGTTATAGAGAGAAAAAAATTTACTTTCAAATACAATTTGTTTAAAAACTATATCTTAATTGCCTGATATACACTGCTCAAAACAATTAAAGGATATTGCAGTTTTAGGTGGATTTTGTATCTGGGAAACTTTTTAGCTGATTGATACATGGTCGACAGACATAGTAGGTTATATGAGAATAAATTACACATGTTTGGCAGAAAAAAATGCATTTTATTGCGCATTTGTGTACAAAAGGAAAAAAACACAATTTGTGCATATGAGAAAAAAAGAATAAGAAAAGGTGTTTTCTTCAAAGAAAATCATTTTCAGTAGGGGGTATGGTTTCCACGGGCGGCCAGCAACGTTGAACACCTTTGAGGCATGGACTCAATGAGGCTATTAATGACGAGTTGGGATATTGGTGCCCCACTCCTCCAGAAGAGCTCTTTCCAGTTCTTGGAGAGTTTGTGGGGGTTGTTGGCGGCCAGAAACTCGTCTTCCTAGAGCGTCCCAAACGTGCTTGATTGGATTCATGTCTGAAGAACACGCTGGCCATTCCATTCGAACGATTTCTTCCTCGAAAAGGAAATCCTCCACCAGGTTTGCACGATGTGGCCTGCAGTTATCGTCCATTAAAATGAAGTTATCTCCGATTGCTGCAGCGTAAGGGACTACAATAGGTCTGAGGATCTCATCCCTATATCGGCGATCAGTCAGAGCTCCATCTCGAATGATGTAGAGGTCAGTGCGCCCGTCAATGGAGATGCCACCATACACCAACACTCCTCCACCGCCAAATCTGACACTTTCGTGCACGAACGCAGGATTATTCCTACTGCCACGGTCCCTCCAGATGAAAATACGCCTATTATCCGGATGCACAGAAAAACGGGACTCGTCAGAAAACAGAATTGCTCCATTCATTTCTCCTCCAGTTGACATGCTCGGTTGCCCACTCCCTGCGGTCGCGACGATGCCTTGATGTTAATCTAACACATACCATCGGTCGGCGAGCATACAGACCTACAGCATGGAGCCGGTTTCGGACAGTCTGAGTTGAAATCGTGGTGCCTGTAGCCGAGCGAAGGTGTTGTTGGAGAAGAGTAGCGTTCATGTTTCGGTGTCTCCGAGCTGTTAACGTTAAATACCGATCTTCATTGGGCGTTGTTGCCCGTCTACAACCTTGCCCTGGTCTTCGGCCTGCACATCCACTCTCCAAAAAACGGTTCCAGATCCTGCAAATGACACTTTGTGACACTCCAATGGCTTGCGCTACTTCGGCTTGAGTTTGGCCCCCTTCTAACCTATCAACAATTCTCCAAGCTTCTGAATCTGTCAAATGACTTCGCTGAGACATCGTACTCATCGAAACAAAGCAATCACTGAATGCCGATCATCCTTGTCTTCATTCTCTTTTATCCAGTTGAAAGTCAAATTTCATTCGCTGCCGCTGAAGCGACGTTTTTGACGTCGAACCAAAATTTGCATACTCCACAGTTTGAAAACCAGAAAAATTTGCATTTGTGATTCTCTTCTTCTATTTTCGGCAAAAAAATTTCGTTTATATCTTTATTTTATATAAAACTTCAAAATTTCCTTTAATTGTTTTGAGCAGTGTATTATGGCTTATAAAATAATTTTTAAACATGAATTTTGAAACGCCCAATAAACAAATGGAAGAATGCTGCCATTATAAATTTTTAAATAGTTACAGGTAGTAAAATTAATGAATTTTGAAATAAAAACGTCACAAGAATAGGGTGCCTTTGTATGAGAGTAGCGTTATACCGGATGCAAAATTTGATTTGTTCAGATGATTTTGGAGAAAAGAAAGCTTTGTAATAATTTAAAAATTTAAAAGAAAATTATTTGTTTACACCATAAACAAACATCGGATATTTTAACAGATAATATATAGATTTTTTGCTTTAGATATTGCATTTTTATGAATAAAATATTAAAAAATTATTTCACAAATTTAATAAAAATGAATATAAAAAGTTAATATGAGCAGTCAAAAACAACATTTTTATTCATATTTCATTAGTATTACAAATGTTAACGGTCATTGCGAAGTTGGAAAAAACGAATATACATGAAATTCGTTAATATCGCAATCACTATATCGCATGCATAAGATGATGAAAAATAAATTAACAAAGAAGCATCACTGGATGCAGCGAGCTCCCTGCATTAATAATGCCAAAAAAATAAAAAATAAACAAAACCCTTGAAATTCGTTAATGTCGCGATCACTATATTGCATGTATGAACGCTTAGTAAAAAAAAAAACCAAAAAAAAACTGGATGGATACCGCATGTATGAGCGCTTCACGCACAAGAAAAGCAAAGAAATCAGTAAAAAAAAATCACTAAATGCAGCAACTTTGACAAATAAAAATATCAAAAATCTATTAGATTTCGGGAGAAAAAAATGGTTTTCGCCTGTGTTCTGTAACCCGGGAATCCCGGGTTCGATTCCCTAGTTTTTTTATAGTGTGAAAATTTAAAGTGTGATAATAATTTATTGTAAGATTTAATTCTACGTTATTTTCGAAATTCTATTTGGATTTCTTTTTCAAAATTTTGACAAAGAGCATGACAACAAAAACATTTGTTTGACATTCCTCTTTATTTTACGCCACTTTATACAAAAGAAATGGTATTTTTGCTTCAGAAGTTTGACATCCGTTTTTGTTGAAAATAATTTAAAGGAACGTATCATAAATGTTAATGAAGTTTAATACGCGAAAGATAACAGCATTTTTCCATCTGTTTGCTATTAAATAACATTCATTTTTTTTTTCTATCTTTACAAGAAAAAAGTACTGGATTCCTGAAAAAAAATGAATTCCGGTTTTGATGGATTTATACATTTTAGAAGGTCCTGAACACAATTTGACTTCTGTTAGAAAATGTCTGTCTGGGATTCTGTCTGTCTGTGTTTTTGTATGTGACAAAAATTTTGTGGGCACTCTATCTCAAGAACTAATTTACGGAATTTAATCAAAAATTATAATCAGTTAGTCATTGATATACATTGTGTTTCAGAAAGGACACCCAAATTTGAAATGACATAACTGAGAAACCATGATGGCCAGAAAGGTGAAACACGTGGCATGTTGAATAGGCAAGTTTGGAATTTGTTATACTCCGGTTCGCAGAAATAGTTCTAGTACTGGATAATAGGTGGCAGCACAAGCACAAGAAGCTTTAAATAGTACTCTAAATAGTACAGAAAGTAGACTCTTGAGTTTATTTCATTGCTGACACATGTAAGGGAGTTGTATCGAATTAGTTTCTATACGGAAATTGAAAAACATCAAGTCGTATTCCTTGGAGCAACGTGTTTTTATTGTACTCGAATACCACCGATTAGGTCAAAATCCGACGAAGACAAAGACAAGTTTTCAAAAAAAAAATATTAAAAAAGCTCCAGACAAGAAAACAATTCGTAAATTATACAAAAAGTTTGAACGGACAGGCAGTGTGGCCGATGATTTTGCCAGAAATGTGGAATGTAGCCGATCAGTCATGACACCTCAAAAATATGTAAGAAGTGAAATAAATTTGTTAAACTTAGCCCTCGGAAATACGTCAATGGAGCCGCTGCTGAAGCGGGTTCTCAAACACCACTACGTAAAGAAGAATGCAAAAGAGCCTGATGATGTTTCACTATAAAATACAGTGCCATCAAGCGATCACAAATATAACTCTGCGACAAAGATAAGACTTCGCAAATGAGTTACTCCAGATAATTGATCAGAGTAAAATTGATGTCCGCTACGTATGGTTCACCGAGGAGGCCCATTTTCATTTAGAGGGATTTGTGAATAAAGAAAACTGGCGAATATGGGACACTGAAACCCGCTTCAGTGTCTTTCAAAATCACTGCACTCTGCAAAAGTTACAGTTTTGGCTAGACTGACCGGTAAAGGCCCTTTTTCATGAGGGAAATGATGAACTCATTCGATGTATTGAAATTTTACAGCAATTTGTTGCCACATTTCAAGCTCTGGAGTATGAATCAGAGAATTCATGCTTTATGCAGGATGGGACCCGACTACACCGTAATACTGCAGTGTTTGAGTTCCTTGAGGAATACTTCAGTGACCGAGTTTTTGCCCTCAATTATTCCTGACTGACAGGCAGTGGTATGGATTGGCCTCCATATTCCCCGGATCTCAATCTATGTGACTTCTTCTTGTAAGGCTACTTGAAAGATACTGTTTAATCTAAGGGTTCTCAAACGTTGGAACTGCTTGAAGAATTCTTTTGTGAGGCATGTGCATCCGTTTCAGAAGATACATTGTAACAAGTGACTTCGAACTTTACCCTTCGGTTGCGTCATGTTATTGCTAAGAAAAGTGACCATATCGAAACCACAGTAATGGGATTTGACCTCTGTTCACGAAATACACTTTCAGACACTAATTCAAAGACACTGCTCTGTGACTGCAGCGCCCTCTGATGTCCAATCTTGGAACTATTTCTGCAAACTGGAGTATAACAAATTCTAGATCTATCTCTTCAACATACCACTTGTTTTACCTTTCATACCTTTCTGCCTCACACTGTTTTGCAGTTACATCATTTCAAAGTTGGGGAGTCCTTTTTGAAATACCCTGTAGATTGATAGGATCGGTTTTTGCTGCCTAAAAAAATCGCCCTAAATATAACGCTACTATACTGCCTTTTTCACAATTTCCGTAATACATCTATCTCATAAACTAATGCACGGATTTACATCAAACTTCAGATTCGATTAGACGTTGAAATAAGTTGTCGCTGATTAGGTTGTGGTGTAAATCTCCCAATAGGTGGCGTAACTATGCTACATTTTTCAGGATTTACACGATTTTAGCAATAGTCATGTCTCAAATACTAATATACAGGGAATTTTCCTCAAACTTCATATTCTGTTAGATCTTGACATTGGTTGACCTGCAGATTGATGTCATCTGTTTTTGGTGTAAATTGCCCAAAATATGGTGATACTATACTGCGTTTTTCACAATTTCCATAATACATCTATCTCAAGAACTAATGCACGGATTTGCATCAAACTTCATATTCTATTAGACGTTGAAATAAGTTGTCGCTGATTAGGTTCTAGTGTAAATCTCCCAATAACTGTGGCGTAACTATGCTATATTTTTCAGGATTTACACGATTTTAGCAATAGTCATGTCTCAAAAACTAATATATACAGAATTTTCCTCAAACTTCCTATTCCATTAGATCTTGACATAAGTTGGTGCTGATTAGATTTTTGTGCAAATCATATAATAGGTGACGCTGCTATGCTGCATTTTATACGAATCTCGTTATAGCTATCTCAAAAACTAATGCACGAAATTTAATCAAACTTCATATTCTGTTATACCTTCAAATAAGTATACCCTTATTAGGCTTTGGTGTATAATACCCAACATGCCCTTTGGGTTAGGAATTTTGGTTGCAGACATCTAAGAGGGTGGGTGCCGAAATTCAATTAGTTGTTACTTATGCATCATACGTTGTATAGGGTAAGTCCTGTAATCATTTTGAAAAAAAAAATGGCGGATTTACATGTTTCAGACACTGGAGATTCCTAAAAATATATTTTTAGAAAAAAAAGTGTTGCCGTCCGTCTGTCTGTGTGTGTGTGTCTGTGTGTCTGTAAACGCTCTATCTCCCAAACAAATTGAGATAGAGACTTGAAATTTGGTATATATTTAGTATGTAATAAGGGAAAGAAGCTTATTGAATTTTAATAACCTCGATTATCCTGAACTATTATTTTCGGACTCTCGAAATATTCGTTCTGATAAAAGGTATATAAAATTTTTCGAAATTGTTTATTTTAAGGATTGACTATAAAAGACATCGAAAAAACATATATTTTGCATAAAGAATGAAGTCGATCGGATAATGAGTTGCCGAGATATTTGTGATCCTATTTTCCCCACTCTTCGATTTTTTATGACCCTGTATTTCATCCAAATTTCCATTCAAAGATATATTTTAATTGGAAATGAGACGCTTAATCTGATGCAGTAAACCGTTAGTTAATAGGATTATCAAGTTTGGAGTTATAAGGATGTTTCTTTTGCACAATTCAGTAATAGAGCACTTAAAGTTTATGACGTTATCCAGTCACGATTTTATTCGAATTGCAATACATTTTATAAATAGTTTACACAAGTTTTGTGTTCATATTTTATATTATGCATATCCGTGATGGGTAAGTATTGCGGTAGCTCCCAAGAATTAGTTTTAAAAATGCGATGCTTATATTTCCTTTTTAAATGCACACAACGCAACAAGCCTTTAGAATCATCAAGATGAACATAGATTGTCATTTAATTTTGTCACTTTGATAGCGAATTTCGAAGTATTAATATGTATGAGAGAGAAGTAAGTTTTGGCATTGGCACTGCTGACTAGTTAGGTGCGTTAATAATTATATAAATACGTAGCACCTATTGTAGTCGTCTGGTCCGTCTGTCTGTCCGCATATAACAACGCAAAAACTACCGAAACGAATGGTTTAAAATTAAATTTAAGTATATTATCTTTACAGAACTTTGTCGAGGCATTTCAATTTTATGAAAATCGAATCAAAACTTTAGAAGATATTAATAAAAATATTTATGAAATTTGATTTTTTTTTAAAATCCGTGCTTTTTTGTTATAGGAGTTTCCAAAGTTTAATTGTCAAGCGGTCGATATACTAATTTTATTACAGAACGCAGCGGATATAATTCATTTCACAGAAATAAAAATCATCAAGATCAAAATATTTATATAACTACCTATATTACGAACGCACCTCATTTGTCACGTTTGACGTACAATTTCCAACTTGTTTTGAATTTACCTTGGTTTATGTATATAAAGATGGAATTTTATAATTTAATATTCATCCAGTTCCTGTTGTGATAGAGTTCTAGAAAATATGTACAACTGTGTATTCCCAATGACAATACAATAGTTTCATACTTTTAGAACTTAATTAGCATAATAATTATTATATTACTAAAATAGCTTAAAATTATACTTCTCTAAAAGAATACAAAGGATGTGAATTATCACTTTATTACACAGCGTACAACCAACAGAGTGAAAAAATGTTCAGTGATACCTTCGTATAGCACACCAAGTGCTTTACCATTTAAGCCACCAGGACGTCACCCAGTCAAGCATTCTCTCACTGTTATATGATAACGCTACAACTTCTGCAGCACAAGATGGAACGTCAATCGCACAACTTGAGTGGCATGCATGACACAAATTAAACCCAGTATCGGTATATACCTATATATCTAATTAAATTTTCAGCAGAGCTGAAATTACGCTGGAAACTAATTAATACAAAATATGTGAATTATCACTTTACTACACAGCGTACACCCAAAAGAGTAAAATAATGTTCAGACCGGGGATCGAGCCCGGATACCTTGGTACATCGCACCAAGTACTTTACTATTTAAGCCACCAGGACGACATCCAGTCTAGCATTCCCTCACTCTTATATGGTAAAGCTACAACTTCTGTAGCACAAGATGGAACGTCAATCATCACAACTTCAGTGGCATGCATGAGACAAATTAAACCCAGTATCGGTGAATATCTATATCTCTAATTAAATTTTCAGCACCGCTGAAATTACGCTGGAAACTAATTAATACAAAAGTGGTGAATTATCACTTTACTACACAGCGTGCACCCAAATGTGTAAAATAATGTTCAGACCAGGGATCGAGTGCGGATACCTTGGTATATCGCACCAAGTGCTTTGTCATTTAAGCCACCAGGACGACATCCAGTCTAGCATTCTCTCACTCTTATATGGTAAAGCTACAACTTCTGTAGCACAAGATGGAACGTCAATCATGAGCACAACTTCAGTGGCATGCATGAGACAAATTAAACCCAGTATCGGTGAATATCTATATCTCTAATTAAATTTTAAGCAGAGCAGAAATTAAGCTGAAAATTAATAATACAAAAGATGTGAATTATCAGTTTACTACACAGCGTACACACAAAAGATTAAAATAATATTCAGACCGGGGATCGAGTCTAGATACCTTGGTATATCGCACCAAGTTCTTTGCCATTTAAGCCACCAGGACGACATCCAATCTAGTATTCTCTCACTCTTATATGGTAAAGCTACAACTTCTGTAGCACAAGATGGAACGTCAATCATGAGCACAACTTCAGTGGCATGCATGAGACAAATTAAACCCAGTATCGGTGAATATCTATATCTCTAATTAAATTTTCAGCACCGCTGAAATTACGCTAGAAATTAATTAATACAAAAGAGGTGAATTATCGCTTTACTACACAGCGTGCACCCAAATGTGTAAAATAATATTCAGACCAGGGATCGAGTGCGGATACCTTGGTATATCGCACCAAGTGCTTTGCCATTTAAGCCACCAGGACGACATCCAATCTAGTATTCTCTCACTCTTATATGGTAAAGCTACAACTTCTGTAGCACAAGATGGAACGTCAATCATGAGCACAACTTCAGTGGCATGCATGAGACAAATTAAACCCAGTATCGGTGAATATCTATATCTCTAATTAAATTTTCAGCACCGCTGAAATTACGCTAGAAATTAATTAATACAAAAGAGGTGAATTATCGCTTTACTACACAGCGTGCACCCAAATGTGTAAAATAATATTCAGACCATGGATCGAGTGCGGATACCTTGGTATATCGCACCAAGTGCTTTGCCATTTAAGCCACCAGGACGACATCCAATCTAGTATTCTCTCACTCTTATATGGTAAAGCTACAACTTCTGTAGCACAAGATGGAACGTCAATCATGAGCACAACTTCAGTGGCATGCATGAGACAAATCAAACCCAGTATCGGTGAATATCTATATCTCTAATTAAATTTTCAGCAGAGATGACAATTACTCTGGAAATTAATGAATACAAAAGATGTGAATTATTACAGTACTCCACAGCATACAATCAACAAAGTGAAAAAATTTCCAGACCGGGGATTGAACCCGGATACCTTTGTATTCAATAATTTCCACCGTAATTTCAGCTCTGTTGAAAATTTAATTAGATATATATATATACTTCTTTTAACTGCTGAAAAGAGTAAAATAAAAACATAATAAACAGTAAAATGAGTTTCAATAGACTGTTGATAAGTTTCGACTCAATCGGAGCCATTATCAAAGCAAATAATAATATTCTATAATTGCACGGTCTATGAAGTTATTTGAAACGCCATCGTTGTTTTTTTCACGTACTTTTTAAAATTAGGTACATTATTATTTTTTATTTTTTTACTTGGATGTTTATTTCCATATTTGTAACCATGGAATAATTTGATCCGCAATATTGTTAAGTTAAATGATGCTGCATCGTTACATATTCTATTTTTACGTGTTACAATCTCTATTCCCTGTAGCAATGCAGTATTTTTTAGTTTAAAAAATAACGCTTTTTTTAGTTTAAAAACGAAATTCATTCTGGATTTTCGTGAAAAGGGTTACATTTATCGATAGTTATATACAGGGTTATTATAAAAAAACTATCCTGACATTTGGGCCCCTACCTATCATACCATTCACAGAAACTGAATGAAATTTTGGCAAAAGGTATTTTGAGGTATGCGCTCAAGAATGATATGGAAAACAACAGTGTCACTCAAACAGTTACGGTTACAGTGAGAAAATTTCGAAAAAATCAAATGGCAACACCCATATTTTGTATTGGAATGTGATCTATATTGTGAAAAACCCTAAATAGCGTTGGAACGGCAACTGTAGCATGAAAATCACCGGCGCTGGATAGGCTAAAAGTGAGGACAACCAATAAGAAAATAGAAGCAGCATAAAATATAGCATTTTATTGTGTTTCACAAATTTTCCACATGACCTCCTTCACACACGATGACACTTTGCATGCGGCTGATGGTGGATAACACTACAGCACGTATCATGGCAATAGGAATCTGTTGAATCGCAGTTCTGATGGCATCTTTCAAATCAGGTGCAGTTTGAGGACGAAACTGATACACTTTGGATTTCAGATATCCTCACAGCCAGAAGTCCATTGGGGTCAGATCAGGAAACCTTGGTGGCCACGGAAACGGGAAATGACAGGAGATAACTCTGTCACCAAACTGTTGAGTAAAGACACGTTTGACGGAAGACCCGACATGTGGAGACGTGCATCCACATAACTTCAGATAGAGCATTTTGCCGTTTCAATGCGGGAATCGCGTAATGCGTTAACATGTCCAGATAGCGATCACCCGTTACTGTACACATTTGCAGATCACCGGCAGTAACCTCTTCAAAAAAGTAACGGCCGAGGATGAACGTACTTGTTATACCACACCACACAGTCACTTTTTTCTCGTGTAATGGACGTGCATGCACAACATGTGGATTATTCTCTGCCCAGTGCACACAATTTTTCGAATTTACGTTACCAGTTAACGAGAAATGCGCCTCATCTGTTCACAGAATGCGTAAAGGCCAGCTGCTATCTTCATCGTACCAAATAAGGAATTGATTTGCAAAATCCAGCCGTAATTGATAGTCTCCTGCTTCCAACATCTGGACACGCTGGAATCGATACGGAAACATGTTTAGAACAGAGCGCAGAATCTTGCGTACAGATGAATTCGGCAGATCCAGACCACGTGAAACATTGCGTGCAGTTGTGGGACGAACTGTGCTTATCGTCTGATGAACTTCTGCAACAGCTTCCGCAGGAACGGAAGGTCGTCCAGACCGAGGTCGATCGCATATGAAACCAGTTTCTTCAAATTTATGAATCAAGTCCCGTACAACTTTGACAGTGCCCGGCCTCACCGTAATCTATGGTTTCTGCGGTAAACGCGCAATGTCTCTGCGGCATTTTGTCCATTCAGGTAATAAATCTTTAAGATTTCCCCACGTTCACTCCCTGAAAGCGGCATCTTGTTCGGAATGGCAAAAAGGAACATACGCGGCTCGCATTTCGCAGTGCCTTTTCTTTCACTTAGCTTGACGACGTCAGTCATGACTGTGTCTTACGTAGAACCCGAAATTTGCGTTTCTTGGTTTCTTCTTCTCGTTTTGTGGAGAACTAATCAGTCTGGGATATCAGCCAAAGACGTAAATGAAACGAAAATTAATGCTCTGGTGAACGGCAAAGTCCTTTTTACTTTTCCCTTGCCTAGTTCCGGTGATTTTCATGCTACAGTTGCCGTTCCAACGCTATTTAGGTTTTTTCACAATGGAGATCACATTCCAATACAAAAAACTGGGTGTTGCCATCGGATTTTTTCGAAATTTCCTCACTGTAACCGTAACTGTTTGAGTGACACTGTTGTTTACCATGTCATTCTCGAGCGCATACCTCAAAATACCTTTTGCCAAAATTTCATTCAGTTTCTGTGTATGGTATGATAGTTAGGGGCCCAAATGTCGGGATAGTTTTTTTTATAATCACCCTGTATTTTCAGAGTAATTTAAAAAGTCTCTCTCTCTCTCTTTATATATATGAGGAGTTCAGAAAAAAATTAACCAAGTCAAATTTTTTTTTGTTAAACTTTTAAATAAATTCTTGCTGTGTGGACACAGCATAATTAAAGTGCAGGTTTGGCCATAATTAAGGTGCACGTGTTTGAAAGGCTCCACAAGTTAAACTATTTGAAATATATTTAAAAATCTTTGGTATTTATACTGTTTAGAGTATACGGCAATGCATTATGTAACAAAATTAATTAGTTCGAAATTTTACTGATAGATGGTGGTTAAATGTTAGCGATGGCGGTTGAAAACAAACATTAACAAAAATAACTTTTGAATGATAAACACGTGAATTTTAAACATTGCTAACGAAGCGTAAAACCGACAGAATGAAAAATGTCCAAGCAGGGGTATCGTCCTGGTAGCTCAATGGTAGAGCATTGGAGCGTTATTCTAAGAGTCTGGCTTCTATTTTCGGCTTGAACATTTTCCCCTCTGTCGGTTTTGAGCGTATTTAGCAATGTTTAAATAGCAATAATTTGGGGCAAATTTCACTGCTAAAAATTAATCGAAAAATTAATTAAAATTACCTAAAAATAAAAACTTATTTTAAATAAATATCTTTTGCAGACGACGATATTATTTCATAGTAGTGCTATAATTACTGCTTCTTTCATAAAAACACTTTATTAACAGGGTGAGTTTGTTTGTTATTTTTAATAAAATTTTAAGGATCCTAACGCTCTTGATGACTAAAACCTTAAGCTAGGATCATGTGAAATTTGCCACAAAATAGTTTTAAAATTTAGCTGGTCAAAAATTCTCTATTTTTCTTTCCTTTTTATTTTATTTTAATAATATACAGCGCCATCTGTCGACAATTTTTAAAATAATATTTCTTTAGCACAACTTTTTTAACCTGTCTTAAGATTTTAAACGAAACAAATGAATAAATTTTAAGTTGTAAGTACTTAAAACCAATCCCTTTCATTGGATCTGTTATTTTATATTAAAAAAAAACAAGTTCACATGTGTGACAGAATATCCGTTAGTAAAATCTATGTTTTTTTTTGTTTTTTTTGTTTTTTGTTTTTTTTTCTCTCTCTCTCTTTTGTATTTATAAGAAACAATTGCATACGTGAAAAATTTTGTTATCGGCTTTTGGTGGATTTTCACGTTATGGGATCTCCTGATTACGATTTTGGATTTATAACTGTCTATCTGTGCTACGGCAAAGGTTAAAGGCTCAAGAACTAATGCACAGACACAAAGAAACATCATATACAGTCTAACTTAACATAACAACATGTCGGTTAGATTTCGGTGTATAAGGTTTATCAAGTTATATGATCTTGTCGTGTTTTTTTTACTTATGCTTGCGTTAAAGTTAAATGTTCGTTTCTATTAAAATGGGCATTTCAGCACACTCAATAAATAAAGCGCTTATTATAAAAGTCTACGTTGATTCAATTTTGGTTTTGATCATGCTACAGGCACCTGTCATGCTATGCTTTTTCTAATAAATATTATAGCTATATCGTATGTTTCTAGTCTCACCATATTAAAAAAAAATCAAAAATTTCAAACTTTTTTCTGCTTTTGTGTCTCCTAGAGCAGCGGTTCCCAACCTTTTTTCTCTCACGTACCCCTTGCTTAGACTTTCCATTTATGCGTAACCCTTTCTCGCATAAACCCGTTCCAAATATTTCGTTTACGTTCATTAGTAATCTTCTTATGCTAGTTACCAATGTTAGATGCAGTTTTCACCAGAATTCCAGTTTCCAACCACTTATCTATTTTGAACCACAACACAATATCAACATAAAGTCACTCAAAACACTAAATATTTGCTAAAGATTTCAAATTATGTCCGCACAAAGAAGCGATGAAACCATTAATATACGTTAATGAATTTATGCTAATGCTAACCGATAGAACACTAAAATGATGACCTGCTTTCAAATGGGTTTTAAATGAAATCCTCGAAACCAGAAGCTCGATACGATTCATGTTTTTTTTCCTAGATATTTCTAGAATTATTAGAAAGAAAAGAACAACAATAGAAAAGGATTGACACATACGAAGTCGCAAGATGTTACTAGGAATAGAAAGAGAATGGCAACAAATGATCAACCAATTTCCAAGTTTAGGCATTTTGCTTAATTGTATGCAAATAGCCTATTTTATTTTTACAAAAGTCTCTCTTTGTAAGCGAAATATGTAGTTTTGTTTATCTCTTTTTATTATAATTTTTTTCATTATCCGCCATTACCAAAGTAATTTTCACGTACCCCCAGGGGTACGCGTACCCCAGGTTGGGAACCGCTGCCCTAGAGGACAGTTTGTACAGATCTAAAACATAGCCTATCTGACCATCGTTTGCCCGGAGACTGTCGTCATTATTATCCTGAGAGAAGATTTGAAATCGGTTCAGTACAAGCATTTATGTTATGCGTTTAACAGCCCTGTCAAAGTTCAAGTTTCTATCCCTAACGATGTCAAATAAATCGCAATTCAGAATATTTTTAAACCGTATTCTGCTTTTTCAGATTTTTAAATATCGATTTTTTAGAAACCATTCCTAGCGAACATTTACATTTTAAAAGTAACCACCATGACAAATTTCAAGTTTCTTGCCGCATTCATAACAATAAAATCTCAATTTTAGAACGTTTTTGGATCCTGCATCCCTTGAATGTCGCGATACCGACACAAAGTATGTATAGGCTATGTTGTAGCAGAGACTGTCACTCTCATTTAGCCACCACTATTTTGAAAGTCAGTGTGGTGGTTCCAAATGTTACCTCTACAAACAAACAAACAAACGTTTTTTTTCCTTAATATTAGTGTAGATTATTATAGGTTCTATTACACGAGTTGTCAGAGTTGCCACTGCTTTTGGAGGAATACAGTACTAAAATATGGCTTTAAAAAATCACTCTAAAAGCAATTTTTTTTTTTTTTTTTTTTTTTTTGCGCCTGGCAAATTCCAATGTCACCCCTAAGAGACAATGACATGCTGTTGTATTGCAGCATTTTTTGTCGCTTCAAATTATTTCGTTTAACAGGAAATTAAAATTATTAATTAATAGAAAAAATAATGAATTAATAAGAAAATACAATTTTAATAAGCAGTAGTACTCAAATTACGCATGAAAAATAAACATTATTTTTACAATATTACAAGATCTCATATAATAATTTTGCGAAAATAAAATCTTCAAAATATTTTCTTTATGTAAAATATCTCATGTAGTAGTCAAATATTTTGCCTTTCAACATATCACTTTACAAAGTATATTGATTTATTCCAATGCAAACATCTCAGTAAAATTACTTTTTGACTCTTTTATTATATATTGGAGCATATCAGCATGCTTATTGTTTGCTTTAAAAATTATGTTTGAATATGTTGTTGAAAGATGTATTTCTATATTCAGTTTTTATTTACTAAAACATTCACTCAAATTATTGAATTAAGAAAAAGCTAAAAATAATAATTTTGTTTACCTTTTGACACGATGATATCAGTTGCATTGAGCAGGTTTTACCTCAGATAATGCAAGATATAATTGTGAAAAAAGTGTTTCTTCTTTTTTTTTTTTTTTTTACAATAACTTATAACATTTTGTAGGACAAGAACAGTGCCGTATTATTTTACATTTAATGTTTTTATATAACTATTTTCTTTTGATATTTTATTTCGTTATATCTAAAACCAATACGGATTCTAGTCAATTAGATTAAATAGATTTAATTAAAATTAGGAAGGTTTTTATGTATAATCACGACCAAATTTTCAAGTTCAGTTGTTGCTAATTTATGATGATTAAGATGACAGAATAACTTGATATTAGGTAGATTTCGCAAGAAATACTACCTATTACATTCTCTCCTAAGTTACAATGATTGAAAATTTTTTGCAGATCTACGCCCATCATGACACGCATCGAATCCATTTAAAGTTATTATTACTTCTAGAAAAAGGGCCAAAAATTTATGCATGACAGATTTTTGGTATCATTAAAAATGGCCCCAAGGGGAGAGGAAAAGAGGGGTTTTAGAAGAACAAAATTCTTGACTTCGTCAATTCAGAAAATATCAAATCCGCTTAAATTTATTATAAATTCTCTTAATATTATATATATAACTTTTATATTGACAAGTTTTTTATAGGACCAACCCTTATAGCAAAAAAAAAAAAAAAAAATTAAAAACAAAAAAGAATCCCTACCGGCTCCGCCTGCAAACACGTTAGGTTTCGAAGTGGGTAGTTCCAACTACCGCATCGTGTCAAAAAGGTCTTTTCTTCCACAATTACCAAGGTCAGCGTCTGCGAAATCTACCTTTGCCTGTAGGCCGAGCCGTCAGGGATTTTTTTTTCATCGGTAAGAAATTCGTTGTGGGCTATTACATTATTTAGAATTTCATCGGAAATATTTTACGCATATTTCTTGTATTTCATTTAACTTTTTAATGCAATATTTCTTATTTTCACTAAATTTTGGAATTAGTTATCCTTCTCATCAAATAGAAAACACACAAAATAAAAACTTTTCTTCTATTTCTTATTACATCCAGTCATCCAATTAACATCTATCATACCAAGATGATTGGTAGAAACTAGTACCATTTCTATTATTCCATACATAAAAAGCAACAAGTTGGAAATTGCACGTCAAATATAACAAATGAGGTGTGTTCGTACTATAACTAGTTTCAGTGAAATGTATTATATCGTCTGTTATTATAATATGATAAATTTCTGTAATAAAATAAGTACATTTTAAGTTGGCAATATTTTACATTTTGTTGACTTTTACTGAAAATTCCAATAGGTAACTTAAGCCTAGCTTTGCAAGTTTCAGAACTTGAAATCCATATTTAGATTCTTTTCCCATTTAATATCTATTTCTTCGGAAGCATCTTTCCACAAAACTGCCGGTATATTATAGGATTCTATAATTAAACAATTATAGTAAACAAATTCAGTTTTTAAATTCGGTAATTCGGAAATCATAGGACTCCATCTTAAATAAGGGGTAATCACCATGGTAACCTAGAATCATTACCTATCATGGGATATCACTGAATTATTTACGTGTGATAGGATTTAATAGTAGAATGAACAATGTGAATATAACTTAGTCATAGAGATTATAAAATGTCATATATGACTAGAATGTCATACATGTTAGATAACTTAGCGATACATCTCGGTTGCTTGACGATTGATTCTCGGAGGCTACTACAACAAGAAAGTACGAATTTTTAAAAAAAATCAAACTACTTAAGTATTTTTATTAATATATTTTTAAGCTTTGATTCTATTTCCATAAAATCTGAAATGAACAGACGTCTCGAACGATTATATATATTAAATTTCAAACCATTCGTTTGATTAATTTTTGCTCTGTTATATGCGTGCAGACAGATGGACGGACCAGACGGTGATTATAGGTGCTACGTCTGTCTGTCCGTCTGTCACAGCCGCTGTTCTAGAATCTTTAACCATGCAATATCAACTGTTTACCCCCAGTTACATGAATATGTTGAACTGCATTAAGCAGCCACAAATCACAGTCAACTGTTAATATCCTGGAAAAAACGGAAAGCGTAACAGCTATCAGAAATAAACCCTTCATTGATATATCTGCTAAATCTCCTGATGTATAACCCATGGATATTTGCGCTTTTGGACTAAAAAGCACGTTATCCAAACATCGACCTACAATACCTTATGACTTTGGAAAGCTCTTCAAGAGGAATGGGCTAAAATATCTCTTCCAAAACAACAAAAGTAATTTTTGTCATGAAAATTACGGTGCAGAAATGTAATTTAGAATAAAGGTTACCAAACTGAATATCCAAAACACAAATATTTTATGTAAAATAATTGTGTATGTACTATGAAAACCGTCAAAAAAATGTGCGAACATCCTCTGTATTTTTGAAGTTTTTTTTAGAGTTTTGTTATGTTAATTTTTCGCAGCGAGTAGTACGTGCTGTGGTACATGCTGCGACAGTGTTTTCTGAAGGATGAGATCAAAGTTGATGCCTTAACGAGCTAAATTTAGTAAGGAGGTTGATTTTAAATTGCGTGCATAAACCAACACAGCATTGATGGGTAAAAGATGACGAAAGTAAAAAATTTTAATTTTGGACAAAACTCTTAAAGTTTTTTTGATGTACGAAAAGTTAGATAAAAACTGTAATGTCCTAAATAAAAACTTTTCATATATCAAAGAATTATTATAACCTATATAAAATTCTAGATCTATAGATTTTAAAAACTATGTTTTAAAAGACTTAATAGACTAGTGCATAATGCAATTGAAAATTTTAAGTACAATATTATTATTGTAAATATCTGTAAATATTTATCTTTAATATTATGTAATCTTATCAGTATATTCATATAGAACTTATATACATGTAATAACTTTGGGCTCACCCAGCAATAAGCAATATTGGGTAGCTCGTGTGATTTTTTTTTTACTTGTTGGGAACTCCGGGTCTTTGGACACTGGGGTTCTTGGTAGATATAGGTTTTCCCCTCGTAGACTCATAGGTCCTATGCCGAGAAGTTGGCTGTCCACGAGTGGGAGGTTTCTGTTTCTGTTTCTGTTGCCCATCATAAGATAACACATCGTAAATTTTGTTGGTTTTTGGCTTTTAATTTAAAAAAACTCTCTTGGACATGTTTAGCCCGATACTCTAGTTCAAAGAATGAATGTTGAGATTTTGCGTGATATCATGGTGCCCTAACATTTGTTATTAGAACGAGACCCATTCTGTCAAAAAAGTCTATCTTTAAGTCTTCTGTCTTTAAGTTTCGCAGAGAACTTATGTATCTCCGGGAATAGGATTGCCACGGTTAAGTTTGTAATAACATGTTAATGAGGTAACCAGGGTTGTGAAGTATCTATAAGTAGTGAGGTAATAGATGTATTTAGTGTATTTGTAACGCATCTCGCACAGGTTTTTTTTGTTTTCTAGTAGAAATCGTGCCACATGTCAATTTCAAGTGAAGTTTCAGACAACCAATTTGGATAGAGTCATTGGCGGTGAGTTTTTGCCAATTTAATAGGAAGTTGGGCTTTTTACATCAAATTAAGAGCCATCGGAATTCCATTTTATAGTTATAGTATCTTCTGAGGTGAATTTCTAAGGTTCCTTTAAAATGAAAGGTAAGGACTTTTAGAGCTGAATTAACTGAGTTAAATTTAACAAGTTTTGGGTTGCGATTTTATTTTTCTCACTTTTTCTTAAAGTGAGATTATCTTTTTAACCAACTCAAAAAGGAGGAGGTTATCAATTCGACGTGTATTATTATTATTATTATTATTATTATTATTATTATTATTTTTTTTTTTTGCATGTACACCGAATATTCCGAAACTATGCGTCCTATTTATGTGATTTTTTTTTATTCGAAAGAGAATACTATCGAATTGGTCCCATTTCAATTTTATTAAAATTGGTTCAGTACTTTTTCAGAAATTCAACAAAAACGAAAAAAATAAGCATTTTAAAAATAGTTAATTTGTTGGGCGGACAACTTTCATTTAATATCCTAAAATATTCTATTACGTGAATTTGCAAATAAAAAGACTGACATATTTAAATCAGCTTTAACTTATCGGATTATAATTCTGAACAAATAAATTAAAGTGGGGATTAGCCACTGTCCCCCCTCCCAGTTTATACTTAACCAATGAGCACCTTATCACAATGAACGTATATAAAAAATTTTAAGCAAATCGGATGTTTTTAAGAGTTATTATGTTCGGGTCACCAGTTGTTGGGCAGACAAGTTTCAAGTTGCAAATAATAACAAGAACGAAAAATCATGCGTCAAGCATAGATTATGTAACACTTTATTATGTAAATAATTTTACAAATCATTAGCGTTTATTAAGCTGAGAGATAGTTTAGTTAGGAGACGCGTAGCACAGTTTAAAATTCTCCTACTGGAGTTTCTGTCCATAAACGGAAATGTGTTCGCGAACTTTTGTGCTGCCCTGTATAGGATCTACAGAATTTATACACACCAAGTAATAGACAAAAAGTGAGTTAAATTTAAAATCGCGTTCAGCAACTGAAAACGCACGAATTATTGTTAACAGACAGTAGAGAATTATTTTGTGTGTCCCTGTTAATGAACGATGACTACTATACACAAAATATTCTGTAGTAAGCCTCTTGTAATGCATCTTAGTGGTATATATAAATTTCAATGTGTTTAAAATAGTGAAACATCATTTAATTAAACCGCAAACGATTTTTCTCCATAGATGTAATGTAACTGAATTCTTTTGACTGTCCCTGTAAAGTAACTCCAAGTGCTATGCACACCCTATTCCAAATTAAGCTTCTTGTAATGCACCTTATTTATATATATCATTTACAATGTGTTTGAAATTGTGTAACATCATTAAAATAAACCGCAAATGATTTTCCCCCTAGACTGTAATGTAATGGAATTCTTCTGAGTGTCCCTGTAAAAAAACTATAAGTGCTACACACTTCAGTTGAAATAGGGAACATGCTATAGATAACGACAATAACATAACATATAAAAATTGCAGGGCAATCCGAGCATATTTACGGGAGTTAGAGCACGGCGAGACGGCAGACGGCCAGACAAACCGAAGTCATAAACACTTTCCAACTAGGTCGGAAAGTGTTAAAAAGATTTATTATATTTAAATCAGCTTTAACTGATAGGATTTATGTTCATAGAAGAAACTTTTTAAGATCCAAATAAAAACTAAAACTTTTGAGTGTTGCCAAATTTGAAAAGCAAAATTACATAAAATTGTGAATTGGATGAATATAATACAACGTACGGATAAAAACTATAAATTATGCCACAACAAATCTACTTTTGAATGTTTTAAAAGTTCCATTGTTGCAGTTTCACAGCGGTTTGGCATATTTTGAATAGCGTTTATTGGCGCATAATTAAATACATTGTTGTGTCAACTCCCATACAAATGTACGATGTACAGAAAATATTTAGCGATTTATAACCTGTGGCACTTACGTTGGAAACTGCCTTTAAAATATCCAATTATCTATATTATATTATACAATACAGTTGTATACAAATGCTTCTGCAATTGTCTTTTAATATTTCTACTACATAATATTAACTATACAGTGACAATATAGAGAGAAAGAACGAAAGGGTTACTCAGAATAGTATTATAGGCGACACTGTTAGCGCAGTGTATCTACCTTGTACGGATCGTAAAAATCAAAACACATTAAGCATAAGCACAGAAATCAGTGAGTTACGCAGTTATCAAAAGTGTAGTATAGAGCCCGATTATGACAAATTATCCAAGACGATTAGGTGAGAATAATGATAATTTTTCAAATCTTCCGTAATCGCGTCTACTGCCAAGGTTAGCGTGAAATAAAAAAATTATTAGCAACAATATGGTTTAATGTTATGTAAATACAGATATAATTAAAGGTTTTAAAGACATTTGATGAGAATAATGATAAATTTTCGAATCTTCGATACTCGAGTCTACTTCCAAGGTTAGCGTGAAATAAAAAAGATATTAGCAACAATATAGTTAATATGTGAATATGGATATCACTGAAGTAATAAATAAATAAATAAACTTTTTAACTTAAAAAAGAACCGACTTCGAAAACTACTAAAAAGCGAAAAATAAACTTTTTAACCAAAAATAGAACCGACTTCAAAATCTACTAAAAAGCGAAAAATAATTTTTTTAACCAAAAATAGAACCGACTTATAAAACTACTACAAAGTAAATAATTTTTTTAACCCAAAATAGGACCGACTTAAAAAACTACTGCAAAGTAAAAAATAATTTTTTTTAGATAATAGTTAATAAGAAATTAAATTAAGAGCATTGTATTTACCATGCATATTATTATATTTATGTACATTAATTTGATTTTTTGGAGTCGGTGCCAGCCAAGCCAAATTAAAGCCATGTTACCGTTTTTAAACATTTCATCTGATGTTATAAATGTGCATTTTCAAATGAGATTAGCAACTATATATTTCGACAAACATTGCTTTAAAAATTAGTTAATAATTTAGATCATTGTATTTTCTACCATTTGAAGAGTTATGTGTATTTTTTTTTTATTGTCTCGTATTTATGTAGATATAATTTATACGCGTGTTACGATTTATATTGGACATTTTGTTTTGAATTTTGTACTTAGCTTGGCTGGCACCGACTCCAAAAAATCAAATTAATGTACCGGGTGATCCAAAAGTCAGGACGAACTTTAAAAATGAATAATTCGAAAACGAATAAAGATACAAATATACGGTTTGCACCAAACGGATGGAAAAGAAACCGGGTTTTGTGTGGCAACGAAATAAAAAATAGTTCTGTTGGCGACCAACAGATGGCGCTGTCGGATTTCTGATGTAAGATTATGCAAAGTAACAAACGATATAGAAAGGAGAAAATGCAGCAGGTAATGGTAGTCGAAGCTTGTATGCATCGAAATGCTGTCCATAGTTCAGAAAGCCCTCTTAGTTAAACTGTATTATAAGAATTCGGAAAGTGCCATTGCGGCATTGCGAGCATATCGCTACATGAAGGGTATGCAAGATACCAAAGGACCAATAACGTCTTCTGCATTGAACAAAATTATGAAGAAATTTGAAGCTACAGGTTCTTTGGCGTGACGTCAAAGAAGTGGACGTCCCTCAACAGCCGCTGCTGTTTCCACGACAGTGAAGCAGACGGTGCAATCCATGTCGGCGGTTGCTGCACATGGGGAGTGCAGTGCTCGAGAAGTTTCGAGGCAGACAGGAGTGTCGTACAGAAGTGTCTGGAGAGCACTGCGAATGACTTTGCAACGGTATCTCTACGAGTTGCAACATAACCAAGAACTGAACCCTCCTGACTTCGACTCTCGCCGTGATTTTGCGAATTTGGTATTCAATAAGATGGAAGAGCAGCACGACTGGCTTCACACTGTGCTTTGGACAGATGAAGTGCGTTTCACACTCTCTGGCGCTGTTAACCCCCCCACAATTGTCGAGTGTGGACAACAGAAAGTCCACATGCATTTGTTGAGGTACCCTTGCAACAGCCTAAAGTGACAGTCTGGTGTGGCTTCACTGCTGATTTCATAATTGGTCCATTTGTTTTCGAGGAAGTCACACAGACGAGTTTCAAAACAGTTTCTTTCACTGGTCAGCGATATGTAGCACTGTTACAGAACAACATTATTCCTGAACTGCAAGCGCGACAGGCACTCCAAACAGTCACCTTTATGCAAGATGGAGCACCACCCCATATTGCTCTGCCTGTGCAACGCCTGCTACGCTCAACATTTGGGGAGGGTCGCATTATCAGTCTACTTTAATCACGCATGGCCTCCAAGATCTCGCGATCTGACACCCTGTGACTTTTGGCTGTGAGGATTCTTGAAGTCAAAAGTATACCGCGACCAACAGGCATCACTAACAGCACTGAAAGATGCCATCCGCCAAAATGTGTCTGCCATAACTCAAGAAATGCTACTAAATGCTGTGAACGGTGTGGTGCTTCGTCTCACAGCTGTACTTCTGAATGATGGACAGCACATTGAACATTTACTAATTAACTGTAATTAAGCTGACTTGTAAGTTGTCAACATTTTTTCATTTGTAAATCATCTTTTGGTGCAATAAAACACTATAGCGCCATCTGTTGGTCGCCAACAGAACTATTTTTTATTTCGTTGCCACACAAAACCCGGTTTCTTTTCCATCCGTTTCGTGCAAACCGTATCTTTGTATCTTGATTTGTTTTCGAATTATTTATTTTTAAAGTTCGTCCTGACTTTTGGATCAACCGGTATATAAATATAATAATATGCATGGTAAATACAATGCTCTTAATTTAATTTCTTATTAACTATTATCTAAAAAAAAATATTTTTTACTTTGTAGTAGTTTTATAAGTGGTTTTTTTTTGTTTAAAAAAATATTTTTGCTTTTTAGTAGATTTTGAAGTCGGTTCTATTTTTGGTTAAAAAGTTTATAAAGTCTACATTAAAACCAACCTTCTCCAATGCTAATTTTCTGCTTACTGTTATAAATAAATTGTTATGCTTAATTAAATCTGTATCCGCGTAATCCGTATTCACCTGATATGGCACAGTGTGACTATATCTTATTTCCACAAATTAAATTGCTTCTTCGTGGTCACCGTTTTGAGTCCATTAATTCCACAAAAGAAATTTTTCTGCGAACTTTGAAGGGGTTTCACAGAAACAACTTTAAGGCATGTTTTAGCGATTGGATAAAACGTAGGTGCATTGCAGTCGGAGGGTACTTTGAAGGAAATGCAATACATTTTGACCAATAATACCTTTTATTTTATGCCACCATTCCGTGTACTTTTTGATCACATATCGACGGGGATTTTCAAAAGTGCATTTTCATCTGTGTTACGCATTTTTATACGAATGAAATTTTACAGTAATATGTGGCACTAGTGCAGTATTAATAATTTCATATAGAGTGCTGCCCGGGGATATAGAGGCATTGATGTCTATGGATGGTAGTTGCTTGAAAAATGTATTCAGTTGTATTATGCGATTTTCAGTTGAATTACATTTTAGTACACCATGTATTATACATAAAAACCAATTAGATTATATGTAGGGTTACACAAAATGATTACAAAAATTCCGTTTTTGGACATAAAAACCATTAAATAATATGTAGGGTTACACAAAATAATTACAATAACTTCATTTTCGGACACTAATTTTTATAACTGAGTGTCTTATGTGTGCCGTAATTTGCGTATTTAGATTTCTATTTTAATCTTATGAAAAAATAACAATGATCTGTAACTATATTCTAATAGTGTTAGAAAATGTTTCATAAATGTATACAGGGTACATGTTCTCTTTTTCTTTTATGTTTTCATCGGAATTTAAAATAATGAAATATGTGCATTATAAGTTTAAAAAAACAATAATCATTCAAATAATGCTACAATCATTTCTCTTAATTTTGCTTTGGTTAAACTTTTAACTTTTCTCGTTAAATTTATAAAACTTTTACCGCACGGCGTATCATATATGATACGTAACAATAAAAGCTACATACAACAAAATGGTATTAAGTTACCATTAAACTTCTTAGCATACCCTGCATTTTCACTCAAAACTGCCTTAAAATATTCATTCTTCAGCGTTGGCAAGAACCAGAAGATTCTTCAATAGAGGAAGATTTACATACGACCGTTTTGCTCCAAGTACCACCCTTCATTAATAATAGATATATTTACCTATTTCTTACAATACGTGATCCATTTCAGAAGCATCTCGATCAAATAAATAAAAGGTATTTTCCCTTCTGAATATGTAATAAACTATCAACTTCATTACATTCTTACTTCATTACAAAGTCTTTCATTACATATTTACTTCGTCTAGAAAGTCATTTAACTATTTACATTTCCACGTCAGAAAAACTATCATCCATGCCCATAAAAGATTTGTTTAAATATATCCTGTATCGGCCAATTCTCCAGGATAGAATCTCAAAATGTATGAATTTCATTCAGATTAATGAACACACACACACATACATGTATGTGTTTATGTCTGTGTGAGTATTATTGGCATGGTCTCTACTTAGCTTGATTAAATTTTGTTTTTTTATTCGTTTTAGTGATATTTAGTTGAATTGTAACATGGACTTGCAATAAAACTATAAAGCAGTAAAACTTAGCTTTCCGGAGTATTTTGCTGTTCATCCATGCATCTATTTCAGGATTAATTAGACGAATTAAATGAAAAGAATTATAAATATTAATAAGAATTATTAATCATTAATTACAAGAATATTACTATATAACATGAGAATTTATTTACGATTAAGTATGGAAAATATTACTATACAAAATTACTATTGGAGTGCATGGAACACTTGTTAGATATGTTCAGAATACGGTTTTGTATACATGCATAGTGTACATATAACGGGTGTCCCAAAAATAACTGATGGATTTTAAAATTCAATAGCTTCCAAACGGTGACAGATCTTTAAAAATTTCTTGCAGGAGGGTTATGTATGATGTCAGGAGTTTTTTTTTACTGCGATTCTTGATTTTAGTTCGAATTCCAACAGTAGATGGCACTGACAGCGATTGGCACTCAGTCGAGGACGAAAATGACGTTACTCAGCATTGATACACCACCCCCTGAAGTGGGCCTGCGCGTTGATAAAAATGGCGGCTGTCGCAGGCGGATTTTTTCTTTCAGTGTTTGGACGGTCCCTCGAACTTGAATACCAATAATTTCTAAAAGTTTTCTTCGCCAAGTTTTTCTGAGATCGAATAATAAGTCAAAGAAAACTTTTAGATATTATTGGTGTTAAAGTTCGAGGGACCGCACAAACGCTGAAAAAAGACGCCGCCTGCGGCAACCATCCTTTTTGTCAGCGCGCAGGCCAAGTATTTAGGTGGCGGTGCATCAATGCTGAGTGACGTCAGATTCGGCCTCGACTGAGCTCCAACCACAGTAGCGCCATCTATTGTTTGAAATTCGAACTAAAATCAAGAATCACAGTAAAAAAATTCCTGACATCATACATAACCCTCCTGCAAAAAATTTTTAAATATCTGTCAAAGTTTACAAGTTATCTACTATATATATAAAACACAAACGGAAATTTTGTTCCGTTCCTTTATAACTCGAGTTCCGCTGAATGAATTTTGATGGAACTTGCACTGTCCGATAGGTAATCTTTCAGGGAAGGTTTTAGTATATAACAAAACGTTCTACGTAGATTAGTTATAGAATTATGATGGAAAGTTCTGTTATTTTGGACGAAAATGTTACCACTGGTTATTTTTTGGCGACCATTATCGTTGGTGAAAGAAATAAAACGGCTATATCATTTAGAAAATAATACAAACGCCTCAAAAAATTTTAATTAAAATGAAATAAGCAAAACAGTTTTGATGAAAAATAATGTTATAGATCGAAAATGCTTAACAACGTGAAAGGGAATGTTCGCAATGCTTAAAAAATAATTTATTGTGAAATATTTAAAATGAAAACATGTTCGGTGATTTATCGTTTGCGTCAGGTTATGAAAAATGCATCTGAAAATTTTACTAGATAAAATCTGAGTAACGTTTTTTTTTTCTTTTTTTTTAATTTAATTTAATTTTTATCTAACTCCTGCGTCATGTGACTTACAGAAGAAAGTAGCAGATGCAGTTATAAAAATGACTGTAATTCTGAGTCACAAGTTATTTGTTTATTTACGATTTTGATTTTACTTTTGTTGCCAAATAACTTGATTTTTAGCCAAAAAAGGTATAAGCATGACATCGGTCACCTTAATGGCACAATAATGCAAGTTCATAATAATGGTGTTTTTTCAAGTGTACGACAACATTTTTGGAGTAACTTGTTATATTCAAATGTAAATTATATAAATAACACTTAATATTATAAAAATAGAAGTCAAATATTTAAATTTTACTGATTCATTTGGTTAAGCTAGGAACTTAATTTGAAATTTGGCTTAGACTATTATCCGGAAATACTGGTAACTCTTTTCTAGAAGTACACCCTGAAGCTATAAATGCTGATTTTTATGATAATCTAGCAAATTGGAACGGGTTTGGAGAAGTTCGGAACATAATTATCCGAGTTCTGGAAATAAAGCACAGTTAGAGGAAAAAACATTTAGGGAGGGGCCGCGAAGAGGCGCGGTCAAGTGCTCAACAACAAATCACTAACTTTGACTGCTGGTATGCATCAACTGAATACGGACTCTATATTTTTATTAGGAACTTTATTTTTATTAGTCTGCGACTCACTAATTATTATCACACATAAAAAAATAAATTTCACCATTCATTTCTATTTAGTTTTCTTTGCATATCTTTTTCTTCTTTTTGAAGGCTTTTAAACATATTGCACTAATATTCTGTTATCGGGTCCCCCGCTAATTGGCGTATTCACTATACTGTTGGAAGTTTCTTTTATATTTGAAGGGGGCTCTTGATGGTGAATCCGATTGCACCGAATTTGTACTCATGGATTAGTAAATTTATGGTTTTACATTATGAAGCAAACGAACAAAAGAATATTTACTATTACATATTTGCCGTATACAGTTATTTTACTACCCCAAAAAAACAATACTTGGAATGTACGAAAAATACTTTGAAATGCCAATGGTGGCCAGGGAACAATATTTACTGATTTATCATTTTATCCTAGATAAGAAAAAAAGTACCTGGAGTTTTAAAGAGTTTTATTGTTGAAAGATCTATAATTCAATAGACAGCAATTTGACATTATTTAATGGAACGTAGTTTGGCGTGTAATTAACTTCATTTTGTAGCTAACTCTGGTACATATGTAACTACTAGCTGTTACCCGTGACTTCGTTCACGTATCATTAAAAGAAGAATAAATTCTTTAATAGATCAAAATATTTCATTCCCGATAATTAGAAACGTAAATAATTAACTAACTCTTTATCACATTCCATAGGAGACAATACAGTATTTAGTTATAGAGGCCTTGTTATAGAGGCTTTGACATAACTAAGTTTTAAAAAAGTGAACTTTTGTGACAAATAATCACGAATAGGAAACTGCAACCAATTAAAAAAGGCAGGCCTTAAATTTTGAGTTTATGACATCCTCGGATCAATGATAACCGGTGTTAAGTAAATCGCGTTGCGTTCGACAATCTGAAAGTAGTAGTTGCGAAATACAAACAGGCGGTCAGATTTTAATATAATAGATTCGTATTTATTTTTCTTTTCCTAATAATCACGGTGTGATTTTTGGCAAAAAACTCTCATCTGTATATAATTGATACTCATGCTTAATAATCGGTATAGATAAAAAAAAAAATATTTAAATTTTTCGTTTTAAATATGGCGTGAAACTCATCTACTTTCTAAACTTACCGTTCATTGTATTATTAATGTAAGGAATTGATTCACGCTCCTTGTAAAACACATTTGAAAATTCCCGTTTTATTTCAAATATGACGTCACTTTTCCTCAGAGAAATCTCTTTTTAATGGCATAATTCTTGTCTATACTATTAAAAACCGTGCGCGTATCTATGTAACCTCAAAAACCCGGAAACCACGGGGCGCAGGGCTACGAAATTTTGCACACGGGTAGCTGGTAGGGTGGCCATGAACGATTGGGGCAAAAAATTCGAAAATTTTAAATAGATTTTTGATAGATTAAATATGAATTAAAATCCATACACAAAGAGATCTCATCAAAAACACACTTTTTTATCTTCGGTTGGTTGGTTGTATAAAATCTCCGCAGAAGTCATTAAATAAATCAAGGCAGGAAACTTTGCAATTGCTAGTCGAGTGTTTAAAATTGATGGATCAGAGATTATATGACATGTAGACAATCAACTTAATTATTAACCGTTGCTAAATGCCAAAATCTTAATTTTAAAGGATTTTATCGACTTAATGAATGATAATTAGCTGGATTTAAGGTTTTTTTTACATGACATGTATTAGTATGATAGGTATTATTAATACAGAAAACTTTATTTAGCAGATTATATATTAAACATGTGGGGGTGAAGGTAAACGATTTTTTAATAAATATCACATTTATTTTACTTGACCGCGCGCAACCTGGCGGTGGCTTTTTCATGAATTGGCCCTCCTTATTAATAAATCCAAATCTGCTGCTCTGAATGCAACAGAACTGACTACATTTAACAAATTTAACATTTTTAGCTTCACCTGCAATGTTTAATCGCTGCTTTATATAGATAATACTGCTATTTTATAATAACAGTTTTTGTAAAAATGAAATTTATGTTCCTAATAAAAATATAGAGTCCGTATTCAGTTGATGCATACCAACAGTCAAAGTTAGTGATTTGTTGTTGAGCACTTGACCGCGCGCTTATTCGCGGCCCCTCCCTAAATGTTTTTTCGTCTAACTGTGCTTTATTTCCAGAATTCGGATAATTATGTTCCGAACTTCTCCAAACCATTTTGCTAGATTATCATAAAAATCAGCATTTATAGCTTCAGGGTGTACTTCTAGAAAAGAGTTACCAGTATTTCCAGATAATAGTCTAAGCCAAATTTCAAATTAAGTTCCTAGCTTAACCAAATGAATCAGACTTTAAAGATGCATATAGTGGTCCTCCTAATTAGTAATTTACTGAAGTGAACTTGAACATCCGCTCCTCCTTGGCACCTCCTTCAAGTTTTTTTTTCTCTAACTATGCCCCGTTTCCATAACTCAGCAACTATCTTTCCGATTTCAACGCAACTGATTACAAACATTATAATTAACTTAATAGTAACCCTCTATAACATTAAAGTAAATTTATGAGTAGTAGTTACAACTATTTCCGAATAATAGTTTAAGCCAAATTTGTAATTAAGTTTATAACTTAACCAAACGAACAAATTTTTAAAGACGCATAGTTTTCCTCCTAATTAGTCATTTTCTAAAGGACACTCGAAAATCCTCACCCCCCTCAAGGTTATTTTCTCTAACTGTGCCTTATTTCAATAATCGGCTAATAAATGTTCCCATCCTCTCCAAACCGCTTTTGTAGCACGTTTACTATTATGATGCCGTAAACAACAGGAACCTGTGTCAGATGTTCGTTCGGAAAGAGGCTTGTTAAGAACAGAATGCTCCCCTGGCGGTGAAAGGTGGAAATAAAAGATTTTCCGGAGCGTACAAGTATGCCCCGTATACGGTGCCAAAGTCATTGGAGACCCAGGCCAGAGTTTCGTTTTTTAAGAGATTTAAGTTTATTATACGAGCCCGGGTAATGCCGGGCGGATCAGCTAGAATATTAATATACCCTATTAAAATCCGTGCCCGTATCTATCTATATAACCTAAAAAACTCGGAAACCACAGGGCGCAGGGCTACGAAATTTGGCATCCAGGTTGCTGGTAGTGAGCCCATGAACGATTGGGGCAAAAAATTCGAAAATTTTAAATAGATGTTTTTTAATTTATGTTTTTGCCATTTTTATGTCAACCCGAAATCGCGCGAGTTCCAACCAGTTCTAAATGTTTACTGCAATAGGAGATATACATATTACAGAGGCCACGATGCAAATACTAAGAAGCTGTAGCGGGTATTACGATAGTTCTTTCACATCGCATGCAAATAATTAGAGATTATTTAATTGCGCTTCATTATTTCATTTTTTTTAAATAAAGAAAAACATATTATCACAAACATCATCAAAATTTTTGTTCTATTTATTCCCTTATTCCAAAGATATCGTTTTATCGTCTGCTGCCATAGCAACATAAATTAAGTTTCATAAAAAAAAATGCACAGTAGTAATTTTTTTTCTAAATCGTATAGTTATTGAACAACTCAACACTTTAACAGGGGTATTAAATTCATTTTATTCACATTTTAGAAATAAATTCATGAACTCCCGTGCATAGAACGAGTTAAACAGCTAGTTGAATTTTAAAATCCATCAGTCATTTTTGGGACACCGGTATTTGCTACAGGGAACTATAACTAGTATTAACAATAACATTTATGGCGGTCAATCTTTCTGGCATGGGTAATACGTAAATACCAAAAATAAAACAGAGAAAAAAAACAGCAAATTTTTCAATCAAAAATATAACATCCGTTATACACTGCTCAAAACAATTAAAGGATATTTGAAGTTTTATATAAAATAAAGATATAAACGAATTTTTTTTTGCCGAAAATAGAAGAAGAGAATCACAAATGCAAATTTTTCTGGTTTTCAAACTGTGGAGTATGCAAATTTTGAGTTCGACGTCAGAAACGTCGCTTCAGCGGCAGCGAATGAAATTTGACTTTCAACTGGATAAAAGAGAATGAAGACAAGGATGATCGGCATTCAGTGATTGCTTTGTTTCGATGAGTACGATGTCTCAGCGAAGTCATTTGACAGATTCAGAAACTTGGAGAATTCTTGGTAGGTTAGAAGGGGGCCAAACTCAAGCCGAAGTAGCGCAAGCCATTGGAGTGTCACAAAGTGTCATTTCCAGGATCCGTTTTTTGGAGAGTGGATGTGCAGGCCGAAGACCAGGGCAAGGTCGTAGACGGGCAACAACGCCCAATGAAGATCGGTATTTAGCGTTAACAGCTCGGAGACACCGAAACATGAACGCTACTCTTCTCCAACAACACCTTCGCTCGGCTACAGGCACCACGATTTCAACTCAGACTGTCCGAAACCGGCTCCATGCTGTAGGTCTGTATGCTCGCCGACCGATGGTATGTGTTAGATTAACATCAAGGCATCGTCGCGACCGCACGGAGTGGGCAACCGAGCATCTCAACTGGAGGAGAAATGAATGGAGCAATATTCTGTTTTCTGACGAGTCCCGTTTTTCTGTGCATCCGGATAATAGGCGTATTTTCATCTGGAGGGACCGTGGCAGTAGGAATAATCCTCCGTTCCTGCACGAAGGTGTCAGATTTGGCGGTGGAGGAGTGTTGGTGTATGGTGGCATCTCCATTGACGGTCGCACTGACCTCTACATCATTCGAGATGGAGCTCTGACTGGTCGCCGATATAGGGATGAGATCCTCAGACCTATTGTAGTCCCTTACGCTGCAGCAATCGGAGATAACTTCATTTTAATGGACGATAACTGCAGGCCACATCGTGCAAACCTGGTGGAAGATTTCCTTTTCGAGGAAGGAATCGTTCGAATGGAATGGCCAGCGTGTTCTCCAGACATGAAACCAATCGAGCACGTTTGGGACGCTCTAGGAAGACGAGTTTCTGGCCGCCAACAACCCCCACAAACTCTCCAAGAACTGGAAAGAGCTCTTCTGGAAGAGTGGGGCAGAATACCCCAACTCGTCATTAATAGCCTCTTTGAGTCCATGCCTCAAAGGTGTTCAACGTTGCTGGCCGCCCGTGGAAACCATACCCCCTACTGAAAATGATTTTCTTTGAAGAAAACACCTTTTCTTATTCTTTTTTTCTCATATGCACAAATTGTGTTTTTTTCCTTTTGTACACAAATGCGCAATAAAATGCATTTTTTCTGCCAAACATGTGTAATTTATTCTCATATAACCTACTATGTCTGTCGACCATGTATCAATCAGCTAAAAAGTTTCCCAGATACAAAATCCACCTAAAACTGCAATATCCTTTAATTGTTTTGAGCAGTGTATTTTTCTTATCATTTTTTTCTTAAATCATAATTCTTAATAAACGAATAAATACAAATCAGCACTAAAGTTATTTCAAGTAATGTCTTCTGCACGCATTTCTTTTCGTTCTTGCAGCTTATTACATATAAATAAATCTAATTAGTTAACAAAATTTAAAACCCTCTGAGATATAAACATTCACAACATTTTACTCAATTAGGAGGTGAAACGCTTTAGTAAATTCAAGAGTTTGAAAAATATTTTGTTCCTTCGTTAGTTGAAGTAAGTGAATGCATATTTCATTAAACTTGCGAATACATTTAGATTTTTAGTTCAAGTTCGATTAATTAATGATTTTTGATGAATTCGATTTATAAACGCTTTGTTTCAATCAATATTTTGTATTGAAAAATTAGTATTTAAAGTTATTTTAATTAAATGTTAAAGTGTTTTCGTAAATATTGAACTTTATCGTGATGTACTGGTGTAAATTTGCTTATTATTGCGATATTAATTGAATACGTTGTAATCTTTTATATTTCGAATAACTTTTAATTGATGTTTGCTTTAAATGAAAAAAAATGAAATTGAAATGACTAATAAAAAGTTCTGTTTAGTATAAACGTTTTGCTTTATAATAATAAACTCAAACATTCTCTGTGTTATTTTATTCGTTTTTTATGTATACAGAATGATTCGAAATTCGTGGTACAAACATTACTTGTTGGTACAGAACACTATAACAAATAATTTTTGTATAGGAAAGCAGGGTCGTAAATCCATTTATATAGTCAAAAATACAAGGCGTCTCACCCCAATCCGAAGTCGCGTTTTCGTATTATAATTATTTTAATATATTTTATTAAAATATATTCTGTACTGTTAAAATAATAAACGAAAACGAGACTTCGGATTGGAGTGAGACGCCCTGTAATTTTGACTAAATAACTGAATTTTTGACCCTGGTTTCTAATTAAATAAGTTTTTACAGTGTTGTGTACCAACCTACTGTAAAAATCATTTATTGTGTAGGAAACCAGGGTGCAAAAATCCATTTATTTAGTCAAAATTACAGGGCGTCTCACTTCAATACGATGTCGTATTTTCGTTCATAACTTTAACACTAGTGAAGATACTTTAACGAAATCCTTAGAATATCCTTACAATACAATTCATACAAAGATGAGTCCGTTGCGAGTTTGTTAAAATATATTCACTACCGTTAAAGTTATGAAAGAAGCGCCTTCGGGTTGACGTAAGACGCGCTGTAATTTTGACTAAATAACTGAATTTTTGACACTGGTTTCTAATTAAATAAGTTTTTACAATGTTGTGTACCAACTTACTGTAAAAATTCATTTATTGTGTAGGAAACCAGGGTGCAAAAATCCATTTATTTAGTCAAAATTACAGGGCGTCTCACTCCAATCCGATGTCGCATTTTCGTTCATAACTTTAACAGTAGTGAAGATACTTTAACGAAATCCTTAGAATATCCTTACAATACAATTCATACAAAGATGAGTCCGTTGCGAGTTTGTTAAAATATATTCACTACCATTAAAGTTATGAAAGAAGCGCCGTCGGATTGACGTAAGACGCGCTGTAATTTTGACTAAATAACTGAATTTTTGACACTGGTTTCTAATTAAATAAGTTTTTACAATGTTGTGTACCAACTTACTGTAAAAATTCATTTATTGTGTAGGAAACCAGGGTGCAAAAATCCATTTATTTAGTCAAAATTACAGGGCGTCTCACTCCAATCCGATGTCGCATTTTCGTTCATAACTTTAACAGTAGTGAAGATACTTTAACGAAATCCTTAGAATATCCTTACAATACAATTCATACAAAGATGAGTCCGTTGCGAGTTTGTTAAAATATATTCACTACCATTAAAGTTATGAAAGAAGCGCCGTCGGATTGACGTAAGACGCGCTGTAATTTTGACTAAATAACTGAATTTTTGACACTGGTTTCTAATTAAATAAGTTTTTACAATGTTGTGTACCAACTTACTGTAAAAATTCATTTATTGTGTAGGAAACCAGGGTGCAAAAATCCATTTATTTAGTCAAAATTACAGGGCGTCTCACTCCAATCCGATGTCGCATTTTCGTTCATAACTTTAACAGTAGTGAAGATACTTTAACGAAATCCTTAGAATATCCTTACAATACAATTCATACAAAGATGAGTCCGTTGCGAGTTTGTTAAAATATATTCACTACCATTAAAGTTATGAAAGAAGCGCCGTCGGATTGACGTAAGACGCGCTGTAATTTTGACTAAATAACTGAATTTTTGACACTGGTTTCTAATTAAATAAGTTTTTACAATGTTGTGTACCAACTTACTGTAAAAATTCATTTATTGTGTAGGAAACCAGGGTGCAAAAATCCATTTATTTAGTCAAAATTACAGGGCGTCTCACTCCAATCCGATGTCGCATTTTCGTTCATAACTTTAACAGTAGTGAAGATACTTTAACGAAATCCTTAGAATATCCTTACAATACAATTCATACAAAGATGAGTCCGTTGCGAGTTTGTTAAAATATGTATATTCACTACCGTTAAAGATATGAAAGAAGCGCCTTCGAATTGACGTGAGACGCGCTGTAATTTTGACAAAATAACTGACATTTTTACTTTCTTCTATCTTTACAAGAAGAAAGTATTGGATTCATGAAAATTTTCGACTTCCGGTTTTCGGCGCATTTATACGTTTTAGAAGGTCCTGAACACGAATTGATCATTTTTAGAAAATGTCTGTCTGTGAGTCTGTGAGTCTGTCTGTCTGTCTGTCTGTCTGTGACACAAATTTTGTGGGCGCTCTATCTCAAGAACTAGTGCTCGGAATTTAATAAAACTTTAGATTCAGTTAGTACCTTATATAAATTGATGCTGATTAGTTTTTGATAAAAATCGCACGGCAGGTGGCGCTGCTATGTAGTATTTTTCGCAATTTCCGCAATAGCTCTATCTCATGAACTATTGCTCGGAATTTAATAAAACTTTAGATTCAGTTAGTCCCTGATATAAATTGGTGCTGATTAGTTTTTGGTAAAAATCGCCCGACAGGTGGCGCTGCTATGCAGCATTTTTCGTGATTTTCGCAATAGCTCTATCTCAAGAACTAATGCTCGGAATTTAATAAAACTATAGATTCAGTTAGTCCCTGATATAAATTGGTGCTGATTAGTTTTTGGTAAAAAATGCCCGGCATGTGGCGTTGCTATGCAGCATTTTGCAGGATTTACATGATTTTAGCGATAGTCGTACCTCAAGAAATATTGCACGGAATTTAATAAAACTTGAGTCTCAGTTAGACTTTGATATAAATTGGTGATGATTCCTTTTATGCGAAACCTGTGTATGAGATAGAAGAAAGTTTTGGGATTGACACATCCGGCTAGTTTACCCTGGTTTCTTATACAATAAATGATTTTTACAGTGTTCTGCACCATCCTACTGTAAAAATCATTTATTGTATAGGAAACCAGGGTCAAGAATCCATTTATTTAGTCTAAATTACAGGGCGTCGCACTTCAATCTGATGTTGCGTATTCGTTCATAACTTTAACAGTAGTGAAGATATTTTAACAACATTTGCAACAGACTCATCTTTGTATAATAATTACTTGCATTACCCGATAAAACAGACATTAATTTATTTTAAAACACATCTTGGCACTAATCAACAGATATTTGATACAACCCCTCATCTTTTTGCTTCTTTTTGGGAGCAACGGATTTCGAGCTTATTCTATCGACGATAATTTACAGAATTTTCAAGCTATGATTTTGAGACTTTCACAAAAGTTTCTCTATATATTTAGCTAATACATTATGCATATTATATTTTGATTGCATTCGCGCATGCGCAGTGAAACATCTTTTAGTAATCCTGCTCATATTTCCTCCAATTTTTATTATTTTTTAATTCTGATTGCAGAGTATTAAGTACAATGTTGTTTGTCATATTTTTTGAAAATAACTTTTTTATATTAAAAACTTTGCAAATTATAAGCAAAAAAACTAATCGAAATTTGGGACTGTTTTTATAAAAACCTTAATCTCTCTACGAGTATACATGATATACTCATAAAAATGAACACAGTATATTAAAATAAGCAACTTAGTACATGTCCAAAAGTTTGAAAAACTTCTTCAAAGGGCAGTGTACATGTCCAAAAGTTTAAAAATAAAACGTTTTCAAAGAACAGTGTACATTTTCAAAAAACAGTGTATTGTTCAAAAGTAAAAAAAAAAAAAAAAAAAAAAAAAAAAAAAAAAAAACATTTTTCAAAAAGTAGTGTACATGTCCAAAAGTTATAAAAAATTACTCATCTTTGTATGAATTGTAAGCATATTGTAAAAATTTCGTTAAAGTGTCTTCACAACAATTAAAGTTCACGAAAACGCGACTTCGGATTGGTGTGTGAGACGCCCTGTAATTTTTACAAAATAACAGAATTTTTTACTTTTATTTCCTATGCAATGAATGATTTTTACAGTGTTCTGTACCAACCTACTAAAAAAATCATTTGTTGTATCGGAAACCAGGGTCAAAAATCTATTTCTTTAGTCAAAATTTCTAACGTACGCGACCAGAAAGTTTAAAAAAAGGAGAAGTGACATATTTTATAAATTTCTGACACGATGAAATCGTAAGGATTCGAAAGCTGGACCTCTCGTTTTGAAATTGGAGTCGTTACCTCTGCGCCACTACTGCTTGATAACATCATTGATATATTTATCACTTATACTCCGTCACATTTTTTAAATGCATTTTATTATACAATCGGTCGCAAAATGTTTTAAAAATTGATTACATCACCGAAATATTTATCACTTATTCTCCGTTGCATTTTTTCAATGCGTTTTATTATACGATCGGTCACAAAATGTTTTTGAAATTGAATACATCACCGAAATATTTACCACTTATACTCCGTCACATTTTTTCAATGCGTTTTATTATACGATCGGTCGCAAAATGTTTTTAAAATTGAATACATCACCGAAATATTTACCACGTATACTCCGTCACATTTTTTCAATGCGTTTTATTATACAATCGGTTGCAAAATGTTTTTAAAATTGAATACATCACCAAAATATTTACCACTTATACTCCGTCGCATTTTTTCAATGCGTTTTATTATACAATCGGTCGCAAAATGTTTTTAAAATTGAATACATCACCGAAATATTTACCACTTATACTCCGTCACGTTTTTTCAATGCGTTTTATTATATAATCGGTTGCAAAATGTTTTAAAATGTTTTAAAAATGGATTCAATACCTAATACGTCTGTCGATTTATACGATAAGCTATAAAGTTCTTGTTACAGTGGTCTATGACATATTTGCTAATTTTGATCGCAAAAGTAAATACTGTTTGAGAAATATCCTGTTCGCTGACGCATATACAAATCATAATTACAATACTTTTTCAATTCCTACTATTAGCTCACATTCTCTATATATTTATATATCTTGTTCAAATTTTCAAATCGTTAATAAACTATTTTTTATTCATCCACTCAAGTTCAAATACATTTTTAAAAACTTGTAATGGATGACACTTGATGTTAATACAGTTTTTTCAAATATTAATTCATTAATTAAATTTAATTAATTAATTTTAGTTTTATATTTCATTTCTGTTCAAAAGTATAGACTCACTCCATATTTATAGTCTCACCTTCACGAATAAAAAGATAATGGGGCTGTTCACGGACGAAGATCAGGCGGCTCGCAGGCGGAGAAGACTATAAATATGGAGTGAGTCTATACTTTTGAACGGAAATGAAATATAAAACTAAAATTAATTAATAAAATTAAATTAATTAATTAATGTTTGAAAAACTGTATTATCGCTAACTGTAACATCGCTATGGTACTTCATGGTACTTGTGAGGTTTGGTAATTTCTGAAATTCAATATTTAAAAAACGGCATAATCATTAGATTTGAAATTTATATCAAGAAAAATACAATTTTTTGCTTTTCTAACGCAGTTTGTCTAACAATTTTGTGAGAAATACTTTTCGAGCTATTAATTTTTGGTATTTTAGCTATTTATTTTTTATTTAATTTTTAATACATTTCAAAAATTTCTGTTATATGAGATATTTAGCAGGATATAAATTTAGGAATAAATACCGTCAGTGGCGAAGCGTGTAGATCGCTGGGAAAAAATTTCTTTTTCACCTAAGTAGGAATTGACTTAATTTTTTCTTTTTATATTACTTATTATACTATGTCTTCGGAGAGTAGTAGTGAAAATCTATGCAGTGAAATATCTAATGGTGTAGACGGAGTGAGAAATGTGTGAGAAATAAAATTAGGATTTATGATATACCGTGTTTACTGATTTTTTTCTCTCTTTAAAATTTTATTGTGTGTTATGTGTGAGTTTTATAGATAAATTTAAATTTTCGTGGCTAGAAATTATGGTTCATCACAGATCCAGGGATATTTTAGTTTCGAGTAAAGTTTAGTAATTCGACAGTTTGTTAAGTATCTCTGTGTATTAAAAAAAAAAAAGTAAAAAAAAAAAAAAAAAAAGGCCGCCGCACCCTTAGCCACTGTCAATGCATTTTTTGTGCTTTGGGGTCTTTATGCGCTTATATATTCAGAAAACTATTGCAGATAAAAATATGAAAATTGGTAGTTTTATAGAGAAATAACACACTGAAGCAGACAGTTTTTAAATCAAAGAATTATGTTAAAATATACTTTTGAATGCAATTTTCTTGGAAACTGTAGCTGCGTTTAGTGACTTTTTATGGCTTTTTAAATATTTTTCTAGTGCAATTTTTTAAAAATCTTTTTTCATAATTTTTTTTTTCTTTTCTTACACTAATCTTCCGTAATTTCGTCCACTTCCAAGCGTTGCCATCATGACCACAATGTTCTTTAAAATAAATACCACTACAGATTTTAAGGAGCACTTTTGCGCCAAATCACATTTGTTCAATTGCGCCATTTGGCTATAGGAAGAATAATCCTAAGATAAGATTAACAATAAAATATGGCACTTTGGTACCAAGCTAAAATTTGTCTACGAAAAAATAGATTTTAATTATTTTCGGTTCTTTCATGTTGAATTCTTCTCATGTATATATATATATATATATATATATATATATATATATATAGTATTTATAAATACATTTTAATACGAGGGTGGGCTGATAATTTCTCGTCCTGACACAGAAATGGAACAAGTATGACCAAATGACAGCGATGTTTCTAAAGTATTATCCTTTAAGATGACAATTCCGGGTACTTTTTACATATACTGTTTTAAACGGTTCAAAAAACTTTATAATCTGTTAGACCTTGCGAAAATTGTTGTTTATAAAGTCTCTTTGTATATCGCTCAACATATGGTGATACTTTCGGACGTTTACCCCTTTTTTTTTCGGAAACCAATTTACAGCTATTTGATGTATCCGCCAGCGACCTCTCCATCTTGTTTTCCATTGTCTACGGGCTGTTGCTGCAATGGGAACTATTCTTCCTACGCATTTACTATAAAAGCTGCCTGTACTAGTTCAGGTGGTCTTTTTCTTCACTTTTGTTTTCAAATGAAATCTCGTGTGCCGTATCGCTGAAAATGTCCCAGCAGACCTACTGTGAATCATGCATGTCAAAAACACAGGCATATTAGTGATATAAATCATTCAAAGAGACCCAAGAATTGATAGTTGATTTGACTCGTTCTGGTCGACCTTCAACGTCTACGAACGACTCGAACATCGATAAAATCAAGACATTGGTGCTCGAAAATCGTCGTATGAGTCTTAGAGAGTTGACTCAAGAGGTGAATATATCTTTTAAGTCTGTTCATATCATTATGACTAATATTTGGGACTTTAAACACGTCGCCACACGACTGATTCCTAAGGAGCTCCTCAATTTGAGCAAAAAGGGCATCGAAAGTAGGTGGCTGAAGACATGATTTCTCGATCTTTTAAAGATCCCGCCTTCATGAAACGCATCCTAACTCGCCTGATATGGCCCCTTGGTACTTTTTCCTGTTCCGCAAGCTAAAAGTACCACTTCGAGTAAGGTGTTTTGTCTTAATTGAGGAAATAAAATAAATTTCACTGAAGGAGCTAAAGACTCTACCTCAATCTGCCTAAGAAAAATATATGAAGGGTTGGGTTTGTATTGAACCAGATGGCGTCTACTTTGAAGACGATAAAATAAATTTTGGTGACTAAATTATTTTTTTGTATTTTATTTAACAATTCCGGGTACTTGTTACTCAGAATGTTATAAACTGTTCAACAAGCTTCATAACCAGTTAGACTTCGACGAAAATTGGTGTTTATGAAGTCTGATTTTATATCGCTCAACAGATGGTGCTACTTTCGAACGTTTTTCACGTGTTTTTCGGGAACCGTTTACAGCAATTTGATGCATCTACCGACGACCTCTCCGTTAGCTACGGGCTGTTGCTTCAATGCAAAATTGTCTTCCTGCGCATTTACTATAAAATCTGCCTGCGATAGTTCAGATGGGTCTTTTTAAGTGTTCTGTTGTTAAATAAGCCACGCCAACATTTTACCTGTAGACTTTTGCCATACTTCAAATTCGCACAGTTTATCACTGTTATTACTTCTGTTTTTGGAAATAAAAGATGTGTAATCATTTGTACTTGTTCATTTGTGGAAAATATACATTGGAATCGGCCATTTACGTGTCTTGGCTATCTTCATAACATTATTCTAGTTTAAATGACTATACTATATGGATTTCAACGATTCTCAAAAAAGAAAAACAAGAACAAGAAGGGACAACCATGCATCAAGCACAGATTATGATATACTTTCCAATACTTCCAGAATACTTTTAAAAAATTTAACTATTTAATAACGTAAGTAAAACATCTAAGTAAACATTTTAGAAAACGTATAACACATTTGAAACCAAATTTCAGCATTTACCGTCCATAGACGGAAAAGTGCTCTAAATCTTTTCTGCAGCTCTATATTTGATCAATGGATTTGTATATATTCTACATAGTATGATGACATTTAGTTTAGTGTGAAACCCCATAAGAGGTTGAAAATGCACCTTCAGTATTTATTACCAATAGAGGGAAACATACTTGAATTATTTTGTACAGCCCTGTATATTACCTACAGATTTTTATACACGTCACGTTAAAGTACAATTTAGCAATCTTGGATCAGTTTTTACTCTAACTTTGATGGAATAAATTAGATGATATTCTGGCTTGACTAACAACTAAATATTGTTTGCAGATATTTTTATCCTTGCTCTTTCTTTAGAAGTTTAAACCTGCATCTAATAAATATTACATATTGATAAAGAATGGTACTTCTCTATTATCCCGTCGACCACTTTTCATAACAAAAAACTATCGCCAAATAAACCGGAGAACGTTGCCATTGGAATATCAAAAGAAATAAATAAATAAAATATAAGAATTTAAGGACACAATTGTTATTTTAATTAATGCAATAACTGATAAATCAGTAAAACATAATGAAAAATACACGCAAATGTCGAATTAGAAACCTCTTGTATAATGCGTATAACACGTATAATGCTTCTGACATCAAATAAATGGGACTGCATTTTTGGATTTTAATCTTGCTATTTGGCGATAGTTTTTTGTTATGAAAAGTGGTCGCCTAAAAAATATTATATTTCAGTGCGAAATCCTCGCACGGGCCCTCTGGTTTTACTTATATTCTACGAATATTTCTTAGTATACTAAATATAGTTCAAATTGAAAATACAGAACTCAATTAAAACCCACCTTTAAGAAATTGACGCTCATACTCCGAAGTAATTACAAATTCTTTAGTGTAGCCTTGTATATGATCTATAGCATTTGTACATGCCACGCCGAGTGCTAAAATTTTGTTACGCTTAAAAACGCATACCATAACTGAAAACGTACTTCCAACAATTATCGATAATAGATATTACTTCGGATAATGCATTGTATTCGAAATCTTTTGTGTGTCCCTGTAAGTGAACGATAAATGTTATGCAGTACATCCTTTTCTGAAGCAAGCATCTTGTAATAAACCTCAGTAATGTATATCAATTTCATTATGTTTCAAATAGTGTTACATTAATACTCAACAAACTGTTTATATCCGTAGATCATTGAGTAACGGAATCTTTTTGTGTGGGCATGTAATTGATTAATAAATTCTGTGCACCCCATATTCTACAGAATGCATTTTTTAGTCCGCTTCACAAATACATATCAATTTCATTATGTTTGAAATGGTGTAGCATTATTAATATGCACTTGAAACGATTTTTTATCATTGACCGTACTTTTGACCTCCCCTGTAAAACAATGCTACACACTTCGTTTTCAATAGCGATCGTGATGTACCAAACATTAAAAACATACAAAAGTTGCACAGCAATCTAAGTATATTTACTAGAGTTGGAGTACGGACAATTGGACAGACGGACAGACAAACCGAAGTCATAAGCGCTTTTCAACTATCTTAGAAAGTGCAAAAAAAAGAAATAATAATAATCCCATGGGTAGCGTATAAGACAATCTTTATTCAATTCATTTAACTAATTATTTCTAATTATTTCTCAAATCAAATAAAAAGCTAGTGATGAGTTTAATATTCATGGCACTTTTAAAACAAGGTAAAAAAATTGTCTAGACATCAAACTAATTTCCAAAACTCGAATAATTCCTGAATAAATATTTAACTTCTCTCACGCGCAAACAACTGAACAAGCATTTGTTTGCACAACAAAATGTGTTCTAATTCTTTTTTCGCATTGAATTTGGGGATGTTTATTCTTTCACTTGATTGATCTTACATTCATTTCAACTTTTCTAATTAAAACAATATCGAATATGAATATTGAATGTCGTTTTTCGTTCCGTTAGTTATCGTAAATAGTTTCCAGTTCACAAGACTAATTAAGTTTTAAGGTATAAAATTGTCCTATAGGTTTTCTATTATCATGCTATCACATGTTGTTAACACATTGTATTCAGGCGATTTTCTTTTAAATGAGCGCAAAATTTATTTCTACAAAAATCACTATAAATTAAATCCTGCTTCATCCAGACCAATTGGAAGCAAACAGCAAACAGTAAACAGTTGAATGTTCAATGTGATTCCCAGTTGCAGATCAACTCCACTCCCTGTAGATGAGTAAAAGTATATCACATTATAGAGGTGCCATTTAAAAAAAAGTATAACTGTAGCACATTTGTACTACAATGCAAAAGAAAAGTAAAGGATTGAACTGATAACTTCATCAGCCAATCAGGAGAGAGTAGCCAGCCAATCAAATTTAACTGACAGCAGAGGTACGCTCGCTTGGAGTACCACTTATGTTTTCTTCTTTGTAAAATTTGCGGTATGAGCAATAATTTCTACAATCAATCTTTATGAGACGTATTTTTACGTTAATCACAAACAATGTATTAAAACAGAGTAAATTTTATTTGGCCACCAGATTTCAAATATTCAGAAAGTAACATTAAAAATGTCACTACAAATTTTGCTTTTGTTTGAAAGAGTTCTGTTTTTTTTAATTATTATTATTATCCATACTAATATTATATAGAAGTAACGCTTGTTTCTTTGTAGGGGTAATCTCTGGATTGACCTAACTGATTTCGAAAGTAAACATGGGGGTAAATTGATCGTGAGAGTCCTTGCAACAACATAGGCTATATTTTATGTCGCTACCAATACCCTCAGAGAGTTTCAAGGGCTATAAACGTTTTAAAATTGGGTACAGCTACTGAAGGAGCTACAAACATGAAATTTGGCATGATAGTTACTTTTAAGATGTAAATGCTGTATAAGAACGGTTTCATAAAAATCCGAAATTTAAAAGTTGGAAATGCGCGAAAAGCGTTCTAAATACTTTTTAAATAACGATTTCTATGAATTTGTTACGAATAGCAACTTGAAATTTGACACGACAGCTATGTTTAAAATGCAAATATATGCACAAAAATAGTTTTTTTTTTTCAAAATTTAAAAGTGTGCAGGAGAAAAGAAGGTCTTAAAAATGTTATACCTTTGTTACTGAAGTAGCTGGGAACTTAAAATTTGTCATGGTGGTTACTCATAAGTTGTAAATAATTGCTAAGAACGGCTTATAAAAAAATCGATATTTAAAAAGTGTGAAAAGAGCGTGAAACATTTTTAAAATGTTTTAAATTAGGATTTATTTTAAAATGTTAGGGCTAGAAACTCCAAATTTGGCATGGTAATTACTTACAAAATGTAAATACTTTATAAGAACGGTACTAAAAATTTTAAATATCAGAGGGTGAATTCCGCAAAAAGTTTTCTAAAAGAGTTCTAAATTATGATTTATATCGAATCATTAAGGATAGAAACATGAAATTTGACATGGATGCTATCTTTAAGATGCAAATTCACGCACAGATCAATTTGTTTTTAAATTCGAAATTTAAAAGGGTGCTGGAGATTTAAAAAAAAATCTAAATTTACGATATTTGTGATATTGAAGGATGTACGATTTTAAGTACCACTCTTCCCGCTAGATGGCAGCACCAAAAAGAGTTTTAAAAGGACAGTGCTTCGAATCGCAGCTTATTACGTTAGAAATTAAATAAAAGACATTCTATTAACTTTATCATATTTCCAGAACTTTAATTCTTATTATGTTTAAAAAATTCTGTCATTATTTTTCTGTAATTATATATTATTAATTTTTCTTTCATTTATTTATTAGATTTTGTGAAGTCTGCGAGCCATGTTTTTTATGCGGAGCTGTTACGTAAAAAATGTTTCTGTTTTTTAAGTCTGAATTCTGAGTGTGTGTGTAAAAATTCTAATTCTAATTCAAAGTCTTATTATACCTCATTAAATATGTGAAAAATATTCAATTCTCAAGTGTAATGACTATAAACCAACTCAGTTATTCTATTTCAAGAAACACAGTTCTTCATAAAGAAATTTTACTGTTTTTCAAAGAAAGATCTTCTGTTCTGAATGGAACGTTCGTGGAATTCAAATTTAGGTTTTGATCAGTGAAATAATCAAATAATAGAATCACAGCTGTGTGATTATTCATAAATTCAATGATTATTCATCATTCATCATTCACTATGTGATTATTCATTATTATATTCTATTCAATCGGTGTAGATTGAAAATCATGAATGGAATCGAAACTTCGACACAAATCCAAAGGTACGTAGATTCTCTTTATTTATTTATTCAGGAATAAAATCTCAATTACTTTTAATTTTTAATCCAAAATTCTACAAAGGAACTGGAAACTTGAAATTTGGCAGGACGGTGACTTTCAAGAAACAAATGCTCGCTCAGAATGGTTTCTAAAAAAATTCGAAATTTTAAAGGCAAACGGTATTCAAATGTCGTATTATCATCGGAAACACATGTTTGAACATCAATTTTATAATTCTCTCCTATTAGGAAATCAGTCAAAAATCGATTAAAAAATTCCCTGTTTACATACAATAATCGTTACTAAAAAAAAAAAAAAAAAAAAAAAAAAAAAAACTACCAAATTTAAAAGATATTTTTAATTGCCGAAAATACATCGCAATTTGCCTTTTCTTCTGAAAATGCGGTAAAACACCAATCCTTTTGCTTTTACGAATCGAGAACTGTTGACATTCTTTTTTTCGAATCTGGGACAAACCGAGCTTCACAAACGTCACACGTTGTATGAAAAGAGATAGAAACGACAATATTAATTAAATTTATCTATCACTTATCAACCATCAAATCTCAAAGATTTCCTCTTCGTGGGTGAAATGTATTTCATGGTAGTTAACCAGTCTATACCGAGATTTGTCTCGATTTGAAATGGAAACACAGGGTGGTCCCAAAAGATTGAAACGCGCTTAATTTTTTTTTATCTGTTGGATATGCGTAAGCAATGTAAATGGGAAACAATATTATGTTGCTGAAATACTCCTGAAATTCATTTTTAAAATGTGACTATTTTATAGGATGAGTCAGGGCACGCTTCTCCGACAACTTTTTTGGCGCGGGGAAATGTAAATTTGATAATCATTATACAGATAAAACTCATTTTTCTTTTTAACCTTCTTTAAATATAGAGGAGGTTCTCAATCCAACGAGTATGTATATATAACAATATATATATATATGAAATGATTTTCATTTCATAGTGAACTTAACTGTATTAACATATCAATTCTGGCAATCGATGATCCCTTAAAACAGCAGATGCTTTGCAATCGAAGGCTCCAGATGACAGACGACGTTTAAGCAAACCATTAGGAGTTTTCCCGTAGAAACAGTAGAAAGCTAAATCAGTTTCAATAATTTTTATTGACACTTCACCATTCAACCACAATTCCAGTAGGTATCAAGTTCAGAATTCATAACTGAGTTCTGCTGCGCCATCGGAAACAGCATGAAGATGTTACATTTATTAGTACACCAATTTGCAGACACTTCTCCTCCAAACCACGGGTTTTGTGTAGCAATTAAAAACACGTAAAAATTCTGAGCTCCGGAACTGCGTTACTGCGTTTTAAAGGCAGCGAGGCGTATCAATTCATCACCCATGCAGGTGTAAATTAACCAATGAGCGGTTTGCAAGGCTGCGGAACTTAATTTTATACTCGGCATAATTTTGAATTAAAAGAGTTAGACGCGCGAGTTGAAATGGATTATGGAATATCGAATGATAATTTTAATAAAAATAAAAATGATACTAAGAGATGTTCTAAAGAAATAAAAATTGAATGTCTGAAAAGAATAAATAAATTAGGGTTTTTTACAAATAACTGTAGCTTTTAACATATTAAGATTTTTAGAATAAGAATTAAAAGAATATGTCGATTAAAGACCTGGAATAAAAATATAATTTAGATTTAAGATATGTTTAAAAGACAGAGAAAAAAGTAAAATTGTACGAATTTGGAATAAATTAATTAAGGAAAAATGGCTAGTTTTTTTTTATTATTACATATATATATTTACCATTCATAGGCTAACAGAAATAACACAATAAAATAAATTAATTTAAAGAAACTGCTTTTTGATTTAAAGGGACTTCCATTTTTTTGTAAAAAATATGTGTGTAGTGATAATAATGTGCAAATTGATAATATTGCGCATTTCCTATTTGGTATACCTTATGCGAAATATGTGCCAATTATTCTAATTTCTTATTTTTTCGGAGCGTGTGATTTCAATCTGACTGTTCCAAATTTTTCCAAAATGAAGCTTTTCTACGAATACAGAGACACAAAAAAGGGCTTTTAAATTTTCTAATTAGCTTTATTTTAAAAGTTGCACAAAATCTATCTTTTATGTGTATCTACCTCATAAAACGTAAACTATCCTATAAATTTTATGATTAGTAGAGGTAACCGATATTTGAGGTTGAGTGTTAATGATTTTGTGATAGCCAGTTGTTGATGGTATAGTTCAGAGATTTGTCTGTATTTGAAACAGATATGCAGGGTGTCCATAACGATTGAAAGCGCTTTACTGTTTGACTTGTTAGAGACACGTAAACAATGCAATGGCAAAAGTCTTCAAATTTAAGTTAGGAATTAAGACTGTGTTGATGAAGTGCATTCATTTATATAAGTATAAAAGTAAAAATAGTTTCTTTTAAAACAACATTGATGATGTGACATTCATTTTAAATAAGTATAAAAAAAAATAGTTTCTTTTAAAAAAAACACTCTTTTATAAGCAATCAAACTTCATCTTGAAAAACTTGTTGACTGCAATTCCTGTTTGATAAGGCCGGAAGCGGACAATGTATACCTGAATATCCCGATAGTAATCCTTGTCTTATTTAATCGCAGAATTTGCAAATATTTGTGACAATTAAATAAGTCAACTATTACTATTCGGAAATATTAGTACATTGCCCCTTCCCCTAGCCTCATTTGTCCCAGTTCGTTAGACTATCTGTCTATCACTTTTTATCATTTGTGAAAATGCTTGCACAGTAATTGTAATATTTTTTGTAAATAAATCTTAACTCTTTCAGAGGACGAAAATTCTGTTGCTTCCATGCTGAAGATTAACCAGAATTTATGATTTCATTTTAAAATAAATAAATGCAATTTAAAAAAAATCACATAATATACAAAAGCTGTATATATATATATATATATATATTAAACTCTGGTACAAATTTTGATTAAAAATCAAGGGATTTAACTAATAATCACAACCCTTCAAAATATTAAACAATGCTTTCGTAAATAGACGCATTTAATGTCGTAAATCTTTTAACATAATCGTGCTTGATCAGTATATTTTCATTCATGAGAGCTGTTAAAACAAAAACATTAAAACAATTTCGCATTCGAACTACTATAATTACATGTCACGGTCAGAGGACATCCCGTTTGGAATAGATAGGCAGTTATTTTTTCAAGGTCTTATCACGCTTTAATACAAGTACCGAAAGTTGTTCGAATTTTCATAAAGACTCGACGTTTCTCTTTAACATTAATACTATTCAAGTACTTTTAAAGGTGAGTGATTTCAAAGGTTCTTATTTTACATTAAGTTAAAATATTTATCAATGATTTGCGTAAAAAAAGGTTTTTTAACGTTTCCTTAAAGCAGTCTTATTACTAGTACATCTGAAGACCAGGACCATTGACGCCAGTTGTGCAAATCGCCTTATTCATACATTGCATAATATCTAAAATCAATTCTTTATTTTTTTTTATATTTTTTATAAAAACCTTTAAGCTTATAAGGTTTCTCAAAGATTCAGAAAGTGCAATTTTCAAGGATTGTCATGTTAAACAGGATTTCAAACGATAACGTTCTTGAACGTCTTGTTCTTGTCGTTGTTTTAGATAGATTTCGTAAGAAATACTACCTATTACATTCTCCGCTGTGTTGGAATTTCTGAAAAGTTTTTGCAGATCTACGCCGATTATGACTCCCAGAACCCAAAACCACCCCCAGTTCAAAACTTATATATATATATATATATGTCATTTTTTTATGGACACGATAACTCGAATGATTCTTCACAAATCTCTTCCAAACTGATACATAAAATCAAGGGGTATAAAATCTCGATCAAGTTCGTTAATGGGAAAAATCGAACCAAGGGGGGGGGGGCTTTTTGTGAAAACAGAAAAAACCCATAACGTCTTAATTATGATACGTATCGAATCCGTTTAAAGTTATTATTACTTCTAGAAAAAGGGCCAAAAATTTATGTATAACAGATTTTTGATATAATTAAAAATGGTCCCAAGGGCAGGGGGAGGGAAAGTGGGGTTTTGGAAGAAAAAAATTCATAAATTCGTCGATTTACAAGATATCAAATCCACTTAAATTTATTAAAAATCCTCTTTCTATTATCTAAAACTTTTACATTGACAAGTTTTTTATAGGATCAACTCTTATGGCAAAAAAAAAAATTAAAAACAAAAAAATCCCTGCCGGCTCCGCCTGCAAACAAGTTAGATTTCGAAGTGGGCGGTCCCTTAGGGAACCTAACTGCGGCATCATGGCAAAAAGGTCATTTCTTCCGCAATTCCCAACAAACAGGCGCCCCACGGTCTGTGTCTTCGAAATCTACCTGTGTCTGTAGGCCGAGTTGTCAGGGATTTTTTAACATAAAAACATATTTATCTGACGGGAAGCCGCCACTTTTATATCTATGCTGATAATTTTAATGTGTGTGTCATTTCAGGTTTTCATTGTTATTTTATTAGCATAAGCGTCTCTTTGCAATGGAGATTTTATTCTGCACAACTAACAATACTTATTTACATAATAAATGCAAAACATCTGCAGCTTACTCAGAAATTTAATAAAATCGCGTGTAGCATATATCTATATGCAAATGAGCACATAGTGTGAACTTCCTTTAACAAACTTAAATCTAGTTTATATATATTTTTAAACAACAATTTAAAACTTAAACGTTTTTAGCTCACAGACTATCAAAGACTCTAGACCGAGCTAATGTGCCCGGCCGTTCTGTATGTACGTATGTACGTAACGCGGTAACTCTTTATAGAAATATGCGATTTGATAAAAATTTTGTTTATAGATTCTTTGTTATAAGGCACTTCCCTGATTAGCTTTGGGCCCTTAGCAAAAAATGACATAGGATTTTTTATGGAAACATATGGTTTTATATGGAAAACCATAAAAATTTTATGTCATTATATGTAAAACTACTGTATTCATATGGTAATAATTCTTCTGTCTATGGTATTCCATAGCAAAGTGTATGGTAAAATTATATGGCAATGCAATTTACCATATATTATATGGTACTCCATAGCAAAGTATATGGTAAAATTATATGGTAATGCAGTTTACCATATATCATATGGTACTCCATAGCAAGGTATATGGTAAAATTATATGGTAATGCAGTTTACCATATATCATATGGTACTCCATAGCAAGGTATATGGTAAAATTATATGGTAATGCAATTTACCATATATCATATGGTACTCTATAGCAAGGTATATGGTAAAATTATATGGTAATGCAATTTACCATACATTCAATGGTGTTTCATAGCATGATGTATGGTAATTATATGGTAATTATTTGTATTTGAAGAAATGGCAACGGTTAGAAATGTTTACTTCTCTCGCTTCCGGCTCGGCTGCGTCTAGCGTGAAGCACAGTGAAGTGTATAGGCTTGATGTTTATCTGGTGATCGACTCTCAAGACTGCTAGTTTACTGGATTTATTTAGGTATGTATTTGTCTGTTTTTTACTTTATGTAATCATTTTTGATTTCAGTAATCACGTTAAAAATATGTTCTAATAAAAGCTTTTGCATGTTGGCAGTTCCAAAAGTTGAATTATTGTGATTAGTTTTATGTTATATTCTATTTTTAATTCTACTTCTTATAATTTATCAGCTTAATGAAAATGTAACGGTATGAAACGTCATTGTTTAATGGACATTTGGTGTTAAAAGAGGTTGAACCGGTAATATGTGATTACTTTCTGATTTGGGATGGAAACGACACACGCTATGTTGTCAAGCCTATTTTGATCTAAAGTGAAGTTTTGCGTCAGTTTGAGATGCTGTAGTTTAATTTTGCTGTTTTAAAAATTAAACTTCTAAAATAAATAAATATACATTCTTAGTTAAATGAATTCCATTAAAACGAAAATGGTTTTTGTGTTCGCTGGGACATTTTTGATTACCTGAACTATTCAACTATTTTAATGCAGTATATATTGTATATATACAGAGAGAAAGAAAACATAAACATATTTAAAATGTTTGTGAATGCAATAAATGTTGAATAACACTTTGTTTTAATAGATTATATATCTACACATGTAGCTTAGCTTGGTTAAATTATTTCAGTTGTAAATTTTACTTAATCATTCCTTTTTCAAATGCTGCTGTTTTATGATTTATGTAGAAATTTTCTCAAAAAGATGCATGGTCACAATGGCACTGGCACAACTTTTGCATTTAACTTAGTGTGTGCAATTAGTTATGCTATATGCAGTTGGTTTGTAAGATTATTTTTCCGAGTGTTACGTCTGAGCTCGCTTTTATGTGCTTTTTTTCTTGTATTATTTGATATTTGTACATGTCCTAGTATTTGGTACTCGTTTATTTTGCCAAAACAGTACTCGCTACACTATTTTAAATTCATAATACTGCAATTTTTTATTTTCAAACTTAGAAAATAATTAGACATGTATTTGGACTAAGTACTTTGTGTATATTTGGTACTAGGCTAATTCAGAATAATTGTTCAGCAGCCACATTTTGATTGTGCTTGGCTGAATCAATCAGAAATAGTAGTATAACATTTTACTATTTTTTTAAGCATATTAATTGATAATATATAGCAATATTATATTAAGGGGCCACTCCACTGAAACTCCCCGATTTCAAAAATCCCATGTTTAACTTATTTCAAAACATTAAAGCGCAATGTTACTTTGGCCTTGTTATTGAGTACTTGGCTGTTGGCTATTAACTACTCTACCGAGTACAGAGTATTGTTACCAAGTACTAACAAGTAACTGTGTGTAAGAAAGAATCGCTGATGTACTCATGAAGTGGGCTTAGAGTTAATGCCCTGTGTATGTGTGTTTATATATATATATATTAGGGTGGGTCGAAAAAAACAAAATTTATATAATCGAAATGTAATAGTGTGGGAAAGTTGTCATTGGTAATAAGGAATAAATTTGCAAAATATTACACCAAATGGTTAAAATCTTACCGCTGCAAGGAGGGCAAAATTTTGAAAAATCACCAAAAAATTGTTTTTTTTTAAATTATCCAACCATATGAATGCAATTTCTAATAGAATGCAAAATCTACATCAAGATGTTAGTAACGTTCCAGTAAAATTTCATTATGGTGAAATCATTTCTATTACTGGCACAAGAACGGTCAAAAATTAAAAAAAAAAAAAAAAAAACGCCAAAAATTTAAAATTTTCGTTATTTCTAAATTTTTCCATTTTTATTATATGTCTACAATTAAATAAATTTACATTATAGCTAGTAATAACTTATAAATGTCCAGTAATTTTGATCATAGGTATTGCCAACCAAGGACGAGAGCCCCCCCCCCCCCAATTTGAGAGAAAGGGGCTTTTTGAAGGGATTTTGGGGATTTTCTGGAAATTTTTTTGTAGGGGAGGAGGCAAAAGTGAAAAATGAGGGGGAATTTATGTAAGAGCCCCCCCCCCCCTACCAAAAAAATCACCAAAATTTACCGGAAAATCCCCAAAATTTCTTCAAAAAGCCCCTTTTTCTCAAATTTAGAAGAGGGGGGCATCTATCGCCCTTGGTTGGCAATCCCCATGATCAAAATTACTAGACATTTATAAGTTATTACTAGATATAATGTAAATTTTTTTAATAGAGGCATATAATAAAAATTGTAAAAAACGGATAATTGAAATTTTTGCCATTTTTATTTTAAATTTTGGCCGCCCCTACGGCAGTAATAGAAATGATTTCACCATAAGGAAATTTTATTGGAACATTACTAACATCTTGATGTAGCTGTTCCATTTGAAATTGAATTGGTATGGTTGGATAATTATTTTTTTTTATATAAAATTTTTTTTTTGTAATTTTTTGAAACTTTGGCCCTTCTGCGGCAGTAAAAGATATTGACTCTTTGGTGTAATATTTTGCGAATCTATTCATTATTACCAATAGCAACTTTCCCGCACTATTATGTTTCGATTATATAAATTTCGGTTTTTTTGACCCACCCTAATGTACATGTCGTAGGCTAATTGGGAAATCCGGCTCTTTGCAAAGAGCCGGTCTAATTGGAGAATCATTTCCCTTTTCCCAATCAGCCTGGTGTTTTTCAGGCTAATTGCAAAGAGCCTAGATAACATTAGGCTAATTGAAAAATGACAATGTCTATTTAGAAAATGACCAGATCTTTGTCAAAATATGGTGTTGTACCCAACTCGAACCTGAACATTACATTCGAAGTTGACCTGAACCCGACAGAAAGGTTGATCGAACCTAAAAATTCAATGTTAACCAGTAACCTAACCTGAACAAGACATAAAAATTCCATCAAACCGTAACCAGATCTGAACCCGATAAAATAAATTTCTTCGTGTCGTAAACCGACCCAAACCCGAAAATAATTAACCCGAACCAGAAATTTTTTTTTCCATCAAACCATAACCCGATCCGAACCCGAAAAATAAATTTTGTTGTCATGCAACCCAAACCAAAACTGAAAATTTAAATTAACCCAAAACCGATCCAAACCTGAAAATTTAATTTAACCCGAAACCTAACCCAAACTGAAAATTGGAGTTAACCCGAAACCTGAACCCGTCAAAAAATCCATCAAACCGTAACTTGATCCGAACCGGACAAAATAAATTCCTTCGTGTCACAGCCCGATCCAAACCAGAAAATTCAAGTTAACCCAAAACCCGATCCGAACCCGATAAAAAAATCCATCGAACAGTAACTCAATCCAAACCCGATAAAATAAATTCCTTCGTGTCGCAAACTGACCTGAACCTGAAAATAATAGTTAACCCAAACCAAGAAAAAAATTCCATCGAACTGTAAACCAATCCAAACCCGAAAAATAAATTTCGGCGTCACGCATCCCGAAGCAATCTGAAAACTTAAGTTAACCCAAAATCGACCCGAACCTGAAAATTTAATTTAACCCGAAATCTAACCCAAACTGAAAATTTAAGTTAACCTGAAACCCGAATCCGTCAAAAAATCCATCGAACTATAACCCAATCCGAACCCGACAAAATAAATTCCTTCGTGTCACAACCCAATCCAAACCAGAAAATTCAAGTTAACCCGAAACCTGATCCGAACCTGATAAAAAAATCCATCGAACAGTAACTCAATCCAAACCCGATAAAATAAATTCCTTTTTGTCGCAAACCGACCCAAACCTGAAAATAATAGTTAACCCAAACCAAGAAAAAAATTCCATCGAACTGTAACCCGATCCGAACACGAAAAATAAATTTTGTTGTCATGCAACCCAAACCAAAACTGAAAATTTAAGTTAACCCAAAATCGACCCGAACCTGAAAATTTAATTTAACCCGAAATCTAACCCAAACTGAAAATTGAAGTTAACCTGAAACCCGAACCTGTCAAAAAATCCATTAAACCATAACCGGATCCGAACCAGATTCCTTCATGTCACAACCCAACCCAAACCAGAAACGAAGGAATTTATTTTGTTGCGTTTGGATCGGGTTACGGTTCAATGGATTTTTTTATTGGGTTAAGGTCGAGTTTCGAGTTAACTTGAATTTTCTGGCTTAGATTGGGTTGTGGCACGAAGGAATTTATTTTGTTGGGTTCGGATCGGGTTACGGTTCGATGAAATTTTTGACGGGTTCGGGTTTTAGGTTAACTTCAATTTTCAGTTTTGGGTTGGGTTGCGTTTCGACTTTGTGGTTCGAGTTAACTTTAATTTTCAGGTTTGGGTTGTGTTTCGTGTTAAATTAAATTTTCCGGTTCAAATCGGTTTTTGGGTTAACTTAAAATTTCAGTTTCAGATCGGGTTGCAGTTCGATAGATTTTTTTATTGGGTTCGGGTCAGGTTTCAGGTTATCTTGAATTTTCTGGTTTGGATCGGGTTGTGACATGAAGGAATTTATTTTGTTGGGATCAGGTTACGGGTCGATGGATTTTTTTTTGTGGGGTTCGGGTCAGGTTTCGTGTTAACTTCAATTTTCTGGTTCAGATTGGGTTGTGTGACGACGAAAATTATTCCAGAAACTTATTTTAGCCAAATTTGATTGTACAAAAAACTCTCAAATCCATGTATCATTGGAGATGTAAACAGTGAAATTTACAGTTAAGTTGAAGGAACAAAATTCTAAATGGCACTGAAATCAACAGTGATCAGTGTTTTTACAAAATTTTTTGTTAATTATGTTGTTTTGTCTATTAAAGCTGATTAATTAATAAATAAAATTTTATTACTTATGATTTTGATGTACTAAATTAGTGTATGTAAAGCAAAAATTCGCCTTATTGTATCCTGCACAATATGTATGCTATTTCTGAGTGTTATTATTATTATTTTTTTTATGGAATGTGATTTCTGAAAATAAACAATACTGCCAAGGTTGAATATATGATTTCTACTTGTGATTTTTTCAGAAAACGAATGCTAATCCTAGAGGTGGTAAACAATTTAACTACTTGGCAAATTATTGCAACTGTTCATCACATGACTATGAAGAAAGTAATGGAGCTAACACCAGCTATTGTTTATGCATGGCCGCAAAGAATCAAAAGATAGGTAATTATATTCTTTACACATTTTAGTAACATACTGTAAATTACACCAGGATTTCCAAACAACAAAACTACATGGCATATTTTTATATATTTAAGATTATTGTTTGGATAAAATGGTGTTAAAATAGTTTTTTTTTTCCAAGACAAAAGTTGAACTCTACTAGTAATGTTAACTTTGTTGTATTATTTGTTATCTCTGACAATTTTAATTGCTCATCTTTGTTTTTAACTCGCAATCTTAATTACTCGTTTTTGTTTTTAACCCTTTTATAAGTGTTAGCAGTCTGCCTGTTGTTGCAAACATATGTTTGGTGTATTTTTAAGATGCCAGTGGAAATTATTTCAGAAAATCCCTTTAATGCTAAATTAATTGATGCTTGTTGAGATAATGTAAATATTTAATAATTTAAGCATGATCAAATTTATTTCATTAAATTTAAAATTTATATTTATTTTGATGTTTTGTTCTGAGAGATTCTATAAACTAAAAAGCATAATATATTTTTTAAATAGTACTATATCTTGTATTTATATATTTTTTGTTATACCAACGTTATGCAAAAATGTACGCTAATGTGCCATTTATATTAACCCTGATCATCCAAGTGAGATTTTTATTGAAAACCCTGCCAAATACTGTGACTCACTATTTATTTAACATAAATCATTTTTGGTATTTTTTCGGTACTTTTGTGTTAGCCGGGCCCCAACGATCACCAAAATTGTTTATTCTCGCCAACCTTTTTTTTTTTTTTTTTTTTTTTTTGACAATCTTTTAACATTAGCTAGTAACCGATATTTTAACATTGCAATGTAATATCTTAAAAAGCTTACTTAAAAATGGCTAAATTATAATCGTAATAAAATAAGTAAACACAAACACATCAACACAAATAACAAAATCTCAAGAATTGAATTGAAATTGAAATTCAACTCATTGAATTCAAATCATTTGGATTGAAAGGGTTGCAATTCAAGTGATGCCTGAAACAAGATTTGGCGAGTTATCACTGGCACCCAGCTAACTTAAAAGTATTCTTTTCTGTTATACCAACACCATGCTAAAATGTATGTAAATAAGCCATTTATTTCAACCCTGACCGTGCAAAGGATTTTTATTGCAAACCATGCCAAACATTAAAATTTGCTAGTTATTGAACATGAATAATTTTTTTAATTAATATTATTTAATTAGGTTAGTTCCTATTTGACTCTACCATTTGGCGAAATTTTGCCAAATAGTCGATAGTCAGCCAGATATAGCTCTTTTATTGTTGGAAAGGCTGAGCATTGATAATTTGTGTTACAATATGATAAATGTAAGTAAACAATTTAAAAAGCGCCGAATGGTGGAGTGAAATAGGATTATGCCATTTAATCGTAACCTTGCAAAAAACATCTTAATTTGCTATTTTTCGATTACAAATAATTTTTTATTAAGTTATAACTTACATTTATCATTGGCGCTGAGATGGTTTTTACCATTATATTGGGGTTATACCAATGAAATTGTTTCAGGACTTTAGGTATATAAAAATAGTTTTTATTAAAAATTATCATAAATGTCTTCATTCAAAAAATGAAATGTTTACTTCAATGCTAAGAGACATTTACATGCATCATTCACATCCTCATGCCTGCAGTTTAAATTGAGTTTTGTTTCATTATTTTATTGTATAATATTTATTTGTTCTTTTAATTAAATATATATTGGTATTGATTTAATAAAATAATCCGTGAAAGTCTTTTCAAATGTGATATTTTAAATGCCTAATTCCATACCATCAATGTTATTATTATTATTATTTTTTTTTTCCAAATGATTCATTTCATGTGATTTTCATTTTACACATCAACTATTACACTTGGCGACAATGGTGTTGGTATAGTGGAAAAATACCTCATTTTTTTATTATTTAATAGTGTCTGCGAAAAATCTTAATTTGCTATTTTTGAAATTAAAAGACAGTTACATGTCTGCAGTTTAAATTGAGTTTTAAATTGTTATTTTATTTTAGAATATTTATTAGCTCTTGTATTTTAAGTATATGTATTTGTTTTGATTTAATACTAAAATAGTTCGTGAAAGTCTGAAATTTCCAAATGTTATATATTTTAAATGATCACTTTCGTACTAACAATGGTAAAAAAAAAATATTTCAAATGTTTCATTTGGCACCAACTATTACATTAGCATTGGTATAACAGAAAAGTACCTTTTTGTTTTACTTTGCAGTCTTTAAAATGTTTCATTGTTGTAGTTTCAGAGCCTATTGGCTTATTTTAAAGCGTGTGGTTTGGTGCATGATTAACTTCATTGTTGCTGTTTGTAACTTGTATACAGTTTTAATAACCCTAAGCAATAGTCAGCAATTTATAACCTGTGATTGATTGATGGAAACCTTTTTAAATTAATATTTTAAGGTATAAGTTCTTAGAATATTAAAATTTTGAAAATCTTTTGCAAAGTAAAAAAAAAAAAAAAAAAAAAAAAACTAATGCAGCTTAACCCCTTTGGGATGAGCGACCGGTATAGGTGCTGAGGCTTGTGGTTTTCAGATCCTGCATGACCAGTATACATGCCTCACACTTGGAACATTTTGTTTTAAGACAGTTTAACATACAAAATTTTATCATAATCATATTAGAATTTGTATTAGGAAAGAGCCCATTTCCTTCTAACTAATATTATTATTACAGGATAATAATGCTGTGAATGATGTTCTGGCCAGGATAGATTATCTCTGTCTACTTGCAATTGCGGATATGAAGCAAGATACTTTGCTATTCTTACATTTTGACAGCATGATAGTGTTTAAAGAAAAATGTCCGATTATGGCAGTATTGTAGTTGATAACATGTATTGCAGTTTTTACATAGTTTGTGGCAGAATCAAGGCCTGCATTCTTAATCAGTCCTGTGGCTCTGAAAGATGAAATGTCATTAGCACCAATTTCAAAATGTAACCTTGTAAATGGTCTGTTAAAAAAAAAAAAAAAAAAAAAAAAAAAATCTCTCTCTCTCTATATATATATTAGTTTTATTTGAAATAAATGTAATTTTTAGTATAAGTGTTTTTTATTTTTTCTGTTTCTATTTTTTCATTATTATATTAGTAATGTTTAAAATTTTTTTAATTTTAAATATAGTAGTTTTTATTGTTAATGTCTGCAGTTTAATGCATTGGAGCAGATTAAATTTTATAATTTATTTTACTAAGTTTAAATTTTAAAGAAGATGTATTTATGATATATTTCCTCCAAATTGTCGATGAAATTTTTAATATTATAGCCTGCCACTGATGGATAAAAAATTGCAAACATTTTTTTTTCTCTGATTAATCATAACAAAATTTTGATTTCAAAAAAATATTTTTACAGGGTCCCTGCTGTCCTAAGAAAGTGCTTAATGTCTAATTTTTGTATTGCATTTCTAAGAAGCTTTATAAGTACTTACATTTCACAAGTCCCTATTTAATTCTTGAAACAGAATGCAGTTTTCAAGTAATCAGTTTGCTTCTGAGAGTTTATGTAGCACAGTGCCATCACTATATTTTTATTAAATATAATTTTAATCTTAATTACTTATAAATGTAAGCTAATTAGCAACTAAAGTTTTTAAAAAATATATAAAGACCTGATTTTAAAATTCTTTTATTTAAATCTAATAAATCCAACTTTTATTCACTCTGAACTCTGTAATCACTTTAGAAATTCATAAAGCTAGAGAATTGGTGTTTCTTTTAAACAGTTTAATAACAAATAATTTTTGCAGTTACATTGAAATTATTTTAAGATTTTTAATAAAGAAATTTGGTTAAAACAAAGTTTTGTAGGGAATATAACATAATGTGCCAATTTTATGTTTTTACGCCAAGAGTATTTAAAAACATTTTTATATAATGTAAATAATTTAAAAGGTTCAGATTCTCCTTTCTTTTTTCTTTTTGAAAGGAGGGGGGGGGTGAAAATTATTATATTCTAATTATGCCTGTATGAGATATTTTTGTGTGAACAATATTTATCTAATTAAAAAAAAAAAAAAAATGAAAATTTTCAAATTACTTTATTTTGATCTTTTCCAAGCAAGTTGTTGCTTTCGATAGGCTGTGTGTGACAGGTTTCACAGATTTATTGTTATTTTTATGTGTATTTTGCATATACAGTGATAGTGCTAATAATGATTTTCTAACTAAATAATTGAAAAAAAAAAAGGGGGGGGATGGATTCTTGATTATAGATTATTCTGTTATATTTTCAAAGAAGGGTTTTAAAAGAATAAATGGAGGGTGGGGTAGGTATTGATAATTTGGTTTGAGGGAAAATAATAGCTATTTCTGTGTCGCATGGCACACTCAATTTACACTACCTATAAAATGGAGTTAATGGTTTAAAAATTCTAAGTCTGTGTAATCTATATATATATTTGTCTTACGTGGCGCGAAAATAGGGCTGAATTTGTAGCGTATTGTTTGGCAACAGCCGTAGTTTCCAGAGCTCAGACCAATGAACAGACTGGATTGTGTTAGATCAGCTCCGCCTCCAATCCAATATGGCGGTCATTGTGAGAGCAGTGAAAAGTGAAACCATACAAAATTAGCAATTATTAAAAATAAAGTAACATGTACGTAATCCAAAGCGTCTGAGATGATTCCTCATTTTAATTATGAGTAATATCGTTAATTTCAAAAGAATTCTCAACTCATATTTAGAATTCATTTACGAATTTCACTCACTCAAGAATCGAAAAAAAAAAAAAATCAATTGACTAGGTGGCACCTGCCACCATCTGTTGCTGTAAATTGAAGTAAAAAATAATTTTGTTTGTAAAAATCTATAATCATTTTTTTTTCTTAATGAATTGAAGCCGCACTGTACAATATTATAGGTGCAACAAGTTTTAAACTAATTATGTTTCCAAGATCCTTTTTTCATAGTATTTAAATGATTTATATGCCCATTGGTAGCGCCAAGTAAATGCATTTTTAGTTCTGTTTTCAACGGAAAATTACTTTTTTAGATTAAAAAAAAATTGTCAATTTCATATGTTCAAATGTTTTATGGAAGAACTTATTCCGGCTAGAATTGCTGAAAGATAAAAAGGGGCGAGCGAGTGAAGCGGTCTCAATGTGAATGGCTTCGCAATTCACGGGGGGTTGGCGAGCGTTAGTGAGTAGGGGGCTCAGCCCCCTAGTTTATTTATAATTGTCTAAATGTAATATTTCAGTGATATCATAAATCCATATTTTTTTTCTAGCTATATAAAATTGGATTTGTTTAAATTGTCTTTCCAAACCCAGGTAATTTTTTTAATAAATGCATTTTTAAATATTTATACATATATTTATTGTCTTTAGAAAAATCTTTTGATATTTTATTACTGTTTTCTTTTAAATATTGAGACACTATTTTATTCTATAATTATGAAAATTATTTCTAGTACTTTTCTTTATGTTTTTTTCCTTCAGATTTCCATTAAAAAACCCATAAATTATCACGCTTATGATTCCATAAGATTTCATTAATAATGTGAAATATAATGGTTAGGTAAACAATGTCAATGTCAAACTGGGCAGGGTGGCCTACCTATCAACTTAAGCTCAACTAGATACTAGACCCACCCAGCAGATTTGTTTACCTAATTATACTTTATGATATTCATCAATAATTATGCTATGTAATTCTGAAATGCATATTTATTCTGAAAATACAATTTACCAATCCTACTTAGCAGTACTAAATACTACTATGTGATATTGAGCAATAATACTACCATGTAATAATACTGTAAGATGCTGGAGTAAATAATAACAATGAATAGAAATAAGTGGCTAACAATTTGGAAAACTCTATTTCGGCAACTGCCATCAAATAGTAGGAAAATATACAAATACTTTTGTGCAGCTCTGTATACGATCTATAAATTGGGATATATACTACGAAGTGTGCAAAAAGTTTGTTCAGTTACGAAACGTATAACATAGTTAAAAATTCTCCTTCAGCAATTTTGTCAATAAGCAGAAATGTACTGAAATTCATTTGTGCAACTCTGTATATGATTTATAAATTTACACATAGCAAGTAATATGCAAAAAAAAAGTTAAATTTAAAATGCATACCACAATTAAAAACGCACTTCCAGCAATTATTGCTCATAGACAGTATTGTAACTGAATTCTTTTGCTTGTCCCTGTAAAGGATTAATATAAATGCTATATTTTTATTTAATTGCTATAGGTTGTACCTTATCATATGATACCATATGATTTTATTCTAAAACACCATAGATTGTGACATACAAATTCCATAAGATTTCATTAAAAAACACCATAAAAATGCCCTAAGATTTCATCTCAAAAACTCCTTAGGCGTTTACCATACAGTGCCATGAAAATTACCATACACTTAATGATTATATGGTTTTCCATAGGATATTTTTTACCATAGGCAAAAAACCATAAGATTTCACTTATGGGTTTTTTTTAATGGTAATTCTATGTAGACGTTTACCATACACAGTGTATGGTAAACGTCTACATAGAATTACCATAAAAAAAACCATAAGGGAAATCTTATGGCGTTTTGCCTATGGTAAAAAATATCCTATGGAAAACCATATAAACATTAAGTCACAGTGTATGGTAAACGTCTACATAGAATTACCATAAAAAAAAACCATAAGGGAAATCTTATGGCGTTTTGCCTATGGTAAAAAATATCCTATGGAAAACCATATAAACATTAAGTGTATCAAGTGTATGATACACTTAATGTTTATATGGTTTTCCATAGGATATTTTTTACCATAGGCAAAACGCCATAAGATTTCCCTTATGGTTTTTTTATGGTAATTTTATGTCATTTTTTGCTAAGGGGGGGTTCATTGGTTAAGTATAAAGGGGGGAACGGGGGCTGATCTCCCCCCTTAATTTATATAAATGGGTTTTTCTTGAGAATTATCCGATTTGATTCAAATTTTGTTTATAGGCATATTGGGATAAGGCGCTTCCCTGATTAGTTTTGAAGATTCAGCAGGTATAAAGGAGGGAATGAGGGGCTAACTCCACTTAATTTAGATAAATGGGTTTTTCATGCAGAATTATCCCATTTTGTTCAAATTTGGTATATAGGTTCATTTTGATAATGCACTTCTGTGAATAATTTTGGGGGTTCATTGGTTAAGTATAAAGCAGGAAAGAGGGGATAATCCCCCCCCCCTTAATTTAAATAAATGAGTTTTTCATGCAGAATTATCCGATTTTCTTCAAATTTTGTGATATAGGTTCATTGTGATAATGCGCTTCTCTGAATAGTTTTGGGGGTTCATTGGTTAAGTATAAAGGGGGAAAGGGGGGGGATTTAATAATTTAGATAAATGGGTTTTTGATGCAGAATGATCAGAATTTCTTCAAATTTTGTATATATGTATTCACAGTAATTAGAGGCTTCCCTGATTAGTTTAAGGGGTTCATTAGTTAACTATGGGGGGTAAAGGGGGGGATGACCTCCTTAATATATTGTCAATTTCTTTATTTTTCGAGGGGCTTATTTCAAATTCTTTGAAATAAGAGTATAATATACAATTAGTATGGATACCCTGTGAGCTCAATGGCCTCAGTTTAACTGGGCAGTTTTCTTTTTTATTACTACATATATTTGAAAAGAAAATGTCAATAATTCTATGAAAAAATTAATAAAAGAATTCTAGAATTAATAAAGAAAATATCTAAATAGATCCTAAAATATTTTGATAGAAGAAGTATATCAAAATCACCGCATAATTATCATTTTCAATGTAAAATATTGTAATTTTAGTTTAATGGATTCATCATGGCGGGGTTTTAAAATACATTATCGATATTATAAAGCATGTCCGGGAGTAAAGCGGATAGCTTATTGACTAATACCAACGACCTGAATAATACATTTTGCTTTCTTGAAAATTTATTAACTTCTAAACATCCCAAATTTTCAGTTTTTACACCGATGAGTAGGGAAAAAATGTACTTTCAAACGCAATTTGTTTGAAAACTCTATCTTAATTGACTCATTCATTATGGCTTTTAAAATAATTTTCAAACATGATTTTTCTCCATTGTCTGCAGGCCCATAACGAAAGAATAATAAACAAATTGAACTTAATAGTTCAGCATTTGTTTCCGGATAATTTTTCATGGCGAAATTAAAACTTCATTAATAAATAAATAAAAGAATAATAATGTAATAAAAGCATAAATTCAACATATATGTAATCGAACCATTTCTATTTTTACACCGGTAAATTGAGGAAAACATGTATTTTTAAATATAACTTGTTTGAAAACTGCATCTCATTTTAGAGATTTGAAAACTTAAATACTTTTTAATTGAATGATAAAACCGTTAAAAAACTATAACCCGGAGAAAACTTATATTTTTTTTCTTCAAGTGAATGAAAAAAAAGGATTATAGAAGAAAAAAAAAATAAATATAGAAAAAAGTGAATCAGGTGTTTTGGTTCACCATTAATAACGATAAAGAAAATGACAGACGTTTATTTAAGTAATTTCCAGTAAATTTGCCAGTGCAGACGATTTTGCAATTTCTTTTTTGTTGCCTGTCTCCATAGCAGCAGAAAAATGCAAAACCTTTAACTCTTTCACTGACCTTTCGGCAGCTAGTAAATCTACAGATCATAGACAGATCACACAGCTCATACAGATAAAGTCAGCTCTACAAATCACTGTTCATAAATCTCACTAATTTTTAATATAATCTGCAAAATATTTGATATCCTAAAATTAGATTGTTTAAAGTTATTCATACATTTATTTATACATCTATAGACTAATTGAAAGTTCCGAAAATTTTAGAAGTATCACATTAAACACAATTTTATGTCGGATAAAGACAGGATAAACTACTTATTACTGTAATTTTTAGAATAAAATTACATTCCTTCAGGGGAGGGGCAGAGCACCCCTGAACCCCCCGTTGTCACTTTAATTTTAATATTATCAATTTCCAGTAATTGTGCTATTTCATTATTCGAGGTTATGCCTGAGTGCATTTACAATTATAATTTCATTAAATTAACCATCTCTTTGTACAGGAGATTTTATCTTATCCTTAAAAGAATACTTATTTTTCAACCGCTAAACATCATATGTTGCTGAAATTGAATAAAATTTCGTGTATTAAATATACTTATACAAAATAAATTCCTCATATGAGATTTATATTCAAATTACATATTCAAAGTTTTTATAATTTTCTTTTGGAAAGCCGATTTGATCATCTTTCGTTAGTAGTTAAAATAAATCCTTATCTATTCCATTAGAAAAAGCACATAAAAAATTAAATCACCAGAAACTTAGCTATTTTGTTAATAAAATTTCGCGTCAAAATAATGCAATTAACTTTAATTTTGTTTTGTTGATATTCTCTGAAATATAGTTGCTTGGCAACCATTTAATAAAAGAAAGAAATGCATCGGAAATTTTCGCATAAAATGAGAAATTAAAATGTTTCATATCTTTCAAATTAATGAGTAAAATTTCCCAATAATTTATACAATTTCAAAATTCTCATAATTATATTGGCAAATTTTCAAAGCGATCGGATTAAATTAAGATCTCCATTTCGTAAATTTAGTATTTACAACTATCCCAATGCGTGATTTACTTTTTCGGGGAAAGTTAAAATTAAAAAATCATCTGAGTTCCCACTGAAAAGCATTAAGACATAAAATAAAATGTTTTATATTTTTCGAATGAATGAACCAAATTTAACCAAAAACTACACAGTTAATTCTGGGTACCTCGCAACATATCCACTAAAAATCACCGGAATCGGACCCTTTTTGCGGCAGTTATCGCGGAACAGACAGACAGACAAACAGACAGAAAACAAAAACATTTCAGGTCTGAAAAGTGATCTATCACTGACTTTTTGGCAAATATTTAAACGTTATGAACGAATATTTAAAACTAGTATATCTGCAGATCAGGAGCCTCAACGTCAGCTCTGAAAGTCATTGTTTTTTAATCTCACTCTTCATCTTATTTACCATCCTGCAATCCGCAATTTAATTTTAGGTAGATTTCGTAAGAAATACTACCTATTGCGTTCTCCCCTAAGTTGGAATTTTTGAAAAATTTTTGCAGATCTAAGCGGATTATCACTCCCAGAACCCAAAACCACCCCAGTTCAAAACTTTATCTATCTATATCTATGTCACTTTTTTATGGACACGACAACTCCCAGAATTCTGCGCAAATCTCTTCCAAACTGATACATAAAATCAAGCGGCATAAAATCTCGGTCAAGTTCGTTAATGGGCAAAATCGAACCAAGGAGTCGGGGAAATAGGAGGCTTTTTTGTGAAAACAGAAAAAACTCCATAATTTCTTATTTATGATAGGTATTGAATCCGTTTAAAGTTATTATTACTTCTAGGAAAAGGTCCTAAAATTTATGTATGTCAGATTTTTTTATATCGTTAAAAATGGCCACAAGGGGGGAAAAATGGGGGTTATAGAAGAACAAAATTCGTAACTTCGTCAATTCAGAAGATATCAAATCCGCTTAAATTTATTATAAATCCTCTTAATATTATCTAAGACTTTTATATTGACAAGTTTTTGTACAACCAACCCGTATAGCAAAAAAAAATTCCCTGTCGACATCGACTGCAAAAAAGTTACGTTTCGAAGTGGGCGTTTCCAAATGCCGCATCATGGCAAAAAGGTCATTTCTTCCGCAATTCCCAACAAACAGGCGCCCCAAGGTCTGCGTCTTCGAAATCTACCTGTGCCTGTAGGCCGAGTAGACAGGGATTTTTTTATATTACATACATATTTATAGAAATATAAAATACTCTGGAGATTTCAGAAATTATAAGTGTTAAATTAAACAAGGTTTATACAATGATATTCTGAAATTCTTATAAACTTCTTATTCGTGTAATTTTTTAGATAAAAAAGTAATCTTGTATTAAAATAAATTCTTCATTTATGTCAATAGAATACAAAAATAATTTATTTTGATAATAAAATATTGCAGAAAAATAGTGCGAGTTACTGCAATTTTATTATTTTTATATTCTTTGAAATAAGATTACTAAGTATCTAATAAATTAAAAAGCAAAGCAAAAAGAAATGCATTTTAAAATTTGTAAAAAATATGAATATAAAGAGTTTTATATTTCCCGAACACATGCAAAAAATGTTCCAATAATTTAAACAATTAATTTCGAAAACCTAATCAATGTATCAGCAAATTTTCAAAGCGATTGGGTATATTTAAAACCTCCCTATCGAAAATTTAGCATTAATAATTTTACATTTAAATCCATTATTCAAATATGTGATTTTCATTTCAGTTAAAAAGGAAATTTGAAATTCGTCTGCATTCCCATAGGAAAGCATTATGATCTAAATAGAAATGTTCTATATTTTTCGAATTCATGAACCAAATGTAACTAAAACTATACAGCTAATTCCGGGTACTTCACGAACATACCCATCAAAAATCAAACTAATAGGACGATTTTTAGAGCAGTTATCTCGGAACAGGCAGACAAACAGACAAACAAACCCGTTTTTTATAAGAATGGCGTCTTACGTCGTCTTTGATGAATCCAGCCTCTAAATGCAGCATCATGATGCCAGCATCCATGTTTGGCGGCATCGTGGAAAACGCACATTGCCAGCTTTCATTGGAATCGTCACACTGTCATATCACCTGGAGTGACGGTATGAAGTGTCATTGGATACACGTCTCGGTAACCTCTGGTTAGCATTGCCTGCAATTTCAACAGCAGCCGTTACATTTCTGATGTGTTATGGACCGTGGTTCTGCTTTATATTCGATGCCTCCGCAACTCTATTTTGTAGTAGTACAATGCACGACCGCATGTTGCTCGTTCTATCCAGAATTCGACTGTTACCCTGGCAGGCACATTCTCCTGATTTCTCATCAATAGAAAATGTCCTGTCGTTGGCTACTGAGCGTCTGGACCGCCACTACGGTTGAGGAACTATGGCATACTGTTGAAGCTGATGTACCCGATGGACTGATGTACCCGTACATGACATCCAATCTCTTTTCGACTCCATGGTTAGGCAGATAAATGCTGTTATTGCGGACAGAGGTGGCTGCTTTGGGTAGTGTTTTCTCAGGATCTATACCTCCAAATTTTCTAAAAATGTAATCACTTGTCCTTCCCATTATAATGTATTTGTCCAATAAATATCATTCTGTTATTTGCTTTCCTTCATGATGTTGCAATTTAGATGGCCAGCAGTGTACATAGCAACCCTAATTTTAAAACAGCCTTACAAGAGGGATTAGCGCCAAATATGCACATTGTCCGTTCTAAAAAGCTGTAAATAGAATATGCTGAGACGCATGCGTGGCAGCGTATTACTGCTTATTTTACTATTTATTACTGTTAATTTTACGTTATATTACTGGCAGCTGAGATGCCAGTATTATACTGTCAAATCAACATTTTTTTTTTGGCAATGTATAAAACGAAATCTGAAGAGTCTCTACTCGACTTTTGAACACTTTATAGATTACCGTTGATTTAGATTAATTTTTGACACAAACAACAGGATTCGAACACATGTCCTCCTGTTTTGAAACCGAAGACATTACCTCTAAGCTGTTAAAGACCAATACCAATTTGATGCCCTGAAATTTATAAACTTTTCGGGAATTTTTTTAAAGAAAAGCAAAGTGTTTAAAAAAAGTCAGTTACGCTAATTTTTAATGCACATTAACCCTCTCAGGAATTGTGTTCTTTTAACCATATTTATTTTTTAATACCAGTAACAACATATATTATTTCTTGCTTTATTTTTCAAGAATTCTACGATTATCAAAGGCAAAATGTACGCTAGAAATATTTTGGTAATAAAAAAATTAAAAACTATTTGCACTCTATATATGACGCATATGTTCCATTCATCCTGAAGTTAAAAACTGTGTATTATTGGCGAGTTGATCAATTAAAAAATGGCGGCTTGATAGGGGATGGTCGAAAATGCTTCGGTTAAAGAGGGTCAAGCGGTAGACACGTAAACTCATCGTAGATTTGACCTGGAACAATGTAGCAAAATAACATTTTATCTCAGTTAAAAGCTACTTAAAAGTACCCAGAAATATGCATTTTTAATGAAATGAAATCGATTCAAAGTAAAATGTAAGATTTCATCTAGAAATCTCGTTACTTAAAGTTACCCAGAACAGCAAGATATTCGAAAGAATATTACGTATTTCACTAGAAAAATCAGTGACGATTCATTTTATAACATATTAAATTGACTGATATAAAATTAATGGAGTTAAAAACGGTACTTCTGGAAAAAAAATCGCCTAAATTTTTCGTTATTGTTCAGCTTCTATAATGCGGTCTGCTTCCTATAACTCCAAAGTTGTCCTTTCTCTTCCGATATCCATTTCTAACTGCTCAAATATGATTATTTTGTGCATAAATAATACTGTAAGCGACAACATATTTTGGTATTGTTAACTGGTTCAAGTGGTGTTAACCCTTTACGCTTGATGACATCGCCGCACTATTTTTTTCTCATACTCTGCACCCTTGCCTTACCCAGTCTGTGTATAAAATTTGTGGTAAAAAGTTTTGAAAATAGGATAAATATCTGATGTGTTGGTCGATTTGTATGCAAATCTATATAATAACTCCACTCTTTTATGTTTTGTTCTTACCACTCATTATTAATAGTAATTTTCCATTTGTGTATTCGTCGAAATTTTGAGACATTATAAGGCAAAACTTGCTTTTCCACTCATTTCTAAAAGTAAACCATTCTGTTTTGTTTCTTTTCAGGGTTTATTATGGAAATGGTGTATTTATGCATGTCTATCCTGATAGTGGGATTCATTTCGGAAGTGAGCATGGAAAAGTGTCCAGCAGAAAATATAAGTCCATGTCAATGTGAAGAATATTGGACAGGTGCCATTAAAGTGAATTGCGGATGTTGTGCGTATGTTAAGATGCACGATCTGCAAACACTCCAGAATGCTTTCAGAAGCGTATCTGGCAAAAAGGATGTGCATCTTACATTGAACTATTTCATGATCAACAAACGACTCTCGAATTTGTTGTCTGGAATTGGTATCTACTGGTTAGAATTTCAGAATTGTCGTTTTGATAGATTTGCAAATGAAGACCAGCCGGGTTCCATTGATCTCTCAGCCCTAGAGAATGATTTAAAGGTAAGATATTGCTTTTCGTCTCGCATTCTATCTCTGAACTGACGCATACATAATGAACCTTTTTGAATTTAAGTTTTTTATTTACATTATAAGTGAATGACTCTTTCATCGCTGGAGATAGCGACAGAAGTTTGATTTAACAAAATAGTATAGAAGAAGGAAAGAAAAAAAAAGATAGATTATTCAATGAAAGAAACGAGCGTTTTAATTCGAAGAAAGTTCAACGTGATCTATTTTTCTATAGGGTGTCATCTACATTCCAGTTTTGAGAAATTGACTAGCAAGAGCATAATTTTATTACAAATCTAAGAACTTCGGATCAAAAGACTTCGATCTAAAAACTTTGCATGTTTAATTGGCGAGGTACAAATGTGTGCAAAACTCCAAATCTCCAACGTTAAATAGCAGTAATCTGTTATTTTGACGTAACCCGAAGAATAATTTATGTATTTTATTTATTTTTACTTTACATCATACATTTTAATAAGATTAAACGAATTCGGATACCTGTACATAGTTTGGATTAGACCACTTATGGGATATTAATTATTAAATCAAAATATTACTATTCAAAACTTATAAGTAGGATCAAATATTGTCTTTCAGTTTTATTAGAATCAACAGAGTTAAACCTTCTCACGTCCACACCATAAAATAATTTTCTTTAGATTCTCACCATCAAATTTCAGTTTATGAGCAAATGTGTAAAATCCACAGCATGAAAAGAACGTGATTAGGTTAAAGTTGCAAATCCACTCTCTGCTTTTCTTCCGTTTCCTCTCAAGTGAAGGACATATTTATCAGTTTGCACAAGTGCAAGTAATTGTCATATTCTTATTTTAAAATATTGTAGCCGCAATGTCACTCCAAAATTAACCCTGCAAGGGAGGAATCTCCTTAATTGAAAGTATTAGGACGTCATTTTGTTTCCTTCCCTAGAAAAAACATTTTTCCACATTCTAGCTTGTTTATAGATTATTTTAAAGATATAACGCACCGTTTTAGGGTAATTACTCCCTTTAATTTATACGAGAAGTCAAAATGACTCCTTATTTCTGGTGTTAAAATTTCCTGTCTCTGTATGGAGGCATATCCCGAAAGGCATTTAAATTCATATTCAACATATCCCTTTTAATTGCTAAAGGTGTAAATTAACAACCTAATACAAATTAAAATAACTTTTATTAGTTGTTTTACATGTTTCATCTCTTTCCGAGTCATTTTCAAAAACAACAAGAACGAAAAATCATGCGTAAAGCATAGATTATGTAACACTTTCTAACGCTTCCAAAATAATTTTACAAATCATATCGTTTAATAAGCTGAAAGATAACATCTAAGTAAACAATTTGGAAAACACATAACATATTTAAAAACATAATTTCAGGAATTTCCAACGTATACAATATTCGAAAAAACATCCGAATACTTTTATTCAGCCCTGTGTATGATCTATAGATTTTTATATATACTACATAGGATGCTAAATTTTAGTTCAGTTAAGAAACCCGTAGCACAGTTTAAAATTCTCCTTCTGGAGTTTCTGTCAATAAACGGACATGTGTTCGCGAGCTCTTGTGTTTCCCTGTATATGATCTACAGAATCTATACACACCACGTAATAAACAAAAAGTGAGTTAAATTTAAAATCGCGTTCAGTAACTTAAAACGCACTTCCAGGAATGATTGTTAAGAGACAATAGAGAATTCTTTTGTGTGTCCCTGTAAATGAAAGGTGACTGCTATACACACAATATTCTGTAGTAAGCCTCTTGTAATGCACCTTAGTGATATATATAAATTTCAATGCGTTTAAAATAGTGAAACATTATTTAAATAAACCGCAGACGATTTTTCTCCATAGACGTAATGTAACGGAATTCTTTTGACTGTCCCTGTAAATTAACTATAAGTACTATCCACACCCTATTCCATATTAAGCTTCTTGTAATACACCTTAGTCATATATGTCAATTACAATGTGTTTGCAATTGTGTAACATCATTAAAATAAACCGCAAATGATTTTTCCCCATGGACCGTAATGTAACGGAATTCTTTTGAGTGTCCCTGTAAAAAACTATAAGTGCTACACACTTCAGTTGAAATAGGGCGCGTGCTATAGACAACGACAATAACATATAAAAATTGAAAGGCAATCCGAGATTATTTACGGGAGTTAGAGCACGGACAGACGGCAGACGGCAGACGGCCAAACGGCCAGACAAACCGAAGTCATAAACACTTTTCAACTAGGTTGGAAAGTGTTAAAATTGAGAATATTCTAACGTTGCACGGGTTTTGAAGTTATTATTTTCATGTACTTTTTTTTAAATTACGCACATTATATATTATTTTTTACTTGGTTGTTTATTTTCATATCTATTACTATGGAGTAATTCGAGCCACAGTTTCGGTAAATTAAAAGATGCCGCATCGTTACATATTGTATTTTTGCGTGTGAGTATCTCTATGGTTTCTCTTGTTATGGACGGATACTATAGACTGGAGGGAAAAATTATTTTACTTTCATTGAAATTTATTTGGATGGTTTCTTCTTGATATAATCTTGCTAGGGTTGTAGTTTTTCTATTTTTTATTATGAAAATAATAACTTCAAAGCCCGTGCAATTTTTGGAATATTCTCATTTTGTTTTTGACAATGACTCGGAAAGAGCAAAACATGTAAAACAGCTAATAAAAAGTTATTTTAATTTGTATTATGTTGTTAATTTTGCACCTTTAGCATTTAAAAGGAATATATTATTACAAAGTGTTATAATTTATTATATTCACAGAAAAAGCGCTTTTGAGAGGGCTTATGACTCGTATTCGTAATTTTACTTTCTTCTATCTTTCAAAAGAAGAAAGCGTTGGATTCGTAAAAAAATTCGACTTCCGGTTTTCGGCGAATTTATAAGTTTCAGAGGGTCCTGAACACGATTTGACTGTTTTTCGAAAATGTCCTGTCTGTCCGTGACAAAGACTTTTTTAGGAGCTCTATCTGGAGAACCAATCCATGGAATTTAATAAAACTTTATATTCAGTTAGTCCCTGATATAAGTTGGTGCTGATTAGTTTTTGGTGTAATTCGCCCAACAGATGGCGCTTCTATGCTACATTATTCAAAATTTTCGTGATAGCTATATCTCAAGAACGAATGCACATAATTTCATCGAACTTCACATTCTGTTAGACATTAACATATACAGATGCTGGTTACGTGTTGGTGTAAACAGCCCAGCAGGTGGCCCTGCTATACTACTTTTTTCATGATTTTCACGATATCTCAAGAACGAATGCATAGAACTTCCTCAAACTTCAGATTCAGTTAGACGTTGACATAAGTTGTTGTTGATTAGGTTTTGGTGTAAATCTCCCAACAGATGGTGCTGCTGTACTGTATTTTTCTGGATTTACACGATTTTAGCGATAGTCCTATCTCAAGAACTAATGCAAAGAATTTAATAAAATTCAGTTTCAGATTCAGTTAGACTTTGACATAAATTGGTACTGATTCGTATTGGTGTACATGAGACTTGCATGAGATAGAAGAAATTTTGGGATTGGCACTTTCGACTGCTTTTATTTTACTGTGTTTTTATTTCACCTTCCTTTGTGTGTGTTTTCCGAAATTACAATTATTTTGAAAATTCAAAAACATTAACCCTTGAATGAACGAACACCTCTTCTACCTTTCATTGGAAGTATTAAAAATCCTTTTGACATCTCCTTGAAAATGACGCTTTTCCATATACTAGTTTGTTGTTGGTCCACTGCGAAAGGGAACTGTGACTACCTCTGTAGATTTTCACACCCCTCGAGTTGTGATAGATCACGTACGGGTTGGAACATCCCGACTTAAGGCCTAGGGCCTGGTTCCGTTTTGGGTTTCCAGCTCTGAGGCTATTGGGGGACGCCGGACCGTCTCGAAGTGTCTCGCGGTGATTCACAGTGGTTTCACCGCATATCGCAACGGTCTACGTCGTCGACACATGGGTTCAAGGTTAGAGGCCTCGTAGGTGACGGTCCTCTGACCGGCCAAAGCACCGCAGGGAGAAAAACCTGCTGGCGCGATATAAGTCCCTCAGGTCTTGAATTCCGTGGTCGTCTGACGCGCAGGGCGTCCCTCAGGGCGCCTGCGGCGCAGCTTACGTTTCATATACTAGTTTGTTTATAGGTCGTTTCAAGAAATTCCAGATATTTTAAATATAGAATAAACCGCTTCGCTGTCATTCATCCATATAATGTAGCTGTGCAAGGAGCCAAAATGACTTATTCTTCCATTCCCATGTTAATGAATTTAACAAATAAAATTATACATATTTTAATAATTTGTGAATTTCAAGACTTCTTTTTGCTATTACAATTTTTATGGTTGTTTTTTACATTAAGTAGGGTACCGTAACACTTGTGATTATTGCCTAATCTCTATTATTAATGCTGATTAGGCCGGGCCCCATTCAATACAAATGTCTGTGCAATCTTGATTAGAAATTAGATAATACAATGACACCTTGGTTAACAATTCCGCGTAATTCTTTCCAGGATTTGTGTCGTCAAGCAAAATCGTCATTATCCAAGGTGAGATTTGTCATGAGATTTAACTGAAATTTAAGTAACGGCTAAAACGGGATATTTAACACAGACTTGTTGCAACAGCCCTAGAAAGATTAAATTCTAAGTTTGAAATTTTTGTCTCAGATTGATGTACTGATACTTCTATAGCTTTTAAATCTTCTAATAGAATTTTAATTCGATGTTTAAGTTTTCTCCTTTTTTCTTCTGCTTTTCTTTTTTTACATTTTTCAGCTGCTAATTCTCGTTCTAATGCATTAGCTGAGACTGATTCAGGTAATATAGTATCTAAAAACTCTTTAATTCTTTGATGACATGGATCTGCTATTGGTAGCGGCTGTAGTATTTGTTGTTGCTGTTGCTCCATGATAAATAACACCTTTATCAATATTAATTTTCTATTTATGCTGGAACAACGTCCAGCACAATGTCATCAATGCAACGTCATAGCTTCCGGAATTTTCGATTAGAACGGACGTCGGGATGGACAAACGGATGAATGATATGAAATCAAAATTTTTCTTTTATCAGAGCTCGAAGCGATATTCAGTTAAGGCCTTGAATATATTGTTGGCGCTCGGTTTTATCGCATATCTCCTCTTACGCAAATTAATTAAAGCCTTCCTGATAGGCGGAAGTATTAAAAAATAGCAGGCAATTAAGAAATAAACAACCTTCCTCTAGGATAATATTGATAGGAATAAGAAAAGCAAAGAACTGCGTTATATAATACGTTATCGACAATAAATATATGTTTATGTTTATTAATTATAATATCGACAATAAATATATGTTTATGTTTATTAATTATAATATCGACAATAAATATATGTTTATGTTTATTAATTATAATATCGACAATAAATATATGTTTATGTTTATTAATTATAATATCGTCTAATCTTTGAGCCGACACCATTTATATAGAAGCGTTTTTATAAACACTTTTATTTGTCATCTTTATTCATAAGTAGTCTCAATTCATTAATAAATCGTATTAAAATATTTTTTAATTCGAAAATTTCATTCATTAATCTTTCTCTATGAGGTTCTTCTTCTTCATAATAATGACCAAGTTTTTTATTTAATTCACCCAGTTGAACGGAAAGTATTTTTTTTCTAATTATCGTTATAAAAAGTATCTGGTAATTGTTTGAAAACGAGCTATTTGCAACCAATTTAGTCCTTCTTCCAATTTGCACATAGTGTTTTCTGAAAGTTGTTGAAACATGGATACTTTATGTAAATCTAATCTTTCATGATAGGTTTGAGTAAATTCGTCACTTAATACTTGAAATTGAGACATAATAATCCAATTTATATAATTAGAATGTTTTAGTATAAATTCTTCAGACAGCTTTTGATTTCTAGAAACTAAATTACAATCTAATTCTTCTTTATATTTTTCTATAAATTCTTCTGAAAGTTTTTGGTGTATACATATAACATTCCATTCAATATAATCTATGAGTTCTTCCATAAAAGATTCAGATAATACTGAATATCTACAAACTTAATTCCAATTCAGTTGATCTTTCAAAATTCGTTGCACATCTGCGGATAAATTTTTAGTTTTAGAAAATTCGTCCCAGTTGATATCCATTTAATAATGAAATATTTTTAAAAAAGGATTTTTTCAATATGCTGTATATAAGGTTTTATAGTGTATGATTCACCAGGGAGCATATTGAAAATGTAATGATATTATTGCATTTTCCATAGGCAAAACAAGTTGCTGAATTTCTTTCTCCTACCTTCTCTTTTAAAATTAATTTATCATTGATTTTTAGTTCCATCAATGCATTCGTATATGCATTATAATTTACTAAAAAATTATCTATAAGTACTTGTTTTTTTTTAAATATATAGTAATTTTCATTTCCATATCTATAGATAATCGCATTTCTTGATCCAGTAATTTAGAACTCATCAAGTCGAAATTTATTTTGATAAATTCTTTTCCTGTAAAAGACTGAAAATCATCTTTTATAGTAACCCAGATTTCTTTACTCTCTATATATATGTTATTTACTACGTCTTTATCGTTTTCGGGTTCTGAAACATTCGTAATTATTTTACTTTTTCCATCAAATTTATCATTCTTTAATATTAACGAATTTTTTTCTAAATATCGCTTATTCACGACATTTTTTGCATTTAATGGACCTGAGACATTTCCTATTCTTTTTCCTTTAGCGTCATAAGCGTTTCCTTCGATTAGATGTAAAGTATTTTCATCGAGTTCTTTTATTCTATTTATGTCTCACCCGCTTTTTCTGTGAAAGTTACAAAATTACTGTCATAATTAGTATTATTTTTGTTTATAAAATCTCTTAATTCAAAATGATTATTAATCTCTATTTTTATTAACCGACTCAAAAAGGAGGAGGTTATCAATTCGACGTGTATGTATTTTTTTTATGTGTGTACACCGATTACTCCGAAACTATGTGTCCTATTTATGTGATTTGTATTTCATTCGAAACAGAATACTCTCGAATTGGTCCCATTTCAATTTTATTAAAATTGGTTCAGTACTTTTTCAGAAATTCAACAAAAACGAAAAAAATAAGCATTTTAAAAATAGTTAATTTGTTGTGGGCAGACGATTTTCATTTAATATCCTAAAATATTCTATTACGTGAATTTTCAAATAAAAAGACTGACATATTTAAATCAGCTTTAATTTATCGGATTATAATTCTGAATCATAGAAAATCAAAGACAGAGTTTCTCGCCAAGCGCAAGAAACAGCAATACATTGAACCGTAAATGAAAGGAATTTCCGCCAATGGATGCCAAACGATTTTACAAAAAAATTTTAGCACTCTGTCTAGTTTATATTTTGCGGACGGGACAAAACGGGTTTTTGACACATTTATATCTCGCGTTCTATTTATGATAGAAACAAAATTCTTGATTCTATGGAATGGGGCGTGCAAAGGAACTAACAATTCAAAAGTAAAGCAAAATCCGACGAATAGGTTTTCAGTAAATGCGATTTTAAAAGTGCTGTTTTTTGCACTTTTTAAATCTTGTTCAGACCAAAAACTGTTGACAGGGCTACAACAATGTGTAATAATCAGATTTTTACGCGGTTTACGTTATTTGAATAGTTTTTATGAGTAGTTCAAACCTTTGTAAGTTTCATGTAAAAATATTAATTAGTTTTTGATTTAGATCAGTTTTAAGTTAGTGATTCCTATACTTAACATAGAGCAAAAAAATAATAAATGACCCAACTGTTTTAGAAATGGTCATATACACATGATATTAAGATATGTTATTACACTCGACCCAAGTAAGCTTCCTATTATAAAATATCATAACATTTAAGGTTTGTTTACAGGGTCTCACAAAAGATCTTTTGATATAGGGCTAAAGAGTTGTGTAATTATCCGATTTTTACGCGGTTTGCAGGGTTTGAATTTTTTTATGGCTAGTTCAAATGTTTAATATTTCGTGTAAAAATATTTAGTTTTTTATGTATACGACTTTAAAGTGATTTATTCCTATACTTAAGATGAAGTAAAAAAATATTAAATGGTCTAACTCTTTTCAAAAACAACGTATGCGCATGATGTTAAAATATGTTACTACGAACGACCTAAGTTAGCTTCCCATTGTACAACAGAATTGTAGAATTTACTGTTCGTTTACAGGGTAACTCAAAAGATTTTTTAATAAGACTAAAAAGTTGTGTAATTAGCGAATTTTTAAGTTGAAGTACATGATTCCTGCACTTAACACAGATGAAAAACAATAGATAAACAATAAATTGCATAACTTTTGTGAAATTGGCTATATACACAAGATATTTAAATATGTTACTACATCCTCTCTATTGTAAAGCGGCATTGAAGCATATACGTTTCGTTTACAGAGTCTCTTAGAAGATCTTGATTACATTACAACCGATGTATATTTACTGAGTGAGATGTATTTTAATGATTTTACACTGTTTCAATATCTGTAAGGTTTCATTAACTTGCTTTAAAATTTAGTATAAGTTCATTTTGTCCGTCTGAAATCTCGTCGATGTTAAGCTCTAAATCTCTTAAAATATAGTATTTTCATCGATTAAAAAACTGTGTTTATTTATAAATATAATTCTAGCGTATCAGGAATTGATTGAAATAGCGATTACAAAATTCCAACTTTACGTTCATGCGCTGAGTAATAGAATGTAAAAATGTTGCTACCCCAAGATTACAAGTTTTGCGTTTAAATATTTGCCGTTCATCGAATCTCCGGCTATGACGAACTTAAAATTTTAAATTTCGTATACAGTAGGTGATCGGTAACGAACTGTTCGGTTTACGAACAAATCAGTTAACGAACACTTTCGCGTGAGATTTTTATGTTCGGAGAACGAACACCTCACGAAACAAAGCCATGATGAAGCAATGCCGTGTTTCATATTTGCCGAGCTATACTTATTGCCTCTATTGTCAATTTTGAGAACATTTTAATAGTTGCATACATATGTCCTAATTAATTCATGGACTGCCGGAGATTGGGGACCTATATTTTAGGATCACCGAATTGGAATGAACAGACTATATGAACAGAAATCACTTTAATAGTTTTTATACTTTTGCAAACGTGGAGAATTTTATATTTTTTAAATTCTCGAAACGTTGAGTTAAAAAACTTAAACAAATAAAAAAATTCTAAGGTCCTCAGTAATTTTCAAAAATAATATATTTAATATGTTAGTATAAAAATCCCTGTAAATTTTTATGCTAATAGAGATAGGTTCGTAGAAAAAAAATGTTGATTATTCTCGGTAAAGTATGCTCCATAAAATGATTTTTCCCCATAGACTGGAATCTAACAGAATACTTTTGAGTGTCCCTGTAAAAAAAATATAAGTGCTACACACTTCAGTGGATATAGGAGCATGCTACAGATAACGACAATAACATATAAAAATTGCAGGGCAATCCGAGCATATTTACGGGAGTTAGAGCATGAACAGACGGCCAGACGGCCAGACAAACCGAAGTCATAAACACTTTTCAACTATGTTGGTAAGTGTTAAAAAGACTGACATTTTTAAATCAGCTTTAACTTATAGGATTTATTTTCATAGAACAAACTTTTTAAGATCCAAACAAAAACTAAAACTTTTGAGTGTTGCCAAATGTGAAAAGCAAAATTACATAAAATTGTGAATTGGATGAATATAATACAACATACGGATAAAAACTTTAAATTATGCCACAACAAATCTACTTTTGGATCTTTTAAAAGTTCCATTGTTGCAGTTTAACAGCGGTCTGGCATATTTTTACGAGCGTTTATTGGCGCATAATTTAATACATTGTTGTTTCAACTCCCATACAAATGTACGAGTTACAGAAAATATTAACGATTTATAACCTGTGGCACACAAGTTGGAAACTGCCTTTAAAATATCCAATTATCTATATTATATTATACAATACAGTTGTATACAAATGCTTCTGCAATTGTCTTTTAATATTTCTACTACATAATGTTAACTATACAGTGACAATATAGAGAGAAAGAAAGAAAGGGTTACTCCGAATAGTATTATAGGCGACACTGTTAGCGTAGTGTATTTACCTTGTATATTGATCGTAAAAATCAATACACATTAAGCATAAGCACCGAAATCAGTGAGTTACGCAGTTATCAAAACTGTAGTATACAGCCCGATTATGACACATTATCCAAGACGATTAGGTGAGAATAATGATAATTTTTGTAATCTTCCGTATTCGAGTCTACTGCCAATGTTAGCATGAAATAAAAAAATTTATTAGCAACAATATGGTTTAATGTTAATATAGATATCATTAAAGGCTTTAAAGACATTAGATGAGAGTAATGATACATTTTCTAATCTTCGATACTCGAGTCTACTGCCAAGGTTAGCGTGAAATAAAAAAGATATTAGCAACAATATGGTTTAATGTAAATATGGATATCACTAAAGTAATAAATAAATAAATAAACTTTTTAAATAAAAAAAGAATCGACTTCAAAAACTACTAAAAAGCGAAAAATAAACATTTTAACCAAAAATTAAACCGACTTCAAAATCTTACTAAAAAGTGAAAAATAAATTTTTTAACCAAAAATAGAACCGACTTAAAAAACTACTACAAAGTAAAAAATATTTTTTCTTGATAATAGTTAATAAGAAATTAAATTAAGAGCATTGTATTTACCATGCATATTATTATATTTATGTACATTAATTTGATTTTTTGGAGTCGGTGCCAGCCAAGCTAAGTACAAAATTCAAAACAAAATATCCAATATAAATCGCAAACGCGTATAAATTATATCTACATAAATACGAGACAATAAAAAAAATACATATAACTCTTCAAATGGTAGAAAATACAATGATTAAAATGATTAACTAATTTCCAAAGCAATGTTTGTCGAAATATATAGTTGCTAATCTCATTTGGAAAATGCACATTTATAACATCAGATGAAATGTTTAAAAACGGTAACATGGCTTTAATTTGGCTTGGCTGGCACCGACTCCAAAAAATCAAATTAATGTACATAAATATAATAATATGCATGGTAAATACAATGCTCATAATTTAATTTCTTATTAACTATTATCTAAAAAAATTATTTTGTACTTTGTAGTAGTTTTTTAAGTCGGTTCTATATTTGGTTAAAAAATTTATTTTTCACTTTTTCGTAAGATTTTGAAGTCGGTTCTATTTTTGGTAAAAAGTTTATATTCAAAACGAAACGTTTAGTGGATAAATCAAAATCATCGACAGGATCTGAAGCATTTTTTAATATTTTATTTTCCATATCGTTTTGATCCTTGTCAGTTAATTTAAAACCTATACCGGGTGGTCCAATAGGGCCTTTTCGCACAGGATTATCATACGGTGGATAATAAACAGACATTTATAAAGACTAAAAAATGTTATTCTCCTAACATTTTAATCATAGTAATGTCTTTTTTATTCATATTTAATATACTTTTCTTTCTTACTTCTAAAATATAGTAAAATACATATTCTTTGTTTGTTTCTTTTTCTAATTTCCAATTGAATTCTATTCTCAAATTTTCCAGAGTGGTATAGTTTACATGATTTGACAAATCAAAATGAATTATGGGATATAATTAACCAAAATCTGACAAGGAGAGTGCCAAGCTTGGTAATCACAGATTTTGATTATTTTTATATATGTTGTAGGGTACAAGCCCCTTAGTCTCAGGTTCAATGGATTTTATACAACACTCCTTAGTTCTCGAGAAATGGGGGGTCTAATATTATAACACAACTTAAATACTTACTTTGTAACAAAATAAATGCGTCGGTCGTAGCTCAGTTGGTATGGCGTCTACTCGTTGTTCAGAGGGCCCGGGTTCGATGCCGGACCGCGTTACGTTTGTGTTTCTCCTTTTTTTTAAATAAATATACTTGTAATTATAATTTAATAATTTCAATAAAAAATTTTGTTAACATAATTAAATTTTAATTTTAAAATTTTTGATTTTTAAACCATTATTAAACATTTCTCATCATTTAAAGAGCTTTAAAAAAATTGGATCTATTATTGACTAGTAAACATTTAAAAATCGTTACAAAATCAGCATATTAACTATCGAATTATAGAATTCTTCTCCCATCGCAATAGAAAACGAATATATTTCAGATGCTGGATTATTTGTTAAAAATTCATTGTTTTACAATAAAATTTTACAGTACTTCAACACATTTGTGATATCACTTTTCTGATTTTCATCGAATCCCGACACTTCAGATTGATCTTCTTGTGAACTACGGCTTGCTTCTTCCATTTTTATACGATTATGAGTTGTTATAGAATGATACGACTTGTGCGATAAAGATTGAAAACAAAAACCACAACTGCATCAAACTAAAAAAAATAAATAACCAAAGTCTGTTGTGGCGCCCTCTAGTTACAACAAAATAAAACATAAATATGTTGTAATTTTATTCTTATGCTAAAGTTTCATATAATTATGCTTCTTACTTTAAAAACAGAGTAATATTATCGCATTGACTTCCCTTGTTAAGGCAATTTATAAATGATGTTTCTTTACAATCACGAATTGACACAATTGTTCAATATCGTTGCATTGATAAAGCATATATGGAATACATTTTAAAAGTGATTTAAAAAAATCAAAAATTCTAAATTCAAATTTAATTGTTAAAAAATTTTTTAATTGAGATTATTAAATTATAATTACAAGTATTTTTATAAAAAAAATGAGAAAAACAAACGTAGCGCGTTCCGGCATCGAACCCGGGCCCTCCGAACAACGAGCAGACGCCATGCCAACTGAGCTACGACCGCTGCAGTTATTCTCTTACAAAGTAAGTATTTAAGTTGTGGCATAATATTAGACCCCCCATTTCTCGAGAACTAAGGAGCGTTGTATAAAATCCATTGAACCTGAGACTAAGGGGCTTCTACCCTTTAACATATATAATAATAATCAAAATCTGTTATTACCAAACTTGGCACTCTCCTTGTGAGTAATTTACCATACAACCGGTTTCTGTATTTAGATTATTGAGACCTGATTCCAGAAAAGATTCATATAATCTATTATATTCCTTTTTACCAAAATCCATAGTATATCTCTCTGCTGGTAGTGGCGATCTGTTAATCATCAGCCAACATTCGGTCATATCCAAGTTATCAAATATCATATTATTTTTTTAGGATTTTCATTTCTGTCGAAATATTGCGGTATTACAAATAATCTTAAAACATCATCGGATGTAGCAGATATAGAATCAGAACCACTTTTATATTTATTAATAGGACTAGATCTGTTAATTTCATACTGATTCCAGTTTATTTCTATATCCGTATTAGACAATTTTAACTCATTATAGAGAATCTCAGCACCATTTTTAATGTCGACGTATCTCACCCACAGTGCTATGTCTTCAATTTCTACTTTATAATCTGGATTTGCAGCGTCTGTATAAATCATATTTCTACTATCGTCTCTTTGGAATTCCAGTCTTATTATAAAACCAGAAATTGCTTTTTTATATTCTGCGACGAAATCAAAAATTGCCTGTAAAGGCGTCCATGTTGTAACTGTGTTATTATTTTTCGATAATTCAATTCTTTTTTTAAATCTTTTATTGTAGTTTTCATTTTTTACAATATTTGATTTATTGACAACATCTGTTATAGGGGTTGTAGCAGTTATCGTGCCATCGTCTTGAAGTAACCTTTTATTTCTATCAGCACTCTCACTCGTATGTGGATAAAAACCTACAGTGGTGGCCAAAAGTTTGGACATTTTTTGAAAGTTTCATGTTTTTCAAATTTGTGTGCTTATAGATTATATTAATTTTCATTTAAATACAAACATTTAGATATCAAACTGAAGTTAATTTAATGTAGAATTTAATAATAAAAACAGTATTACAATATCTGTATTACAAAAAAAGTTATGCTCATTTTAGTAGAACAAACAAACACAAATCGTTTTGAATAAGGAAGTGTTTTGTAATAAAAGCGTACTAGCCAATCACAAACACTGTTCTGAGGACCAATCAAATATCTGTAACTATAGTTTAGGTTATTTGGATGGTAAAAGAGTTATTGTTGTGGAAATATTTTGCGGAATGATGCATACTAGTATAATTAAATAGAGTACATCTGTTTTTGAATATTTAAAGTCCTTTTTTTAATTAAACTAATTTTAAACAATGTCATCAACAAGAAGAAGTAATTGGACAGCTACAAAAATAAGCCGAATTGCCATATTGAGGGAAAATGGCCTCTTTTATGCTGAAATTGCAAGACACGTTGGTGGTTCAGTGACTTGTTCTGGTGTACGAAAGTTCTGTTTACGTTATAAAAAAAACGAAATCAGTATAAAATAAGGCCAAATCAGGCCAAAAAAATGAAGTGCTACTGCCGATAAAAAGATTAAACGGCTATGCCTTCAAGATATAAAAATTTCATCAGATGCCATTAGATGTGAAATGAATGCAGCGGGTATTGCAGTAAGTTTAAGAAGAAGGTTATCAGGATTTTGACTACAAGCTAGAATTCCAAGAAAAAAACCATATTTAAATCAACAGCAACGCGAAAAACTAGTTAAGTGGGCAAAAGAACACATTAAATGGTCAGAAAATCAATGGAAGCAAGTAATCTGGAGTGATGAGAGTAAAATATCGCTCTTTGGTAGTGATGGTAGAAAATACGTGAGACGTAGAGTAGGAGAAGCACTTTGCACTGGAGCAAATACAAAAAACCCAACAAATGTCATGATTTGGGTATGTACGTCTGCAGATAGTGTAGGCCGAATTCAAGTGATTGATGGCATCCTGCATGCCAAAAAATACATCGAAACTGCCCTGGAACCAAAATTGATACATTCCATCAGGGATCTCTTCCCCAACAACGCACAATTTATTTTTCAGCAGGATTCAGCTCCATTCCACACAGCAAAAGTATGCAAAGCATGGTTTCAAAATAAAGGCATAGATATATTACAATGGCCAGGAAACAGCCCTGATCTCAATCCAATTGAAAATTTGTGGCGACGTTTGAAAATTCTTGTACGAAAAAAACGTCCATCCAGTAAAAGACAACTTATTGAAGCTATAATTGATTCTTGGCACCATGTGATTACGAAAGATGAACTCCAAACACTCGTTCACTCGATGAAAAGACGCTGGGAAGCTGTCTTAAAAAATAAGCGTTATCCTACTAAGTATTGATTGTGTAAGTATCACTTTAAAAAAATGAAAATCTTCGATAGATCTTACTATTAGTTGCATAACTTTTTTTAATACAGATATTGTAATACTGTTTTTATGATTAAATTCTACATTACATTACCTTCGATTTGATATAGAAACATTTGTATTTAAGTGACAATTAATATATTCTACAAACACACAAAGTTGAAAAAAGGAAACTTTCAAAAAATGTCCACACTTTTGGCCACCACTGTATATGTGTGGCTTTTGATGTTGAATAATCTCTGGTATAAACCTTGAGTCTCTTAACCTGTAGAATGTAGGAGTGATAGTCTCCAACTGATTCAATTATTTGTTTACCTATCTGAAGTTTTACGCCTTTCATAGAACATACAGCTGCGACATTTTCATCATTTATAGATGCGCCACTGGATTTAACAAATTTCCACTTTGTCTCAAGATAACTCTCCGATAATGGAATAGGATCATTTGTATCTGTAATTTCCAAATGAAACGTAGTATTTTCTTTTTTGTCATTATGGCTTGTACTAGGTAATCATATATTTTTTATTTTAATTCGCTTCTTTTTATATCGTTATAATAATAACGAGTATCTCTCAGATCATAATTTTTTTCCATTTATTTAGGAAGAATTTTTAGACCTGTCCCTTTCATCTTTTTTGAAAATATTTCTTTCAATATGTCAGCATCTGCTTTTTCAGTCAATCTGACAACAACTGTTTTTTCATTCAAATCTACTTTTTTAGCTTTAACAAATCCTTTTCCTTGAATTCTTTTACTTTTCCTATATAATCTTTGTTTATTCATTTATTTATTGAGAAAATTTAGTTAATATCAATTGATATATTAATCAACATAATCTTCTTTTTCCTCTACGACTCTAAAATTATACTCAATTAAACCTTTATTTAAATCAATTAATTCACCATTTTTATTCGTAACTCTCAACCTTATTTTACGAATAGAATCCCTATTCACAGGATAATATATTAAATTATTGAATTCTTTCGAAATGATAACACCCGGTACATCCCGCTGTGTAAAAGAATAAATAACTTCTGAATTATTCTGGTTGATTAAAGATCCATTAACTACATCACAATGAATATATATAATATCATTTCCGTTTGTTATATCCGCTATTTTTTTTTGCCTTTACCAAAAAATTGAAAACTCTATTCAATTTCAAAGTTTCTGAGACTTCATAAAATTAATTAATACTTTTGAAAAGTATATATATATTGAATCATAGTATTTTTAAATATTTTTAAATATAATATATTAAATTCAATTATTACATTACAAATTATATCTCACTCAGCGAGTGTATCTTTTTTAAATGTGGGTGGGGGGGGGGGGGGTGGGGGGGGGAGGGGAGAGAGAGAAGAGAAGAAAAAGAAAGAAATATTGGAAGAAATTGCATAATTATGCTAATAGTTTTCTTAATAGTTCACCTTCTATTACTGTCTCTTCATCATGACTTTTATAAACTTTTTTCAAAACCTACTAACTTATAAAAATCATTTTTTGTTAAGTCGATATCCCAACCTTTAGTTAATTTAATAAGCATTCTTAGTCTAGATTGTATTCTATCAAATTTTACCGGAGGATCGTCTGAACCAAACGCTTTCATCACATCTATAATTAAATCTTCAACATTTTTATTACCATCAGGAACAGAGCTAGATTTAACATTATTCTCATCTGTGTACACGTCAAACGTATTAGTTTTATCTGTTATGTTAAATCATGAAAGTGTCATAGTAAAAGGTTGCAATGCTATTTTTTTATTTTAAGAGGTTTTGGAAATTCAACAGAGAATTTTTCTGATTTTTCATGACTTTTTGGTTTTAATTTGATCATTTATTAGACAGTAAAATCTGACACTTTAAAGATGAAAAACAAGCTCCTCGTTATAATCACTAGGTTGTTGAATAAATGAATTAAATACACATTCTGGACATTTACCTTTATTTCTTTTCTTTATATATTTCATACAAAATAATCCACATTTTACAGAAGTACGTTTTTGTAAAAAACTATCATTGTGAGCTATATTGACTATTTTATTGGAAAGTTTAAGAAATTTCATAATATTTTCAGGAATATATTTTTCTCTGAGTTTAATATTTTTATATATATATTCCCCAAAAGGATCAAAATAATCTACATAATTATATTTTGGGTCATTATCCCTCTAAGCGTGTGGAACGTAATATTCCGTTCACTAAGCTCCAGGTTTCACTGTAATACATGCAATGTTTAAGATAATATAATTCTATAGATTTAATGAATTTTCAAAACATTGTAGAATGATTAATACTCTCAAGGGTTGCATTCATATTTGTAATTAAGTTTTATTTATGATGCTGAAAGAATCATACTTTTTTAGCATTTAAAACAAAATGAAGAGAAAACAACATTACAATTTTACCCTTTTTCAAAACGCTCAGAGGGTTATAATAAGAAACCCAGTGTGTTCCAGGATCTGTTGAAATATCTAAATTAATAATCCCGCTTTCAAAATTTCCAATCTTTTTAGGAAGTAAATCGGAAGTGAAAACACCTCTAAATCTTTTTTATCTTTCATATTTTCTTTAATCGTTTCATCCGATATGCCCAATTTTGTTATCGGGATTTTTTTAAGACCAGATCCTTTGTTTTCCCAAGGCTGAAAAACTCCAGATCCCGAAATTTTATCCAGGAGTTTTTTAGTTCCCCAATCTGCTGCACCACTCGCAGCACCGAGTCCTAGTGATGTAAAAATAGGAATTAAAATAGATAAAAATCTACCGTTTTTATCTAATTGAGTTTTGCTTATATTTATTATTTTACCTTTACTAATCTGATTAATCTGTGTTTTAGTTACCTACATCTCATAATTAGGAGTTTTAGAATTGTCTATTTGCAGTGTCAGTTCTTCTTTTTTTCTGAGAGCAGATTTCAATTTACTAATCTGCCCGTCACTCAAATGAATCTTCTTTTTTACGTAACTCATTTATTTAAGAAGAAATTGATTGTATAATCGTTCTTTAATTTTGAGCTCTAATTAGTTTGTCTATTAGCAGTTTCACTTGATTTTTTAATTTTTTCGACTTGCTACCTTCAGATATTTTTTCCAATAATTCAGATAATAAATCTAATCCTTTTCCGACTTTCATTACTTCGCTACCTCGAATTGATGTTAATCTATCCAGATATCTTTGTTGCTTCCCTTCGTTATATTTAACTGTATCTAATTCATACTTTTTCGATTTTATTGCCTCCTTTGAAAGATTTACAGCCATATTAATTGTACTTTGTAAGTTGCCTTTTTGCCTCAATAAAGATTCCTTTAACAGCTTAGCCTTTGCATACATTTCATCTAATTTTTCTTTATTGTCTAGGAGTTTCGAAGGTTTATATAATTGTACAGTTTTTAAATATTTTAGATCTAAATTTCGATCAACATTATAAGTAAGTGGTGGTTCTTTATATAATTCTTTGACATCTTCGATCGCTTCAGGAATAATTCTAGATGATTCTGCAAAAAGCTGTAAAGATGTATTTAATTCGTCTAATTTATCGTTAATAGCTTTAATATTTTCTCTTCTACTTTAATAATGTTCTTCTAATTTTTTAGTTACAGGTTAGATGAAGTTCAGTTAAACTTTTGTCTATACCTAACTTTCTATTACGCTGTTCGTCATTATTTTGTCTAATATCTGCTTGTAATTTGACAAGTTTTATTGTATTCTTCAACTCTTCTCTTTGTTTCTTATTTCGATCTTTTTCTAAATCGTTTATTTTAATCATTTATATAAATTGAAATTTTTACTGACAGCTAATTAGAAGCGACAGCTTCGTACTTTTACTGGTAGCAAATTTAATTTTTACTAGCAGTAAATTAGACGCGACAGCTTCGCCGTCTATTTTTACAAGCTGTAAATTTAACATGAAATAAATGATTAAAATTAAAAATTACACACAACCAGAAGAATTCCCTGACCCTAAACAACATCGTTTTTTTACCCAGACATCCGTTTAGATTTTTAATAACTGGTGCATCAGGTTGTGGAAAGACAAATTTACTAATAATTTATTAAATGGTTTTGAGAATCCTAGTAATTTAAGATTAGATTTCGACACTTTATATTTATGCGCAAAAGACATTTCCGAGCCAAAGTATTCTAAATTGCAAGAAGATTTTACACTGATTGAAGGTTTTGAAAGAGACGATATTTTAAAATGTAAAAAAATAAGTAAAAATAAAAGAAGGGAATTATATTAAAACAGTATGATAAATAAAAAAGGAAGGTATTATTTTCTTCTGATTTGAGTGAATTTATTACTGTCCATGATCTAGATTCCTCAGAAAAAAATCTTGTTGTGTTTGACGATTGTGTTACAGAAAAAGACCAGAAAGTTATAGAGGATTTGTTTATAAGAGGTAGAAAGAAAAATGCATGCATTATTTATTTAACGCAGTCTTATTACTCAACTCCTATAAATATTAGAAAAAAATGTAATTACTTCATATTTTTTAAGCTACAGCCTAGCGAAATTAATCAGATAATAAGAGAAATAGACGGAATTCTAACGAAAAAAAGAATTTCTGGAAAAATATAAATCTTGTATGGGTAATTTCTTTATGTTAGATTTAGTTATTTCTGAAATGAGATACAGAAAAAATTTTGAACCTATATAAATGGAAGAATATTTACAAAAGAGATTATATATTTATCGGAAAAGTTATAATTTGTATCAAAAGATAAGTATTTCCTTATCAGTTACCAAATTTATGTTAAGTGCTTCAGGATTATCAGTTTTGCATTCATACCCCTCGCTGCTTTGAGTTTAAGGGCTGGAATTGTAGAAGTCATTGAGAAATCTTTAAATATTTTGGAACGAAAAGATGAATACAAGCAATGTTATAATTTTTATAAACAATAGTTAAATTTATTGAAAGCTAAAAAAATTTCAGAAGAAGAAGTGTATGTTAGAGAACAAGATTTTATAAATAATTAAGTATATTTCCCAATCGAAAAGTATGTGAAAGAAGTACAGTTGAATGGATATAAATTTTCTTCTTAAATAAATGAGTTGTAAAAGTAAAAAATTTGTTGTTACGTCTTTAACTAAAAAAGGTAATTTTAAAGGCAAATGTTTGAAATGTGGACAAACTGGATCGGGTCTTCTGAATAAAGTCATTAGTAGTTTACCATTTGAAATGCATTTACCTGGCCATAATTTTACCGGTCTTGGTACACATTTATTATGGGGGAAAACACGATTAAATCCAGATTTAACGTATAAAAATTCGTCTAAACCTGTTAACAGAGTGGATGAAATTGCATATAAACATGACAAATGTTATTTAGAAAATAAAGATACAAAAAGTAGAAATGAAGTATGCAATAAGAATATGTTTGATGGACTAGATAATATTCAAATCCTACGATTAGAGAAAGATTTGAAAGAGGAATTGTAAAACCGATTATTAAAGCTAAAAAATCTTTTGGTATGGGATCTATAAATACAAAGATCTATTGTTTAAAATGTAAAAACAATACAGAAACAAAAGATATTAAAAATGTAATTTCTAAAAATAATAGGTCAATCATGAAAGGTATTTGTCTAGATTGTGGTTCTAGAAAGAGTGTTTTTTTAGAAAAACCTTAGGTCCTAAAAGTGTCTTTAAAAAAATATATTATCATCCTAAAAGTGGTTATTGCCGGATAAATGAATTAAAACGGAAAACAGGATTCAGTCAAAAACAAATTACAGATGTTTTACACAGCCAAGATCTTTATACAAGGCATAAGCCTTTAATTCGTAAATTTAAACGAAGACGCGTTTATGTAAGTCATATCGATGATCAATGGCAAGCAGATTTATTGTTTATCAAACCTTTTAGTAAATATAATAACGGAACTAATTACTTATTGACAGTGATAGATATATTTAGTAAATATACGTGAGCTATTCCGATAAAAAGAAAAACTGGTGAAGATGTAACTGAAGCATTTAAAAAGATATTTAAAGAAAGAATTCCTGAAAGATTACAAAGTGACAAAGGAACCGAATTCGTAAATAAATTAACTTTAAAATTATTTAAAGATAATAATATTCAGTGGTTTACAACAGAAAATGTTCTATATATGAGATAAAATATTCTATAGTCGAGCAATTTAACAGGACAATTAATAAAAAAATTAGAACCTATCTAGCTGCAAACAATACTAAAAGATATATAGATGTATTGGACGAATTAGTTAAAAATGATAATAATTCCAGTCATAGATCTATTGAAATGCACCTGTCGAGGCAAGTAGAGAAGAAAACGAATCTGAAGTTTATAAAAATTTATACGAAGAAAAAATAATAAGAAAACCGAAATTCAAAGTTGGCGATAAAATAAGAATTTCGAAACACCAGACTGCTTTTACCCACTTTTACTGAAGAAATTTTCATCGTTTCAGAAATATTAAACACTGACGCGATTACTTATAGAATAACGGATTTGAATGGCAACGAAATAAAAGGAACTTACTATAAACCGGAATTAGTTAAATATAATAAGAAAGTTAAAATGTATTAAATTGAAAAAATAATAAAAAAGAAAGGAAAGAAATGTCTATTTAAATGGTTAAATTATTCTGACAAATTTAACTCTTGGGTTCACGAAAAAGATATCAAGTCAATTTAATTTTTTCGCTAAAATATCAAAACTCTCGTCTATTCGGGACATAATCAAGTATTAAAATATAAACATGCTAAAATATCAAAACTCCCGTCTATGCAGGGCATAATTCAAAACTCCCGTCTATGTAGGGCATAATTCAAAACTCCCGTCTAGGCGGGGCTTTTTCAATTATTATGTTATTAAAATAACTCATCAAAACTCCCGTCTATGTGGGAATATTAAAGGAAATGCATTACATTAAAAAGCTTAAATAAATGAATTGTGACTTTTTTAAAGACGTTTTAATAGATGATTCTGATTCTAGCTTAATGGATTCTTTTGACAAAGTAAACAAATGTCAAATACCCGAAAAATATCTAAAAATTTATGATAATATGAAAAGATACGAAATTATATATGATTCGAATAATGATTGTTATTTTACATATAAAAATATAGTTTTTTTAAGCGAAAGACGCAAATCCCGAATAAGCATTGAACACATTGAAATGGAATTGAACGCATTGAAATGGAAATTGAAGTTAAATATTACATATGAAGCTGAAGAAATGTTTATTAAATTTTTAGATTTAGTGTACTATAAAAAGTCGATGGATTACCTATATTTCATAAAGAAAATATTAGATTATTATAATATTGATAATAATTTGAAAATAAAATGTAATAAGAAAAACGAAGACATATGGAATAGCTTTCTAAAAATGTTTCTTAATAAATGGACGTGTATAAAGTTTGCAAGCATTGTCAAATGACTAAACCTTTAGATCAATTTTATACTCGATTTCGTTACGGCAAAACAGAACATTACACTAATTGCAAAAGTTGTCATTTAGCTATTAAAAATAAAAAAATTGATTGCGAATGTGGTAAAACATACACTTTAGCTCATAAAAAATGACATTTAAAAAGCAATTATCATAAACGAACGTCAAAATAAGCTATAAAAAATATTTTAAGTTGTAGAGGAATATTTTATGGATTTCAAAAATAGATTATCGCTATTTTTAATATAAAAACTAGAAAAAAAATTAAAAAGAGTTTTTATAAAAATGCTTCTGTATAAATGGTGTCGGCTCAAAGATTAGACGATATTATAATTAATAAATATAAATATTTATTTATCAGTTTATCCTATAATGAAACATTTTATACATTTATTTCATTATATAGAAATAAAATCGATTGGTTAAATCTAAGTGAAAATATTACTAAATTACATACTGGACTCATAAGAAAATTTAAAAATGAACTTAATTGGGAATGTATATCTGAAAAAGAAGAACTATCAGAATCGTTTATAGAAAAAGTTAAAGATAGAGTTGAATGGGAAAAAATATCTGAATATCAAAGATTATCTGAACGATAAAATTCCAAGACAGAGTCAAATGGTATTGGATATCTGTAAATCAAACTTTATCGAAACCGTTTATCGAAAAGTTCCAAGACAGACTCAATTGGGGAGAAATGTCTGAATATCAAAGAATATCTGTACCATTTATAGAAAAGTTCCAAGATAGAGTCGATTGGTTGTGGATATCTGTAAATCAAACTTTATCGGAACCGTTTATAGACCAATTCCAAGACAGAGTAGATTGGAGAAATATATCCGAAAAACAAAAACTATCAGAATCATTTATAGAAAAATTCCAGGATAGAATCGATTGGTATTTTATATCTGTAAATCAAACTTTATCGGAACCGTTTATCGAAAAATTCAAAGACAGAGTCGATTGGTTTTATATATCTTGGAAACAAATTTTATCCGAACCTTTTATAGAAAAGTTGCAAGACAGGGTCGATTGGAAAGTCATATCTGAAAATCAAAAATTATCAGAACCGTTTATAGAAAAGTTCCAAGACAGAGTGGATTGGTATTTTATATTCAAATGTCAAAATCTACAGAAATTTTTATTTAGAATTTAAAGGTAAAATAGAAGTGCCTGATTATGGCAGTGATTTTTAGGATTTGTTTTCTAAATAAATGGTCAATTCAAAAAGTACAAATATTTTGATAGGTAATTGTAAAACTGAAAGAATAAATGTAGATTAGAATCATACCTTTAATGTTCATCCTAATGTTCATATATTCGCCTGTGTGTAAATACAGCGAAACTTTTTTTGTTAGAATAACAGAAATAGATAAAAACGGATTTCGATTTGAATGGTTAAAATTGAATGGCGAACCTGTAGAAAAAAGTTTAGATTTCTTTCAATAGACAGCAATTAGTGTTATTGAGTAAACGTTCTTATTTTTGGAATATATTTTTAATAGTCATTTTCAGAAATTATTCAATCAGTTGGAATTAAATAAACATTGATAGTTCGTGGGGGAAAAATATTTAAAAAAATGTTTCCTAATAAATGGAGGAAACTCTAAGATTAATACCTGTTTCAAAATTAAGACACGTTGTAAAACTTTTAAATATAAAACAACCCAAAGGATGTAAAAAATGAATTAATTCGATTGATAATAATATGTATATAAAGAACAGGGGAATATAAATATATTTTAGTATATTTATTAAAATTAGACTTAACAGATTATTTAAATGAAATGAAGAGAAAGTTTATCAAAAATCCTAAAAAAAGAAATAAATTGAAAAAAAATATTCGAATTATTTGATTTAAAATTTAACAATAACACAGCAGAATTTACTCCAATAAATGAAGGTAAAAAGATAAAAACAGTAGTAAACCTTAAAAAAATTATTTCCCGATTTAAATGAAAAATTGAAACAATTTATAAATGAACCAAAAAACCGGCCTATTTTAAGAAACTCTTTGATTATTACGGATTGAAATATAAAGATGAAAAATTGATTAAAAAGACAGAAAAGAAAGTAAAATTACAAGCAAGTTTGGAAAATCTGTTTAGACCCGATTACGAAATTGTTGAGAAAGAAAAAAAAAGTAAAAATATTTAATACTTATAGACATGTTTATAAAATAAGACAAATAAACAAACTCACTCCTGGTCATTATTATAGTATCTTAAAAGATTTATTCAGGAGAGCAATTGGAAAAATTGAAGGAAAAAGATTGATATAATTGTATTCAATCCCTATTTGACACAGCCTTTTCATCCTAAAATGATGTCAACTAAATAAGCCTATGACACCTATTTAGACGTTTTAACACATAAAATTGAATACAAAGAGTTGGATATTAAAGACTGTGAATAATTTTTTACTGTCGTTGATTTGCCTAAAGGCGGTAAACGATTGAAATTAATGAACGATAACGATATTGTCAATAAAAAAAGTATGTGTCAAATTAAAAATGACGATAATATCTGTTTGGTTATATCAATCGTTACAGCCATTGTCGTAACTAGCTATCAGTAATCGTACTAATCGTACTAGCTATTCAGAATCGTAAACTTTTGAGCGAAAAAGTGAATCTAGAAAAACTTACAGATAATGAAGTAACATATATAAAAAAAGGTAGAAAATTACAAAAAAATTTAGCGATAAAATTGCATGAAATGTGTGATACTTCTTTAGAAATTTGTAATTTAGAGCATGTTAAACAATTCGACATTTTTTTAGATATTCAAATAACTATATTTTGCAGAGAAAATTTTAACGAAAGAATATACAGCGACGCATATAAATCTAATTGTGTTTACATTTTAAAAAGTAGAAATCATTTTGATGTCATTACAACGGTTACAGGATTTTTAGGAAAAAAAATTATTGTGATTATTGTAAAATGAGTTATAAAAGAAGTGATCAACATAAATGTTCTTTAAAATGCAATAGATGTTTTAGGAAAAAGAGTAATTGCGAAGGCGTGGATATTCCGTGTAATGATTATTTTAGATCTTTTAAAACCCTTTAAGCGTTAGGCCCGTGTTTTTCCGTTTCATGTAGTCATGTTAAAATGGCTGTAGACAAAAATATTTTTAACATAAAATTTTTTTGAACCGTATATAGAATGAGGAGATATAAAAGATATTATAGCATCAAACAGCGATTAAAAAAATATATATGCTGGGATTTACAAGCATATTTATAGAAATATTGGAAAATCTTCAAACGGTGAAAGGGTGGAAAAAACTGTTTCGAAAATCATAAAAATCACTCAGTCTATAAAACACTGTGGAAATGTTTAAAATGTAAGAGAATTATCAGCAGAAGTGAAAGAGAACCGAAAGATCATAAATGTAGAGAAAGACAATGTACAAACTGCAGAAAGTGGGATTTGAAAAATCATAAATGTTATATACGCAGGGAAGAATCTAAGGGAGGAACTTGTAAAATTATTTGTCCTAAAAATATAGAACACAGAGGGAAATGGTGTGAGAAATGTCAAAGGTCAGAATTTATCGAAAAATATATGTTTTTTGACGTTGAAACGAATCAAGAGACAGGAAATCACAAAGTCAATCTAGTTATAAATCATGATTTTAACGGAAAAGAAAAAATATTTCAGAATGAAAATGAATATTGTGAATGGTTATTTCAAAAGGAACATTGCGGTTATACAGTATTAGCGCATTATAGAATAGGATTCGATTTTCAATTTCTAGCTAAATACTGCTTTAAAAATAAAATTAAAGTGTTTACAATATATCAAGGAAATAAACTCATATATATGCAACCAAACGAATATAATATAAGGTTTATCGATTCTATTAATTTTACACTGATTCCGTTAAGAAAATTTCCTAAACGTTTGTATTAAAGGAATTGGCAAAAGGTTATTTTCCCCATTTGTTTAACACTAACGAAAATCAAAATTATGTATGAAAATATCCTGAAAAATACTATTATGGTTATGATACTATGACTTTACATCAAAGAAAAACTTTTGATAAATGGTATAAATCGGTAAAAAACGAAACATTTCATTTTCAAAAAGAAATTATAAAATATTGTAGATCTGATGTTGATATTTTAAGAAAAGGATGCTTAGAATTGCGAAGATTATTTCTAAACATTGGTAATATTGATACTTTTAAATATGTCACTTTAGCTGGTGTTTGTATGGCTATATACAGAGATAAATTCATACGAGAGGATACAATAGCGATAGATGAGGAATTTATTCAAAAGGATGAATACAGTAAGAAATCGATAATTTGGTTAGACTATCTGTCTTAAAAACACAATATCAAAATACAACATGCTTTACGCGGTGGTGAGAAAAAAACTGAAATTAGGTGATAAAACTTATAAAGTAGATGGTTTTTTAATAATACCGTGTATCAGTTTCAAGGACCTCATTGGCATGGTTGTCTTCGATGTTTTACAGAATCCACTGTAAATCTTCAAAATGAGATATGTATGAAAGATTTGTATGAAAGAACTCAATAAATAAATAAATAAATAAAAGATAAAGGATTTGAATGGATTGAAATATAGGAATGTGATTTTGATAGTCACAAAGAAATTAAAAAATACATGAAAAATGAATGGAATAGAGATTTTGTAGAAATCCTAGAAACGCATTCAGCGGAGGTAGGTGTGAACCTACCAAATTAATATACGAAATGAAAGAAAACGAAAAAGGTAGATATATCGATGTTTGTTCACTTTATCAAACAGTGAATTACTTTGATTACTATCCTGTTTGTCATCCGGTAAAGATTTATAAACCTGAATAATATGATAAGAATTGGTATGGTTTATACAATGCAAAGCACTTTCCCCTAGAAAACTATATCATCCTGTTTTACCTTATAAAGGAGAAAAATTAATATTTAGTTTGTGTAAATTATGTTCAAAACCTATAAAATGCGAAAAGAAACACTGTAAAAAATGTTATGAAATACGGAATAAAGAATGTAATCATACAGATGATGAGAGTCATGGAAAAATTTCTGAAAAAGCAATAACAAATCTGAATAAAAGTGGTTACATCTTTCATTTTAAAGGAAAAAAAATGACGGCTATTATGATTATGAAGTAGAAAAAGCTTAATCAGGCTGTTTGTTTTTCTGTCCACACTAAATACTACCATTTTGTGGATTTTATTTATTTCAAATCATGATTATTTAATCTATCATATCTGTCTAAACTTTGTTCGAATGGGTTTTATTTAATATCATCTTTCGAAAATTTATTTCTAAATAAATGTTACAATATTTAGTGATAAGTACTTTACTGTTTAATTGTCTTTCGCCTACATTTCATTATTTCAAATTTGATCCCGTTATTACAAATCAAAGCATCAATAACTCTAATAATTACACTATATTTAATAGTTTCAATGATACAATAAAATTAACTTTGACCGCAAATATATAAAAAATGGATCAAGCCTCTAAATTTTCTCAACCTGGTGTTTATTTTTGGATAGAAAGTAAATGTGATGACAATTGGAATATAATACCAGAAACAAAAGAATGGTTTGATATTTATATTCCAGGAGATAATAACTTATATTATTTTATAGCTTTTAATCCAACTAAAGATATTAGGATTCTTTATAATGCTGATAACTACGCTGCTGATAACTATTATATAACGCAACTCTTTGCTTTTCTTAATCATATCAATATTATCCTAGAGAAAGATTGTTTATTAGCATTTGGTAGACTATTAAGAAAGTGCGTCAAAGTATAATCAGTCAAACTTTTTGATAAATATCTTACAATAATCGTTAATATGTTCGATATTTAGACAGTCAAACATTTTGATAAAAATCTTACAATAATCGTAAAATATTAGCATTTAGTGAAACTATTGAAAAAGTACTTCACAGTAAAATTTTTAAATGTTTTTAATTTTTGATTCCATAGGATATAAAGATTTTGAAGGGTCATATAACTTTTATTAATGATTTTATCATGCTATTATTTTATAATCATCATTTGGTCGATCTTACAATAGTCGATATATATTAACCTTTGGTGGATCATGATTATTTAATCTGTCATGTTTGATCTTACAGTAATCGGATGGATGATTTGTTTTAAATCATAAAAATAGTCGATATTTAGACAGTCAAACTTTTTGATAAAAAATATTTAAATATTAGAGTTTTAAAATTTGTTCAAAAATGCACATATTTTGACAAATCAGTCAAACTTTTTGATGAAAATCTTACAATTATCGTTACAATGCTCGATATTTAGACAGTCAAACTCTTTGATGAAAATCTTACAATAATCGTTAAACATTAGTATTTAGTGGAGTATAAAAATTGTCCCGAAGTATGCCCCATATACTACTTATTTATTATTATTGAATTGTGCTTGAAAATAGTTTTTGCTACTAATTTTCACCAGAAGAACAATTGGGCTCACTTAGAAGGTTTTTAACAAAGGGGCCTGTAAAATATATGTGTATGGTTATGTGTTTCTGCCTCTTCTACACTGCACAAAACAATTAAAGGATATTGCAGTTTTAGGTGGATTTTGTATCTGGGAAACTTTTTAGCTGATTGATACATGGTCGACAGACATAGTAGGTTATATGAGAGTAAATTACACATGTTTGGCAGAAAAAAATGCATTTTATTGCGCATTTGTGTACAAAAGGAAAAAAACACAATTTGTGCATATGAGAAAAAAAGAATAAGAAAAGGTGTTTTCTTCAAAGAAAATCATTTTCAGTAGGGGGTATGGTTTCCACGGGCGGTCAGCAACGTTGAACACCTTTGAGGCATGGACTCAATGAGGCTATTAATGACGAGTTGGGGTATTCTGCCCCACTCTTCCAGAAGAGCTCTTTCCAGTTCTTGGAGAGTTTGTGGGGGTTGTTGGCGGCCAGAAACTCGTCTTCCTAGAGCGTCCCAAACGTGCTCGATTGGATTCATGTCTGGAGAACACGCTGGCCATTCCATTCGAACGATTCCTTCCTCGAAAAGGAAATCCTCCACCAGGTTTGGACGATGTGGCCTGCAGTTATCGTCCATTAAAATGAAGTTATCTCCGATTGCTGCAGCGTAAGGGACTACAATAGGTCTGAGGATCTCATCCCTATATCGGCGACCAGTCAGAGCTCCATCTCGAATGATGTAGAGGTCAGTGCGCCCGTCAATGGAGATGCCACCATACACCAACATTCCTCCACCGCCAAATCTGACACTTTCGTGCACGAACGCAGGATTATTCCTACTGCATCGGTCCCTCCAGATGAAAATACGCCTATTATCCGGATGCTCAGAAAAACGGGACTCGTCAGAAAACAGAATATTGCTCCATTCATTTCTCCTCCAGTTGACATGCTCGGTTGCCCACTCCCTGTGGTCGCGACGATGCCTTGATGTTAATGTAACACATACCATCGGTCGGCGAGCATACAGACCTACAGCATGGAGCCGGTTTCGGACAGTCTGAGTTGAAATCGTGGTGCCTGTAGCCGAGCGAAGGTGTTGTTGGAGAAGAGTAGCGTTCATGTTTCGGTGTCTCCGAGCTGTTAACGCTAAATACCGATCTTCATTGGGCGTTGTTGCCCGTCTACGACCTTGCCCTGGTCTTCGACCTGCACATCCACTCTCCAAAAAACTGTTCCAGATCCTGAAAATGACACTTTGTGACACTCCAATGGCTTGCGCTACTTCGGCTTGAGTTTGGCCCCCTTCTAACCTACCAACAATTCTCCAAGCTTCTGAATCTGTCAAATGACTTCGCTGAGACATCGTACTCATCGAAACAAAGCAATCACTGAATGCCGATCATCCTTGTCTTCATTCTCTTTTATCCAGTTGAAAGTCAAATTTCATTCGCTGCCGCTGAAGCGACGTTTTTGACGTCGAACTCAAAATTCGCATACTCCACAGTTTGAAAACCAGAAAAATTTGCATTTGTGATTCTCTTCTTCTATTTTCGGCAAAAAAAATTTCGTTTATATCTTTATTTTATATAAAACTTCAAATATCATTTAATTGTTTTGAGCAGTGTATTAAAATGCTTCAGAAGAACTGCACTTTTTATTAAGGCGGTATTAAAAAAAATTATTTTCCCACGCTTAACAACTCAAAATTGGAGACACATTTTCAGACTCATTTTTAAAAGTAAAAACATATAACTTGGCGGCCTGATTTTTAAAGAGATTTATAAGGGACCCATGTTTTTATTTTTCGTTCAATTATTTAATAATTGATTTACAAACAATTATTTTCACAGTACGATATTTTTTTTTGTTTCCAGTGCTGTCACTTCGAGAAATTCGGTTCAAAATGTCGAATTTGACAGCATTTTTCGAAATATATTCTGCTTTTATAAAAAAATCGAGACAATACGGATATTATAAAGTTTCTGAATAAGAGAACCTGCCAATTGGATGCCTTTTAGAGCAAAAATGAATTTAAAAATGTGTCTCAAAATAAACAGTTTAGATTTGAATACACCCTTAAACAAATGTTCAGTTTTGATAACTTCAGACTTGTTTGGATTCCATTTCGTAGCAATATTTTGAATTTTCTCGAACTTTCCTGAAAAAGAAGTAGCGATGCCACATTATTTAAAGAATAAAAATTGAAATCTGTATTTTTTTGATAGAGTTTTCTTTACTATCAAAGTGTTTCATGGTTAATCTGACTTTACTTCTAATCTTCCGTAATCGAGTCTATAGCCAAATGCTGTATATCAGCATAAATGAATTGCCTTCACAGGTAATGATTAAAATATTTTGTGGTATTTGCATTCATTTTAAAGGAGATTTTAGCTACGATGGAAAACCTTAGAAATGGACTCAATTATGGATGATTAATACAAAAAGAACATAAAGAAAACGTTTCTAATTTGCTCTTGGCAATCAATTTACCAATAGTGGCAACTCATCTGTGATTAGCTATTTTCATTAATGTAGGAGAGAAACGTGTATTGCTGAGACTGATTTTAGGAATTCGATACTCGAAGATTATTTAAAAAGCCGTAAAAAGTGACAAAATTGAGATACAGTTTTCAAAAAATTTCATTCGAAAGTACATTTTTTTCCAGTACTCGAGGATGTAAAAATTTAAATTATGCGATGTTTAGAAGTTTTGTAAGAGTAATCAAATATATAAAATATATATTGTCTCTCTCCTTGTATTTCTTCACAAATCCACAGTTTATAAAAGAGTATCGTGAAATTTTACGCACAGGCGTAAAGACGTCAGTATAAAACATCATATATTTACTGAACGGTGTATACAAATTTTATACATACATTAAAATTAAAACTATCGACGTTACGACCACCGTCTATGGTCATCCGCAGGAAAAAAGTTTATATTGCCTCCAAAATTTCAAATGCGAAAAACAATCCGTCCGTTGCCACAATATTATTGCCGTCGGGCAATAATAATGTGGCAACGGACGGATTATTTTTCGGATTTGAAACTTTGCAAGCAATATAACAAATTTTGCCTGAGGATGGCCATAGAAGCACACTATCTCAAGAAGCACACTATCTCACACTATCTCTATCAGAGAATTTAATAAAGCTTGAGATTCAGTTAGAACATGAAGAAAAAAGCCACTGAGTAGGCTTTGGTGCAAATCGCTCAACAGTTGTGCTGCAATCTGCTATAACTACATTTTCACAAATTTTGTGGGCACTCTATCTCAATAACTAATGCATAGAATTTCATTAAACTTCACATTGATTTAGAACGCAACAAAAAAATCCACTGAGTAGGCTTCAGTTTAAATATCCCGACAGGTGGCGCTGCTATCTGCTATACTGCATTTTCACAAATTTTATAGTCGCTCTATCTCGATTGCTAGTGCACGTAATTTAATCAAACCTTAGTTTCATTTTGAACGTGAAGAAAATAGGCGTTCAGAGTCGGCATCGGTGTAAATCGCAATATAGGTGGCGCTGCTATCAACCATACTGCATTTTTCACAAGTCCTGCTTCAAGAACTAACGCATGGAATTTCACGAAAAATCTGTTAAAACGTGACATAAACGTATCCTTATTAGTTTTTGGTGTATACCGCCCAACAGTTGTCGCCGCAAATCTCTGTTTTTCACGATTTTCCAGATAGCTCTATCTCAAAAACGAATAGATGGTCCTTTAGCTTTAGTTGCAGACGATATTATTTCTATCGAAGAAAGTTTTATGACGGCCACAGACATACTATTTATTTATTGGAACTTTTTTCGACTTTGTCACATAACAGTTTGGAATGGATGTCTAAATTCATTTTAAGCAAAAATAAAAAATAAATTAAAATAAACTGTTTGTTTTTATTTTTCTCAAAAATGAAGGATACCGATTCCTCTTAATATCTAGGTGACTCCTATTACAAAAATTGCATTCAATGTCAAAATGAAGAGACCATTCCCTGTCAAATGGTATCTCTCTGTAATCATTGGATGATCCAATACTACGAGAGTTCCTTTATTTTTTTTCGACTGACCTGCCTATTTCATGGAGTTACTTTTATAATAGGAACCTATAGCTCTCTCAAAATACCTTACACTTTCATGCATTTTTTTTTTATAAAACTATATAAAAATAACTTCATTGTGTGAATCTTTCTCTCTAAAACAAGGGTTTCTTCCTACCAGGGTACAAGGACTACCTAGGGTTTAAGCACACGTTCTGGTGACAGCTCTATCAGTAAAAGATCACACTTTATTGAAAGATTATTATAATAATAAAAAAACTAGTCGTTGGGGCCACCGTAATACTTCCATCATGGATATGCATAATGTAAAATATTAAAATAAAAAATGTGTCAACGACTTATAAAATACATTGCAATTCGAATAAAATCGTGGCTTGATGACGTCCAATACTTTAAAGGTCGATAACTGAATTGCTTAAAAGAAACAGCCTTATAACTAGAAAAACAATAATCCTATTAAGAGCCTACACTAGTCACGCGAAGAAACGCTTACGCTAATGTTAAGTCTATGGAAAGGTTATACCGCGATTTCTCGCTCGCATTTTAATATTTTTAAATGATTTTTTTGCGTAGGATAGCTGAGGTCGATCTTCAACGTTGTTAGTTTTTACTTTTTTGATTTTGTTTAAACTTTTTTTATAAGCGGACATTTTAAATTTTGGAACCGTTTGGAACCGGTTCTGAAAATGAAAGTACCCTTATATAAAAAAACTGGAGCCAAAATCAAAAAAGTAAAAACTAACAACGATAGAGAACGACGTCAGCTATCCTATGCAAAAAAAAATCATTTAAAAATATTAAAATGCGAGCGAGAAATCGCGGGATAACCTTCCCATAGACTTAACATTTTGTGAGCGTTTCTTCGCGTGACTAGTGTAGGCTCTTAACTAGAGGTTTATTTCATCTGATTAAGCGTCTTAGTCCAGGTGCTAGGAGTGAAAAAACTGCAAATCGTGATACAGTTATACCGTTTGGTCAGTATCTACTCTATATTAATACAAAGCATATAAGAAGGAGAGGCATCGCGTTAAGTGCGGGGAATTCAAGATGGTGGCCGTTATTCAAAATGGCGTCATTTTCGGGAATTAGTGCAATTTCGTTTCTTTTCATCGTATAAAAGCACGTTTGATGGAAACCTAGATGTTTTTAGATAAAAAATATTATTTGTAACACTTTACAGCACACTCGAAAAGTATTTATGAATTCAGTTTGCCTGTTTGTCTGTCTATCTGGTCGTCTGTCTAGTCGAGCACTAACTAAAAAAAAAAACAGAATCTTCAGTTAGACTTGCAAAATTTTTTCAAATATGAAAATCAACCATTTCCCCCTGCTTTTTCCAGTAATGGTGAATTTTGACCCAGCCATAAAAGTGATTTAGCACGTATTTTAGAGGAAACTATTGAGAAGAATAGAAACCCCTTTCCAGGAACATGCGATACTTTAATTTATGATGGGCCAGTTTTTATTAACATTTTAAAGCCTCACCAGTCTTCAAAAACCTTTAATGATTACTACATTAACACATATCAACCCCATTTATGTAACGACATTAAGAGTTTTAGTTACCAAAGAATGGATTTGACATTGAATAGATAAATTATACCAAGCATTAAAGGTGAAGCCAGACAAAAAAGGGGTGCAGGAACCAGGCGGCAAGATTTGCAAGATTTCTTAAGAAATTCAAGTAATAAAGAAGAGTTATTTAATCTGCTTGGAACACTGGCTATAAATACCATAAAAATACACAAGTTATAACCACTTCAGGTGAAGAAGTTAAAGGAAATAATATTGCACTAAGTTCCTTAATTGGAATGACTTGCCCTGGTCATAAAGAAACTGATACAATGATAATCTTATGCACCTCAAAGACATGGCAGAAAAAGGATTGAAAAATATTGTTATACGCTCTGTAGATACTAATGTATTGGTTTTAGCAATTGCACATTTCTTTACTCAGTCAGATAGACACCTGCAAACTGTTTGGATTGCATTTAGAATAGGAAAGAATTACAGACTTATTCCCATCCATACTGTAGCTGCAGCAATTGGAAAAGAAAAAGCAATGTCATTACTAGGATTCCATGCTTTCACAGGCTGCGACAGCAATCCTGGTTTCACAGGAAAAACAAAAAAGTCAGCCAGGAAGACCTGGATTTTCTATAAAGATGCTACTATCGCATTTTCATTTTTATCAAAATCGCAAACATCCATGCCTGACGATATTCTAAATATTTTAGAAAAATTCGTAGTATTGTTGTACTGTTCAATATGTAACAGCATAAGTGTAAATGGTGGTAGATAGGAATTGTTTATGACAAAAAATCGTCCTATTGAACATCTTCCACCAACCAAGGGTGCACTAGAGCAACATATTTTACGGAGTGATTTCCAAGCTGGACACATTTGTGGACAAGCACATGAGCGGGAAATATGTCCCCCTCTCCAAACAAATGGGGATGGTGGTTGGATAATTTTTCATGGAAATAAAAATGGTCGGAGCTGCCCGAGATTGCAGATTCTTCCAAAGAACTAATAAAATGTATGTGCAAAATCTGCAAAAATAAGTGTAGTTGTAGGAAGGTTGGTCTTTCTTGCACATTATTGTGCAACTGTAAAAACGAATGTGAATGAGAAATAATATGCTACAAACTAAAGTTTTTATATTCTGCAGTTTTATGTCATTCATTTGTTATGCAGCATTCATTTTTAATATGTTGTATAGGTAAGGCATTAGTAAAATGCATTTTTATTATTTATTTATTCCATTCATTTTACTCACTATACAATAAAAAATACTTTAATAATTGAACTAGTTTCATTTTAAGCTTATTTCTGATATTAAAAAGAAACTTTTTGATTAAAAAAATCGAAAATGACATCAAAGACATTTCTCTATGAAGAAAACGGAAAAAATTGAATAACAGCCTAAATCTTAAATTCCTAAGATATTTCATTATGCCTCTCTTATATGCATTGTTTTAATATAAAAAAGATACTAACCAATAGGGATATTATTATTAAAAAATTCAGTTATTTCATACCTGGCACCTCCCTTAATATCAATCGATTTAGCTGATGATCTATAAAATGTATACACAAGTTATAAAGGCACTGTTCTCGGAGACATTAATGTAACAGTAACTGTATTATTTTGTGAGCCCCTGTAAATGAACGAAAACTGCTATGCATTGCTTATTCTACAGTAAGTATCTTATACTGCACCGCACTGATGTATATTAATTTGAATATGTTACAAAGAGTATAACATCATTAAAACACATTGAGAGCGATTATCGTCTACAGACCATAATGTAACCGAATACTTTTGATTGCCCCTGTAAATGAACTATGAATGATGCACACTTGAAAATGAATACCGAACTTGTTACGGTATACTATAATACCATATTTTAATTATCTGGATATCCGGTTATCTTTTTTCGAGTAATTGCGCGACTAGACAGACGATCAGACAGACAGACAAACAAGCAAACTGAATTCATAAATACTTTTCGACTGTGCTGTAAAGTTTTACAAATAATATATTTTTTTTTAAACATATAAATTTCCATCAAACATTCTTTTATACGATGAATAGAAACGAAGTTGCACTAATTCCCGAAAATGACGTCATTTTGAATAACGGCCGCCATCTTGAATTTACCGCACTTTTTGCGATGTCTCCCCTTCTTATATGCTTTTTAATAATATAGAGTAGATACTGACCAATTGGTATAGATAACTCTATCACGATGTGCAGTTTTCACCTTATTTTTGTCGTGTAGCACTTGGACTATCTCCTTTCCAATTAAAATATATCTTTGAATTGAAATTTGGATTAAATACAGGGTCATGAAAAAACGAAGAGTATGAAAAATAGGATTACTAATATCTCGGCAACTCATTATCCGAACGACTTCATGCTTCATGCAAAATTTATGTTTTTTTTATTGCCTTTTATATTCACTCCTTAAAATAAACAATTTCGAAAGTTTGTATGTATATACCTTTTATCAGAACAAATATTTCGAGAGTCCGAAAAAAATAGTTCCGGATCATCGAGGTTACTCAAATTCAATAAGCATCTTCCTATTATTACATACGTAGTACATACCAAATTTAAAGTATCTATCTCAATTTTTTCGGGAGATAGAGTGTTTACAGACACAGACACACAGACGGACGGCAATTTTTTTTTAAATATGTTTTTCAGAATCTTGAGTGTCTGAAACGTGTAAATCCGTCAAAAATTTTTTTTTCGATTTTCAAAACCATTACAAGACTTACCCTATACTGCGTATGATGGGTAAGTAATAACTTATTTTTTTCAAACGAATTTCTCTCATTATCCATTTCTTTTAGCTGCTTGTTATCAACAATAGTCCCACTGTTCCACCAAAACTCAATATGGGACACTTGAAGAAACTCAGAGAATTAATGTTGTACGGGGACGACATTACCGAGCTAAGAGATGACTGGTTGAGCAGCGGCCTATCTTCTTTGGAAGCCCTCAGTATTGAGAAAAGTAGGATTGGAAGTAATGCCTTTTCTCAACTGACTAATTTGGCGATTTTATCCTTGGAAAACAACCGATTCGTCCAAATCCAGCGGAGCATGTTCCCCACTACAGCGGACAAGCTTTTATGGCTTTCCCTCGAGTAAGTTAATTATTATATTTACTAGCTGACCTGCTCGGCGTTGCCCAGTTTCCTCATAATAATCTTAAAAATACCTAAAATCAATGTTGAATGATTATTTCTTTTTAAATGAAAATCTATCCAAACGAACTGAAGGACAGTCGTTATAGTTATTTCTGATTTAATGCCGATTTAATTTCTTGACGTTTTGATACATAAAACTTTCAATTCTGACCAAAAGTTCTTGAGGAAACCTAAATAATATAAACAGCTACCCCACCTTTCCTCTTTTAAACTCAAAATAATATACAGTTTTGGCCAATTTCTTAATCCCATTCGAAAACTTTTTCCAAAACCTTGTTTCTAAGATTATTATGTTAAAATTAAATAAAAATCACGCATTTGTGGCATGATAATTCACTTTTGTGTTTTAACAGAATAATAAGGCTACTATAATTTGTGACCCGTGCTATAGCCAGAATACGTCAGGACACATGGCCGTTATCACTATTTTTTTACGCGTGAAGATTTCGCTATGGTACACCATTGTGAAATTGGGTAATTTTTGAAATTCAGTATTTTAAAAACGGCATAAACATTAGATTTTAAATTTATATCAAGAAAAATACAATTTTTTACCTTTCTAACAGAGTTTGTCTAACAATTTTCTGACAAATATTTTTCGAGCTATAAATTTTTCAGCAACTTTAAATGTTTCATTTTCCGAGTTTAATCTGTGGCAACGATTATCGGAAATCCCAGTCGTCAACAACGCATAGCTTTTTATTAAAGAGGATTGTTTGTAGAATAAGATAGGTAATGAGAGAGAGAGAGAGAGAGAGAGAATGACATCCAATGCAGTTCTTCTAGCATCGTCATTTTTTTATAACTTTTTTATAATTTTATTTGTTTAATAAAACAAGCTTTTACAATTATTTTTTTCTTTAAGTGAAGCATGTTAGTGCAGTGTGTCATTTTTTATAATTTAAACATAGTTTTGTCTGTTTAATAAAAGACAGCCTTGTTTTGGTTATTATTTTTCTTTTAAGTGAAGAATTATTTCTGGAGTATTCTCTAGGTTCATTTTGGAAAAAATACTCAAATTTTCAATCCCGTACAGTTTCGAAACAAATCGGGCATTTTCGACAGGTGGGTAAAGTTAGATCACCAGAATGGGTCACGGGTAAACTACACATCTAGTGGTATAAAGACACCAGATGCCACTACACATCGTGGTGGACAGATTTATGCAAGAGCAGCAGCTGAGAGGAGTGCACAAGACAAAATGTTAGGAAGGGGTTGGATCAGAAGAAAATTCTTTAGAATTATTTTCCACCTTGTGACAACCATAACCGCAGCAAATAATACAAACAAGTTGGAAATTGTACGTTAAACGTGGCAAAAGAGGTACGTTCGTTTTATAACTAGTTTCACAATGTAAAATAATCATCTTTATTATTTCAGTGAAATGAATTATATCGTCTGCAGGAGCGAAATAGGCATGCCTTTTTAGCACTTTCCAACCTAGTTGAAAAGTGCTTATGACTTCGGTTTGTCTGGCCGGATGGCCGGATGGCCGTCTGGCCGTCTGTCCGTGCTCTAACTCCCGTAAATATGCTCGGATTGCTCTGCAATTTTTATATGTTATTGTCGTTATCTATGGCACGTTCCCTATTTCAACTGAAGTGTGTAGCACTTATAGTTTTCTTACAGGGACACTCAAAAGAATTCCGTTACATTGCGGTCTATGGGGAAAAATCATTTGCGGTTTATTTTAAAAATGTTTCACTATTGTAAACGCATTGAAATTTATATAGATCACTAAGATGCATTAGAAGAAGCTTAATATGGAATAGTAGGTGTATAGCACTTAGAGTTACTTTACAGGGACAGTCAAAATAATTCCGTTACATTACGTCTATGGAGAAAAATCGTCTGCGGCTTATTTAAATAATGTTCCACTATTTTAAACGCATTGAAGTTTATATATATTACTAAGGTGCATTAAAAGAGGCTTACTACAGAATAGTGTGTGTATAGCAGTCATCGTTCATTTACAGGGACACACAAAAGAATTCTCTACTGTCTGTTAACAATAATTCCTGGAAGTGCGTTTTAAGTTACTGAACGCGATTTTAATCTTAACTAGCTTTTTGTCTATTACGTGGTGTGTATAAATTCTGTAGATCCTATACAGGGCAGCACAAAAGTTCGCGAACACATTTCCGTTTATTGACAGAAACTCCAGAAGGAGAATTTAAACTGTGCTACGCGTTTCCTAACTAAACTAAAATTTAGCATCCTATGTATATATACAAATCTATAGATCATATACAGGGCTACATAAAAGTATTCGGATATTTTTCCGATTATTGTATATAATGAAAATTCCTGAAATTACGTTTTTAAATATGTTATGCGTTTTCCAAATTGTTTACTTAGATGTCATCTTTCAGCTTATTAAACGGTAATGATTTGTAAAATTATTTTAGAAGCGTTGGAAAGTGCTACATAATCTATGCTTGACGCATGATTTTTCGTTCTTGTTTTTCTTATTACGTAGGCCACGTTTACAAATGCGATTTTTTTTTTCGACAGCAGACAGCGCTGCAAAATTGACCATGGAGATCTTGCTTTGCGAATGATTACCTCCATGGTTTAATATTTCTATGACTGACGATGAACGAATCTCTTGTGTTTATCTATTTTAATGGATTGAGATATTCGGCTTTCAATCTGATTTCCACTGAAGTTTTCACAGAATCTATAAATTTTAAATGTAAATCAACTCTCAAGCAAACAATTATTTGAACGATCTTTCTAAAAATGGAACTTTTATGAAATTTTATTCGAAAAAATAATTTTGAATAAAAATGGCCGCCTGGCATATGAAAATTGCTATTAGATGCCTGGTGTTAAAAAAAAAATAATCATAAAACTTAAGGCTTTAAAAACTTAACTATAATTTGACGTCGTTTTGGCTTAAAGTAGAAAAATAAATATAACAGTAAAAATATTTTAAAAAAACCACTCTTTTATGAGAATTTAATGTTTATCTTGATAACCACGTCTCATTTCAGGACTGCAAATGATGATTTTTCGAAAAACAAATTCCACTGCAATACATTAATTGGTGCTGGACAATGAATCCGATTATGGAAAAATCGTCGTTTTTTCATGTAGAGTAGAAAACGCACTCTAGTGAATTTATGTACAAAATTAAAAAAAAATTATCGCTTTTTTTTCTTTAGACATGGCTAATAGGAAGAAAAAACAAACATTAATTAAACTATCATTTTAGGATTTCTCACCTATGAAGGAGATTTAACTGCATATATTACAATACAATTTATGTGTTAAATCGCCCCCCCCCCTTTAAAGTATAAGGTTCCTTTTTAACGTGAAATTTAATTGTCTGTTCACAAATTATTTGTACTCAGTTTTCTTTTCCTAAAATGTAAGCTCTCATTTTATTTCGCTCGTTAATTTCCTCTGACCACATTTTCATCTATTTAAAAAAAAGAAAAGAAATGTCTTGCGCCTAGCAACAGTAGAAAATCTATATTTTAACGTATCATCATCTGCTGTCAATTCTCACGGCATATAAAAATTATTTCTTCTTTTTATTATTCACACGGCCTTTTACTTGCCATAAATGGTATATCAGGGCTCGCTTGGGATAATTTTAGCTCACATCTTCTCTTTTTACATAGTAACCTTTTAGGGCGGTTTCTCTCAAAAATTTACCGGGTTCCATTATGCGGTTTTAATCGGACTGGTGTTAAAATTTCATAATTCCTCTCTCACGTAATCTCATTCGCTTTATACTAACGGATAAAAGCACATGTGTCTCCACGGACTATTGTCTCGCCAGAATATATATGTTTGGCTAAATTTTATTGTTATTGTTTCGCCAATGCTTCATTCTAGCTGAGAAAGTTGTAACATTTTCCGAAAGAGACTCAGCTCCTACTCTCTGTAGTAAAAACATGTAATTGCCTGCATCCGGCGTACTACGATCCTCCGAAGAACCTCGATTGAAATAAACGTAATATCTATGGGCAATCAATGACTCCTTTCATCTTTAATTATATTAACCACGGCTCTGATTATTCAAATGTCTTAACTAATAATAATTTCTCATCGAAGTGTCATCCTTGGGTAGTCAATTTTCTTTTATATCATCGTAAAACCATAATTCAATGACTATCAAAATATTAATGGATTTAAACGCATTTTTACTTTCTTCTATTTTACAAGAAAAAGTATTGGACTCATGACAATTTTCGACTTTCGGTTTTCGACGAATTTTTGACGAATTTACGTTTTAGAAGGTCCTGAACACGATTTGACTGTTTTTAGAAAATGTCTGTCTGTGATTCTGTGACTCTGTTTGTGACTCTGTTTGTCTGTATGTGACACAAATTTCGTGGGCGCTCTATCGCAAGAACTAATGCTCGGAATTTAAAAAAAAAACTTTAGATTCTGTTAGTCCCTGATATAAATTGGTGCTGATTAGTTTTTGGTAAAAATCACCCGGCAGGTGGCGCTGCTGTGCAGCATTTTTGCAATTTCCGCAATAGCTCTATATCTCAAGAACTAATGCTCGGAATTTAATAAAACTTTAGATTCAGTTAGTCCCTGATATAAATTAGTGCTGATTATTTTTTGTTAAAAATCACCCAGCAGGTGGCGCTGCTCTGCAGCATTTTGAAGGATTTACACGATTTTAGCGATAGTCATATCTCAAGAAATAATGCGCGAAATTAAATGAAACTTTATATTCAGTTAGTCTCTGATATAATTTGGTGCTGATTAGTTTTAGGTAAAAATCGCCCAGCAGGTGGCGCTGCTATGCAGCATTTTTAGTATTTACACGATTTTAGCGATAGTCATATCTCAAGAAATAATGCACGGAATTTACTAAAACCTGAGCTTCACTTAGACATTGATATAAATTGGTGCTGATTATTTTTAGTGTATGCGAAACCTGTGTGAGATAGAAGAAAGTTTTGGGATTGACACATCCGAGGAGTTTTAAATTATATTATCTCATTCTTACTTTTATCTATCTTTACAAGAAAAAAGTATTGGATTCATGAAAATTTTCGACTTCCGGTTTTCGACGGATTTATACGTTTAAAAGGTCCTAAACACGATTTGACTAGTTTTAGAAAATGTCTGTCGGTGACTCAGTCTGTGACTCTGTCTGTCTCTATGTGACAAAAAAATTGTGGGCGCTCTATCTCAAGCACTAATGCTCGGAATTTAATAAAATTTTATCTTCAGTTAGTCCCTGATATAAATTGTTTCTGATTCGTTTTTGGTAAACATTGCCGAGCAAGTGGCGTTGCTATGCAGCATTTTTCGCGATTTCCGCAAAAGCTCTATCTCAAGAACTAATGCTCGGAATTTAATAAAACTTTATATTCAGGTAATCTCTGATATAAATTGGTGCTGATTAGTTTTTGGTAAAAATTGCCCAGCAGGTGGCGCTTCTATGCAGCATTTTGCAGGATTTACACGATTTTAGCGATATCTCAAGAAATAATTCTCGGAATTTAATAAAACTTGAGTTTCACTTAGACCTTGATATAAATTGGTGCTGATTCTTATTAGTGTATGCAAAACATGTATGAGATAGAAGAAAGTTTTGGGCTTGACACATCCGACTAGTTACATATATTTTGTACTTGTTAACGTTTAAAATGTTTCTATGTTGCAGTTTCACAGCCAGTTGGCATATTTGGGCGAGCGTGGTGAAGCGCATAATTGAATCTATTGTTCTTGTAACTCTTATACAATTCTAAACATAAACAATACTAGGGGATGGACCACTTGTGACAGGCTAGCGACAAAATGACTTAAAATGAGTGTATTAATTTTTAATTAAGTTCTAAAAATATTACAATCGTGTGTTGTCACTGGAAACACACATGTGAATATATTATTTTTATAATTCTAGCGTATAAGAAAGTGAGTGAAAAATCAATTTCAAAATTCCATCTTTACATACAAACAAGTTGGAAATTGTACCTTAAACGCGACAAAATTCGTTTTATAACAAGTTTTGCGTTCCTTTTATAACAAGTTTCACAATGTAAAAAAATCATCTTTATTATTTCAGTGAAAAGAATTATACCGTCTGCTATGAGCGAAATAATCTCCTAATACTGCTATGATTTCCTAATTTTGAACCAATTCTAGATGAGAGACCTGCACCTGGATCGGCACCCACAGAGGTAACGCCTATACTAAACTTGGAGGACATTGTAACCACGAACAGATTTCACGTGCACCAGCTCTCATTAATGTACACGGTCGCACAGCAGCAGCAGTCGAGAGATGTTGTCACCCTCCCAAGCACTGACCTTGGTCAATGCTGCTTAGCTTTCGGTGAATTTACGGAAACCGAGCTTACGGGAACCGACTTCTCCTTAAAAATTAACTTTTGATCGGGGCTGATTACGCTGAAAAATTATTTTCTGGATTGACTTTTTAATTGAAATGTGGACTCGTTTCTATGAAGGCGCATTTAGGATGGTTAGTAATGGGAAAACTAAATGTAAAGTACGTCAATCCTTGTGTCGCACCTCTGTAGCCTCAAACTCATGATATCGCTAATTTTTGGAATCTCGAAACAATAGGTATTTTTGATCCGTGTGAGCGTAAAAATCAGTAAGAGTTCAAGCAAGCTGTATTGCATCATTTCAGGAAGACAGTCAGCATTAATGATGGTGGCAGATATGAAATTTGTCTTCCTTGGGTAGAAAAAAAAATCGACCTACCAAGTAATAGAGAAGGTGCTGAAACATGATTAAGATCCATCACTTCCAAGCTGAGAAGAGATAGCAAATGGAATGTCTATGATGAAGTATTCAAAGAGTGGATGGCTGAGGGCATTACAGAAGAAAGTAGAGAATCAGGTCACTATTTACCTCAGCATGGAGTATTGAAAAAAAGTCTTCAACAAAAACTCGTCCTGTGTTTGATGAATCATTCAAGCAAACCAAAAAGAACCTGTCTTGAAAAGAGTGCTTGTTGAAAAGGCCTAATTTCTTGGAACAAACTCCTTCGGTGCTTATGAAATTTCGTCATGAAGAAATCGGAGTAATATCTGATATAAAGAAAGCATTCCTGCAAATTTCAGACACCAAACAAGACCGTGAATATTTGAATTCTATACAGTAGATTCGCTTTCAGAATTTCGGAAAATTGCAGCCCGTTCCTGTTAAGTACAATTTTACATTTCCACTTAGAAAAGGTACGTTCCTTTTACAACTCTGTTTCTTTCATTTGTAAAATTGTTGAAAATCTCAGTACATAGATTTATGTCGACAATTGCATCACTTCAGTTAAAACCAAAGAAGAATTGAAACAGTTTATAGATATTTCAACAAAAGTTATAGCAGAAGCCAAATTTTACCTACGAGGGTAGGAGCATACAAATTTGCAAGAGACAAAAGGATCCACTTTCATTGAAACAAATATATCTTCTGTAGTTTGTGAATCGTAAATGAAATAAATGAAGCGGAGAAAAGAATTGTCAAAATTATTCCAAATGAAATCTTAACGCAAGAATGTGTTCAAGGTTTAATGTCGTTGAATATTTTTAGAGTTAGGACAAGGTTAACGGAGAGGAATGATACGAAAGACTTCAAATTTTCTATTATTCTTCCTGAAAGGAGCTTCTCATCAGAGAGATGCATTTAAAAATGATGCATGCCGGAATAAAAATTTTGTTATCTTCTTTATAAGAGAATTTCTGTATTATAAAGGGCAGAAGATTTATTCGTCAAGTAATAAATAGGTGCGTAAAATGTAACAGACATAATTCTAAAATTCTAGAGACTCCTCAAGCTCCTCTGCCGCAAGACGGGATAAAGGATGCTTCGATTTTTGAAGTAGTAGGAGTTAATCTCGCCTGAAAGAAGAAGAAAAAGAATGGATTGTGTTATACACTTGCACTGTATATCGTGCTATACATCTAGAGCAAATAACATCTTTATTAAATAAAGCTTTTCTTTTCAGTTTTAGAATATTTATTGCTTGACGGGGTCAACCGAATATCATTTATAACGATAATGACTTGAATTTTGTTGGGACTACATATTTATTCCAATCTATTGAAAGCAACTCTTAAAAGAATATAATAGAAGTTCAGTCTTCCTTCAGCCGCTTGGTGGAAAGGATTTTGGAAACGACTCATTGGAATCATGAAAAATCTCTTGAGACAAGATTTAGGAAGAGCTTCATTTAATTATAAATAGATGATGTGTATTCTTTGCGAATGTGAAGCTATTGTTAATTCAAAACCTCTGACTTACATTTCCGAAGATCCTGATGCATTGATTCCTCTAACGCGCTCCATGTTTTTTACAAAACATTCAGACAATTGGTGTAGCAGACCTAGACTTAATCAACAAACAAGATTGAAAGAAACAATGGAGATACCTCCAAACACTGAGATAAAATCTCAGAAAGCGCTTTTGTTTGGAGTATCTTGACCAACTACTGTAGCATAAACGTGGTAAAAAGCGTATTCAAATTCATATTGGTGATACAGTCCTTATTGAGAGTGATTCAAGAAAATGAAATTTCTAGCCATTGGCAAAAGTTCTAGAGGGAAGGATGGCACCATACGTGTTACAAAATTGAAAACCTCAGTGGGAGAAATAATTCAACCTCTTCGTAAAATTTACCCAGATAGAATATAGCTTCAGATATCCGCACAAGATTCAGATATCCATTCTAGAAATATTTTTAGAGCAGATCCAGATTTTCCGATTGTGCATATGCTCCTAATGTCCCTATTACACCCTATGACATGATTTTATTGTTCCTGATATTGCTCCTTATCCTGACCTAGATCGTGATTTCCGATTATTCATACACCGACTCTATAATATTTTCTGGTTCCAGATTTTTTAACTGAAAACGTAAAAGTTGTAACTACTAGAAGTGGTAGAACTGTTAAATTACCTGCGAGATTTGTACAAAACTGAAAATAAACTCTGTTCTATCGAAACTTTAATGTTTAACTTTATATTTTTCAACTTGGTATATTTATCCTTTATATGTAAGTAACTATATTTATTTTGTATTTTATGATATTGTTGAGTAATGGGAGTTTTGATTGTAATATTATTCAATCAGAAAGTGGGAGTGTGTTGCGTCCATGGTTGTATTTACATGCGCAGACGACTCTAATATTATAAGCTATTTTTCGATGCATGTCACTTTAATTTGCTGTTGGTCGAGTAATGTCATCCATGAAAGAGTTGACAATTTTTATATTGAATAAAGTTCTGTTTTATATAAACGTAGAGTTATTTTAGATTAAGAATTTAACACGCAACCTACAACACTACATAAGCTGCGGATCCAGGTATAACAAACGCAACTAATTACTAAAATATAGGATATATCTTAATTACTAGCTGTTACCCGTGACTTCGTTCACGTAACATTTAAAGAAAATTAATACATTAATTAAGCAAAGTAACATATGTACAAACTCTTTATCACATTTTAAACTAAAAATACTTCTGATAATCACAGTTTGCGTATTTTTGTTTATATATATATACTAGGGGGCCTACCCCCTGCGAGCTACGCTCGCCAACCCCCGCTCAGACTTCGAGGCCTCTAAAAACATGACAGCGTGCTTTATTTTAAAAATATTGGTAAATCTGCAATTGGGTTGCCATGCTTTTAACATTTTAATGGGACATTTTTCGATTATCATGGCCTCATACACAGCTGTTGCGACAACTGACGACTGTTTTCGGGATTGATAAGTAAAATAAATTATTACGTGAAAACCAGCTTGTATAAAATGGTTAGGTTTAAATTGTGACTACCTCTCGGACTTTCATAACAACAATCTCTATTCTATTCTTCCTTTGCGTTTAAGGATGAGAAAAATTCCATCTGCTTGTGAATAACATTAAGAACCACGGTATTGAAAAGTACTATGTTATAAACATTTTCAGTAACAGGTTTTAATTTTCTCTCTATTTTAGTGCACCATCATGCATATTTTCATGTTATTTTAAATATGTAAATTATTTTTTTAAATTAATATGTATATACGAATTTTCTAATAATTATTTATCATACAAAATGAATTAAATATTTTGTGCATGCATGCCTGCATTTATTCGGCATCAATTGATGAGATATTTAAACAAATTTGCTATCCGCGGTAATTTTACACCATGTTCTGTCACTTGAATATTGTCCATAAGAAAATCGGGTACTTTTCCATTATAGGATCCTTTGCTTTTAGGTTTGGGAGTTTATTCGAGCTTCAAAAAGGGATAGATTCGTTAATATACATAGATTTGTTGCCAAAAGTTATGAAAATAAACCCAATGAACTTTTGGTGCTTTTCTATTATAGGGGTGTTGACGCTTTTTTAAAAAGCTTGGCGGAAAAAACCAAGCAGGATAGAAAACCAAGCAGGATATTTTATTCTTCCGTTCAGTTGGGCAATTATTATTTTATATATTAGTTTCAAATATCCGAATTAATGATTTTATAAATTCGTTCAGTTAAATTTTACAAAAAAAAATAACAAAATGATATCAATAAATAATAATTACTATTAATTCCTTTTCCCCCCTTTCTTTTGCGTTTACCTAAATGACGTCATTTGGACGAATTTATTCAAAATATTTTCAGTTTATAAATTAAATTAAATGCTGACAGACGATTGAATCCTGACGATAGAAATGTCATTTTTTTTTTTTCAAATTTTCCTGAAAAACATAATTTAATCATAATCTTGTCTTCATTATCGATTGAAATAAAAGATAAATTCAATTTCAATTTGAAAATGACGAATAAAAAGAAATCAATAATCCCTATCGGGATCCTTTTCAATTTTTTCCCCTTTTTTGTCACAAAAAAACTGAGTAATTAGTTGCCATCATTAGAGAAATGTCATTAAAATTAGAAAAAAATTAATATCTCGAAAACTAATTCCAATTTCAAAATTCTATTACCAGTTTCGAACTCCGCGGATTTTTATGGACAATTGGTATTAATTTCACCATCAAGCGTTTAATATTTTATTAAAAATAGCCCTGAAACATAATCAGTCGTTTAATCAGTCGTTTCATAAAATCGTTTCATAAATTCGTTTCATAAAATCGTTTCACAAATTCGTTTCATTAGGATTTTATATATATAGGGTAGATATATGATCATTTGAATGTCTTTCATGAGCTTATTTCATACTCTTTCACAAAGATTAAGTGTGGAATATATTTTTTTCTTTGTTAATCTATTTTAGGACTTCTATTTTTTCTATTTTACATTTATTCTGTTCATGGAAATTGATTAAATTTATGTTTCGCTTCGGGGGAAGAATATTTTTTTAATTATTATATTAGTAAATATTTTTCAGGATATTTGTTAATTAACATTTCGCTTTAGATATGACTTTTATTTGATTAGAAAAATGAAAAAGTCCACAGAAATTATGTTTTTATTCCAAAACACTACACATCTTAAAAATATATTAATAAAGTTATATGATATTTAAAAAATTAATTAAAACATGCTGGAGCATAAAAATTTAAAAACTAATAAATAAATAAGTAGAAAAAATACTTTAATCCTCATGCATTTATTGCATTTTTTTTTTTGTCACAGTGCCACACTTTTAACAGCTGTAGATCTACCAACAATATCAAAGTATTTACTACGCTCCAAAGACATTCAAAGTCTAAATACTTATAGTCTAAGAGCTTGCAACATCAGAAAACACGTGATTTTAGCAAGGCTCATTTTATATATATTCTCCCTCTTTAATGTGGAATACGAATGCAGCCGGTCTGGCTGGCGGGAGTGGTTGCGTTTACCAGTGAGGGGATGGGCAATGCAGATAAAAAATTGACAAAATTACGTGTATTGTATTTTAGCATAAATTTTGTTTATAACTCTCCATTCTGCTAATTATTCATGATATTAATCAATTATTGCCAGACCGTTTCAACGTTGCTAAGACCGTGCCATACCCTGATTTGTAGGTAAAATGAAGTGTCAAAATCCCGTCATTTTAGCAAAGCTGAAATTTTAGTATGTTATACTTTGGCTATCAGATAAGCCATAATTAATTTGCCAGACCAAAATTCCGTTGCTAAATTACTGGCAGACACCGATTTAAATCTGGCTGAGAAAGCGTCTTTTAGAAGAGTTGGAAGCTTTTGTAGTCAATAGAAATATTCGTTTCAAATGAATTTTGATGATGCTACGTCCTTTAAAACATCATGAAATTGATATATAATTATGAAGCGCATTCAAACATGCTTTTTGTAGAATATGGGGTGAAAAGCATTTATTATTTATTTACAGGGTTAAACAAAATAAATCTTCTATACATCGTTCTATGGGGAAAATCGTTTGCAATGTAATTTAGTGATATATCACTATCTCAATCATAATGAAAATCATATGCATTACTGAGGTGCACTATAAATTGCTCTCTTATGTGCATTGCATTTATTTACAGGGAAACACAAAACATATTATTTACAGTACATGTGCGATATTTACAGTCTATGTGTGATAAGTGCGTTTTCAACTTTGGTTTTGGAATACTTTTGATTGCCCCTGTAAATGAACTATGAATGATGCACACTTATGAAAACGAATACCGAACTTGTTACGGTATACTACAATACCATATTTTAATTATCTGGATATCCGGTTATTTTTCTTTCGAGTTAGTGCGTGACTAGACAGACGACCAAGACAGACAGACAAACAGAATTCATAAATACTTTTCGACTGTTCTGTAAAGTGTTACAAATAATATTTTTTATCTAAAAACATCGAAATTTCCATCAAACTTGCTTTTATACGATGAATAGAAGCGAAGTTGCACTAATTCCCGAAAATGCCGCCATTTTGAATAGCAGCCGCCGTCTTGACTTCCTCCGACTTGATGCCTCCCCTTTTTATATGCTTTGTATTAATATAGACTAGAGACTGACCAATCGGTATAACTGTATCAGTTTTTACCTTATTTTTGTCGGGTAGCACTTGGACTATATCCTATACTACGTTTGATGGGTAAGTAATATGACGACGCTTTCACCGTGGATAGTTTTTCCTATAAACTGATACTTATCTAGCTTTAAAAAAATCTTTCATTTCATGAATCATGTGCAAGTATGCATTTATATTTATAGATAATGTACATGTTTGACAACGTTGAGCAAAAGTGTTTGAAGTTTCACTAAATTTCTCCTAATTGTCAAGTAGTTAGAATGCATTATATTATGTGTAGAAATTATTACATTGTGAATTACTAACTCTGCACGATTTCTTACTTTTCGATTACAATTATTTTGAGAAATAAGTTTTTTTCTTGAGTGCGTGACGTCACATGCACAATATTTATTTAAAACATGAAAGCGCTTAAAGAAATCCAATATTACAGTACAAATAGAAAAAATTTAAGCATCAATATTAATAAATACTAAATTAAAAAATGAATTTATATTTACAATGTAAATTAGACAGAATTTGCTAAAATTGCGTTTTTTTAATTATACGATTTTGGATGCAAAACATTATTTCTCAAAAATATATTGTCCTTTTAAGAATTGGACAGTAATTTCGAAAGCTGGTGAAATGAAAATGATGCCACTTTGTCGAATTCCTGAAAATATAATAGTTTCTTAAATTAAAATGAATGTTTTACATGAAAACATTACGCCATTTTTCCACGATAAACCATTTTACTTTTAATTCCTTTTGTTTTAACACCAATCTTTAAGGAATAATGGAAAATGCTATACTGTTTTCTTTAAATACAATTTTTTTTTAATAGCGGGTAATTATTGACTGCCGAAATCCAAGGAGCTTAAATATGCCTTCCTAGTTGAAGTTAAAGCTGAAAAAAAAATTACGATGTAATTATTTCTATATGTTAATATTTGACAGACAATTTTTGGTTATGTAGAGTAAATTCAATCATGCAGCTAATTTATTTATTTTTATCTCCAAGCTCATTTAAATAAATGTACTGTGTCATTTAAACGCACTTATAGTATTAGTAATCTTTTTAATATGCGAAAAATCATATTATCTTCTCAGAATTACGTCAGTTTCGAATTTCAAATTATAGTGAGCGAATCTGAATTGGTTTATAAAAATATTGTCCATACGGAGTTTCTTTTAATGGCAACGGGAAAGAAATTGCATTAGAAATTACAAAAAAATAGATTTCTGTAATGATAAACTATGGGAGATGTTTAAAAAAGGGTGTGAAGAATGGTTTGAATTTTTTTTAATGTTGATAGTAATTTTACTTGTGGTACTCGTACATATGTTCATCATGTTTCGTTAAAATTGGACAACAACTGTGGAAAAAGTACATTTGTGTCACCTGTCTTAGATGTGATTCTTTTGGTTTCGGAAAAGTGTATCGGTTATTATTATTATTATTTATTTATTTTTTGCTGTTTTTATTTTCTGACGAACGACCCATTTGTAGTATAGCTACTGCCAATTTTTTTTTAATAAGTACTGTAATCCCCATCAGTAGTTTCTCATTAAGTAGTGCATCAACGTAATTGCATGTGATTTCTCGACTGTTTTCATTATATTTAGGTACCAATAAAATTTGCTTCAACCTTAACTTATTGAGTCGTCAGAACCTTCGAATATGTCATGGATGAATAATGCTTGAAAAGTTTCATGCAAGGTGAACCGAAAATCTCTGTGACAATACATTGGTTAAATGAGCTTAAAATATTACGCGCAATAATTGAACAAAGTTATTAGGACTATCAGTTATATTTCAATTTTACTAAGTGTTCATTTGCATTAAAAGTTTTGTTTTTGCTACTTTTAAATCACCTTTATTTTTAATTTCAGAAAGAATGCCATAACGGAATTACCCAGAGATCTATTCATCAGGATGCCGTCCATTGAAAGTGTACATCTGGGTAAAAATAAAATTACGACACTTGACAAACATACTTGGTCTCCCGTTTGGCAGCAGTTAAAGGTTCTTAAACTCAACGGTGAGAATACTATTCCATCTGTAATTTTATTATAATTGAAATAGAGTTAGTGTACCAGCAATGGACCATTCAGTGGAAACGTTGTCAAATTATTTTTTTCTCTAATGAAATTATTGACACTATTGTCTGTAACTTCCAAGAATACTCTTAAATGATTAAGAATCTATAATCGCCAAAACTTTAAATATTTCTTTTCTAGAATTCGCGGTGTATACAGTATATTATATAGAAAATAAAATTGCTCCAGTAATTTAAAGTTTATATTTTTCTAAGCTTAAATTAAAATATATATATACATATTCTGAATGTTAAATATATACATATATGCATACGGAGGAGAGTATAAATGTTGTGATTTATAAATGCAAATGCCCGTGAACGGCTGATTATAACACGAGAATTGCATTGTAGGCGTGTTTTCTTCAAACTTAATGGTCGTTGTAATTTAAACTGAATGTTCGATTTTAAGTGTAAGTTCGCGCAAATGTAGTTTGATGCAATTCATTTTTTGTGCAATGTGAAGTTTTGTGGAATGTGACCTTCGTATTTCATATCATCTTCGTTAAATCGTATTAATCTGATCTCGCGAAAGCTTGATAAACAGAACATTTTTCCCGCTGATTTATGTTTCAAGGATGAAAAAGCATCATTATTTGGACATACTTTTGCAGGATATCTAAAGAAATTTTCTTTTTAAAACATGCAAGACTTACCGCCTCTTATTCATTGGAACAGTACAGTATTTTAAATTTCCTACTATCAACATTTTGGAAAAATCGAGCAATTTGCCTTTAAAAAAGATACACGTCTACCTGATTCCTGATACAGTGTTTCAAGTAAGATTATAGTTTTTTTTATATTGCCATATTTAGTTAATATGAGTTAATATTTATAGTATTACAGTAAACATTCTCTAATACGGAACGTTCGGGACTTGAAATATGCTGGATTACGAAATTTTCCAGATTACAGGGTGAATGTATGAAAAAATGATTAAACAAAAACTGACAGCAAAACATGTTTTTTAAAACAGATTAAATAGAATTAAAAAAAAAAATACTCAATAATGTAAAGTACAACATACGTACATGACTATAAAATGTAAACGTGCATAAATGTTTATCGTACTCGGAAAATTTATATAAATTATTTTGTTTATCTTTCGCAGAAACAATTAAAACTAACGATATACATTAGCTATTTATTATTTGATGATTCTTATTAATTTACATTTCAAGTTGAGCATTCTTTTCTGAAATTGAAAAAAAAAACTTAATTTTGATGATAAATATTTATTTTTCCTTTCAACAGTTTGACCGCAAATTATCCACAGAAATGTGTTTTTTTCCCCTATTGTTTACGTGACTGATCTATTTACAGATTTGCGATTTTTAAAGTTGTTACGTAATTCCTAATTATGAAGCGCCAATTAGACCGCATAAAAGATGTATGTTAAAGACAAAGGAGGTTTTGAAACTATAAGTAATTTTTATTACAGGTTATTAAAAAAGAATGTTTATGTATTTTTTAACGATAGCTAAATAGCTGGTGTGATTATTATCTGATCTAAATTAATAAAATTTTGCTTATATGGCAATACATATATATATATAAACATTATAATTCTTATATGATATTGCACAATTCAGTTCTTACCTTACAGTTTAAAGTTACTTTGTATGATTGATATTATTTTATATATGAATTTTCATTTTTGTGACAACAGTATCATTTAATTCAGAGTGTGTAATCAAAGTAAATGTTTATATATATCCAAATTAAAGTTTATGTAGGAGAAATGTTCCAGTTTTTGCTTTAGATGGGGGATATAGAACATGAAAAGAAATCATGAAAGTATTAAAATAAGGTTATCATGACTTTTTGAATCTGAATATTTTTAAGTTGAAGGACTTTTCCAATGGGAAATTATCCCTTCTATACTATTCACCTGCTAGACGATGCTATTTATTTTTTAATAATCGTTATGAGAAATTGTTTGAAATTACAAAACTACTTTCATAAATATCCCCCATTTCATCTCAATAACATGTTTAAATTTCGAGACGCAGAGCCATCTTGAAAATAACCTACAAATGAAGAATAAAAATATGTTTAATCACTCCAATATGCGCTAAAAATAATCAAAAAATCAAGTTGAATAATATCATAAGAAATGCAAATAATATGAGAAAAAAAAAAGAAGATGGATATATATAAAATCCATATTTAGACTATATACTGTTTTAAGGAGTTTTCATTTTTATAATAAAATTTTGTTTCTAAATATAAAAGTTCTTAAAACCCAGTTGTAATCCAATATTCCAGACAACTAATGCCAGTAATGCCTACCGTATGGTAGCAATGCTGATATTTAATATTTTGAAAAGGTAACGATATATTTATTTTTATTATGTTTGATCTGTGTATTTCATATAATTATTATTTTTTTAATTTGAAATTATTTTTTAAAAATAATTATGTGATATTAATAGAAAAAAAATGTTTTTAGATTTACCCCCCCCCCCCCGCAGAGTATATATATATATATATATATATATATATATGGTGTAAAGAAAAGAAAACACATCAATAATAAAAATAATAATAATCTGATTTAAAAAAATTCAATTGGATTTTTATTTTTTAATTTTTTTTAAATACTTAATCATAAAGTATGTCTGGCTTTGTTCCGGAAGTAGAATCTGAAGAAATCATGAGTAAAGTGGCGGTGACCCTGCCCCTCCCATTATTTTAGGGGCTCCAAATTTGCTATGCAATTTTTGTAGGTCAAACTGTTTATGTGGTCAAAGATGACTGCTTTTAATGATTTAAAAAAATAGTGGTCAGAAATGGCTGCCTGTCTGAAATTCAGACGTAAAAACAAGCACCTTAAAAAATTAAGAAACTTTAAAGTGTCTGTTTTTTGAACCAATTGTTTCAGGCACTTAATTTTCTGAATTTCAGACATTTCAGTTTACAGTGTAGATGACTCCTTAAGCAAAATTTAAGCATAGCGTTCATTATTGGACGTTATTACTAATCGAATGGTGCCAGTCACAATGGCTGAAGATAATTTGTTGGTGGCAGAATCAGTATGGGTTGATTTTTTGGGGTGCTGATTATGATTTGCTTGATTTGAATAAGATAGCTAAAAAATTATTTCTTGTGAAGTAAAATAACTTTTAAACACTTCTGAAGTACTGATAAATCGCAGTTGCATTCCAAAACTAAATACAAGAATGCAGAGTCGAACTCGGTTAACACTAAAAGTTAGGGAGTTATAATAGTCCTCGTACTAACCGTTACTCGTAATACCAGTGAAGATAACAAAAAATACTGAAAACACGCGCATAATTAAACTGAATACTACTATTAATTCCTTTAACTACCCCGATGCTAAAATTAAATTAATATCGTAAAGTTAACATAAAATAGTCTATCTTTTCTGTCCTGTCTACCTACCTCATTTTCTTTAGACGGGTCTTTTCTTTCGTCAAAATCACAGTAACTGCAATCAAAGCCTCTAAAGCCGTTTGTTAAAATGAAGTATAATTTAACGAAAAAGAACCCAAACATAAAATGAAAATTCGTGCTAGTATTGAAAAGGACAAGAACAACGTACAGTAATGCAACTGATCACTTCCCAGGAAAAACTCGTAACATTGTAATAGTCAGTCCAGTTTTCGGGCTATTGATTTTTATCCTTTTCATTTGAACAGTGCCATAAGAGACATGAAAAGGCTGATTCATAGGGACCGGATTTAAGACAAGAAACAAATAAAAGTTGTATCCCATCCTCCTTTTTTCTATGGCTCAGTTGCAAATCTTACAAAGGATTTTTATTTGAAACGTTTTTATCTCGTCGTCCTTTCTTTCATTCTTTCAAAACTTCAGGACACACCTTTGCACTTTCTTGTTTGGTTGGAGGGTATGATAAATTACTACATTTTGACACACAGTTACAATGTAGAAATATTACCTCCGAATAGAAAACACTGTCCGATAAAAGATTTCTTTCCTGCAATTCGCCAAAGATCCAATTGAAATGAGCATATGCTTCGTGATCCTGCTTTAGTAGTTCGTCAACACCTTAATGTAGTTTAAATAACGAACCAATCTGAGCGTGTAAATTTCTCATTCTAACCGTGCATGCCTTAAGCGAGTTTGGCAGTATTAGATATACTGAATATTTTTAATACACACAAAACAGAAACATACTAAAATCTACTTTATGACATATTAAAAATTCCCCAAAGATTCATGAACATTTCTTTCAAATCAACAAGCAAAAAAAAAAAAAATATATATATATACACTGAAAAAAATGAAGTACTCAAAAAAAAGTAAGTCCATGTACTCATTTCGAAATGAGTATTTTTGGATAAAAAATGAACATGTGCATTCTCCAAAATGAATAAGTTCATGTACTCATATCGAAATGAGTATTTTTGGATAAAAAATGAACATATGTATTCTCAAAAGAGTAAGTTCATGTACTCATATCGAAATGAGTATTTTTGGATAAAAAATGAACATATGTATTCTCAAAAGAGTAAGTTCATGTACTCATTTCGAAATGAGTATTTTTGGATCAAAAATGAGCATATGATCAAACCCAACAAACTTGTATATTTCAGAATGTGTAATGACGAAATTTCGGAAGAATAAGAGAAATGAAAAGTGGATCTGGTTGTTCGGGATTTTCATCAAAATGGATCCACTGCAATACATTTACCCTCCCCCCCCCCACTCACATTTTACACATTTACTTTTTTCTTTCCTTGATAGTACTTTAAAATTATGATTTCGTCCCCCCACTAATTTTTTTAAAAATTTATTTAAACTTTTTTAACGTGAGGAAATATTATGTGTGTTATATGTATAATATGTGTTATTTAAAAGTTTCATAACATAATATCTTTGCAAATTATAGTTATACAAATTGGTATTAAACTAAGCTGATTTGGCTTACAAATTTATGAATTACGCTAAAATTTATTATTTTATAAATTATAATTTTATAAAGTTTATAATTTTTCCCTTAAATTTATAAAATTAGTTAATATTTTTTCTTTACTTTTATAAAAATAAAGTTTTTAACTTTATAACGTTTTTAATTTATTTCTTTAACTTATATTTTTATAAATTAAACTAATTTAATTCAAATAAAATCAATAAATCCAGATTTAAACCTACCTATCTCATGGTCATTAATTTCAAATTTGTCCCTAAAAATAATTTTTTTTAACTATTTAGTTTAACCGAACCGTACGCAAAAGCTCTCAGCATAGCTTAAATATAATAATTTAATTTATTATAAAAAAATATTTACATAATTTTTTTAAACAAGGCATTAAAAATAATTTAATAGCATGTAATAAACACGTCTGATTAAGATAATTGTTGTTTTTAGTAGAATTGATAAATAGATAATCAGGCAAATAATTTAAAAAAAGTATGTGTTCGAATAAAGAAATTGTTCGTACTGTTGTAAAAAGAAGCAATCAGTATTCTTAATGCAATGTTTTACGCATATAATACATAATAAATTGAAATTTATCTGTTATAAGGCACCAAATTATACAGCAAAATATTGAAAATTATGAAAAGAAAATATTAAAAACATTGGAATTGAAAAAATCCATCTACAGATGAAACCTCAAGTTTTTGCAAGTTTTGCAAAATAACTAACAACATTTGAGAAGTAAGCGTGTTCACTCATGGCGCGTTGGTCTGAGTCGTCAGGTTAGTACACAGGACATCACGGGTTCGCTTCCTCTCATGGGCAAGGATTGGATAATTACTATAAACTCACGCAGGAATGAAAAAAATGAGCAGAAATGTATGTATCCCTTATAAGGTTGTCCTCGCGAAGTAACTCCTTTTTTTATCCTATAAATTTTATTTTAACGACATAAAAATTTCTAAATTTGAATACATCCATGGGATCAAAAATAAGTATATGTGTTTCTAAATTTTGAGTACTTTTGGATCGGAGCTATTTTGAGTATGTGACGTATTCAAAACTCAGTACTTTTTACTCAATTTTGAGTACCCATTTTTTTCAGTGTATCTTTATATATATATACATATAGAGTCGAACTTGCCAATTAGGAGCACGTCTAAAACGAGAGCTCGGTTAAAACGAACAAGTTGTATGTTAAGACTGGTTCGTTTTTTAAATTATTTCCGCTATTTACGTGCTACAAAAGCAAGATTATGGATAATAGAAGCAAAACACGTTTTCATTTCATTGGGATTTTCGACAAAATGTAGGGTAGAATTAGAAAAGCAATCACTCTCTTATCCAACACTTTTCTCTCTAATGATATTTTTACTTTACAACTGTCTGTCAAAATGTAGTGATTTATCAGATTGCTTAGGATATCCTCCCACCTACACACACACACAAAATCCAAGGAAATACAAAGGTATCCTTGAGGTGTTGAAAGATGAAAGAAATAAAAGCAAAGATAAAGACTTTTTTATATACCGCCCATTTACCGCAAGATTTACAACTGAGTCTTTGAAAGGAAGGAGCATAGAAAAAACCTTTATATGTTTCTTTCTTTAAATCCAAACTGTGTTTCATGTTAACCCGCCTTTTCATGTCTCTTACTTTAAATGAAAATTACATAGGAAATCCATAATTCACAATTTGCAGTGACTATTGCGATGTTGATCCAGTTTTTCCGGGGAAGTTTGAAGTGATCCGTTGGCACGTCGTTCATGTCCTTTAGAATTAAGAGATCTTTAGAGGCTTCGATTGCAGTACTGTGATTTTGTCTAAAGTAAATGAGGTAGTTTGACTCAATGATAAGACTGAATATTTTAAATTAACATTACGAATTTAAGGTAACTTTAGCATTGAGGTAATTAGAGGAATTAAAAGTAGTATTTGGTTTAATTGTGCGCGCGTGTTTTTAAGATTATTATTATCTTCATCGGTATTACGAGTAAGGATTAATGAGAGAGTTTTATAATACCCTAGCTTCTCGTATTTACCAAGTTCGATTGTCTGTGTATGTGTGTGTGTATATATATATATATATATATATATATATAGGTAGATAGATAGATAAATATACTTTTTCTGTTTCTAGAAAGTGTTTGCAATAATCTGTAAATTGAAATTCTTTAATTATTCTTTTCAACTTTGCTTTCCTATTTCTAGAAAACGTTTTTAAATTTTTACAAAAGAAATTTTAAATCGATTCCTTTTCCAAATGAGATTTCATTTCGCACATTTTTCTTGTTCTCTAGATAATAACATAACGTGCGATGACCGACTAAACTGGATAATCGAGTCAAAGAAAATTCCACCGGTCATTTTTGGTAAATGCAGCTATCCATACGAATTTCGAGGAATGCATCTGTTTGAATTCTTGGAAAGCCGTATGTAGTGAAACCTTCTTGAAGTTTCCACCTGCTTTTGATTCACATCCAATATTTTGAAGTGCATTTCTGTATTTTATTTTATTATATTATTGTGTGCTTATATATATGTTTTGTACATTATTGTATTTATTAACATTCATTATATGTAAATAAAATAAAATAAAAATAAATTTGAATCATTCTGTCTGTTTCTTATACAAGACCTTCATTCTATAATGTTTCGCCATACTAATACAGTAAAGGTTGAAAAAAAACCTTTTATTTTCGCAGTCGCAATTTGGTACTTTATTATAAGGAGTGGTTTACTAATTTTGGCCAAGATAAAGCATGATTTTTGAGACTTTATTTTCTCAACTCGGATAAAGGTATAAACATGTTTTTTTTTAACTCTATTTATTAAAGTTTAGATTAACTACGTGATTTTTTGCAATGTGAAATATTCTGAACTTTTCTTACAAATTTAGCTCCATGAATTTGATTAGTCGGAAATATTTCAAACTTTGCTTACTATTAGAACAGTTGGTTTGTACCGTGCAATTCCCCTTTCTTCGTACGATCATATTCCTCATAAGTTAGTTAACTGAGATCCACTCTTAAGTTAGATATTGAACGATTCCAAAAAAATTTAGTTTAATTAAAATAATTCATAATTGACAAAAAGAAAATGGTGCTTTTGTTTAAAAATTAAAAGAATATATTATGTTTTTTGATTTTTTTAAAGTATCTTTACAAATATACATATATATATGTGTGTGTGTGTGTGTGTGTGTAGAGGAAAGTATGTAAAAATGGGCAGAGGTGTAATTATGGGCACCCCTCCCCAAGTGGCTATGGGAGGTGCTGATGACTGGTGGCCATGACTGTAGATGGCGCCATTTGTTGAAATGAGATAGCAGAAAGCATTTGGAACCATTATTTCAAGTAGTGTGGATGCAGCGTGACTTATTGTGCGAATTGGCCTTTATTCTGGACGGAAAATTTTTGTCAAACTGAAATCGTTTTCTTTTCATGTTCTTATTAAACCGGAAGGCGGCAGCACAGACAATCACCTCATCGAGTTCACGGCTGAAATTCCAGAATTAGTTAAAACTCGATTCGCATATTAAAATGCAATTGGTCTGCCAAGTCATATCTTGTTGGAAAACACCTTAAAATCTGATTTTAGCGGTTGGCTCGTAGGTTTACCATTATGTGTTTCTGCACCCAAAGGTATGAAAACATGGAGAACTGGGAGCAGGAACACACAATGGTAAACCTACGAGCCAACAGCTAAAATCGTGTTTTCGAGTGTTTTCCACCAAAATATGACTTGGCAGATCGATTGCGTTTTAATATGAGAATCGAGTTTTAACTAATTCTGGAATTTCAGCCGTGAACTTGATGAGATAATTGTCTGTGCTGCCGCCTCTTGGTCTATATGGTTAGTTTAAAATAATTTCATAGTGATATCCGGCAAGCGGAGATCCTAAGCTACTTTTAGAAGCACACCTTCAGTCACGCACGCCTTTAGGTAACATGTGAAAGTGGCCATCTTTCTTTGGTGGGGTTTGTGTAAATATGGGCCCCCATTTATAGGGGCACCATAATTTCATAACATTTATTGTTAAACAACATAAATCATTTCATTAATTATTTTCGTGCCCAGTGAATCCAACCCATTCACCTAAATAAACATCTTGAAATTTGGAAAAGACTCGTGGAAATTATTGACTGCCGCAACGGAACGTACGGATTTAATTGCTGTTAAATGAGCATTCCTCCTGACTTGACGTTTTACAAAATGTCATTTAAATTTTTACTTCTACTGAATGATGGCTGGAGTCTGTTTATTGTTGGCGATATCACACGGCCTCCTGATGCGATCGAGATGGAAAACGTTGCACAGAATATAAACTTTTATCAACAAGCTTCCAACTTCCACTCAGATCGAATTCGAACTTGAATTCACAACATATATTTATAGGCATATAAAATAATTTGAAGGTTTCAGAAATTAAAAACGTTAAATTAAACAAGGTTTATGCAATAATATTCTAACATTCTTATAAACTTAATATTCTTGTAATTTTTTAGAAAAAAATTACATTTTTTCAGAAAGCTCTACCCACCTGAATGACACCCCCCCCCCCCCGCGCAATCTTATTAAATTTATATTCATGACTTCCCATTGATTGTGTGAATGATTCTAGTTTATTTTGGAGTTCGTTCTATACAGTGGTTTTATTAGGATAAGCAATTAAGGATAAGTAAAATTTCGAAAATAATTTCATGTTATCCTAATACTCAAATAGCAATATTTACTTACCTACCAACCACGAAACATCTGCATCTGATAGATAAATTGAATAATATTTCATGTACAAAAGTAACTTATGGAAATGTAAACAGAATCTACTATATTTCACCTATATCTATTTTAGAAATCTAGTGTTGTTACTATTTTTGTTCCGGTAAAACAGTTTTGATGATCATTCTATAAAATTTATTTTATCTTAGTACATCCTGATATAACTCGATGGTAATAGCATACTAAAATCACTCCAAAATAGGGTTATTTCGAAACTTTCAGACCTATTGGTGAATCATTCATAATCGTGCCCACTGCCAAATCACTAAATAGCAATCGTGATTTGGCGCTGTAAAGTATGTTTTGTGATAGCTTTTTATAATCTCAATTTCCAATAATTGTAATATTTCAGGATCGTTTTACTAATCAAATTTCAATAGATTATCCACTTGTTGTACGAGTGATTTTATCCTATTTATAAAATTATATAAACTCTTCAACGACGAAGCATCCACACATCTGCTCCAGAAAATGAATAATATCCCTTTTAAGATATATATACAAATGTAAACACATACTACGGTACTTTAATCCAAATTACACATTCAATGTTTTTGTAATTTTCATTTGGAAAAAATATTTCTGTTATTATTCTATTGGAGTTAAACGGTTACTTGTATCAAAATAATTTCTCATTTATGTCCATAAAATACTAAAATCACTTGAAAATAATTTATTTTAGAAAAACAATATTGCAGTAAAATAGTACGAGTTACTTGAATTTTATTATTTTGATATTCTTTGAAATAGTGTTGCTAAGCAACTAATAAAATAAAGGGCAAAGTAAAAGGAAATGCATTTTAAAATTTGTAAAAAGTGTGAAAGTAAAATGCTTTATATTTCCCGAACAGATGCAAAAACATTTCCAATGATTTATACAATTAGTATCTAAATTCAAAAAAAGTATCGGTAAATGTTCAAAGCTATTGGACATATTTAAAACCTCTCTATCAAAAATTTAGCATCCATAATTTTATGTTCAAATCCATTATTCAAATATGCGATTTTCATTTCAGTTAAAAATAAAATTTGAAAAAAGTCTGCATTCCTTTAGAAAAGCTTTATGGCCTAAAAAGAAATGTTCCATATTTTTCGAACGAATGAACCAAATGTAACTAAAAACTATGCAGCTAATTCCGGGTACCTCACCAAAATAACTACCAAAAATCAACCTAATCGGATCATTTTTCTTCATTCATTTATCGCGGAACAGACAGACAAACAGAAACCAAAAACTTTTCGCGTCTCCACAGTGATCCTCAATTGACGTTTCGGCAATAAAGGGAGAAAATCCTTAGTTTATAATTAGTTCTAGGAATAGAAAAAAATAACGAAAAAACAGGATTTTTTTACCAAAAATAATAAACCTCCTTTTAAGATGGGGAAAAAAAATCTGTATTATTGTTTATCGACGGAAAAGAAAACTCATCTAAGTTCTGCTGTTTTACCTTTGCAAAAGGAGAGAAAGGGGCACATTTAGATGCTTACACAATTATGTACTCAAAAACACAAAAATGTACTAAACGAAATCTTCAAGAGATGTGTCTACACAGATTTTTTGACAGAAAATGAAGCATCACGATTATTTATGTCTTCAAGAACTAAAAACAAACATTGAAAAGCAAAGAAGCATCTCCCAATATGCACATGACTTATATGCATTAACTCAGAATAAAAGTCCATTTGAAAATAAAAGGTATATTTCTACTAACGGGAATTTAGTAGTCATTGTGATCACAGTCAAGATTATAGTCGCTGACAAATTGCATATTTTGAATAAATATTAAAGATATTTGTTGCTTATTATAAACTGTTATATTTTACAAAAAATTGCTCATTTGTGTATGGGTATTCATTCAAAGCTTATTATTATGCACCAGACCCAGTATTAAAATGCTAGACACGTCGAAGAAGTGTTATAAAAACTAATGGGATAAAGAAAGGGTTGATCTTGAACATTTGAGTTGTAGTTAAAGGAGTATTTCACACCTTGAACCTGTGGCTGCAGAACACCCCTTTTCCTACTACCCGCCTCAATGTTTTTCAAGAAGCTGATTCTTTTGAAGTAAAAAGTAATATACATCACAAATCGTAATTCTGCTAAATATGAATTTACCAAACGGTTTAGTAATGTGAAAGCCGTATCACTAAGTAATGCACATAATGTAAAAAAAAAAAAAAAAAAAAAAAAAAAAAAATAGAAAAAAGCATTTAATGCCAGTATGAAACGGAAATGAAAGTATTACCCCTTTATTACTTTTCGACGTAACTTTCATGCATGTTGAGGCATTTGTCCTAACGATGGATCAGTTTGAAAATCCCGGTCTCATAGAACTCCGTCGGCTGAGAGAAGAACCACTTCTTGTGTCAAACTTCCGAGTCAAACTTCTTAGCGCCGATGAACTTCTTCATGAGTCCAAACAGATGGCAATTCGACGACAACGCTCGTCTCCAGTTCGTGAGAACAGAAACATGATTGGGATGTTTTAGAGCAGCCACCATACAGTCCGGACGTGGCATTCTCCGATTTCCGCCTGTTTGGACCCATGAAGAAGTTCCTAAGTGATATGAAGTTTGACTCTGACGAAGGACTTAAACGGGCCGTTTGAAGATATGCTCTTCTCACTGCCGACAGAGTTCTATTAGTTTGGGATTTTCAAACTGATCCATCATTGGGACGGATCCATCTTTAATTTCTGTTTTATATTGTCCTTACTTTTTTCTTTTACTTTTTCTACATTATGTAAGTAACTTGTTAATACAAAATAGTAGTATATTAATAATAGTAAATGAAATAATAAAAATTTGATAGGAAATAAATTTGTTCTTGACTATAAAAATTGCCTAGTGTATATATGGATATGTAGTTCTTTTTTATGTTTAAAAAACATTTAAATCAGATGATTTTTAGAAAGGTATGATTTCAAAATAGCACGTCCAATTTTATTCAAAATGCACTATTGTGTTGCGAACGTGTCTTTGAAGAAGTGGGGCTTGGATGTGTAGACATAAATTACACAGTTTATTGATCCGTTGCTACACTACAAAAAAAAAAAAAAAAAAAAAAAAAAAAAAAACTTGGAAACGTTAATCTATCTTGTGGGGCAGCAATGTGGCCCATCGGTTCTGTTATGTGTCCGAATATTTCGGTCAGATATTCGTAAAAGTTTTCGCATATTTCTGTCAGATATTCAGAAATGTTTCTGTATATTTTGGAAACATTTACGTGCATTTCGGAAACGTTTCTTTATATTTCAGTCAGATATTCAGTGACGATTCTGTATATATCGGAAACGTTTTTGTATACATCGGAAAGATTTCTGCATATATCGGAAATGTTTTTGTATACATAGGAAAGATTTCTGCATACTTCGTAAATGTTTTTGTATACAACGGAAATGTTTCTGTGTGTTTTGGAAATGTTTCTGTGTGTTTTGGAAATATTTCTGTGTGTTTTGGAAATGTTTCTGTGTGTTTTGGAAATGTTTCTGTGTATTTCTGTTTTATAATTTCTTTTATTTGAGAGAACAATATGCTTTAAAAAATAATATTATCAGACTCTATTTTATTGCATATTAATATTACATTTGCAGTTAATCTTTTGTTGTATACACAAAGTTAAATAACTCGTTCGATAGTTTCTTTTTACTCTTGTTTCACGAATCTATAATAAATATTATTAGATATTTGATTGATGAATAATAATGCAGTACTAGTATTAATGAAGTACAGATAGTACCGTATATACGTCTTTAACATCTTTTCGTTTTGAGATCGGTTCCGTTTCACAACATTTCTAATGATGAAATGTATCGTTTTTATGACAGAACAAAATCCTAATTTCACTTATTCTATACGTTTTTCACTCAGTTTTTATGAATCAGATATTTGTAAATAAATAACGTTATAAGTTTGATTTATAGATCTATAAATAATTCTTTTTTTAAATGCAACCTAATGAGTTCCATCCTCTAAATAGATACACAATGAAAATATTTAATTTCCCTATACTTATAAATAGATAGATTTTAGTAATACCTTTCAACATTTTTTTAAAATCTTGTAAATAGTTATACTATTCAAAAACATTTTATATCTGTGGTAATTATTTTATTTTCACTAATTGTATACTTATAAATAGATATATTGATAAAAATATTTTGTCTATTTGTAAATATTTTTAGTATAGTGTTTTACAACTATCATGCTTCTAAATATATTCATATAAAGGTATTATTTTATTCGTATAACTTGAGAAGTGCTGAGATAACCTGTAAAAATAAATATATTTTATAAGTATACAGTTCATAAAATAAAATAATTATTTACAGATACGAAATCTTTTGACATAACATCTCTACTTACAAGATTAAAAATATATATTTATTCAAAGGTATTAAAAATAATACATCTATTTTGGGAAATAAAGCATTTTCATAGTGCATACGTATCTGTTTACAGCATGGAATTCACGAGACCGGATTTTAAAACCGGATTTTAAAGTGCTATCTGTACTTCATTAATAATAGTACTACATTATTATTCATCAATCAAATATCTAATATTTATTATAAATTCATGGAACAATAGTATAAAGAAACTATCGAACGAGTTATTTAACTTTGTGTATACAACAAAAGATTAACTGCAAATGTAATATTAATATGCAATAAAATAGAATCTGATAATATAATTTTTTTAAGCATATTGTTCTCTCAAATAAAAGAAATTATAAAACAGAATACTTACAGCTCATATAAATACGTTGCATCTGCATCTGTTTTAAGCTGTCTTTCCTCTCAAGAACAATATAAACCACGTGATAATGACATGTGCAATAGGTCGGAGTAGATAAGCATGCGCAAATATTACTTCATTTGGAATTCCTTTTTTAAACTTTACACGGCTTGAGTGTAACATAACGAATTTTTCAGTAACCAACATTTTACACTACCTATTTGAAAACATTTCCACTATGGAATGTAACGTTTTTGACTTCTTCAGAGTAATTCACCGCTTTGAATATTTTTTCGAAAATACGTGTAACGATTCCGAAATAACAAATAACTGAGGAGAACACAAAGTTTATTATAAATTTCCGGAAACCTTTCCGCTTTGTGCCGAAATGCTTCTGAGCAAAAACAAAATCATTCAATGACGACATCAAAGTTTTTTCCAAAGGTCAATGACAGAACAAGAATAAAATGTGATCGAACACGATGGTAAATATCACTATGGGCATGAATAAAATATCCCAAGGATTATGTTTATTTAATGCCACTATTTCCGAATAGTATTCTTTGCCATATTTAATTGCAGAATTCTATGATTTAATAAAAGGAACAAATATTCGGGAATAGTGGTTCAGGAATCTAAATGCTTGGTGCATTGTCAAATGTTAAGATACAGAGGTTAATATCTACTAGATGAAGCCCGTCAAAACTTGACGGAAAAAAATTAGTACAACAATATCAGTAAAATAAGCTTCTTTATTACATAAAAAGGGGTGCATATGAAACAATCTTTCAAATATTTTATTTTAAAAGTTTTCCCCCAGTGAAATACAGTACTATTTTCGATGCAAATTCCAAACAAACAATCCGTAAACAACTGTGTAATTCAAATCAGTCTGACATTACCGCCATATTCCCCACGGCAAGAAAGAAAATTTCATGGAGCTGTGAAGTATCATACAAATGCTATATACTTTTATCTCATATTCTGTAAATAAAAGAACATAGTAAATAAAGCACACATCAACCCTCCCCCCGTGATATTGCAACCGAATAAGCTCCTATGTGCATGTGCAGTGCATCTGCCCAAAGGCACCGTCAAAATTCGACGCTAAAAAAAGTTTTAAAATGTTTAAATTAAAAGTTTTAAAATGTCCTCTTTAATCCTTGTTTGTTTCAAATCCATATCTTCTAAAACACATCCATTGTTTTAAGTTAATCAATTTTTATATAAAGATTAATAATTTTCCTCACAATAATAAGTCAATCTGCAGATGAGGGAGATTTTAAATATTTTTAAGTGTAATTCATTTGTATGGTTACTTCGGTCTCTTTACATAATAAGAGTGATTATTCCTTTTCCATTACAGTCGGGATCTTTTGCCTCTTATACAGTTATATATCAAATGGATCTTTAAAAAAATAATAAAATACAGTTTCTAGCATATTCTGATATAACATGTACATCAACGAATTCAACATATCAATTTTATGTCATTCATAAACGGAAAATAGGTTTTTTTTTGTTTAGCGCCAAAATGCTCTATCTCATAGATAATCTGATCTTATGATTCGTCAGTTTTTAATTTTTTTTTACTTTTCATCTTGGTTAGGGAAATATTCTTTCAATTGTGGCAACTTTCCCAGGGTCATAAAGATTGAAAGCGCTTTACTGTTTGACTTGTTGGAGACACGTAAACAATACAACTGGCAAAAGTGTTTAAATTTAAGATAGGAATTATGACTGTGTTGATGAAGTGCCATTCATTTTAAATAAGTTTAAAAGTAAAAATAGTTTCTTTAAAACAACATTGATGATGTGCATTGATGATGTGACATTCATTTTAAATAAGTATAAAAATGTAAATAGTTTCTTTAAAAAAAAAAAAAACTCTTTTATAAGGAATCAATCTTCATCTTGAAAAAAAGTCTCACTTGTTAACTGCAATTCCTGTTTTTTTACCCAACAATTAAAAAAAAAAACAGAGCAAAAAGTATACATATTTTTCAATAAATTCACTTGCTTTCTCTTTCTACCAAGCGTTAAAAAAAGGGCAAAGTAATTTTCGTAGTTGTCCTATGAATGTTTATTGTAACGGAATTTTTTTGGAAAGAAATATGAATTGCAGTCAGAGGATTATGTGTTGATTTTCAAGATGAATATTAAATGCCTATAAGACAGTTTTTTAAACCTATTTTTATGTTTATTTCTAATCCTGAAGCATACTGGATGTATCGAGTTTTTCATACTCAGCCATTTCTGATTTCATTACATTTACAGACGGACTACAGACGGGTGAATCTAGACTATGTGCTCTTTTCGGAAGCAATTATCAAACCCAAATAAACTTTAGCTCGATACTTAAGAAATGCTTATCAGTTACGTTTGTCAACAATGGCGTACAGAGGATGAAGCCGGAAGCGGACAATGTATACCAGAATATCCCGATAGTAATGTTTGTCTTATTTAATCGCAGAATTTGTAAATATTTGTGACAATTAAATAAGTAGAATATTACTATTCGAAAATATTAGTACATTGCACCTTCCTCTAGCCTCATTTGTCCTTGTTTGTTAGACTGTCTGTCAATCACTTTTTTATTATTTGTGACAATGCTTGCACAGTAATTGTAATATTTTTTGTAAATAAATATTAACTTTTTCAGAGGCCGATAATTCTGTTGCTGCCATGCTGAAGATTCACCAAATTGTACGATTTCATTTTAAAATAAATAAATGCAATAATAATTTTAAAAAAATCACGTAATATATAAAAACTATATATATATATATATATTTAACTCTGGTACAAATTTTGATTAAAAATCAAGGGATTTAACTAATAATCACAACCCTTCAAAATATTAAAATATACTTTCGTAAATAGACGCATTTAATGTCGTAAATCGTTTAACATAATCCGTGCTTGATCAGTATATTTTCATTCATATTTCCTGTTAAAACAAGAACATTAAAAAAATTTCGCATTCAAACTATTTTAATTACATGCCAGAGTCAGAGGAAATCCCGTTTGGAATAGTTTAGATAGGCAGTTCTTCAAGGTCTTATCACGCTGTATTACAAGTAAAGTTGTTCCAATTTTCATAAAGACTGGACGTTTCTTTTTAACATTGATACTATTCAAGTACTTTTAAAGGTGAGTGATTTCAAAGGTTCTTATTTTACATTAAGTTAAAAAATTTATCTATGATTTGCGTATTATTTATAAAAACCTTTAAGTCTACATGGTTTCTCAAATATTCAGAAAATGCAACTTTTAAAGATTGTCATGTTAAACAGGATTTCAAACGATAAGAAATATTCGTAAGAAATACTACCTATTACATTCTCCGCTAAGTTGGAATTTCTGAAAATTTTTTGCAGATCTACGCCGATTATGACTCCCAGAACCCATAACCACCCCCAGTTCAAAACTTATATGTATATGTATATATATATATATATATATACTCATGTCACTTTTTTATGGACACGATAACTCGAATAATTCTTCACAAATCTCTTCCAAACTGATACATAAAATCAAGGGGCATAAAATTTCGATAAAGTTCGTTAATGGGCAAAATCGAAAAAAACTCATATAGTCTTAATTATGATACGTATCGAATCCATTAAAAGTTATTATTACTTCTAAGAAAAAGACCGAAAATTTATGTATAACAGTTTTTTCATATCATTAAAAATAGTCCCAAGGGGAAAGGGGAGGGGCGTTTTAGGAAAAAAAAATTCATAACTTCGTCAATTTACAAGATATCAAATCCGCTTGAATTTATTGTAAATCCTCTCATTATTATCTAAAACTTTTATATAGACAAGTTTTTATAGGACCAACTCTTATAGCAAAAAAAAAAAAAAAAAAATTCCTGCCAGCTCCGCCTGCAAACAAGTTAGATTTTGAAGTCCTTTATGAAACCCAACTGAGGCATCATGGCAAAAAGGTCATTTCTTACGCAATTCCCAACAAACAGGCGCCCCACGGTCTGCTTCTTCAAAATCTACCTGTGCCTGTAGCCCGAGCCGTCAGGGATTTTGTAACATAAAAACGTCTTTATCTGACGGGAAGCCGCCACTTGTATATCCATGCTGATAATTTTAGTGTGTCATTTCAGGTTTTCATTCTTATTTTATTGGCAAAAGCGTCTCTTTGCATTGGAGATTTTATTCTGCACAAATAACAATACTTATTTACGTATTAAATGCAGAACAGCTGCAGCTTTCGCAGAAATTGAATAAAATCGCGTGTGGCATATACCTATATGCAAGTGAGCACATAGTTTGAACTTCCCCTAACAAACTTAAATCTTGTTTATGTATTTTTTAAACAACAATTTAAAACTTAAACGTTTTTACAACTTATATTTGAAAAATAAATTGTCAATAATTCTATGAAAAAAATTAATAATAGAATTCTAGAATGAATAAAGAAAATATCCAAATCGATCCTAATATATTTTGATAGAAGAAGTATATCAAAATCACCGCATAATTATCTTTTTCAATGTAAAATATTGTAATCTTAGTTTAATTGCTTCATGATGGCGTGGTTTTAATATACATTATCTATATTATAAAGCATAAACCATGTCCGTAAGTAAAGCTGATAGCCTATTGACTAATACCAACGACCTGAATAATACATTTTGCTTTCTTCAAAATTTATTAACTTCTAACAATCCCACAATTTTAGTTTTATAACGATGAGTAGGGGAAAAAATGTACTTTCAAATGCAATTTGTTTGAAAACTCCATCTTAATTGATTCATCTATTATGGCTTTTAAAATAACTTTCAAACATGATTTTTCTCCATTGTCTGCATGCCCATTACGAAAGAGTAATAAACAATTTGCACTTAATAGTTCAGCATTTGTTTCCAGATAATTTTTCATGGCGAAATTAAAACTTCATAAATAAATAAATAAAAGAATAATAATGTAATAAAAGCATAAATTCAACATATATGTAATCGAGTAATTTCTATTTTTACACCGGTAAATTGGGGAAAATATGTATTTTTAAATATAACTTGTTTGAAAACTGCATCTCATTTTAGAGATTAGAAAACTTAATGTGTTTATTTTTAATTGAATGATGAAAGCGTTAAAAAACTATAACCCGGAGAAAAAGAGAGAAAACTTATCATTTTTTTCTTCAATTGAATGAAGAATAAAAAAGGATTATGGAAAAAAAAATGTAGAAAAAAAAGTGAATCAGGTACTTTGGTACAATAATTTTGTGTTCACCATTAATAACGATAAAGAAGATGTTTATTTAAGTAATTTTCAGTAAATTTGCCAGTGCAGATGATTTTATAATTTCTTTTTTGTTCCCTGTCTCCATAACAGCAGAAAAATGCAAAAACTTTAACTTTTGCACTGACCTATCGGCAACTAGTAAATCTACAGATCATAGGCAGATCATACAGATCATACAGATAACGCCAGCTCTACAAATCATTTTTCATAAATCTCACTAATTTTTAATATTATCTGCATAATATTTGATATCCTAAAATTAGATTTTTAAAAGTTATTTATACATTTATATGAATATAAGATTTATTGAAAACTCCGAAATGTTTAGAAGTATCACATTAAACACAATTTTATGTCGGATAAATGATAGGATAAACTACTTATTACTGTAATTTTTAGAATAAGATTACATTTCTTCAGGGGAGGGGAAGAGCACCCCTGAACCCCCCGTTGTCACTTTAATTTTATATTATCAATTTCCAGTAATTGTGCTATTTCATTATTCGAGCTGATGCCTGAGTGCATTTACAATTGTAATTTCATTAAATTAACCATCTCTTTCTACAGGAGATTTTAGTCTATCCTTAAAAGAATACATTTTTTTCAACTACTAAACATCCTATGTTGCTGAAATTGAATAAAATTTCATGTTTTAAATATACTTATACAAATGTAAATTCCTCTTTTGAGACTTATATTCAATTTACACATTCGCCGTGTTTATAATTTTCTTTTGGAAAACCGATTTGGTCATCTTTCGTTAGTAGTTAAAATAAATCCTTATCTATTCCATTAGAAAAAGCATATAAAAAATTAAACCACCAGAAACTTAGCTATTCTGTTAATAAAATTTCGTGTCAAAATATTGCGATTCACTTTAATTTTGTTTTGTTGATATTCTTGGGAATATAGCTGCTTGGCAACCAATTAATAAATCAAAGAAATGCTTTGGAAATTTTTGTATGAAATCAGAAATTAAAATCATACTAGATGGAACCCGTCAAAACTTGACGCAAAAAAAAAATACTATAACAGTATCAGTAAAATAAGCTTCTTTATTATTTATGAAGGGTTGCGTCTTTCAAAAAAAAATTTTCCCCAGTCAAATACAGTACTATTTCCGATGCAAACTCCAAACAAAAAATCCGTAAATAACTGTGTAATGCAAATCAGTTTGACATTACCACCATATTCCCCACGGCAAGAAAAAAAATTCATGGACCTATGAAGTATATACAAATAGTATATTCCTACGTTCATATCATATTCAGTAAATAACAGAACATAGTAAATAAAGCGCACATCTCCCCCCCCCCCTGTGATAATGCAACCGAATGAGCTCCTATGCGCTTGTGCATTGCATCTGCCCAAAAGCACTGTCAAAATTCGACGTTAAAAAAGTTTTAAAATGATTAAATTAAAAGTTTTAAAATGTCCTCTTTAATCATTGTTCGTTTCAAATCCATATCTTCTAAAACGCATCCATTGTTTTAAGCTAATCAATTTTTATGCAAAGATTAAGAAGTTTTTTACAGTAATAAATCTATCTGCAGATGGAGATTTTTAATGTTTTCAAGTGTAATTTATTTGTATGGTTTCTTCGGTTCCTTTATATAATCAGGATGATTATTTCTTTTCCATCACAGTCGGGGATATTTTTCCTCTTATACAGTTGACAAATGTAAAAAATAAAAAAATACAATTCCTAGCATATCCTGATATCTGATGGAACATATTCATCAACGAATTCAACATATCAATTTTATGTTCAACATAAACTAAAAATAGTCTTTTTTTCTTTTTTTTTTCCTGACAGATTTTTGTTTAGCGCCAAAATGTTCTATCTTATGGATAATCTGATCTTATGATTTATCACTTTTTAAATAAAAATTATTATTCACTTTTTATGATGGTTAGGGAAATCTATTTTCAATTGTGGCAACTTTCCCAGGGGCTATTTTACATTATTGAAGTAAACTGGTGGTCATTGATAAGATAGAATTGAAAAAATGTTCATGCTTGAAAAATATTTAAAAAGTCGTTAAATTAAGCGGCAGTTTTCAAATTAATTTCAATCAAAAGCTAATTTTTTTTTCTAATTGATGATGTAAGAATTAAAATTGTAAGATGTAGTAAAAAATAGAAATTTGTAGTTTTTCGAATTGATGTAAGCGCGATGAAAACTAAAGCGATAGCCCCTTTATTTTCACAACTGTTGTACATTTCTAAAAATTGCCACTGTATTTTTGCTGGCGTCCAAAAGTAGAAAAACATTTTTTGACATCGAAAGAGAAATTCACAGTGAAAGAAATAGGACTTTGCGCTAATTAGGAACTGTTAAATGAACTTATAACAAACCTACCAAAATAATCATATTATATATATTATTTCTCCTGTCAACATCCCTTTTTCGCAGAAAATACGAAACGCAGAACGACGAATGAGATAGCATATGAAAGGATTTTGAACAGGCTTCTGACATAGCACACTTAACGTTTCGTTAAAACATGTTTTTGATTAAAATTTGCTGAAAATTAAAAATTAAATCGGCATTGTTTTCTTAAAAGAAATGAAAGATTTTCCTCAAATTATTGTTGCCAAAAAAATAAAATACCACATTATATGATGCTCAGCACTTATTATAAAAAACACCGCACGGGTTTATTTTATATTTATGATTAAAAAGCGACATTGAAATTGAAATGTTTAGATTTATATTTCTATGTCCCATGTTTTTCCCGAAGCGGATGACGTCATCCTCTAATGCAGTAAAAATATGATTGTTAATTTTTTTTTTTCTCTAGCGTGCCTTTTGCAATCTTGGATCAGTTTTTACTCTAATTTTGATGGAATAAATTAGATAATGTTTTGATTTTTATATTAGATATTTTTATCCTTACTTTTTCTTTAGAAGTTTAAACCTGCATCTAATAAATATTACATATTGATAAAAAATGGTACTTCTCTATTATCCCGTCGACCACTTTTCGTAACAAAAAACTATCGCCAAATAAACGGGAGAACGTTGCCTTTGGAATATCAAAATAAATAAATAAATAAAATATAAGAATTTAAGGACACAATTCTTATTTTAATTAATAAAGTAACTAATAAATCAGTAAAACATAATGAAAAATACACGCAAATGTCGAATTAAAAACCACTTGACGTAACAAACACGTATAATGCTTCTGACATCAAGTAAATGGGACTGCATTTTTGGCGTTTAATCTTACAGTTTGGCGATAGTTTTTTGTTATGAAAAGTGGTCGACGGGATAATAGAGAAGTACCTAAAAAATATTAGATTTCAGTGCGAAATCCTCGCACGGGCGCTCTGGTTCCGAAAAAATATTAGTCTTACATTGTTTATTCTAGCTAAAAATAATCATTATTTCAAGATTTTTTTCTACCATAACACTATTTTTAATAACTTTAAATTTCCTGAAATCCTTTACTTTTGTGATTTGTTTTATTAAAAAAGGAAATCTTCTATCCTATAATTTAAAAAAAAGCAATTGGTAACATGTAATGAAGGTATGCAATCAAAATGAAGAAATCAATGACGGCTCCAATTCTAATCTTTATAATTATGAATGCAAAAATCAGAAAATTATGTCATGTTAACACAATCATATACGTTTTTTTCTTTAGTTTTATCAATGTTAAAATGCACTTCAAGCTAAGCATAACGTCATTTTCACCGGCGCAAACTTTTCACACGTACTTCATATACCTTACATTAATGCTTAAACACCATGCACACAAATAAATATATTTTGTATTTAATTTTAATGAAAAAATGGCATCAACAAAGTTATAATGCATAATGTTAAAATAAACCCAATGGACAATATTCCCGTGACGTCGCAATAAATATGAATTATTATTCGCTTATAAAACACGCGGATAAACATTTTTACCGAAATTTAACTTGCAAATTAACAAATTCGGCTTTAAAACCGCGTGCTTTTAATATTTATTATTTCTCTTTTATTCAACCACAGAGTTTAGAGAAGAAACTCTGTGCTTCGCAACAGTAGGCGTTATCCGATTATGACGTCATTAGCAGAAGTAAAAGTTTAATTTAAAATTACGGCTAATTAATTAAATTTTCGAACAAACGAATGCATGATAACAAATATGTGTCCGAATATCTTTCATTTAAAAAAAGAATGATGTAATTTGATGCAGTAGTTTGTTCTCACGGATTGTCGAAAGAAATCGCTTAGCATTTTAAATATATAGATATTCTAATACGAGCAAATCTTGTGTGTGGTTATATATACAGGGTGAATCTAAACTCTTGGGCAAAATTTTAAGGGTTGATAGTACACATCAAGACAAACAATATTAAATAGGAAACTAAGGGTCCCAAACGTCTTTCGAAGGAGATAGGCGCCATTAAAGTTTAGGGTCCAGAATTTCAAATAATTATAAAAAATGGAAAAATTGGTCAATTCGTTTGCGGGTTTCGCTAAAACTATTCTTTATGTCAGTATTTCCTCAAAAATAAATTTTAAAGATAAAGTTCAAAAAATGCCAATAGAGGGCGCTTTAGACTTTGAAGTAACAAAAAACTATTTTTTACCGTTATTTTTTGTATCTCATTAAATGTTTTCAAAAGCTTAGACTTAAATTTTGAGCTCAAAATCTGAATCGTTGGGAGTGATTAATTAGCGCAAACTGAACTGCGTTCAGGAGTTAAAATTTGAAACACCTCCCTCCCCCCCCCAATTCCTGAACACAGTTCAGTTATTCCCTATCTTGGTGTCGTAGACCAGACAGAAACAATATGAGTTGTAATTTTCCAACTGGACGAAAAATGTCTGGGCCAGGATTCGAACCTGGGAACTCTTGAAGCTGCCATGCTCTACCAACTGAGCTATCCCGGTTGAATCTGGAGGGCAAAATTCATCCAGTTCATGCCGGGATAGCTCAGTTGGTAGAGCATGGCAGCTTCAGCCAGGAGATCGCAGGTTCGATTCCTGGGCTGGACATTTTTCGTGCAGTTGGAAAATTACAACTCATATGATTTCTTTACCAATTTGAATAATTATGTTAAAATTAATCTAGGCAGAAACTACTACCTCCTACACGTAAAATAAACGATAGAGTAATGACAAAATTAAATCGAAAATTTATTCATAACAGACATGAGCAATTTCTCTGTGCAAGATAAAAAGAAACAATTTGATGCATGCTTGTAGTGCGCAATATGAATGAAGGTTGACACGTAGAAAATGGTACACGCATGATGTTCGTGAGGAATCACAAAAACTGCTCGAAAGAGTGCCCATCAGCAACGATGCAGGCCTCACGCAGCCGGCGGAGGGAGTTGCGGACGTTAGTGAATACCACGGACATCTCCGGGATATCGCCTGCTACGACGGCAATTCTCGCAACCAGGTCTTCATCGGAGTCGACGGTAAAAAATTGTTGTTCATTACTCCAAAGTCTAAAGCGCCCTCTATCGGCATTTTTGAACTTTATCTTTAAAATTTCTTTTTAAAATAATTTTTTTATTTAATTTTGTCATCCCTCTATCGTTTATTTTACGTGTAGGGGGTAGTAGTTTCTGACTGGTCTACGACACCAAGATCGGGAATAACTGAACTGTGTTCAGGGGGGGGGGGGGGGTTCAAATTTCAACTCCTGAACACAGTTCAGTTTGCGCTACTTAACCACTCCCAACGATTCAGATTTTGAGCTCAAAATTTAAGTTTAAGTCTAAGCTTTTGAAAGCATTTAATCAGATACAAAAAATAACTGTAAAAAATAGTTGTTCGTTACTCCAAAGTCTAAAGCGCCCTCTATCGACATTTTTTAAAACTTTTTCTTTAAAATTTATTTTTAATAAAATACTGACATAAAGAATAGTTTTAGCGAAACCCGCAAACGAATCGACCAATTTTTCCGTTTTTTATAATTATTTGAAATTTTGGACCCTAAACTTTAATGACGCCTATCTCCTTCGGAAGACGTTTGGGACACTTAGTTTCCTATTTAATATTATTTGTCTTGATGTGTACTATCACCCCTTAAAGTTTTACCCAAGAGTTTAGATTCACACTGTATATATATATGCAAATTTTATCTTAGAAACGGCTCTAACGATTTTGACGAAATTTTGTATCCTACCGTTTTGGGGCACCAGAAAACCATTGGGCTAAGTCACATGTTCGAGAAAATTTGATTAGTGGGTCATTTTGGGTCATTTTGGGTCATGGTCAATCTAATTGTATCTAAAAAATGGTTCAAACAATTTTGACGAAATTTTGTTTCCGACCATTTTCGGGCACGACAAGGCTGTTGGGCTGAGTCACATGTTCGAGAACTTTCAATTAGTGGGTCATTTTTGGGTCAACGTGGGTCAAATTAATTTTATCTAAAAAACGGCTCTAACGATTTTGATTAAATTTTGTATCCTACGAGTTTCGGGCACGAGAAAATCATTGGGCTAGGTCTTTTGTTCAAGAAAATTCAATTAGTGGGTAATTTCTGTGTCATTGTGGGTCAAGCTAATTTATCTAAAAAAGCGGCTCAATTTACACTAAATTTTGCATCCTATGGTTTTCGGGCACGAGAAGACTGTTGGGCTAGGTCACATGTTCGAGAAAATTCAATTAGAGGGTCATTTTGTTCATGGGTCATTATGGGTCAAGCTATTTTATCTTAAAAACGGCTCAGACTATTTACACTAAATTTTGCATCCTATGGTTTTCGGGAGCGAAAAGACTGTTGGGCTTAGTCACATGTTCGAGAAAATTCAATTAGGGAGACATTTTGGTTATGGGTCATGATATTTGAATTAAAATTTAGGGAAGACCGAGCATAGCTCGGTCTTCCCTGCTCGTGTTTTATATCTTTGAAATTAACGAGTAAAAATTCCAACCATTTAGACAGATAATTTCAAAATTCTAATAGTTATATTGGCAAATTTTCAAAGCGATCGGGATAAATTAAGATCTCAATTTCGTAAATTTAGCATGTACAACTATTCCAATGCGTGATTTACTTTTCGGTGAATGTTAAAATTAAAAAATCGTCTGAGTTTCCACTGAAAAGCATTAAGACTTAAAATAAAATGTTCTATATTTTTCGAACGAATGAATTTAACCAAAAACTACACAGTTAATTCCGGGTACCTCGCCAACATACCCACTAAAAATCAACCGAATAGGACCGTTTTTGCGGCAGTTATCGTGGAACAGACAGAAACCAAAAATATTTCGGGTATGAAAAGTGATCTGTCACTGACTTTTCGTCAAATATTTAAACGTTATGAACGAATATCTGAAACTAGTAAATCTACAGATGAAGATCCTCAACGTCAGCTCTGAAAGTCAATGTTTTTTAATCTCACTTTTCATCTTATTTACAATCTTGCAATCCGCAGTTTACTTTTAGGTAGATTTCGTAAGAAATACTACCTCTTACATTTTCCCCTAAGTTGGATTTTGTGAAAAAAATTTGCAGATCTACGCCAAGTTCAAAACTTTATCTATATCTATGTCACTTTTTTATGGACACAATAAATCCCATAATTCTGCCCAAATCTCTTCCAAACTGATACATATAATCAATTGGCATAAAATCTCAGTCAAGTTCGTTAATGGGCAAAATCGAAACAAGTTGGTGGGGAAATGGGAGGCTTTTTTGTGAAAACTCCATAATTTCTTAGTTATGACAGGTATTGAATCCATTTAAAGTTATTATTACTTCTAGGAAAATGGCCAAAAAATTATGTATGTCAGATTTTTTATATCGTTAAAAATGGCCACAAGGGGCGGAAATGGGGGTTTTAGAAGGAAAAAATTCATCACTTCGTCAGTTCAGAAGATATCAAACCCGTTTAAATTTATTATAAATCCTCTTAATATTATCTAAGACTTTTATATTGACAAGTTTTTGTACAACCAACCCGTAAAGCAAGAAAAAAAATCCCTGCCGACATCGCCTTCAAACAACTTACGTTTCGAAGTGTGCGTTTCCAAATGCCGCATCATGGCAAAAAATTTATTTCTTCCACAATTCCCATCTCACAGGTGCCCCAAAGTCTGCGTATTCGAAATCTACCTGTACCTGTAGGCCAAGCCGTCAGGGATTTTTTATATTACATACATATTTATAGGCATATAAAATACTTTGGAAGTTTCAGAAATTAGAAGTGTTAAATTAAACACGGTTTATGCAATGATATTCTGAAATTCTTATGAAATGTTTATTCATTTAAATTTTTTGATAAAAAAATAAACTTGTATTAAAATAAATTTTTCATGTATGTCAATAGAATACAAAAATAATTTATTTTGATAATAAAATATTGCAGCAAAATAGTGCGATTTACTTGAATTTTATTATTCTTATATTCTTTGAAATAAGATTGCTTTGCACTTAATAAACTAAAGAGAAAAGCAAAAAGAAATGCATTTTAAAATTTGTAAAAAAATATGAATATAAAGAGTTTTATATTTCCCGAACACATGCAAAAAATGTTCCAATAATTTAAACAATTAATTTCTAAAACCTAATCAATGTATCAGCAAATTTTCAAAGCGATTGGGTATATTTAAAACCTCCCTATCAAAAATTTAGCATTAATAATTTTACGTTTAAATCCATTATTCAAATATGTGATTTTCATTTCAGTTAAAAATGAAATTTGAAATTCGTCTGCATTCCCTTAGGAAAGCATTATGACCTAAATAGAAATGTTCTATATTTTTCGAATTAATGAACTAAATGTAATTAAAACTATACAGCTAATTGCGGGTACCTCACAAACATACCCATCAAAAATCAAACTAATATTACGAGTTTTAAAGCAGTTGTCGTGGAACAGAGTCAGACAAATAGGCAAACAAACCCGTTTTTTCTAAAAATGACGTCGTCTTTGATGAATCCAGGCTCTAAATGCAGCATCATGATGCCAGCATCCATGTTTGGCGGCATCGTGAAAAACGCACATTGCCAGCTTTCATGCGAATCGTCACACTGTCAAATCATCTGGAGTGATGGTATAAAGTGTCATTGGATACACGACTCAGTAACTTCTGGTTCGCATTGCCGGCAATTTCAACAGCAGCCGTTACAGTTCTGTTGTGTTATGGCCCGTGGTTCTGCCTCATCTTCGATGCCTACGCAACTATACGTTGTAGCAGTACAATGCACGACTGCATGTTGCTCGTACTATCCTGACCTTCCTGGATACAGAAAATGTTCGACAGCTATCCTGCCCGGCACGTTCTCATAATTTCTCACCAATTGAATATGTCCTGTCAATGGCTGCTGAGCGACTGGCCCGCCACCACTCGCCCGTCACTATGGTTGATGAGCTGTGGCGTAGTGTTGGACTTATGCATCTGTACATGACATCCAATCTCTTTTCGACTCCACGGCTAGGCAGATAAATGCTGTTATTGCAGACAGAGGTAGCTGCTTTGAGTAGTGTTTTCTCAGGATCTATACCTCCAAATTTTCTGAAAATGTAATCACTTGTGCTTCCCATTATAATGTATTTGTCCAATAAATAACATTCTGTTATTTGCATTCCTTCATGGTGTTGCAATTTAGATGGGCAGCAGTGTACATATCAACCCTAATTTTAGAACAGCCTTACAAGAGGAATTAGCACCAAATATGCAGATTGTCCATTCTAAAAAGATGTAAAAAGAATAAGCTGCCACGCATGCGCGGCAGCGTATTACTGCTTATTTTACTGTTTATTACTGTTAATTTTACGTTATATTACTGGCAGCTGAGATGCTAGCATTATACTGTAAAATCAACATTTTTTTTTTGGCAGTGTATAAAACGAAATCTGAAGAGACTCTACTCGTCTTTTGAACACCTTATAGATTACCGTTGATTTAGATTAATTTTTGACACAACGGTATCAACAGGATTCGAACACATGTCCTCCTGTTTTGAAACCGGAGACATGACCTCTAAGCTATTAAAGACCAATACCAATTTGATGCCCTGAAATTTATGACCTTTTCGGGAATTTCTTTTAAAAGAAAGCTAAGTGTTTAAACAAAATCATTTAAGCTAATTTTTTATGCACATTAACCCTTTCAAAACGAGTGTTCTTTAATCCTATTTAAATTTTTAATACCAGTAACAGTATTTGGTATTTCTTGCTTTATTTTTCTAGAAATCTACGATTAGTAAAGGCAAAATATATGATAGAAATATTTTGGTATTAAAAAAATTAAAAACCATTTGCACTCTATATATGACGCATATGTCCCATTCGTCCTGAAGTCGAAAACTGTGTATTATTGACAAGTTGATAAATTACAAAATGGCGGCTTGATAGGGGATGGTCAAAAATGCTTCGGTTAAAGAGGGTCAAGCGGTGGACACATAAACGCATCGTAGATTTGACCTAGAACAATGTAACAAAATAACTCATTTTCTCAGTCAAAAAGCTACTGAAGTACACAGAAATATGCATTTTTAGTGAAATGAAATTGATTCAAAGTAAAATGCAAGATTTCATCTAAAAATTTCGTTACTTAAAGTTACCCAGAACAGCAAGGTATCCGAAAGAATATAACGTATTTCACTAGAAAAATCAGTGACGATTCCTTTTATAAAAGATTAAGTTGATTGATATAAAATTAACGAAGTTAGAAAGGATACTTCTGGAAAAAAATCGCCTAAATTTTTCGTTATTGTTCAGCTTCTATAACGCGGTCTGCTTCCTCTAGCTCCAAAATTGTCCTTTCTCTTCCGATATTCATTTCTAACTGCTAAAATATGATTATTTTGTACATAAATATTAGGGGAGATGGGGGATGAATGGGACAAGGGATGGATGGGACGTTCTCAATATTTCAGGCAATAAACTTTTCTTTTTAGTTGATTCCTATCCTCATAGATTCGACTACCATAGTGTGCTTCAGAACCAAAAGCAAGACCACATGGCTGTTTTCATTTTCCCTCAAATTTGCATTTCCTGAAAACTTTGCTCAAAAGTAATTTTTTTTTACATTTGAAGTTACTTAAATATCTTATGCAATCTAAACAATTAAGATATGTTGTAGTTTTTTATTTCAAGACTCAGTATTGGTAATTAAAATGAATGCATATGACCATTGTGACAAAATGGCTGACATTTGAATATATGCATCATGGGGATGATTGGGACATTTCAAATGGGGATGAATGGGACTGTCTCATTCATCGCTAGAGGATGCTGAAAAACATATTTATTAACTAAATATTGTTATACAGGTTGATAAATGAATAATTTGTATATATTAATTATTCTTTTAAACTTTCATCCTCATTGTATCCATCGTCTTCAGCCATTGAATGCTTCCGTTTATGGGCCTTTTAAGACAAAGATGAGATGAGTCCAAGATGATTGGCTGACAAAAAAGCCTGGGGATCATATTACAATTTATAATCTCTGAGCTTTTGCCAAGGAGGCATTTTTGTCAGCTTTTAGTCCTTAACATTGAATACAGGAAGGGAAATACATTGTGTCCCATTCATCCCTGCTGTGGGGATGATTGGGACAGAGAGGAACTTTTTTACTTTCTTCTATCTATAATAGAAGAAAGTCTTGTAATCGAAATTTTTTTCGGCTTCCGCTTTTCGACGGATTTACACATTTTAGGCATCAGAGATTCCGAAAAACATGTTTTTACAAAATGTCTGTCTGTCCGTCTGTCGGTCTGTGTGCCTTCATTGAATCATCGAAAAGTGTATGAAGTTATACTTCAAATTTTCTTTTCTATATTTCTGGCTATGGCAAGCAGGTTCTATTAGAATTTGGGGATATTTCGACGAAAGGGAGCGCTGTGATCGATATTTTTGTTCCATTTTCACTATTGTACCATCTAAAAGTGTATGAAGTTATGCTTCAAATTGAACCACTTTTTGTTTCTATGGGTTTGGCTATGGAAAGCAGGTTAATCAGATCTATCAGAATTTGGGGCTATTTCGACGAAATTGGGCGCTGTGATCAATATTTTTGTTCCATTTTCACTATTGTATCATCTTAAAGTGCAAGAAGTTATGCTTCAAATTGAACCACATTTTTTGTCTATGTTTTTAGGTATGGCAAGCAGGTTCTATTAGAATTTGGAGATATTTCGACGAAAGGGGGCGCTGTGATCGATATTTTTGTTCCATTTTCACTATTGTATCATCGAAAAGTGTAAGAAGTTATGCTTCAAATTGAAACACATTTTTTCTGTGTTTTTGGCTATGGTAAGCAGGTTCTATTAAAATATGGGGATATTTCGACGAAGGGGCGCGCTGTGATAACCATTTAAAGATTTCAAATTCAAAAAGTTGTGCAAATTCAAAAAAATTAGAAATCCTAAAACTTTTTCCGTTAAATGTTCGGTCTTGATCCGGAGAATCTGGAGCAATTTTTATTTTGCCTCTATCTAAAAAATGGCTGAGATATAGCGGTTTGAAATTTTAGGGTGGCTGACATTTTCAAACAAGACAGCAGAATTCATCCATAAACGGGTTTAATTTATGAGTTTTAGTTAACATGGTTTTGGCAAATTTTCTTTCATTGTTGTAACCATTAATCCTATTATATGCTTATCACTATATATTTATACTAGCTGTTACCCGTGACTTCGTTCACGTAACATTAAAAAAAGAATAAATGCATTAATTTAGTAAAACATTTCACTTGATAATTAACAACATATATAATTAACCAAAGCTTTATCACATTTTATAGGAGACCATACCGTATTTCTTTGCTATAGGGGCCTTGGCATAACCCAGTCTTAAAAAAGTTAAATTTCATGCCAAATAATATATACAATCGCGAAAATGAAACTGCAACTAATGAAAAAAGGAGGGCCAAGTAAAATCGTGAAAATCGAGGAATTCCTCTTCGTAAAACGAAACACAACACTGCCAGAATTCTTCTATACAACAGTGCATTTTAGGTGCTATTTGGTGTACAATTCGTATGTGTGTGTATTGCTAAATGGGCATTATTATATTGTTTATTTGCATAGACATATGTTATATATTTCTTACTACATTATCTTGTTTATGTATATATTAAATTAAGTGCTTCACGCTAAGTGGTGTAAATAGTGAACAAACTGCTTGTGGATTTTATACATTGATAGATAATTCACAAAGATATAACAATCTGATGCGATTGTAAAATGTAAATAAAGGTTGCTAGAAAGTACTTTAAATTCTGCCCAATTTAACCTCGATATTTTCTCTATCGCGTCAAGAACACTATAAGCAAATAAATACCGACGACACAAATCTGATGATCTAAATTTACATATTTTTGTTAATATATATAGGATTATTTTGATTTATTTCATGCGCTTGAAATTTTTTACGCTTTCTCTAGGGTTAGGTGTCGAATAAATGTACTTTCTTGTTATTTTATTTTGCCATTTCTATTTATTCTATTTTCCATTCATTCAATTTATGGATATTGATTTAATTTACATATTCGTGTCAAAGAATTTTCTTTAAAGTTATTATCAGGATTAGGATAGGATACGATTAGGGTTAGGATTAGGAATAAAAACTGAACGACAATGGCATGACCAATTCAGGTTTAAAGTATGAACCAGGAAGTCTATTTACATCATGAAGCAATAAGAAAGTTAGAAAATTATCGTCTGATATTTTTTAATATGTTTTACAATCATAGATGGCATGAAAGGTAAGCGGGGAAATGATCATCTAAAATACCATTAAGTGTTTACCACGCAAAAAACAAATCTGGTTACAACAATGTATTGAATTTTGCGCCAAATTTCACTTGATTAAAAAACAAATGGACTATGGACCTAATTACAGACCCCTAACCTTCCTATTCTCGGAAATGTTCTACCTATATGTAAAAAAAAATCGGTACTTTTCGGTTAGCCGGGCGCCAGTGATATATATACATGCATATACACACACATATGTCTATATATACACATACATATACATGTACATATATATACATACATATATATACATACATATGTATGTACATATATATATATATATATATATATATATATATATGTATATACATATATATTCATATATGTACTTGTACATATATCACTGGCGCCCGGCTAACCGAAAAGTACCAAAAAATCTACTATATAGAACGCGCTTTCACGTTTATAATGTTATGAATTGGCACGATTGGCTTGTTCAAGTTTACACAATTCGGCTGGAAGAAAAGATTCATTACTTTTTGATTTCTTCTTTGCTTTTGCATTACGCGAATTTGTTGGTAAAATCGATTTTCTTTTCGATAACATTGTTGTTTTTTAAGTTTAAAAAATATTGTAATTTTGCTTAAACATTGCTTTAAAATCTATACAATTTTTCTTATCCTACAAGACTTTACAAAAATCTATTATGAAACAACTTTAAAAAAAGCTATATTTAAAAAAGACAACAAAGTTTTTCCTATTTTAAAACTAAAAGAAATGTAAAATTAAATTCCGGTTCGAAACGACGATTTACAAATGTGTTTCGATTGTGGGAAAATGATAGAGGAGAAATGCTGTTACTTCGACACAATCATATTAAATATTTAGCTTTTATGAGAAAATCAACTTTCTTTTAAAAAATATAGTTATTTTTATTAAGATTTTCTGATTTTCGATACGGATAATTTTGCGATGCATATCATTGACATTTGTCATCCAATATATATATATATATATATATATTTTACTTTTTAAAATTTAAATTAAAAATATGTTATCTTTATGTTAGCCATGTGCAGACGATAAATCGCCAACCTATCCCATCATTCGTATTGAATTCATTAAAAATATAAATCTTTCACTCATTTCATTTAAAACACAGAACTTTAATTTGCAACACATACTTTTAAAATACATATATTACGTACATTTAAAATAATTCCTTTCATGTGAAAAATAAAAAGAAAAAAAAAGAGAAATTAATCACAAATAATTTGATAACCCAAGATCATTTTATTTCAACATCAAAACAAATCTGTTTTATTTTTCTATATATATGACATCATATTCGCTTGCTTTCCATACTTACTCGTATTTATGCACTTTGTATTATTATCAAATATTTGAAAACGCACGTTTTATGTCTAATATGACATCATTTCATATTCTGTTTAATTCTTAAATAATTCATTTCCTTTTCATTTTTCACGTGTAAAATTTTCACTTGAAAATAAAATGTTGATTAAAAATTATTACTCAGGGGTTTATTTTATATTGGCAACGATAAAGTATTAGCAACGGTAAAATAAATTTAACCATTTTAAAAAAAGCTGCAAAACTGGGCCCTTTGGGCCAAATCAACCAAACCAACCAACCATTTTAAAATATACGAAAAAATGTCCATTTATTCTGTATAAAAATAATGAAATTTTTAATTTTTAAGAAAAATATTGATATAAAATAAACAAAAACCAGCCTATATTCATTTGAAGGTTATAATCAACTTATATGCAAAGTTACAGGATAATTAAATGCTTCATTTTGACGCTGGCTTCAGCCTAACATTTGCACACAATCAGATTTATAATATTATTAGGATTCGCCCACTTCAATGTCTCGCCAAACTTGGCGACAGTTGGCGGAATATCGCCAAATTTGGCGACCAAAATAAGTTGCCATAAATGAAGCCAACTTGGCTGTAGAGGACTAATTTGGCGATATTCTCATTCAAATTCAATGCTGAAGAGAACTGGGATTGAATCTTCTTTATTTAGGTTCCACGTATTTTACCATCGTGTTTTCCAGTAAAATTAGCTAAAATTGTAAAACCAAGGAATAGGGAGGCTATCTGTTCCTGTCAGTTCAGGCCAGAAGGACTTTTCGTAGTTTAGTATACATCGGTTTTCGCTTCCCTGTAACCCGACGATTCCCAAGCAGCTGACGTACAATAGAATGACGAAAAATATTGACTTTATTGGCGATGTGATAGCGAATTTTGAAGTATTAACATGACTGATATAGAAGAAAGTTTTGGGATTGGCACATCCGACTAGTTTTAATTCCCTAAAATATTTCTATATAATAATAATCTTTAATAGATATTGTGCCTAAGATGTAGTCAAATACATAATGTATGAAATGAGATATATAATATTGATAAAAACATACAAAATTTATTTAAAATAAATATTTTTGTTAAAATGTCCTATTCAGCCCCCATCTCCCTATATCTACCCTATATATATAAAATCCTAATGAAACGAATTTGTGAAACGATTTTATGAAACGAATTTATGAAACGATTTTATGAAACGACTGATTAAACGACTGATTATGTTTCAGGGCTATTTTTAGTAAAATTTTAAACGCTTGATGGTGAAATTAATACCAAATGTCCATAAAAATCCGCGGATGTCGAAACTGGTAATAGAATTTTGAAATTGGAATTAGTTTTCGAGATATTAATTTTTTTCTAATTTTAATGACATTTCTGTAATGATGGCAACTAATTAATCAGTTTTTTTGTGACAAAAAAGGGAAAAAATTGAAAAGGATCCCGATAGGGATTATTGATTTCTTTTATTCGTCATTTTCAAATTGAAATTGAAATTATCTTTTATTTCAATCGATAATAAAGACAAGATTGTGATTAAATTATGTTTTTCAGGAAAATTTAAAAAAAAAATCACATTTCTATCGTTAGGATTCAACCGTCTGTAAGCATTTAATTTAATTTATAAACTGAAAATATTTTGAATAAATCCGTCCAAATGACGTCATTTATGTAAACGCAAAAGAAAGGGGGGGGGGAGGAATTAATAGTAATTATTATTTATAGATATTATTTTGTTATTTTTTTTGTAAAATTTAATTAAACGAATTTATAAAATCACTAATTCGGATATTTGAAACGAATATATAAAATAATAATTGTCCTACTGAACGGGAGGAGAATAAAATATCCTGCTTGGTTTTTTTTCAGATTTTAATGAGAATATGACATCAATTATGGTAAAATGACATTTACTCCTTTCTCTTTTATTGGCAGCAAGGAAAAAAATGCTCCCTATATATTAGAGAAATGCTATTAAAGTTATTCCAGTAAAAGTTAAAACTGTTCCAGTATATGGGGCCTTGATGAAACAGAGAAAATAGCCTTGGCGGAAAATGAAATTTGGCAACATACTTTCTGTCAACCTATTCACTTTGTCATTTCGTATACAGAAGCATTTTTTCAAATATTTATACAATTTGTTTAGCGTAAAATGTCATTTATCCTATTTTATATATAATCAGAAGTAATTTCTATAGAAAAAACAATAATAATATACGTATAATTAAAATACGCATATAAACAAAAAAATTGTCGAATTTGTTTCCATGGCTGTGTATGTTATTTGGCACCAAATCTCACTTTCTGATGCCCGAATTGCGCCAAGATTTTTAAAAAAGCGTCAAGACCCCTATAATAGAAAAGCACCAAAAGTTCATTGGGTTTGTTTTCATAACTTTTGGCAACAAATCTCTGTATATTAACGAATCTACCCCTTTTTGAAGCTCAAATTACGCCAAACCTAAAAGCAAAGGATCCTATACTGGAAAAGTACTCGATTTTCTGATAGACAATATTCAAGTGACATAACATGGTGTAAAATTATCGCGGATAGCAAATTTGTTTAAATATCTCATCAATTGATGCCGAATAAATGCAGGCATTCATGCACAAAATATTTAATTAATTTTGTATGATAAATAATTATTAAAACATTCGTATATACATATTAATTAAAATAAATAATTTACATATTTAAAATAACATGAAAATATGCATGATGGTGCACTAAAATAGAGAGAAAATTAAAACCTGTTACTGAAAATGTCTATGACATAGTACTTTTCAATACCGTGGTTCTTAATGTTATTCACAAGCAGATGGAATTTTTCTCATCCTTAAACGCAAAGGAAGAATATAATACAGATCGTTGTTATAAAAGTCCGAGAGGTCGCCACAATTTAAACCTAACCATTTTATACAAACTGGTTTTCAAGTTGTAATTGATTTTACTTATCAATCCCGAAAACAGTCGTCAGTTGTCGCAACAGCTGTGTATGAGGCCATGATAATCAAAAAATGCCCCATTAAAACGTTAAAATCATGGCAACCCAATTACAGATTTACCAATATTTTTAAAACAAAACACGCTGTCATGTTTTTAGAGGCCTCGAAGTCTGAGCGGGGGTTGGCGAGCGTAGCTCGCAGGGGGTAGGCCCCCTAGTATATATATATATATATAATAAGCGTAATAACATGTGCTTTTCAAAATTTAATTTTAGAAAAAGCCTATTAATTGTTTAATTTTAACAATTCCCCCAAGTTTCCGTTTTTTCGAAATTTTTGTTTTCTTACCACCTTAAATTATCTTATACTGAATTTTCTTTCTTAATACTTCATACTTTTGTTTAAATTTATATTTTTGCAATTGATAAAATATCATTAAATAATTACACACTGCTCGCACTGCTTCCCGTATTTTACGGAAGCAGCAGGAATCACAAAGTCTAGCATACGTTTTCTTAATGTATGAAATGTGATTTATAATATTGATAATAACTTTTAGAAAATATTTAAAATAAAAATTTTTGTTAAAATGTCCCATTCTTTAAGCGGCAACATATTTCGAAATTGTTAACTGGTTCAAGTGGTGTTACCCCTTTACGCTTGATGACTATTTTACTCTCATACTCTGCACCGTTTCCTTATCCTACCCAGTCTCTGTATAAATTTTGTCGTAAGACGTTTTGAAAATAGGACAAATATCTAATCTGTTGGTCGATTTGTGTGCAAATCTATACAATAGCTCCACTCTTTTATGCTGCGTCCTTACTCATCTATATAATAAAAGTGTAAGTCATGTGTTCTCATTAACAATTTCGGGATGTCTGCTTCACTTTTTCATATACCAGGTGGTCATTTTTATTCAAAATTATTTTTTCGAATTAAACTGCATAAAAGTTACATTTTTAGAAAGATCGTTCAAAATAAATAATTATTTAAGAGATGACTTACATTCAATTATGCATATATTCTGCAATAGTTTCAGTTGAAATTAGGATCGCAGTTCAAATTCTCTATAATAAAAGTAAACAAAAAAAAAAGATTAATTCGCCATGAATGGTTTAAAGTATCAAACCGTAGAGGTAATCGTTCATAAAGCAAACTCTATGCGAATAATTTTTTGACCGCTGCCTGGGTGTCAAAAACAATAATAATAATTCGCACCATTGAGACAATCAAAGTTTACCATAATTCTGTGCTATACAACTCAACTTCCTTCCAGATCTTTTCTTGACGTAAGTTGAACTCATCTTCTAAAATAAAAGCGTAAGTCATGTGACTGTCATCAACAGTTCCGGGATGACCGTTTCACTTTTTCATATGCCAGGCGGCCATTTTTATTCAAAATTATTTTTTCGCATAAAACGGCATAAAAGTTACATTTTAAGAAAGATCGTGCAAAATAAATTAATATTTGAGAGATGACTTACGTTCAATTATGTATATATTCTGCAATAACTTCAGACGAAATTAGATTCGCAGTTCAAATTTTCTATTCATGAAAATAAACAAAAAAAAAAAAAAAGATTGATTGGTCGTGAACATTTAAAATATTAAATCATGGAGGTAATCATTCGCAAAGCAAGTTCTCCGCGAATGAATTTTTGGACCGCTGCCTCGCGTCAAAAAAATAATTCGCACCAGTGAGACAATCAAAGTTTACCATAATTATGTGCTATACAACTCAACTTCCTTTCGAACCTTTTCTTGACGTAAATTGAACTCATGTAATAATATTTAATGAATCAGATTTTTAGCATTTTTAAAATCGCTAATACAGCTTTTATTTATCGCGTGTACAAATTAGAAACGATAGTTTGATTTTGAAATCAAATGTTTTAATTTATGATATTATTTCTTATTTATTTATTTATTTTCTATTTTAAATGAAAAGTGTGAAGTATTTTAAATTTATGTAATATAAGCATTTTAGATTAAAGTTAAGTATTTTAAATGAAATGAGTGACAGGTTTATAATTTAAAATTAAATAAATTGTAGTATGAATGATGGTGATGGGAACGATATTTGGCGATTTATCATCTGCTCCCGGCTAACAAAAATACTCATAATTAAAAAAGGAAATAAAAATAAATAAATGATAGTTTGATGTAAATAAATACTGATATACATATCAAAAATAATTTATAGAATTAAAAAAATATATATATAAGTAAATAAACAACAATTTGCATAAAAAATTTTTCGCCAAATTGGCGGGGGGAATAATCGCGCCAAAGCCAACAATATGCGAAATACTACCATGATCGCAAAAGTTCATGATTTGTCTATTAGAATCTTCCGATTTGGCGAAGGATTAAGGAAAAATTAAATTAGGAATAAATGTAACGTGTTGCAATGTTTAACATACATTTAAGGAAGACCAAACTGGTCGCCAGTGACGGCTAGTGTAATAATATTTAATGAATGAAATTTCGAAACGAATTATCAGTTAATTTGGTATTTAACTGGCCAGGAAGAGAGATCACGGAAAATGGTTGGTAATCGCCAATCATATTTACCATTGTTATGACAAATCGCGTTCAAAATAGTAATTTAATACACATTTATAAAATAAATAACATCATTAATTACTTTTATGTAAATTTGTGTAAATCTCGTCGATACCATTTTTAAAATCGCCGATACCGCTTTTATTTTTCGCGTGCTCGAATTAGAAAAGATACTTTGATTTTTAAATCAAATATTTTGATTTATGATATTATTTTTTATTTACTTATTTATTTTCTATTTTAAATGAAAAGTATGAATGGCATGTATTTTAAATTGTATGTAATATAAGTATTTGAAATTAAAGCTAAGTATTTTAACTGAAATGAGTGACAGGTTTATAATTTAAAATTAAATTAATGCAGTATAAATGGGGATGATAGGAGCAATATTTTGCGATTTATCATTTGCTCCCGGCTAATAAAAATACCCATCATTAAAAATGGTAAATAATATGGAATCAAACTAAAATAAAACAAAGAATATCAATGCGTGTTACAATGCTTAATTTACATTTAAGGGAGACCAAACTGGTCGCCAGTGGCGGCTAGTAATCCTCTTTAATAAAAAGGTATGCGTTGCTGACGACTGGGATTATCGTTAATCGTTGCCACAGATTAATCTCGGAAAATGAAACATTTGAAGTTAGTGAAAAAATTAATTGCTCGAAAAGTATTTGTCAGAAAATTGTTAGACAAACTGCGTTAGAAAGGTAAACAATTGTATTTTTCTTGATATAAATTTCAAATTCACTGATTATGCCATTTTTCAAATATTGAATTTCAAAAATTACCAAATTTCACAATGGAGTACCATAGCAAAAACTTCACGTGTAAAAAAAATAATAATAACACCAATGTGTCAGCACGAGTCGCAAATTATAGTAACCGTATTATTCTGTTAATATATAAAAGTGAATTATAATGTCACGAGTGCATGATTTTTATTTAATTCTCCACAAATACTAGATGCGCCATTTCTTTTGAGTTGTGAATGATATAGGTTAATTCACGTTATTAAAAAATGTAGTTATAAAACATAAGTCAATGGAAAACGGTAGGTAACAAAAATTTTAAACGTAATAATAAACCGTATTAAAAAACATAACTTAAGTGAAATAAGTATCCGTTTTTATGTTATTTTAGGATATTCCAGGTAAAGGTACAGATTACTTTAAAATACAAGGTTAAATTCACCGATATGTTATGTTTGATTCAAGGTTCTTTTGAAGAAACCGACCAGCGAAGCGGACGTAGTCTGCAAGTTAATAATAATTTTCCATTTGTGTATTCGTCGAAATCTTGAGACATTATAAGGCAAAAATTGCTTTTCCACCCATTTCTGAAAGTAAACCAATCTTTTTTTTTTTTTTTTTTTTTTTTTCAGGGTTGATTATGGAAATGGTGTATTTATACATGTTTATCCTGATAGTGGGATTCATTTCAGAAGTGAGCATGGAAACGTGTCCAGCAGGAGATGTAAGTCCATGTCAATGTAGTGAATACGCAGATTGGGTTGAAGATGATACCATTAAAGTGGATTGCGGATGTTGTGCGTATCGAAAGATGCACGATCTGCAAACACTCCAGAATGTTTCAAGAAGCTTATCTGGCAAAAAGGATGTTCTACTTATATTGGACTATTTCATGATCAACAAACGACTCTCGAAATTGTTGTCTGGAATTGGTATCTACTGGTTAGAATTTCAGAATTGTCGTGTGGATAGATTTACAAATGAAGACCAGCCGGGTTCCATTGATCTCGCAGCCCTAGAGAATGATTTAAAGGTAAGATATTGCTTTTCGTCTCGCATTCTATCTCTGAACTGACGCATACATAATGAACCTTTTTGAATTTAAGTTTTTCATTTACATTATAAGTGAATGACTCTTTCATCGCTGGAGATAGCGACAGAAGTTTGATTTAACAAAATAGTATAGAAGAAGGAAAGAAAAAAAAGATAGATTATTCAATGAAAGAAACAAACGTTTTAATTCGAAGAAAGTTCAACGTGATCTATTTTTCTATAGGGTGTCTTCTACATTCCAGTTTTGAGAAATTGACTAGCAAGAGCATAATTTTATTACAAATCTAAGAACTTCGGATCAAAAGACTTTGATTTAAAAACTTTGCATGTCTAATTGGCGAGGTACAAATGTGTGCAAAACTCCAAATCTCCAACGTTAAATAGCAGTAATCTGTTATTTTGACGTAACCCGAAGAATAATTTATGTATTTCATTTATTTTTACTTTACATCATACATTTTAATAAGATTAAACGAATTCGGATACCTGTACATAGTTTGGATTAGACCACTTATGGGATATTAATTATTAAATCAAAATATTACTATTCAAAACTTATAAGTAGAATCAAATATTGTCTTTCAGTTTTATTAGAATCCTTAGTTTTATTAGATCTCGCAGCCCTAGAGAATGATTTAAAGGTAAGATATTGCTTTTCGTCTCGCATTCTATCTCTGAACTGACGCATACATAATGAACCTTTTTGAATTTAAGTTTTTCATTTACATTGTAAGTGAATGACTTTTTCATCGCTGAAAATAGCAACAAAAGTTTAATTTAACAGACTAGTATAGAAAAAAAACCAGATTAATCAATTAAAGAAAAGACCTTTTTAATTTGAAGAAAGTTCAGCGTGATCTATTTTGCTATAAGGTGTCATCTACAAGCCAGTTTTCAGAGATTAACTTGCAAAATCATAAATTTATTATATATCTAAGAACTGCAGATCAAAAGACGTCGATATAAATGTCTAAAAACTTTGCATGTTTAATTGGCGAGGTACAAATGAGTGCAAAACTCCAAATCTCCAACGTCAAATAGCAATCATATATATTATTTCTCCTGTCAACATCCCTTTTTCTCAGAAAATACGAAACGCAGAACGACGAAGGAGATAGCAAATGAAAGGATTTTGAACAGGCTTCTGACATAGCCCGCTTAACATTTCGCTAAAACATGTTTTTGAATAAAAATTGTAGTGAATTAAAAATTAAATCGGCATTGTTTTTTAAATGAAACGAAAGGTTTTCTCAAATCAGTGTTGCCAGCAAAGTAAAATACTGCATTATCAAATGACGTCATCTTATAATGCAATTAAAATACGATTGTTAATTTATTTCTTGCGCGTACGTGTTGAAAAATATCAAGCTTTTAATTGGGATTATATTTAATTTTTACGTGTGTGTCAGCTATTTTTATTTGTTTTCCTTTTTTAATCTTGGCTGTGAATATGCGTACTGTATCGGAGCACCATAGATTGCGTAATTTAATATCTTCCTTTTAGGTATAGAGCTCATTAGAATTTACAAAAATTGGTATTTCTCTATTATCCTGTCGACCACTTTTCATAACAAAAAATGGTACTTCTCTATTATCCCGTCGACCACTTTTCATAACAAAAAAACGGTGCTTCTCTATTATCCCGTCGACCACTTTTCGGCCATAGCAAAAAACTATCGCCAAATTGTAAGATTAAGCCAATAATTTCATACATTGGCTAGGTCGCCATTAAAGGAAAAAATCCCCTAAATTTGGCAACTTTTTTTCCTTTTTGTAATCAATTAAAAAAAAAAAAAAGAAAAAAAAAAAAAAAAAAAAAAAAAAAAAAAAAAAACTTGTGCATGAGTGTATGACATCATAGCCTGATCTCTATTATTAACGCTGATTAGGCAGGGCCCCATTCAATACAAATGTCTGCGCAATCTCGATTAGAAATTATATAATACAACTAGCCGCCACTGGCGACCAGTTTGGTCGCCCTTAAATGTATGTTAAGCATTGTAACAAATTATTTTTATTCATAATTTATTTTTTTCCTTAATCCCTCGCATAACTGGAAAAATCTAATAGATAAATCAAGAACTTTTGCGATCGCGGTAGCATTTCGCATATTTTTTGTTGTTATGTATTTCATCTTTCTTGACAAAAACCGCTTAACCCACTTAAGAATTTATGCTTCATGTCCGTTTGCTTATCACTTGCAATATGTTCGCTAATGCGGAGATTCTTAAACATATTTGGCGCAAAACAAAAATCGCGTCAGCCCCGGTGCGTCCGTGACAGCTGTTTCAATTTAAAATACATGACGTTCACATTTTTCATTTAAAATAGAAAATAGAAAAATAATAATTATCATAAATCAAAACATTTGATTTCAAATTAAAGTATCGTTTCTAATTTGCACGCGCAAAAAATAAAAGCTGACAATTATTTTCGAAATTTGATCCATTAAATATTATTACATGAGTTCAACTTACGTCAAAAAAGATCCGGAAGTTGAGTTGTATGGAACAGAATTAAGGTAAACATTGACTGTCTCACTGGTGCGGATTATTTTTTTTACGCCAGGCAGCGATCCAAAAATTCATGGTTTAATATTTTAAACATTCACAACGAATGAATCTTTTTTCTTTGTTTACTTTCATATATAGAGAATATTAACTGCGAACCTAATTTAAACTGAAGTTATTGCAGAATGTATACATAATTGAATGTAAGTCATCGCTCAAATATTAATTTATTTTGAACGATCTTTCTAAAAATGTAATTTTTATGCAGTTTTATTTGCAAAAATAATTTTGAATAAAAATGGCCGCCTGGCATATGAAAAAGTGAAACGGACATCCCGGAACTGTTGATGACAGTCACATGACTTACGGTTTTATTATATAGATGACACCTTGGTTAACAATTCCGTTTAATCCGTTCCAGGATTTGTGCCGTTAAGAAAAATCGTCGTTATCCAAGGTGAGATTTAACTGAAATTCAGTCAATTTGTTTTGAACCCTCCACCACCTCACACTGAAAAAAGAGATAAAAGTGATTTAATATTTCCTAAAATGCGATAAACATAATTTAAATATTGTATTTGCTAGAAAGAAAAATTTAAAAAAATCGAATCGTGATTGAAAATATTTTTTGCTACTAATTTTCACTAGAAGGACAATTGGGCTCACTTAGAAGGTTTTTAACAAAGGGGCCAGTAAAAAATATGTCTATGGTTATGTGTTTCTGCCTCTTTTATTAAAATACTTCAGAAGAACTGCATGGACTTTTCATTAAGGCGGTAGTCAAAAAAATATTTTTCCATCTCAACAACTGAAAATTTTGAGACACATTTCCAGACTCATTTTTTAAAGTAAAAACATGAAACTTGGCGGCCTGATTTTTAAAGAGATTTATAAGCGACTTATGTTCTTATTTTTTGTTCAATTAAGTAGAAATTGATTTACAAACAATTATTTTTACAGTACGATAATTTTCTTTTGTTTCCAGCGCTATCGCTTCGGGAAATTTGGTTCAAAAGGCCCAATTTGACAGCATTTTTTCGAAATATATTCTGCCTTTATCAAAAAATTCGAGACAATACGGACATTATGAAGTTTCTGAATGAGAGAACGTGCCGATTGGATGCATTTTAGAGCAAAAATGAATTTAAAAATGTGTCTCAAAATAAGCAGTTTGTATTTGAATACACCCTTAAACAAATCTTCAGTTTTGATAACTTCAGACTTGTTTGGATTCCATTTCATAGCTGAATTCGAATTTTCTCGAACTTTCCTGAAAAAGAAGTAGCGATGTCACATTATTCAAAGAATAAAAATTGAAATCTGCATTTTTTTGTTGATAGAGTTTTCTTTAGCATAAAAGTGTTTCATGGTTAATCTGACTTTACTTCTAATCTTTCGTAATCGGGTCTATACCCAAATAGTGTATATGAGCATAAATGAATTGCCTTCACAAGGGTTGATTAAAATATTTTGTGGCATTTGCATTCATTTTAAAGGAGATTTTAGCCATGGTGGAAAAACTTAGAAATGGACTCAATTATGGATGATTAATACAAAAAGAACTTAAAGAAAACGCTTCTAATTTGCTCTTGGCAATCAATTTACCAATAGTGGCAACTCATATGTGATTAGCTATTTTCATTAATGTAGGAGAGAAACGTGTATTGCTGAGACTGATTTTAGGAATTCAATGCTCGAAGATTATTTAAAAAGCCGTAAAAAGTGACAAAATTGAGATACATTTTTCAAAAAATTTCATTCGAAAGTACATTTTTTTCCAGTATTCGAGGATGTAATAATTTAAATTATGTGATGTTTAGAAGTTTTGTAAGAGTAATCAAATATATAAAAATTAAAATTTGTCTGTTCCTTTGTATTTCTATACAAATCCACAGTTTATAAGCGAGAATCGTGAAAATTTACGTACAGGCGTATTGAAATACAGCCGAGAAAAATAAAGTAATAAGAAATCGAAATAAATTATCATTAAGTTTTAATTAATAAACAAACACCTATCTAACAATAATTCCCTATCAATTTCAACATCTTTTGTTATAGCAGCTGCCAACAATTAAAAATCCATAATTAAATTCTTACTACAACAACTGATACCATTGAAAGATTTCCACGTGAAAAATAAAAATGAAATAAAAAGTACAACATAAAGACGTGAGTACAAAATATCACATATTTGCTAAATGGTGTATACAAATTTTATACATACATTAAAATTAAAACTATCGTCGTTTCGACCACCTCTTATGGTCATCCTCAGGAAAAAAAAAATATATTGCTTCCAAAGTTTGAAATGCGAAAAATAATCCGTCCATTGCCACATTATTATTGTCGTTGGGCAATGATAATGGGGCGATGGACGGATTGTTTTTCGCATTTGAAACTTTAGGAGCAATATAACAAATTTTTCCTGAGGATGGCCATAGAAGCACACTATTTCAAGCAGTAATTCAGAGAATTTAATCAAGCTTGAGATTCAGTTAGAACATGACGAAAATAGCCACTGAGTCGGCTTCGGTGGAAATCGCTTAGTGGGTGGTGCTGCAATCTGCTATAACTACATTTTCACAAATTTTGTGGGCACTCTATCTCAATAACTAATGCATAGAATTTTCACACTAACTTTCACACTAACTTCACCCTAGTTTTTACTAACTTTAACTTCACATGCATTTAGAACGCGACCAAAAAAAGCCACTGAGTAGGTTTCAGTGTAAATATCCCAACAGGTGGCGCTGTTTCTTTTATACTGCATTTTCACAAATTTTATAGTCGCTATATCTCGATTGATAGTGCACGTAATTTAATAAAACCTTAGTTTAACTTAGAACGTGACGAAAATAGGCGTTCAGAGTCGGCATCGGTGTAAATCGCAATACAGGTGGCGCTACTATCAACCTTACTGCATTTTTCAAAAGTTTTGTGGGTGTCTTGCTTCCAGAACTAACGCATGGAATTTCACGAAATATTCTGTTAAAATGTGACATAAACGTATCCTTATTAGTTTTTTGTGTATACCGCCCAACAGTGGTCGCCGTTAATCTCTGTTTTTCACGATTTTCCAGATAGCTCTATCTCAAAAACGAATAGATGGCCCTTTAGCTTTAGTTGCAGACAATATTATTTCTATCGAAGAAAGTTTTGTGACGGCCACAGACATACTATTTATTTATTGGAGCTTTTTTCGACTTTGTCACATAAGACTTTGGAATGGATGTCTAAATTCATTTTAAGCAAAAATAAATAAATAAGTAAACTGTTTGTTTTTCAATTTTCTCAAAAATGAAGGATATCGATTCCCCTTAATATGTAGGTGACTCCTTTTACAAAAATTGCATTTGTTGTCAAAATGAAGAGACCATTCCCTGTCAAATGGTATCTCTCTGCAATCATTGGACGATCCAATACTACGAGAGTTCCTTTATTTGAGGTAGCTTTCAATACAAAAAAGTATAAAGCTACCTATTGCAGCCGTTCGGAGGAAAGCAATACCGGAAAATTTCGATATATTTTCACCGATCATGACCCTCAGACCCCAACCCCCTCCCCCCCTCCTTTCAAATGTTGATTTTTATATATAGATATATCCATATATATATATATATATATATATGTATATATCTGATCTATGACATACGATAACGCTCGTATTTATAAATTAATTTAGATGAAACTAATTATGTGTATTAAGCTCACCAATGCCTCGACCGAGTTCGTTTGCCAGCTTTGTCCACCATCTTGGCCACTGAAAATTTTAAAACTAAAATAAATATACAAAAAAGTTATAATTTCAAATTTATTTTTTAATTAAGTATTAGGCCTTGATATAAGGATTCCAGAGCATTTTTTGTTTTACCTCTATCTTAAAAAATGGCGGAGATAGAGCAGTTTGAAATTCTAGGGTGGCTGACATTTTGAAACAAGACAGCATATTACAAAAAACCAACGATTAATTTATGAGTTTTACTGAACGCGATTTCTCGCAAATTATTTTCTTTCATTGTTGTAATAATTTTCCTAATCATACGCATAAAACTATATATTCATATCCGTTAAATTCTCGCCAAACTTGGCGACAGTTGGCAAAATATCGCCAAATTTAGCAACCAAAATAAGTTTTCATAAATGAAGCCAATTTGGCTATAACTCAATTATTTGGCAAATTTCTTATTAAAATTCAGTATTAACGAATTTTTTGTAAACGGTTTCTTTGCATTTTAGCTTGCTGTTTTCGAGTAACATTAGCTAAAATATTAGGTTGAGGAAAAAGTAATTTCGTTTTTTCGGAATAGATGGTGTTAAAGTCGCATATCTCTAATAATTCTTATTCAATGAAGACATACTATAGATCGTTTGAAAGATAACAGTCAATAGAACATTCTAGATATAAATGTAGCGTTATCTGTTTAATCAGCCAAAAGTTATTGCGCTTTGGAAATGGAGATTCCAGAAGGTCATTTTTGTCATATTTTGCTTTTTTATTTCCGAAAAAGAAGAAATGCAGCGAGGGCTCATCGAAAATTGTGTGGTGTTTATGGTGATGAGTGCTTTATTCAACGACAGTGTCAGAATTGGTTTGCTCGTTTTCTTTTCGGAAATTTCGATGTTAAAGATGAACCTTGACCTGGCCGGCCAATCGTTGAAAAAGTCGATGAAAGTCTTAACAAAATCGATGTAGTCAGACATATTTCATTTTGCGACATGGCTATAGAACTAAATATCAATCAAAAAACAGTTTTGAACCATTTACATAAGATTGGATACCAAAAGAAGCTCGATACTTTTATTCCGCATGAATTAATAGCGAAAAATGTGATAGACCGAGTAACCATTTGTAAATCGTTGCTGAAACGAAACGAAATCGAGCCTTTTTCGAAATGTATGATTACGGGCGATGAAAAGTAGATCCCGTACGACAATAATGTGCAAAATAAATCGTGGTCGAAGCCCGAAGAAGCTTCACAAACGGTGGCAAAGCCCGGACTGACACCCAGGAACGTGATGCTGAGTGTTTGGTTGGAATGGAAAGGCATTGTTCATCATGAGCTGCTCGAACCTGGCCAAACCATTAATTCGAGTCTCTGTTGTCAACAACTAATGCGATTGAAGCAGGAGATTAAAAAACGGCCAGAATTGATCAATAGGAAAGGTGTTGTCTTCCATTCCGACAATGCCAGACCATACACATCTTTAATGACTCGGCAAAGATTGAGAGAGCTTGGCTGGGATGTTTTGATTCATCCACCCTATAGCCAGGACCTTGCCTCGTCCGACTACCATTTGTTTTGATCTCTGCAGAACTCGCTTAATTGTATAAAACCGGTTTCAAAAGAAGCTTGTAAAAATCACTTGATTCAGTTTTTCGCACAGAAATCTCAAAAGTTCTACAGTGAATGAATTATGGTTTTACCGGAAAATTGGCAAGAGTTCAAAACGGCACATATATCATTGATTAGCGTTGGAAATTTATATGAATAAATTCTCTTTGAAAAACATAAGAAAAAAACGAAATTACTTTTTCCTCAACCCAATATAAAAAAGGGAAATATAGGAAAGCTACCTTTTCCTGCATATACAGGCCGGAAGGACTTTTTTCGACCGACATGCCTATTTCATGGAGTTACTTTTATAATAGGAACTTGTGCTCTCTCAAAGTACCTTACACTTTCATGCAATTTTTTTTATAAAGCTACTAGCAAAACTCGCTACTTTGCTCGCGTAATTCTTCAAAAATGCTAAATGGCATTCCTATTTTCATTACAGGAAAATTTTCTGCCACAGATAATTCAGAAGTTACTAATTACACCACATTAACGTCGAAAAAAATCGAAAATTTAGAACGCGTTTTTCGCTCTTTCACACCTCCTCTCCCTATTGTGGTAGTGTCAACAACATAAAATATAGCCTATGTTACAGCAGAAACAGTTACCATCACTTTTGAAAATAGTTCCGTAGTTCCAGAGATTTCATAGAAATTGTAATTTAGACTGTTTTTAGAACGCTTTTCGCTCATCTCACCCTTTTAAATTTAAGATTTTTTTAGAATTTGTTCTTAGAGAGCATTTACATTTTATAAATAACTACCATACCAAATTTCAAGTTTCAAGTTCCTTCAGTAAAAAAAAAAAAAAAAAAAATCGAGTTTTTTGCTCTTGCACCTCCCTGTGGTAGTGACATCGATTTAAAATATAGCCTATGTTATAGCAGGGACTGTCACCATCAATTTGCTACCATCACTTTTGAAAATGGTTAGGTAGCTCCAGAGATTCCATAGAAATTGTAATTTAGAATGTATTTAGAACGCTTTTCGCTCATCTCACCCTTTTAAATTTCGAATTTTTTTAGAATTTGTTCTTTGACAGCACTTGCATCTTATAAGTATCTACCATGCCAAATTTCATGATTCTAACACCTTCTTCAGTATAAAAAAATTTATATTTTACAACGGTTTTCGCTCCTGCACTCCTCTGGGGGTAGTGGCACCGACATGAAATATAGCCTATGTTACAGCAGGAACTGTCACCATCACTTTTGAAAACAGTTCTGTAGTTCCACAGATTCCATAGAAATTGTAATTTAGTATAAAAAAAATCAAAATTTTCAAACGTTTTTCGCTTTTGCACCTCCCTGTGGTAGTGGCACCGATATAGCCTATGTTACAGCAGGGGCTCTTACAATCAATTTTCCACAATCACTTTTGAAAATGGTTCTGTAGTTTCCGAGATTCTATAGAAATTGTAATTTAGAATGTTTTTAGAACGCTTTTCGCTCATCTCACCCTTTTTAAATTTCGATTTTATTTAGAATTTGCTCTTAGAGAGCATTTACATCTTATAAGTAACTACCATGCTAAATTTCATGTTTCTAGCTCCTTCAGTACAAAAAAAAAAAATCGAAATTTTAGACCGTTTTTTCCTCGTGCGTCCCCATGTGGTAGTGTCACGGGCATAAAATATACCTTTCTAACAGCAGGAGCTGTTACCATAAATTTGCCACCATCACTTTAGAAAATGGTTCTGTAGTTCCAGAGATTCTACAGAAATTGTAATTTAGAATATTTTTAGAACGCTTTTCGCTCATCTCACTATTTTAAATTTCGAATTTTTTTAGAATTTGCTCTTAGAGAGTATTTACATTTTATAAGTAACTACCATGCCAAATTTCATGTTTCTGGCTGCTTCAGTATAACAAAATTCGGTTTAAGGGTTTAAGCACCCGTTCTGGTGACAACTCTATCAGTAAAAGATCACACTTTATTAAAAGTTTATTATAATAATAAAAAAACTAGTTGTTGGTGGCAATCGTAATACTTAGCCATCATGGATATGCATAATGTAAAATATTAAAATAAAAAATGTGTAAACTACTTATAAAATGCATTGCAAATTGAATAAAATCGTGGCTTGATGACGTCACAAACTTTAAAGGCTCGATTACTGAATTGCTTAAAAGAAACTGCCTTATAACTCCAAAAACAATAATCATATTAACTTGCAGTTTATTGCATCTGATTAAGCGTCTCATTTCCAATTAAAATATATCTTTGAATTGAAATTTGGATGAAATACAGAGTCAGGAAAAATCGTAGAGTGTGGAAATTAGAATTACAAATACATCGGTAACTTATTACCCGAACGACTTCATGCTTTATGCAAAATTTATGTTGTTTTATTGTATTTTATATACACTCCTTACAATAAACAATTTCTAAAATTTTTATATACCTTTTATCAGAAAAAATATTTCGAGAGTCCGACAAAAATAGTTCCGGATAATCGAGGTTACTGATATTCAAAAAGCTTCTTCCCATTATTACATACTAAGTACATACCAAATTTCAAGTCTCTATCTCAATTTTTTCGGGAGAGAGAGCGTTTACAGGCTCACAGACACACAGACATACAGACACACAGACGGACGGCAATTTTTTTTTCTAAAAATATGTTTTTCGGAATCTCCAGTGTCTGAAACGTGTAAATCCGTCAAAAAAATTTCGATTTTCAAAACGATTACAAGACTTACCCTAAACTACGTATGCTGGGTAAGTAATAAGTGATTTTTTTTCAAACGAATTTCTTTCATTATCCATTTCTTTTAGGGGCTTGTTATCTACAATAGCTCCACTGTTCAACCGAAACTCAATCTGGGACACTTGAAGAAACTCAGAGAATTACAGTTGTTCGGGAACGACATCACCGAGCTGAGAGACGACTGGTTGGGAAGCGGCCTATCTTCTTTGGAATCCGTCTTTATTGAGAAAAACCTACTTTTCTCAATCGGAAGAAATGCCTTTTCTCAGCTGACTAATTTGAAGTTTTTATCCTTGAGAGACAACCGACTCGTCCATATTCAGCGGAGCATGTTCCCCACAAGAGCGGACAAGCTTTTACGGCTTTCTCTCGAGTAAGTTAATTATTATAATTATTGTGTGTAGAATAAGATGGGTAATGAACGACATCCAATGCAGTTCTTCTAGTATCGTCATTTTTAAAAAAATAATTTTACTATAATTTTATTTGTTTAATAAAACAAGCTTTTACAATGTTTTTTTCTTTAAGTGAAGAATGTTAGTGTAGTGTGTCATTTTAACATTTTCCAATGTTTATGACTTCGGTTAGTCTGGCCGTCTGCCGTATGGCAGTCTGCCGTCTGTTCGTGCTCTAACTTCCGTAAATATGTTCGAATTGCCCTGCAATTTTTATATGTTATTGTCGTTATCTATAGCATGTTCCCTATTTCAACTAAAGTGTGTAGCACTTATGTTTTTTTTTTCTTTTTTACAGGGACACTCAAAAGAATTCCGTTATATTACGGTCTATGGGGGAAAAATCATTTGCGGTTCATTTTAATGATGTTACACAATTTCAAACACATTGTAAATGATATATATCACTAAGTTGCATTACAAAAAGCTTAATAGGGAATAGGGTGTGCATAGCACTTATAGTTACTTTACAGGGACAGTTAAAAGAATTCCGTTACAGACTATGGAGAAAAATCGTTTGCGGTTTAATTAAATAATGTTTCACTATTTTAAACACATTGAAATTTATATATATCACTAAGGTGCATTACAAGAGGCTTACTACAGAATATTGTGTGTATAGCAGTCATCGTTAATTAAAGGGACACACAAAAGAATTCTCTACTGTCTATTAACAATAATTCCTGGAAATGCGTTTTAAGTTGCTGAACGCGATTTTAAATTGAACTCACTTTTTGTCTATTACTTGGTGTGTATACATTCTGTAGATCCTATACAGGGCAGCACAAAAGTTCACGAACACATTTCCGTTTATTGACAGAAACTTCAGAAGGAGAATTTTAAACTTTGCTATGCGTTTCCTAACTAAACTAAAATTTAGCATCCTATGTAGTATCTATACAAATCTATAGATCATATACAGGGCTGAATAAAAGTATTCGGATAATTTTCCGAATGTTGCATATGTTGGAAATTCCTGAAATTACGTTTTTAAATATGTTATGCTTTTTTCAAATTGTTTACTTAGAGGTTATCTTTCAGCTTATTAAACGGTAATGATTTGTAAAATTATTTTAGAAGCGTTGGAAAGTATTACATAATCTATGCTTGACGCATGATTTTTCATTTTTGTTTATAATTTAAACATAGTTTTGTCTGTTTAATAAAACCCAGGCTTGTTTTTATTATTATTTTTCTTTTAAGTGAAGAATTATTTCTGGGGTATTTTCTAGGGTCATTTCGATAAAAATACTCAAATTTTCAATGACGTACAGTTTCAACACAAATCGGGACTTTTTTGAAAGGTGGGTAAGGTTAGATCACCAGAATGTGTCACGGGTAAATTACAAATCTTGTGGTATAAAGACACTAGATGCTACTAAACATCGTGGTGGACAAATCGGACATCGTGCAAGAGCAGCTGCTGAGAGGAGTCCACAAGACAAAATGTTAGGAAGGGGTTGTATCAGAAGAAAATTCTTTAGAATTATTTTCCACCTCGTGACAACCATAACCGCAGCAAATAATACAAGCAAGTTGGAAATTGAACGTTAAACGTGACAAAAGAAGTACTTTCGTTTTATAGTTTCACAATGTAAAAAAATCATCGTTATTATTTCAGTGAAATGAATTATATCGTCTGCTAGGAGCGAAATGAGAATGCCTTTTTTTTTATTAGGTAGGCCACGTTTACAAATGCGAATTCTTTTTCGACAGCAGACAGCGTTGCAAAATTTACCATGGAGATCTTGCTTTGCGAATGATTACAAATTAATCCGAATGATTACCTTCGTGGTTTAATATTTCTATGACTCACGATGAACGAATCTCTTGTGTTTATTTATTTTAATGGATTTAGATATTCGGCTGTTAATCTGATTTCCACTGAAGTTATCCCAGAATCTATACATTTTTAAATGTAACTCATCTCTCAAACAAACAATTTTTTGAACGATCTTTCTAAAAATGTAACTTTTATGAAATTTTATTCAACAAAATAATTTAGAATAAAAATGGCCGCCTAGCGTATGAAAATCGCTATTGGATGCCTAGTGTTAACAAAAAAAATTAAAAAACTTAAGTCTTTAAAAACTTATTTATAATTTGACGTCGTTTTGGCTTAAAGTAGAAAAATCATGAGAGACGGTAGTATCTCGAGTGACGCAGCAAAAAACCGAAAACCGAAATCCTAAAACAGAAGATTCCGCACTCTCATATATACAGCTAGAAGGACATCAAAGGAAAATCAAAACGCCGACATTTAATATCTCAGCAAATATGAGGCATATCGTTCTGTTTTTTTCACATTAGTCTTATATCTCCGGTCTAACTCTATTCTGAAATTTATATATTTCTACATGCAGTAGATTTTGAGATCTGGAAGTCCATTGTTAAGTAAAATGAGCGTATGTCTTGGTATAATGGGTAACATACCTGTTATCTCCAAAACGGCTCGGACGATTTTTTAAAATTAATATATTATATTAATCGGTTTTAGATGAAGCGAATAAGACTATGCGTGAAGTTAGGAAAACTCTTGTTTTCTATATAATCCAGTTTTAAAATTAATATATTATATTAATCGGTTTTAGATGAAGCGAATAAGACTATGCGTGAAGTTAGGAAAACTCTTGTTTTCTATATAATCCAGTTTTAAAATTGGACTTTTTTCCTACACGTTTTCCCATAGACTAACATTAGACTTTTTACTCCTTTTTCCTATGCGACAATGAGGATTCTAATGGCTGTCACGGCACCTCCATATGGCTGATGAACTATTCTTTTTTCAAATACTAAATCAGTTTTTAATGTAATTTTTAATATGTGATTCATATGTATTAATTAAATTATTGTTTGTACATTTTTCTTTTTTGTTTCAATAAAGAATTTCGCGTTTTCAAAATCTTCATTAAGTCGAAAAATATTTAGATCCATTGATTAAAATATTAAAATATTTTATAATTATGCATAGGCAATTTAATTGTTATTTATATATTTAATTTATCATTTTTTAAAGGAAAAAAAATATTCAGATTTTTTTTATCAGTTAATTTGCGTAACAGAAACTAATCAACAAATCAATCATCAGTTTGTTTTCTCTTCCTTTCCATGCGATGCGCTGCTATGAAGATTTTTTGAAAATCAAATTTCCAAATACTTCTAGTTTAATTAACAAATACTTCTTGAATATAATTTTAATTCCATGTTGTTTATGTACGATAAAATGCACTAAATTTGTAAGCTTCTGCCTCTGTTTAATAGTACATTTCAAGATCAAGAATCAAAACATTCAATAGAATGCGTAGCTTTGATCCTACATAAACAAGAATGAAGAATACACTACCTTTTATTTCAATTTCATTTCTGAAATTTGCATTTTAAGAACAGATATAAAGAAAATGTATTTATCTTCTAATATTTATTTTCATAAGTCAGAAAAATGCAAAGTTTCTTTTTTTTTTCTTGTGGAAGCTGATTTTCAAATGCTAAATAGATTTTACTTAATAAATCACGAAATCAGTCGTCAGTTCTCGGGGCAGTGGTGGACGCGGCATTGGAAACCAAAAAATCATGAGAGAGGGTATAATCTTTAATCAAATCTAGTAGCAAAGTATTCAGTAGTATCTTGCACCAAACTTAAGAAATGGAATTAAAAAAAAAGGGGGGGGGGGTACTGTGTTCTTCATTCTTGTTTATGTAGGATCAAAGCTAAGCATTTTACTGAATGTTTTGATTCCTGAAATATGCTATTAAACAAAGACATAAGCTTGCAAACGTTAGTTTTTTTTTAATCGTACATAAACAACATTGAATTAAAAATATATTCAAGAAGTATTTGTTAATTAAGTTAGAAGTATTTGTGAAATTTGTTTTTGAACGCAACAGGAAATCTTCACAGCGCATAAAAAAATAGAAAACGCTGTAGGGGGATTTTTTTTCTTTCAGTTACTATGATCCTGAAATTAAAAAAAAAATATATATATATATTTTTTTTATTTTTTATTTTTCCTTTTTTTTTGGGGGGGGGGAAGAAGGGGGGGGGTGCTTCATGAGTGCAAAACGCTCATACAGTTAGAACGTCTAAAATACAGTCGGGAAAAAATCACTCGGGACTCTGCAGTTCCATATTTTCGAAATTTCCGGATTTTAGAGACTGAGAAATAACAATTTAAATTCTAAATCAAAGCCAGATTTAATAAATTTTTTAACCAAAAATAGAACCGACTTCATAAACTACTACAAAGTAAAAAATAATTTTTTTTGGTAATAGTTAATAAGAAATTAAATTAAGAGCATTGTATTTACCATGCATATTATTATATTTATGTACATTAATTTGATTTTTTGGAGTCGGTGCCAGCCAAGTCAAGTACAAAATTCAAAACAAAATATCCAATATAAATCGTAACACGCGTATAAGTTAAATCTACATAAATACGAGACAATAAAAAAAATACATATAACTCATCAAATGGTAGAAAATACAATGATTTAAATGATTAACTAATTTCCAAAGCAATGTTTGTCGACATATAAGTTGCTAATCTCATTTGAGAATACACATTTATAACATCAGATGAAATGTTTAATAAATTTTTTAACCAAAAATAGAACCGACTTCAAAAACTACTACAAAGTAAAAAATAATTTTTTTTAGGTAATAGTTAATAAAAAATTCAATTAAGAGCATTGTATTTACCATGCATATTATTATATTTATGTACATTAATTTGATTTTTTGGAGTCGGTGCCAGCCAAGCCAAGTTAAAGCCATGTTACCATTTTTAAACATTTCATCTGATGTTATAAATGTGTATATTCAAATGAGATTAGCAACTATACGTCGACAAACATTGCTTTGGAAATTAGTTAATCATTTAAATCATTGTATTTTCTACCATTAAATGAGTTATATGTATTTTTTTTATTGTCTCTTATTTATGTAGATATAAACTTATACGCGTGTTACGATTTATATTGAATATTTTGTTTTGAATTTTGTACTTGGCTTGGCTGGCACCGACTCCAAAAAATCAAATTAATGTACATAAATATAATAATATGCATGGTAAATACAATGCTCTTAATTTAATTTTTTATTAACTATTACCTAAAAAAAATTATTTTTTACTTTGTAGTAGTTTTTGAAGTCGGTTCTATTTTTGGTTAAAAAATTTATTTTTCGCTTTTTAGTAGTTTTTGAAGTCGGTTCTATTTTTGGTAAAAAAGTTTATTTTTCGCTTTTTAGTAGTTTTTGAAGTCGGTTCAATTTTTGGTTAAAAAGTTTATTTTTCGCTTTTTAGTAGTTTTTGAAGTCGGTTCTTTTTTTGTGGTTAAAAAGTTTATTTATTTATTTATTACTTTAGTGATATCCATATTTACATTAAACCATATTGTTGCTAATATCTTTTTTATTTCACGTTAACCTGGGCAGTAGACTCGAGTATCGAAGATTAGAAAATTTATCATTATTCTCATCTAATGTCTTTAAAGCCTTTAATGATATCTATATTTACAACAGTAGACTCGAGTACGGAAGATTAGAAAATTTATCTTTATTCTCATCTAATGTCTTTAAAGCCTTTAATGATATATATATTAACATTAAACTATATTGTTGCTAATATATTTTTATTTCACGCTACCCTTGGCAGTAGACTCGATTACGGAAGATTAGAAATTTTATCATTATTCTCACCTAATCGTCTTGGATATTGTGTCATAATCGGGCTGTATACTACAGTTTTGATAACTGTGTAACTCACTGATTTCGGTGCTTATGCTTAATGTGTACCGATTTTTACGATCCGTACAAGGTAAATACACTGCGCCAACAATGTCGCCTATAATACTATTCGGAGTAACCCCTTTCTTTCTATATTGTCACTCTATAGTTAATATTATGTAGTAGAAATATTAAAAGACAATTGCAGAAGCATTTATATACAACTGTATTGTATAATATAATATAGATATTGGATATTTTAAAGGCAGTTTCCAACTAGTGCGCCACAGGTGATAAATCGCCAAATATTTTCTGTAACTCGTACATTTATATGGGATTTGAAACAACAATGTATTTAATTATGCGCCAATAAACGCTCGTCAAAATATGCCAAACCGCTGTGAAACTTCAACAATGGAACTTTTAAAAGATTCAAAAGTAGATTTGTTGTGGCATAATTTATAGTTTTTATCCGTACGTTGTATTATATTTATCCAATTCACAATTTTACGTAATTTTGCTTTTCACATTTAGCAACACTCAAAACTTTTTGTTTAGATCTTAAAAAGTTTGTTCTATGAAAATAAATCCGACAAGTTAAAGCTGTTTTAAATATGTCAGTTTTTTTATTATTTGCAAATTCACGTAATAGAATATTTTATGATATGAAATGAAAGTCGTCTGCCCAACAAATTAACTATTTTTAAAATGCTTATTTTTTTTTTCGTTTTTATTGAATTTCTGAAAAAGTACTGAACCAATTTTCATAAAATTTAAATTGGACCAATTCGAGAGTATTCTCTTTCGAATAATAAAAAAAATCACATAAATAGGACGCAAAGTTCCGGAGTAATCGGTGAGCATACATAAAAGATTTTAGAAGATTCAAAAGTAGATTTGTTTTAGCATAATTTATAGTTTTTATCTGTACGTTGTATTATATTTATCCAATTCACAATTTTATGCAATTTTGCTTTTCAAATTTGGCAACACTCAAAAGCCAACAAGTTAACTATTTTTAAAATGTTTAATTTTTTCGTTTTTGTTGAATTTCTGAAAAAGTATTGAACCAATTTTGATAAAATTTAAATGGGACCAATTCGAGAGTATTCTCTTTCGAATAAAACAAAAATCACATAAATAGGACGCATAGTTCCGGAGTAATCGGTGTACATACATAAAAAAAAAAAATACATACACGTCGAATTGATAACCTCCTCCTTTTTTGAGTCGGTTAAAAATAAGAAACACATACTATAGAGTTTCTAATACTCTACACCCGAGTGACTAGGGTGTAGGGGAGTGATTAGGGTACTTCTCCATTATCCCCTCAACCACTTTCTAATAAAAAAAATTGCCAAACTACGGGATTTAACATAAAAAATACATGACCGTTACGTCACGTTCTCTTACGTCAGCTGCGTTACGCAAGTTTTTTTTTTTTTTTTTTTTTTTTTTTTTTTTTTTTTTTTTTTGTCAAGGAATAATTTTTAATTCCTTTATCTGAATTTTTTTATAATTTTTTACCGATTTATTAGTTGTTTCATTTATTAAAATAAAAATAATGTCATTAATAGCAACATCATGGTGTAGAAAAAAGCAGTCAAATAAAGTGATGTATCGTTACGTACAAGAGATCAGTTTCAACTGACATCACAAAAATTTATCCACAAACTATGACGGATAATTAAGAAGAATAGGTTAAATCCTAGAACAAGCGAGACGCTTGGTGGCGTCAAATTTAGTGAAGCCATAAATGAGTTTTCTTGCTACCGGTTTGTTTCTTACGTTTTTTAAACGCCTTTTGTGCTCTGTTCTAACATGAGCAGAATGCAGGGTTCTGGAATTACAGTAAGTTTTTGAGGGAATCAGATTGGATTGGTTGGTTGACAGATTAGAATATTCTAGAAGAGGGTTCTATTGTCTGTGGGTTGGTTTATTGTGTGTCATATTTGTTGAATTATGTTTGTGAAATGTGTTTTATGAAGTTTAATGGTTTGTTGTATATCATAAAGGATAATTCCAGTGAAGTAGTAAAAGATGAGAAATAAAGGTAAGTACATTTTTGTTGATTTTATGTGATAAGATGTATTTATGCACTTTAGAGATTGCTGTAAACCGATTTTTGTGCTGAACAGCGAGTTTCGTGCATCCATGATTTGTTTTTTCAGTTAATGTACGCGAAGCGCACATATATATATATATATATATATATAAGCTAGTAACCGAAGTTTGAATGAATTTCATGCATTCTAGAGATTGCTGCACATGGAGTATCATGCATCCAGAATTTGTTTTCGGTTAATGTACGTAAAGCGTACATATATATGTTACTAACTGGTGCTTGAATGAGTTTCGTGCATTTGAAAAATCAGAAATCTCGAGATTCTCCCCAAAAATAACCTGTGTTCCTTGTAGCAGAGAACACACTACTTACACAGTTTCTAGGAAAAAAATTTCACGAAGTAAACATTGATTTTATTCCGTTTTGTGACAGTTTACAAAATTTAACCAAAGAGGAAAAAATAGCTAAAAATTTGTAAAAATAGAAAAATCTGGAGGAAACAATTGCTAAATGTTTGTAAAAATGAAAATATCCGGATGAAATATTGCTAAAAGTTTGTAAAAATAGGAAAATATTGCTGAAAGTCTGTGAAAATTAAAAAATGTGAAGAAAAACTTGGTAAAACTTTGTAAATAGTCGTAAAATGAAATAAAATTGATGTTTACTTTGTGAAAAAGCTTGCCGTAAACAGTGTGTAAGTATCAGAATGCCTAAGCAGAAAAAGAGTGCGTTCTGATTGGGTAATATTTGGAGGTTGCCGATTTTTCGGTTGGCGTGCGTAAAAAAATCACCAAATCGTTTGTTTCGCTTGTACTAGGATTTTGCCCAACATATTTGATTAATGTATTCAATGATTGATACTTTGTCTTAATTAAGTTCTAATTGGTTTAGTAATTTGAATGTTATCATGATGATGTTTTGCATGTTTTGATTTTGCGTGTACCTCTATAACAAACTAATCAATGATATTTTCAAGATATATACACTGTCACAATTAGATTCAAATTGGTTCAGTATTTCAACCATTGTCATGATTAAAAAAATTTCATGTTTTTTACTTTTGTGTGTTTCTTTAAACAAACTGTAAGATCTACATGCTTGATTAGCTAACTCATTGATGATATGGCTCAGATTTGGGATTCACCCTCGGTCAGCCATTTTGTTTTTAAATCAAAACATTTTGACTTTTATTATTAAATATAAATCAATTAGTCAGTAAAATTAAATAACATGTTTAGAATAAGTAAATATGAATGAAAAGTATTTTGGAAATGAGAAAGAAAACAAATATGTTTTGATGTATAGATAAAATGCTTAAGTGATTAATCTGTAATCACTTAAGCATTTTATCTATATTTGAATTATAATTAGTGATCTTATTATGTAAATATGTTTTGATTTAAAAAACAAGATGGTGGACCGCGGGCGATTGCCAAAGCTGTTTCGAAGATAATTTCAGATAAATAATTATGAATGAAAATTTTATTCCGTTTTGTGAGTTTACAAAGAGGAAAAAATAAGCTAAAAATTTGTAAAAATAGATGCACTTCCCTAAATAGATTTGAATTGGTTCAGTATTTCTGACGTTATATATATATATATATATATAAAGAGAAGTTAAATTTTTCTTTTTTTTTTTTGCTTTTGTGTGTTCCTGTAAACAAATTATATGAGGTACATTGGTACATACTTCATTAACGAATTCATTAACGAATCTTAAGATCAATGCGCTATCCCAATTATGTTAAAATTGATTCAGTATTTCAGACGCCCAGTAGCAGAAATTTATCCAAGTGTCTTCGACGAATATTTCAGGAGCATAAAATAATCTGCAGGTCAACTATGTTACAATTCAAGTTATGTTTATCAATAATTAACATTTAGTAAAGGGCATTTCCATGAAAAAGTGGACATGAGGGTTGAAATTTCAAATGTATTTTATTACTACAAATAATATATCAAATTAAAGCTAAATATATGACGCATATGAAACTACAGAGAACTAATCTCTAAAAATATTTTTTTTATAATTTATCTGGGCTCAAAGTTGGAAAAATTTTAAAAACTTTTAGCCTGTAAAATAGGGTATTTTCATTCTGCCAGAAGCAATATTTAAAACTGTAGTAATTTCCATATATGTGCATATATTACTATTTGTGACCTTTGTGTATCTTTTGAAACACTTAATTTTTCAAAAAAATTTAAGAGACCCGATTTTTAATACAAATATATTTACACTGTCTCTCTGTCAAGCCCGTCACAAAAATGATGCTTAAGTTATTATACAAAATGCATTTTACCATGAAAATACATGAAACTTTCGGAAAGTCTAACTATTGCAATTCTAAATAACTACAAAGCGTTAAAAATCATTAAATTTTTATTTTGTGTGAAATTTTAGTGTGACAGGTGTGAAAAACCTTGTGACGGGTGTGACAAAATTCTTGTGACAGGTATGACAACATTTTAAATTTCTTTGAAATATATTTAAATATTTTTTAAATATGTTTCGTGATTTTTTTTTCATGCAACTGACTAATGAATTTCGTGATTGTTTTCCTGCGATCGATTAATGAAATTTGCGCTATTTTCCTGCAACTGATTGGCAATTTTTGTGGGTGTTTTTTTTTGCGTACGAACGACAAATATTTCAAGATTCTTTTTTTCATGACTGACTGACTGACACATTTTTCAATTTTTTCCCGCAACACAAAGACGATTTTTGCTATATTCTTGTGCACCTGATACAGAATTTTGGGGGTTTCTTCTGCGACTGAAGTGTCTCAAAATTTTTTCCTGCAACCGCCTAACGAATTTTGCGATTGTTTTCCTCTGAACGATTGACGAAATTTAATATATATTCCTGCTACTGATTGGTGAATTTTGCATTATCTTTCTTGCCAATCTTGCCATTTTTTTTTGTAATTTAAATTGTTTGATTGCCACCACTTCTTTGAAGTAGAAATATTCGCCTTATTTAATGACAGATTAAATAACGTGAGAATAAGGCCAATTTTACCATTTAAAAAAAGTGGTAGGAATGAAACAATCTTAATAATTTTAAAAAAGTAGCCTATTGGAAACATTGTTTCCTGCGACTGATTACCAAATTTTCGTATGGATTTTTTTCTGCACCTTGCTGGTGAAACTCTCAGGTTTTTTTTTACGCAATCATTGACAAATTTTGTGATTTGTTCCGTCGTGATCGGCTTAGGAATTTTGCTATTTTATCAGACTGCTGACTGATGAATTTTGCAACTTTTTCTTCACGCGAGCAATTGACGAATTTCAAAATATTTTCCCATTACCTACTTGTGAAATTCGCGGGTTGAAATATGTCGACGGCAAAATTTTCCAAAGCCAAAATGAGCAGGCCGCGCATTTGCATCTATAAAAACACAGACAGGGTCTGCTTTTCGCAGATTTTTTCTAATTTTTTTTGTGGTTTGTCTTTTCAACTTCACAGCAAGATGCGCGCACAGTATATGAGGAAAAAAAATGAGTGCCAACATGAATCAACTCTGGTTCGGTTATAGGTAAAAATTAACTTTTTTATTCACTGGCCAATACATGGATTTTTTTACTCGGCAGTTTTTTTAAGCACTGGCCAGTAACAAATTTACAAATACTTAATAAAAAAAATCACTAAATTTGTCAAATGATTGTGGAATAAATAGCGAAATTTGTCAAATGGTCTAGGGCAGTGGTTCCCAAACTTTTGGGCTCGCGGAGCCCTTTTTGGGAAGAATTTCTAAGGCGGAGCCCCACTTACCCCACGGTACTCTATGGTTTACAATTAATGTTTTTTTTTTTCTGTTATGCCTATGAAGCAGAGAAAGGTCTGCTAGATAAGAGTCCTAACCAGTAGTTTCCAACATGGGGCCAAGGTTCTCAGTTTGGCCCTTTTCTTGATACAGAAAATCGGAATTCATACTAGAAATTTTGAAAATCAAATTTTCTATTATTTAACCCCTTAACAGTTTTATTTACTATTACTACACTTATGTTTGTGAAAATTGCGACACCATGAAGGAATTATGCAAATTAAACCAAACTTACCGGAAATGTAAAATGAGGTAATACATGCAAATGATTAGAATTACAAAGCGATTGCGCATGCGTGGAACGAGATCCGGTCCCTTATCAGTCGCTTGTTCCAGGTATATAAAGGTCTGTAAAGATGCGTTGAAATCCGTTTATCTTCCTCTGTCTAAGGTAAACGTTTCATTGGTGGTTAATATGCCTCGTCAAAAGCGAAGGAAGCTATACCAACAAATAACGGGGTACATACCAGTTCGCATGGTCGGGATGGAAGAACGTGGATTTTCGTATCGAGAAATCGCAGCCCGCATGCAGTGTAATGAAAAACAGTGATGCTTGTTTGGAAGACATGGACAGAGGAGAATCAAACAGGGCGAAAACCTGGCAGTGGGGTACGCCATAGTACAATAGCTCGAGACGACAAACACCTCGACCACATGATTCTGACGGACCGTACAGCGTCCTCTCGTGTGTTATCACAACATTGGAGTACAGCTACAGATGTTTTCTTGTCTAGTTCCATAGTTCGTCGCCATCTGCTGCAGCATGAACTGAGTGCAAGGGTTCCTTTACGCAGGATTCCCCTTTCGCTGAATCACAGACGCCTCCAACTTCATTGGGCTCAGCAGCACAGTGCGTGGCGTGTCCAGTGGCAACAAGTTAATTTTTACGATAAATCTCGCTATAATCTGGAGTACAATGGTGGAAGAGTACGCGTCAGACGTTACAGAGGAGAACGTCTACTCCCACAGTATGTTATCCAGCGTCATACCGCACAAACGCCTGGCATCATGGCATGGGGAGCCATTGGGTATAATTGTCGATCGCATCTAGTGCACATTGCGGGAAATCTCGACAG